>CAJGYO010000010.1:125892815-126492815 GCA_904845875.1 Miscanthus lutarioriparius
CGTCTTGTTGGAAGGCAAGACCAATACATCTATTATTAAACAATATCGACATTTGCCATTTCCAAAATGGCAATCATAACCATCATGGTCCAACTTTGATACACTAATCAAGTTTATTTGCAAAGAAGGTACATAAAGAACATCTCTAAGAAAAAGTATGAAGCCATCAAGCCTAGCTCTAGCGGAAGATCGCATGCGCCCTCAACATCTGCTTGTACTCCATTTGCGACTTTAATGAAACTTTCGCTTCTTTGCAAAGTTCTCATCGAACGAAATCCCTGTAATGAATTAGCAACATGAATAGTTGCACCTGAATCAATCCACCAAGTAGATTTTGAAAACTTGACATACAAGGATTCATTTACGAACGTAATAATGTTCTCACCTTTATTTTTCATAATCATCTTTAAGAAATCGGTGTCCTGTCTTCTTACAGTAGAGACACTGGTCTTTATCCACTGGGAATTGCTTGTTCTGAGACTGTTGCATGGGACCCTTTCCAGATGACTTGGAGGAAGAGCTGTTATTATAGTTCTTTTTCTTATCTTTTAGGTAGTTAACAGTACCTCCCTGTGAAACTTTTATTCTTTCCTCCTCCTGCACACACATGGCTATGAGCTTTTCTAAATCCCATTTTCAAGCTGTATGTTGTAATTAACAACAAAGGTGTCAAATTCTTTGGGCAAAGAAGCAAAAATCAAATAAATAAGAAACTCATCCTTGAGTGCCAAATCCATTGGTTTGAGCTTAGATGCCAAATTGCTCATTCTCAGTATGTGCTCTCTAATGCCACTGCCACCACCAGAGTACCTTTCTGTAACCAGCTGCTTGATCAGCTGGGTTGCATAAGTCTTTGAAGAGCCAGTGAACTGACTCTTTATTCTTTCTAGGTACTCTGTGACCGTGTCACAGTCTGGAATTGAGCCCACTATTGCAGGCTCAATTGTATTCTTTATCACAGCCAAACATTTCTTATTGGCTGTGACCCACTTTCTATATTCAAGGTCAAAAGACATCTTTACGGGAGCAAAGTCCCGCTCTCTGTTCTGCCATGTAGCATCAGTCTCATCTGTCTCCCTCACCGGTGCCACAGGTTCTTTGGGACACGGTGTGGTGACTACCCAGTCCACCTCAGCCAATATGAAGGCCAAGTCGATCTTTTTCTTCCATTCAATGTAGTTATCCCCTTTTAGAGTGGGGATCTCTTTGATACAACTCATCATGTTGTATCCGCCTGAAAACATAATTCAAATAGTGTGAGAACTCAAATAATAACAACAACAATTGCATGTCTTAGTTCAACGTTGGTTAAAATTAAAACATACAATTGTTCTCTACATTAATTCTACATCACCGTTGGGCAGAAAATAGAATTGATGCAAGACAAAATATCATAATATTGCCATTAATCAACGTTGGTCAGAATAATAACAATATTATAATCAATTAAAACATATCTATTTTTCAAAATTAAATTCTCCCGTTTGTTTGAATTTAATAATGAAAATTACATCTTTACATACGCAGCGGAAAACGTAAATATTCTCAATATTATTTTTTCCAGAAACTTTATAGAACTTTACTTTTCTCTGAACAAAATTGTTGTTGGATCAAAATTGTGCAGAGTTGGACATTGTAATTCATCAAATATGTATCAAAAGTTTCTGGAAAAAATAAAACGAATTCAATTTCACTGTGTTCGGCCATTTCGCCCATATAGCGGTATAAGCGGCCCAAAACCAAGCAAAACCGCTCGGCCCATCCATCCTTTGCGCAGCGTAGCAGCCGCACCTAGGCCGCAACCTGGGCCTGGGTCGGCAAAGCTCGCGCACCCGCCTGGGCCGCGAGTTGGCCCATTTGATCTCGGCCGTTCGCGCCGATCCGACGGCCATCCGCGCGCATCGCAGGAACAAAACCGGCGACCGCAGCGGCGCCCTTGAACCCTAGCGCCATTCGGCCTTCTCCACTCTCTATCTTCACCGCTCTCTTTCTCTCTTTCCTCGGTGCACCACAGCAGGCCGAGCGACTCAAGCGGTGAATCGGTGGAGCCACAGGCGCGTTGCCCGGCCCGCCCGGCGTCGCGCTCGCCAATGGTGTGAGCACGCCCGCCGAGCGGCGACGCTGCCATGGCGCCCTTGTGGCCGGATCGGCGAGTGTGCCCCCGGTTGGCCCTTTCTTTTCCCCCGCGCGCGCGGTACGACGGCGAGGTAAGCCACCCCTTTCCCCTCTTCCCCATTCGGTTTCTTTGGTTCTTGTGCTTGGATTTCATCCGATTTCCCGATTAGGGTTAGGGTTAGGGATTGGGATTTTACTGTTTATCTTCCCGTGATTTCTCCACGGGTTTGAGTTTCGGTTTTGACATGAACACGAGCCATGTTTCTTTAACCCAGTTAGGTTTAGGGTTCATCCGAACCCTATTCTTTTCTTAGATCCGAAAGGCTCAAAGCTAGGGTTCAACCGAACCCTTTGTCGGCTGAAGCCCCCTTCTTTTTTTAGATCCGCACTGGATTTCACTTTTCCCCGAACCCGATCTAGGGTTAGGGTTAGAGTTCTTTCATCCAAATCCAAAATCAAATCTATCTACTTCTTTCTCTTTCTAAACGGTTCACCCGTTCTAGATCATAACCCTAGAAAACAAGCTCTGATACCAATGTCAAACTATTCGGATCATCTAGGTAGGGATCCAGATAGGGTGCATGATAGATCAAAGACCTAGAACTGGTTCTAGTACTACCAGAGAAAAAGCGAGAGGGGTAGTTGAGATCTTAGGACGACACATGGAAGGGGTAGATCCGAAGCCTCCATCGGGTTATTTGGTGTAGGCTATTGCGCGGGCAAGTGATGGTCGGGGAAGAGTCGGTGAAGTCCGTGACGACGGGTGTGAGTGCGATGAAGCCGACGGTGATGACGGTGGTGTCTTTCGTCCGGGTGCGCACCCTTGCTAGATCGGACTTAGGGTTTGTTGGTGGGGTGGATTGGCTCACGGTGAACCTCGTACCTTGAGCCGCCGGCCCCCACAACTTTATATGTAGCGTAGTGCGACGGGGGCTCACCAACCATGTAGGGTTGGGAGCCCCCAATCAGGGCGCGTGACCAAGGCCCAATAGGCCGTTAGGCTTATTGGCTGGGAGATCAATCTAACATACACGGCATTTTTCCTGCTTTTGGGACATTCTCACATGGCATTTGAAAATGTTTATATGATTGTTCACGAGACATGCATGAGTTTTTGGAATAAATATTTGCCTTAAAAAATAACAAAAATAGGATGTCATGGGCTTAACTTTATGCCCATAAGCAATGTCAGTTAACCTTGTCAACGGAATAGTCATTCACCAAGAGGAATCTTTGAGAAGTGGTGGATCCCTCTGCAGCTCTGCTCATGTTCCTAGTACCATGTACTACAACTTGGTAGCATGCACTGAAACAAATCTCCAAAAAAAAACTCAGTAAGCCAACTATTACAGACCTGTATCTACAATCTATTGTGCCGTTAGTGACAGGAGATGCACAGGTCTCTCTTTTCTTCACTCCAAGATCATCGCTCGGCCTCTTAATTTGTCCCTGGCAAAAATGGTAAGTAAAAATGATCAACATATTCCAAAAACAACAATTTCAAATGATCAATATATACCACAAGTTCAGGTAGGATGAAATCGAGCGGAGCACAGAATCTGCCATGGAGCCATGGCTTGCAAAGGAGAACAGGAAGATCTGAGAAAGAGGAGGAAATAATTGGTTGCAGGCTCATGGTCCTCCCCAGGCCTAATCTGTACAAAGGACCTAGGATTTCTCGAGGAAGCAGCATCTAGGTGACCTAGAAACCCCACATCCACCGACGCGGATGGCATAGGAGGGCAGGGAGGCGAGGTGCGTGCACTCACCAGAGACGACGACCCTTATCCGTGGCCGGTCGCACTGTCCCATGAGGAGAGCCGGCGTGGGAGGGAGGCTAGGGTTTAAACACCATACCTTGAGGTGGCCGTCATCCATGGAGCCACCGGAGGGCAGCGACCTGGTGGCTACCTCTCATGTTGCCGGCGAGCACCTCTACGAGGGAGTAGGGCACCTCCGCCGGGGGCGAGGTCGGTGCTAGGCCGCCGTGACCCATCGCACAAGCAACAAGGGTTTCCTGTAGCACTGGAGCACACACGGAGCAGAGGGAGGAGGCAATGCCTGGGGGAGGGAGCAGCGACGCCGGTGGCGCACCGTGGCTTGACGGCCACTGCCGGTGGTTGGGGACAGCGCCACACCGTAGGCCGGGAGCGCCGTCGCGCTCCGCAAAATATGGAGGGGAATTTTAACTTTTTGCCATCCTTACCGATGGGACTCCTCCGTTTGCCATCTTTATACGTGCCCCTACACATTTGTCATCGCAAACAGTAACCTTCCTACGTTTTTGCCATTTTTGCTGAGATGGCACGCCAGATGGGCACGCCAGCGTGGCAGGGAGCCTCGGAAGGCCTAAAGAGCATGCGAAATGACATATGTACCCCTGCTGCTTCTCTCCCTCCAATCGCTAACGCATGGGCCCCACATGTTAGCTTCATCTTCTTCCTCCACCATCCCACCATCACCTTTCGGCGTGGCGGCGCGCACGCATAACGCCATCCGTCCTCGACGGCGACCCGCCAGGCACCGCAAGTTG
The DNA here is from genome assembly GCA_904845875.1 of Miscanthus lutarioriparius. Lineage (NCBI taxonomy): Eukaryota > Viridiplantae > Streptophyta > Magnoliopsida > Poales > Poaceae > Miscanthus > Miscanthus lutarioriparius. The sequence goes on from CAJGYO010000010.1 coordinate 125,897,464, forward strand.
GCCACGTCCGTCTACATCATCGGTGGTGGCCCGCGATGCCGGGGCATGCCAGCGAGGGCGGCCACCGGTGACCTCGCCCGAGCATGTCGTGAACCCGGGCCGGCCTCGGTGGTGGCGCTCGTCCGATGCACGACATCGAGGCACGCGGCGCGATTGGCGCGTGGCGGCGCTGCTGACGGCACCTGACAGCAATGAACAGAGCTCCCGCTCTACCGCCACGGCGGCTCTGCTCTTCGCCTTCGCCCCATGGGGCCACGTTCCCCGCCGCGTTGGCCTCCCGCGAGCGGAAGAGGACGACCCCGGAGCCCTTGGATCTGCCGGACTGCTTGTCAGAGATGACGCGGCAGTCCTCGAGCTTGCCGAAGCGTGAGAAGGTGGAGCGGAGGTCTTCGGCGCCGGCGCCCAGCCGAGGCCATGGACGACGAAGCTTCTGCTGGCGGGTCGGCCTCCACGGCATGGCGCCACGGCCGCCATCGTGGCGAGGCTTCGCCTCCGTCGTCGTCGTCGGAGGAAGCATGACGAGCCGCTGCCCCGACAGCTGACTCGAGCAGCTTGGCGATGTCCTCGGCGTCGTCCTCGTCCTCGTCGGCGCCCGTCGTCCTCGTCCTCGTCCTCCTCGGCCATGGTGGGCTCGGGTGGGTTGTCGGTGATGGGGAAGTAGATGGTGCTGCGGGGCTTGGGCTCCGAGGACGCTGGCTCCTAGCTATGGTTGCCGGCGGCGGCGGCGGACTCGGTGGGATCGACCTTGCGCTTCTTCGGCGCCATCGGGAAGCGAGCTAGGGTTTAGGCGCAAGTTTGCGGAGGAGAGGCAGGGGAGATTGGGATGGTGGGAGGTTGAAGACAAAGCTGACATGTGGGTCCCACGCGTCAACGATCAGAGGGAGAGAAGCAGCAGGGGTACATAGGTCATTTTGCATGCTCTTTAGGCCTTCCCAGGCTCCCTGCCATGCTGGTGTGCCCATCTGGCGTGCCACCTCAGCAAAAATGGCAAAAAAATAGGAGGGTTACTGTTTGCAATGGCAAATGTGTAGGGGCACGTATAAAGATGGGAAACAGAGGAGTGTCATCCGTAAGGATGGCAAAAAGTTAAAAATCCCGATATGGAGAGAGCGAGAGGGAGGAGAGGAATTTTTTTCCTCTCGATAGATGGATCGGGAGGGGCCGAGAAGCATTTGGACTCTGGATGGAGAAGGGAAAAGATGAGAAGCTGAGTATATATTCGTCTAGCCTGGATTCAAATGAGAAGCCGTTCGAGGCAAAGAGATACAGAGGGGAAGTCATAGAAGCTACGTAGAAGAAGCATAAGTTAGGAGAATCCGCTTCGGCAAGAATCTTGTGGGAACAACAACAGCCGTCGGATGGAGAGATCGAATGGAGGAGAGACTTTCAGGTGACGTGGATGGTATTTCTGTTCGAGGAGCTAACGCATTCTTTAGGGAAGAATAGGGGTGGGAGAAGTCAGTATGATCATCATAAAGCATGCATGGTTCCAACATATTGTCCCCTTTTGCCATACCATGGGTTTTGAAGTGGTCGAATGGGCGGTCATACTCATACCACGGATTTCGCTTGGCTGCCTCATGGTATATGTCACATGACTAAATGACTATCATGCCAAAGCTGCCATGGACCATGATGTGATAGCTAGATTATAGGCTATACCATACACAAGGGTTAGATCTTTATGGTTCAGATAAAATATAATACTGTTAAAATATTTGATTTTAATGGGTTAAAGTAAAGAAAAGAGACAAAGTCCACCCAGCTGTTACAAAAGGAATCATGTAACCCGAGATATATTTATGTTAATATTGACTCACATTTCTTTCTTCTATCTCTCGAAGATTTTTTTCGAAAGATCATCTCTCGAAGAATTATCATGAGCTTTATATACGTATCTCACAACCAATGATGGATATAAGAAAATACTGTAAGTTAGAAGTGCTTCTCCTGTTGTCTTTCATATCTAGTCATTACTTACAACCTTTTATGGGTACCAATTTGAAGAGGGAGGGGCAGGCAGGGGGGGTCAGCCTTAGGTGGGCTTCATGCTTTGAGTAAGGGGGGCTTGAGCCCACCTCGCCCCGGTGCTAGATTCGCCTCTTCTCACAATATGCCATTCCTATATCTTTAGCCGTTGCTTCATCATTATTGCCTCTCTCTTGGTCAATGGCGCATATAGGATAACTCAACAAGGAGGAGGCAGAGGGGGTGGCTACTTGATTTTGTCCCCCTCTTCCTCTTTTTTACACATGCCTAAAAGTTGTTGGGAAGATTTGAGGATCTTCATTATGATTTCACTATAAACCCATACTATTCAAGAGTTATGGACAAAGATGATGACAAAAATGGTAGAAACACTCCAACACCGATTTGATAATTATGGAATATGTAGAAAAGTATATGTGAGCACAAATAAAGAGGCGACAATAACAGTGAAGCAAAAAGATCGACATCAATAAGAGAATATCAAGCATAATGGAGTCGAAGCAAAACTAGAATGATGAAATTTCATTTTCTAAGAAAATACATGATGCTCTCGACTAGGGTTATAGTAAAATGATTTAGTGAATCCTCGGTGGACATAAGATTTTCCTAAATCTTAATGTGCTCCTGGCCGTCGGATATCGAAAGATTTAGTTGGTCATATGCCCTTCTTCTCATTTCGTCTATTTTTTCACATGTGCTAGGCGCTAACTTACATTCTTTTCTTATTCTTCCTCCCCCGATTGCATCCCCTACTGCCATCTTTCATGCTCTAGCTCTACTGCCTACCATGCTCTATTGCCATCTTTCGAATGAGCCGTCATGCCATATAGATTCAGCTTGGCACGACTAAAAATGGCTATCAAGCCAAAGCTACCAGGGACCATGATGTGAGAGCTTGGTTAGCTACATTATAAGCCATCAGGTAGCGTTAGAGTGCGGATAATTTAAAAGCGTAATAGTATTGGATATTATATTTATTAGATGGAACAAATATACTTGTTCCATAGATATTAAAGTCTTTACTAGGTATTTTCCATTTCTTTATTTGGACCCATTAAAATATAATAAATAATATTAATCTAATAAAAGTCTACCTATAATGTAATAAATATATATATATATATATATATATATATATATATATATATATATATATATATATATATATATATATATATATATATAATAATATATATTTTGTGGCCATAGAATTTTAGTACGTGGCCATTTTGATTATGATAATTAACATGCTAATTTACGATATTACAGTAACTCCTTACTAAGTGATTTACTATAATATTATCGTAAATATCACCGTGAGTTGTAGTAACACGAATATCGTAAATAGAATATTCATATTCTATGGTAAATTGGTACAAATATTATCGTAAATCAAGGTATATATAGAATATATATATATATATATATATATATATATATATATATATATATGTATGTATGTATGTATGGCAATTTCCTCCCTCCGGTTCTTTAAAACAAGTCGTTTTGAATATCGACACGGTCTTTAAGAAATGACTTTGACTGCAACTTTTTGTTATAAAATATTTATAAAATATAGTCAATATATACTTTTATAAAACTACATTTCGAGATGAATCTACTTACATCACTTTCATATTTTCAAACTCAACCCAAAAGAAGTTATTTGTAGTCAAAGTTTAAAATGTTTGACTTAAGACAACCTCAAAACGACTTGCTTTAGAGAACCGGAGGGAGTACTTATTATTCCACTATATGCCATTCCTACTTCTTTATGGATGAGCTAACTCTAGTTTGTCACGACATCTTGAGTCGTTGCTTCATTATTACTGCCTCTCTCTTGGTCAATGGTGGGTCTAGGATAATGCGACGAGAGGAGGCGGAGGCGGAGGGGTTGGCTACTTGCTTTTGTTCTCCTCTTTCTCTTCTTTACACATGCTAGAAGTTGTTGGGAAGATTTGAGGGTCTTTATTATGATTTCACTATGAAGCCTTTAATATTCAAGAGTTATAAACAACGATGGTGAAAAAAATTATAGACATTCTTATTGTCGGGGACCAATACCAGGGTACCCGAAGAGGAGGAGCTAATAACCATCAACATTGATTCATCCGAACAGTCAAGAGCGCGACTATAGCTCCACCTGACCTCTAGGTGCGCAAACTCTGCCTCGCCCGACCCCTGAGGGTTGGCTCCATCTCGCCCGACACGGATGCCGCGGGCTCCGCCTCGCCCGACCCCTGAGGGCGGGCTCCGCCTCGCCTGAGACCAAGGCCACGAGATCTACCTTGCTCGACCCCTGAGGGTTGGCTCCGCCTCGTTCGACCCCCGAGGGTGGCTCCACCTCGCCCGACACTGAGGCCACGGGCTCCACCTCGCCCAACCCCTGAGGGCGGGCTCCACCTCTCCCGACACCGAGGCTACGGGCTCCGCCTCACCTAACCCCTACGGGCGGGCTCTGCCTTGCCCGACACCGAGGTCGCGGGCTCCGCCTCGCCCAACCTCTAAGGGCTGGCTTCGCCTCGCTCGACCCATGGGTTTGGGCTCCGCCTCGCCTGAGCCTTGGGTTTGCACTCCGCCTCGCCCAGCCTCTAGGGAGGAACTCCGCCTCGCCCGACCCCGAGGCCGAGGACTCCGTCTCGCCCGACGGAGACCCATAGTGCCACCGACCGCTCTAGGTCCAAGCATATGGGCCTGGGTCAAAGCTCTGACACCAGGGAGGTGACTGGCACGCCTCGATATAACCCGTGGCCGTGACGGGCCATACCTAAGGATTCACATCAGGAACAGCGTCGGGCGAACCGGTGCTGTTCTGCCTAACCCTAGTACGAATACTGACAGGCGCGGTTCACCACGACGTCCACCAGGACAGAGTGGAGCGTCACGTCAGGGAGACGACACCTGCGCAAGGCGACAGTGACGGACAAGGTCACGACGTGAAGCTATCCCTATTGACGTCTACAGGGTCGACAGGACCCACATAGAAGAAAAAAAGGACCCAGCGATCCTGGAGGACTTTTCTCCTTCTGACTCTCCTTTTTCCCCCGCTGTAACCCTTGCTTTCTCTTGGCCTATAAAAGGGAAGCAGGGCATCCCATTAGGGGGCATCGGACCAACGATCGAAACTCATCACAACACACCATAGGAGACTCGAATCCGATCAATTCATCGAACCCCGAACATACAACCGAGCAGCAACCGAGCTCTCGGCACCCGTTCATCCTTTCCATTAGAGACTTGGGACCTATCCCTCTTTCGCTCATTTGTAACCCCTACTATGAACTTTCAGTGCTAGTAACATGAGCAGTAGCAATGAACTAGACGTAGGGACATTCTTCCCAAACCAGTATAAACCCCATGCCCTCTTAGCACACCATCCGAGCCAGACGCGCAATATTAGAAATTTACTTGTTGGTGGCAACTCGAAACACCGACATTTGGCATGCTAGTTAGGGGCATTTTACATGTCTCGAAATCCACACTAGGCCACGGATGTCTAATCGCAACGTCAGCTGGGTCCTGGGCGCGCACGTGCGCTTTGGGGACCTAGACTTCATCATCATGACAGAGGGAGAATTGGCGATGGCTCCCACCATCGTCCGACCTCTCCACTCCACCGGCCTTGATGCGATCACCGATGCGCTTGAGGAGCTATAGCTGCATGCACCGAAGGCCCACGCCTTGGGAGCAACCAACTCCTCGACTTCGACTATGGGAGGTTGGAGCACCCCGGGAAGACCTGCGCCACCTCACCTTCTTGTTCACCAATGTCATGGCACAGCTTGCCGGATGGGAGCCGCTCTCTCTAGAATACCTCATCTGGAGCACCCTGACAGCGCTCCCGTTCGGTCTCTGCAATGCCGCGGAGATCAATGGCCACCTTGTGGCACGACACACGCCTCCATCCCCCCCGAACGATGAGTTCGTGGGGATGACCGAATATGTCGCGAAGTCTTTCCAAGACCTCCTCGTGGGAGAATCGGGGTTGCCCTCTAGCTCTGACTCTAGTAGGGGGAGCCATCATCCCTCTCGTGAGTGTTTCATGACAGGTACCCCCGAGGGACACGTCGAAAGCATCCACGAAGAGGAGGCTACCGACGAATGACCTCGACAATGAGGTCGAGGGGAGACAGGGGCCCCACCCCACCTGCGGGTGGAGCAGCGGAAGGCCTGGCACATAGAGCTCGAGGAAACATGACTCCATCTCAAGCAGGAACACGCGGAGCTCGATCGGGAGATCAAGTGCCATGGAGTTGGTGGGCGCGCGCGTGCCATGGCCCACGATGTGAACAGGAGGATCGTCACGGATGATGAAGCCCTCCCACACTTTGCCCGGGCGAGCCAGAACATCGATGTTGCGGTGGCCTTGCTCTATGGGCTTTCGAGGCCCTGCAACGCCCGAGGATCATCGGGCCCACAGTGAGATTCACACGCTGCTCGAGCGTGCGGTGGCACAATAGGCCGAGAGCTCGCTGTATCAGTGATGTGAGCTCGACGCCATCCAGCGCACGCCCTCAGAGTGACCCGACAAGGACACGTCAGTCCACTAGGCGCCACAAGGCGGCAGGCGGTGCACAGTGGTCCCGGTGCACGAGTGTCTCGGCCACAACCGTGATGCACACGACACCCTCGATGCCCGTAGACGCACCCGCGATGAGCCGAGAGAGGGAGCTAGCTGCGGCTATCACCCTCGTCGTGGCGGGCGCTACGACAGCGGCGAGGACCGAAGACCGAGCCTTGGCCTCCTAGGTGCCTCAGGCCTTTGGCCAACACATCCTCAACGCCGCCTTCCCACCAAGTTACCGACCACCAACCAACATCCTAAAATACTCTGGGGAAACAAACCCTAGACTGTGACTCGAGGATTATCGGCTTGCCTACCAAGCCGGTGGAGCGGATAATGATGATTTCATTATCCGCAATCTTCCATTGTTTCTGGTCAATTCGGCACGAACATGGTTGGAACACCTTCCGCCCAACAAAATCCAAAGTTGGGAGGACCTGAAAGGGATCTTCGTGGGGAATTTCTAGGGCACGTACAAGCGCCCTGAGAACCCATGGGATCTCAAGCACTACCGACAGAAGGCCAGAGAAACCCTTCGTGGGTACATCCGGCACTTCTCCCAGCAGTGCAATGAGCTGCCTAACATCGCCGACACCGATGTTATAGGAGCTTTCCTGTCTAGGACCACCTGTGAGTCCCTGGTTCACAAGTTGGGACATAAGGGCCTGCTAACCACCAAGGAGCTCCTAGACATCGCCACCAGCCATGCCTCGGACGAGGAGGCGGTCGGAGCAATCTTTGACCGCCTAAAAGGCAAGGCAAACTAGGATGAGGATGCCGGCGAAGGCTCCTCCAACCATCCCATCAAGAAAAAGAATAAGCAGCGACGCGAGGGCTCGCTCATGGCCGCCACCGATCATAGGGGAGGTTGGAAGCCCGCGGAGGGCACCCTGAACCACTTCGAGATGCTACTCAAGGGGCCATGCCCAAACCATGCCTTCCCTGTCAAGCATCTATACAAGGACTGCGACCACATGAAGCAGTTCTTGTCCGGAGGGTCCAATAAAGGGGAGCACGGGAAGGACCCCAACCCGACCACAGATGATGCCAAGGGGAAGGACGGTGGCTTTCTGACTCTAGATGGCTGCCTCAGGATCTTTAGAGTGTCGACAGCCTACGACTCCAAGTGTCGTCAGAAGCTCGCACGCTATGAGGGCTACACGGCCGAGCCAGATGCACCTACCTTCCTCCGATGGTCAGAGTCCGCCATAACCTTTGATTAGACCGACCACCCGGAGAGCGTACCGCAACCAGGGAGATACCCGCTCGTGGTCGACCCAATCATCGGCACGAAGCGGCTCACTAAGGTACTGATGGATGGAGGTAGCCTCCTCATTATCAAGTATGCCGAGACGCTCGATGCTATGGGCATTGACCGAGCGCGCATCCGACCGACCGGAAAGCAGGTCGTGCCACTTGGATAGATCAATCTGCCCATCACCTTCGGGGGTCCATCCAACTATAGGATGGAGACCCTCACCATCGAAGTGGTTGGGTTCCATGAAACCTACCACTCCATCCTAGGATGACCATACTACGCGAAGTTCATGGCCGTCCCCAACTACACCTATCTAAAGCTAAAGATGCCGGGCCTAGGCAGGGTCATCACCATCGGCACCTCCTTCCAGCATGCCTACGAGTGCGAGGTTGAGTGATGCGATCACGCCGCAGCAATCATTGCCTCCAAAGAGCTCGCGGCCATTAGGAAGGAGATCGTCGAAGAAGCACCCAACCCCAAGCGGTAGACCGGGTCTTTTGAGCTAGTGGAGGGCGCCAATGAGGTCCTCATAGACCCCAACAACCCTGAGGGCAAAGTGGTGCACATTGGCACCACGCTTTCCTCCAAATAGGAAAGCGTGCTCGTCGACTTCCTCCGCGCCAACAAAGACATCTTTGCGTGGAAACCCTCGGACATGCTGAGCATTCCGAGTGAGGTCACCAAGCATGACTTGAAGATCCGGCCAGGCTCCAAGCAGTGAAGCAACACCTACATCGCTTCGATGAGGGAAAACGCAAGGCCATCGGTGAGGACATCGCAAAGCTTTTGGTAGCCGGATTCATCAAGGAAGTGTACCACCCCGAGTGGTTAGCCAATCCCGTTCTTGTACGAAAGAAGAGTGGGAAATAGATGATGTGTGTTGACTACATGGGTCTCAACAAAGTGTGCCCAAAGGATCTGTTTCCTTTGCCGCGCATAGACCAAGTAGTCGACTCTACCTCAGGGTGCAAAACCCTTTGCTTCCTTGATGCGTACTCCGGGTACCATTAAATCATGATGAAATAGTATGACTAGCTCACGACATCTTTCATCACCCCATTCGGATCGTTCTGCTATGTCACAATATCGTTCAGTCTGAAGAACGCTGGGGCTACGTACCAGCGCTGTATGCTCAAGTGTTTTGGGGATCTCATAGGGTGGACCATTGAGGCCTACGTGGACGACATCATGGTCAAGTCCAAACAGGCAAACTAGGTCATAGCCAACCTTAAGCAGACCTTCACAAAACTCCGAGCAAAAGGCATTAAGCTCTACCCTGAGAAATGTGTTTTTGGGGTCACGAGGGTATGCTGCTTGGTTTCATCGTCTCCGAGCGTGGCATCGAAGCCAACCCGGAGAAGATCTCGGCCATCACAAGGATGGGCCCGATTCAGAACATAAAAGGGGTACAGCGAGTTATAGGGTGCCTCGCCGTGCTTAGCCGCTTCATCTCACGCCTCGGCGAACAAGGTCTCCCCTTTATCGACTTATGAAGAAGGCTGACCACTTCGAATGGACGTCCAAGGCCCAGGAGGCACTTGATGCGGTCAAGCAGCTTTTGATGAAGGCCTCGATCCTAGTTCCTCTGACCGATGGAGAATCCCTTCTACTCTACATTACGGCCACTATGCAAGTGGTCAGTGCCACCTTGGTAGTGGAGCGAGAAGAAGAGGGGCACGCCCTCAAAATACAGCGCCCATGTACTTCATTAATGAGGTCCTATCCGATTCTAAGACCCACTACCCCCAAATCTAGATGCTCCTGTATGCCATCCTCATCACCAAGGGGAAGCTACACCACTACTTTGAGTCACATCTAGTGACGGTCATGACATCCTTCCCCTCGGTGAGGTCGTCCAAAACCAGGATGCCATGGGAAGAATCGCGAAGTGGGCACTCGAGCTGATGGGTCAGAGCATTACGTATGTCTCCCGGATGGCCATCAAGTCCCGAGTGTTGGCTAATTTTGTTGCAAAGTGGACCAAGGTCCAAATGCCACTAGCAACCATTGACCAAGAGTACTAGATGATGTACTTCGATGGATAGCTGATGAAGAAAGGCCGGTGTGGGGCTGGTCTTCGTTTTGCCCCTCGGGGTACGCATGAGGTACATGATCCACATCCATTTCCCTTCCTCCAACAATGTGGCCGAATATGAGGCACTCATCAACAGCCTATGCATCGCCATTGAGTTGGGCATCCAATGCCTCGACGTCCGGAGAGACTCCTAGCTGGTCATCGACCAAGTCATGAAGGAGTCAAGCTGCCACGATGCCAAGATGACTACATATTGCCGAGAAGTCCGCCTGTTGGAGGACAAGTTCGACGGCCTTGAGCTCAACCACAATCCAAGGCGTCTCAACAATGCAGCCGACGCGCTAGCAAAAGCGGTGTCTGATCGAGAGCCGGTGCCAACGGGCGTCTTCGCCAGCGATCAGCACAAGCCCTCAGTTCGCTACAAGGGGCCAAAACAAGCCAGTGATGGACCGTCTGCCCTGGGCTCAGGGGCTGACCAACCATTGGCTCCATCCAACCCTAAAGTCATAGAGCTCAAAGAGGACCCAGCAACAGAGCCTGACCCTCTGGTTGACTAGAGGACACTCTACCTCGACTACCTCCTTCATGAGGCGCTACTGACGGACAAGATGGAGGCTCGACGGCTCGCGCATCGTGCCAAGTCCTTTGTCCTTGTTAAGGGCAAACTCTACAAGCGAAACCACACCGGGATCCTACAGCGCTGCATCCCCATCGAATAGGGGAAGCGTTTGCTAAGCGATATCCACGGTTGGGTCTACGGTCACCATGCCACACCTAGAACCCTAGTCGGAAACACATTCCGACAAGGCTTCAACTGGCCAACCGCAGTAGCCGACGCCGAGCAGGATGTGCGCACCTGCGAAGGGTGTCAGTACAACACTCAACAGACTCACCTACTAGCCCAAGCACTCCAGACGTCCCCATCACTTGGCCGTTCATGGTCTGGGGGCTCGATCTAGTTGGACCTCTCAAAAGGGCGCCTAGGGGCTACACCCACTTGCTTGTCACCGTAGGCAAGTTTACAAAGTGGATAGAGGCTCGGCCAATCTCCGCGACTAAGTCCGAGCAAGCCGTGCTGTTCTTCCTCGACATCATCCATCGCTTCGGAGTCCCAAACTTCATCATCACGAACAACGGCACGCAGTTCACCAGAAAGAAGTTCCTCCGATTCTATGATGAATACCACATCCGGGTCGATTGGGCCACCGTGGCACATCCCCGCATGAACGGGCAGGTCGAGCACACGAATGGCATGGTCCTACAAGGCCTCAAGCCTAGGATCTTCAACCAGTTGAACAAGTTTGGCGGACGATGGGTCGCGGAGCTTCCCATGGTGCTCTGGAGCCTGAGGACGACCCCTAGCCAGGCCACTGGCTACACACCATTCTTCATGGTCTACGGTTCTGAGGCTATCCTTCCGACCGACCTCGACTATGGAGCACCAAGGGTCAGGGCGTATGATGAACAGGGAGCCAAGGTGTCCCTCGAGGACGCCATGGACTAGCTGGATGAAGCGCATGAGGTTGCCCTCCTCTGCTCGGCCAAGTACCAACAAGCGTTGTGCCGATACCACAGCTGTCGAGTGCGGGGTGAGGCCTTCAACATTGGAGACCTAGTCATTCGCCTTGTCCAAAGCAGCAAGGACCACCACAAGCTCTCCCCCCCGTGGGAGGGACCGTACGTGGTCACGGAGGTGCTCTGGCCAGGCGCCTACAAGCTCAAGACCATCGACGGTGGGGTCTTCGTAGTTGCCTAGAACATCGAGCAGCTACGTCGCTTTTACCCTTATTAAACGCACACTTTCTCTTATCAGTTTTGCTATCGAACTCCCTGACCTTTAGTGACACCCAACCCCAGCAACGGCGGGGGGTTAGGCCTCACTCGGGGGCTAATGAGAGCATATCTATCTGGTAGACAGTCTCTACGTCCGACGCTTTCTCACGATTAAGACCTAGAAGCGAAGTTTACGGAAACAAAGGACTTAGCAAGGCTGGTTAGACTGCGAGAAGCCTATGCTCCATTGACTACAGAAAGTCCTATCCTAGCAGGGCATTACAAGTGACCGGATGGCTTAGCCGCTGCCGAGGGACGGGTAGGGAGCAGCAGGATGCCCCACACAGGTTATGCCGACCCCGTCACGGACGACGGGCCTAGATTTTGCTCGAACATATCCGGTAAGAGCTCCTTGAACCCGTCATCCGTGCCATCGAGGTAAGTCATGTGCCAGTGGGCCACCCAAATCGATCAAACAATTTAGGCCGCTGCCGAGAGATGGGTCACCCTTACTTTACGCATGTTAATTTCGCTATCGAGCCCCCGACCCCAGCAACGGCAATGGGTCAGATCCTGCTCGGGGGCTAGCAAGAGTGTCTATTCGGTAGACATTCTCGATGCCCGACCCCTTTCTCATGCTAAAAACTAAAGGCAAGGTGTGCGAAAACAAACTCTAAGTAAAACTGATCGGACTGCTAGAAACCTATGCCCCAGCGGCTACGGCGTTTCTGCTCACCAGCGTGATCAAAGTTTTTGTCCCCGCACCCCGAGTTTTGGCCTTCGCCTTCCCTGGAAGGATTTGGAGGGACCCACAGAGAAGTGGGATGCCTCATGCAGGTTACAACGGCTCCGTCATGAATGTTGGCCCCGGACCCCACATGGACATATCTGGTAAGGGCTTCCTGAACTCGTCACTCGAGCCATCGAGGTAACTTTACCAACCCCCACTTTACTTTCCTAGTACATGAACAATCATTCATCCATTCTCATGCATGCATCCATACATTCATCCATACATTCATCTCATACATCAAAGCATCGCATATGCAATTATTGCATCACAACGCTTCGTGTCGTGCCACGAAGCGGTATTCGTGCCATTCGACATGAGCGGCGACCGACTAAGGTTCGAAGGCCGGCCCATGAAGGGCTTGAGTTCGCCTCGCATCAAACAGAGCCAGGGGAGAAAAACCGAGATGAGCCCCAGCGGCCCTTGCCTGACCCCGCTCAGAAGTGGACAGGGACATCTCAACCTTTCTCGTTCGATCCTAACCTCGAGCCAAGCCCATAGAATCTCCATCGAGGAGAGGCCAACGGGTCACCCAAGCCAATCGAATGGCTCGGGCATCTACCGGGAGGTGGGTTAAGGAGCAATGGAATGCCACATGAGGGCTATGCTGACCGCGTCAGTGAATGACAGACCCGGATTCCACTCGGACGTGCCCGTTAGCGAGCTCACCGAGCACGACTATCAAGCCATCGAGGCAAGCGTCGTTAGCTCAGCCCCTCTAGTTGCTGAAACCAAGGACGAGGTGACGCATGAAATCTGCCCGACCCCTACCGACCCCCATGGGGCTCTAGGGCTCGAGCCACCTGACCCGAACTCGAGAATCCACCTGACCGGGGTTCGAAGGCCGGCTCACGAAGGGCCTGAGGCCGCCTCGCGTTGAACAGAGCCAGGGGAGAAAATGCAGATAAGCCCCAGCGGCCTTCGCCCAACCCACTTAGAAGCGGACAGGGTCATCTCAACCTTCTTGTTCGATCCTAACCTCGAGCCAAGCCCATAGAATCCCCATTGACGGGAGGCCATCGGGCCACCTCAGTCACCCTATGGAATGGCTCAGGCATCTACCGGGAGGCGGGTTAAGGAACAGTGGAATGCCACATGAGGGCTATGTCGGCCCCGTCACCAATGACAGACCCGAATTCCACTTGAACATGCCCGTTAGCGAGCTCACCGAGCGCGTCACTCGCGCCATTGAGGCAAGTGACGTTAGCACAACCCCTCCAGTTGCAGAAACCACGGACGGGGCGACGATCACAAAGACGAGCCAACCCTCGACCTGACTCCTGCTATGCGTGGGGGCTCGAGGAAAGTTGGACTCGCAAGGAGACCGAACGCGCAGTCACAGAACGATGGCTCAGAACCTAGGGAGGGGGTACGTGTGAAAACAAGAGACGTTTTCTCTTACTAATTTTGCTATCCTCTCCTCGATCTTTACTGACACCCAACCCCAGCAACGACAAGGGGTCATATCTCACTCGGGGCTTATAAGGGTATAAATACACCCTTTCTGAAACAATCGCCGCCCCGACACCCTTCCTCACATTAAACCAAGTAGCAAGGTTTCAAGAAACGAATGACTTAGCAAGGCTGGTTGGACTGCAAGAAGCCTATGCCCCATCCGCTATGGTACTCTTGCTTACCAGCGTGATTAAAGTTTCTCTCCTACGCCTCAAGCTCTATGGTCTTAACAAACAGAAGGGTTAGAACGCATGAACCCCTTTTCACACATAAAAAGGGAAGAAAAAACAAATTCGTTCAAAACAAAATAATGAGTTTGTTTAAACGATACACATGGGTCGGCACTTATCCACTGATTACAATAATGATCATCCGACCTGAAAGCATCTAGGCCCCTAGTTGGGTTTCGGTGATTAATGACAATACATGATTACTGTGACTAACTTGTGTTTTGCAGAGGCAATTAAGTTAGGCCACGGTAATGGAGATCGATTGGGCAATCATGGTGGTCATGCCCCTATGATAGAAATCATTTCGGTTTTCAAAGGATGGACGACAAGGTTAAGGATGGACTAGTTCTAAGTGTCGTTTGGAGTTGACGAGACACTTAGAGTAGTTTAGGACTTTGTTTTTCCTTTGGTCGTACTATTAAGGGGGGTATGGACGGGTAGCTTGTCCTAGGTGAGTCTAGTGAGTTAGGTGTGGTGCACACTTGTTAAAACTAGCACTAGGTAGCTCCAAAATAGCCCTTAGATCCAATGGAGCAAACTTCATTCACATATGATCGAGAGTTCGAAGTGAATGGAGGGTCAAATACTGACCAGACGCTGGTTCCGAGTTGACCGAACGCTGGCGCAGAGTCCGGTCAGTTCATTTGACCAAGGTGAAATTATCTGGCGTGACCGGACGCTGAGAGGTGAAGTGATCGAACGTTGAGAACCAGCATCCGATTAACTCCAGTAAGGTTCTAGAGAGGGAAAATCACGACCAGACACGTCCGGTCGGTGCTAACCGGACGCTGGCCAGCGTCCGATCACACTTTAAACACTGGAGTTTGGGGTGTACTGACCGGAGCGTCCGGTCAACATGACCGGAGCATCCAGTCACCCCGCAGAGGCACATAACGGTTCATTTTTTAGCCCTTGTTATAAATACCACCTCCATTCGTGTGTGGGGGTACTTTTGCTCATTCCAATAGCTGAGAAACACCTTAGAGAGTGCCAAGAAGAGTAAGGTCCTAGTGAGGTGATTGAGATTTGAGAATCCCAAAGAGAGCCCTCATTAGTGAGACCAAGAGTAGCAAAGTGTGCATCCACCCTTCTCATAGGCTTGTCGTGGTCAAGTGAGAGTTCGTGCTTGTTACTCTTGGTGATCGCCATCACCTAGATGGCTTCGTGGTGATTGGGAGCTTGGTGATCATCCGAAGAGCTTGTGGATGACCCAACTCAAGTTGTGAGCGGTCGTGGGTGATTCACCACGATGGAGTGTCGAAGAATCAACCCATAGAGAGCACTTGTTCCTTGCGCGGATCAAGGGGGAGCTACACCCTTGCAGTGGTGCTCCAACGAGGACTAGTGGGGAGTGGCGACTCTCCGATTCCTCGGCAAAACATCGCCGCGTTCTTCCTCCTCTCTTTACTTTGAGCATTTACTTTGAGCAATTCAATTCTAGTCATTTACATTCTTAGAATTGCCATGCTAGAGTAGGATTGAAACATAGGTTGCAAGTCTTTTGTGCGGTAGAACATAGAAACACTTTTTAGGCACAAGGGGTTAATTGGGCTAACCGTAGGATTTAATTATTGCAAAGAAATTTAGAATTAGCCCAATTCACCCCCCCTCTTGGGCATCTTGATCCTTTCAATTGGTATCAGAGCCTCGTGCTCACGTATTTAGGCTTAACCACATATTGAAAGATGTCTCACGGGGATGGACCTCCTCCAATCTTCGAGGGGGATGATTTTCTATATTGGAAAATCCGCATGGAGGCGTATCTAGAAGCTCTAGATGTTGGAATACTTAGAGCCGCCTCACAAGGTTTCCCAAAACCTTGGGATGCCGCACACCCACAAGGCGATGAGTTGAACTACGAAAAATGTAATGCAAAGGTTAGAAACACCATATTTAGAGGCCTTTGTAAAGATGTGTTCAACCGGGTGAGGAACCACAAAGACGCCCATGCACTATGGTCGGACGTTTGTGTGCTCCATGAGGAAACAAAGAGTGAGCGTAAGGAACGCTATCATCTTGTCATAAAAAAGCTTAACTCTTTTGAAATGCTTCCTAAAGAATGTGCTAATGAAATGTATTCATATTTGAATGTTCTTATACAGGAAGTCAATGGGCTTGGACTTACTCAAATGCAACCATCCGATGTTGTAAGAAAGATCTTGAGTGTCCTCTCCATTGACAAATATGGGCATATTGTGACCGTGCTACATGAAGGTGATCTTTCCACCGCTACACCTACACAAATCTTGGGAAAGATCAATGCTCATGAGATGTACATGCACATCACACCTCAAGATGGCTCATCCTCTACAAAGAAGAAAGAAAAAGACTTAGCATTCAAAGCTAGCCAAGAGAAGGGCAAAGCAAGACTTGAGTATGAGAGCTCAAGTGATGATGAATTTGATGATGCAAGTCTTGCTCTCATGGTGAAGAAAACCATTAAGATGCTAAAGAAGCTCAACAAGAGTGGCATCAAGTTTGATGGCAAGAAGAAGAAGTTCTTCACTAGCTCTAGAAGGAAGCCAATCTCTGAGATGGATTGCTACAATTGTGGAGAACTTGGTCATCTAGCTCACCAATGCACAAAGCCCAAGAAAGACAAGTTCAAGAACAAGGGCAAGAAAGATGACTCAAGTGATGAAGATGAGAAGAAGAAAGACAAGCCATACAAGAAGGGAGATGGCAAGAAGAAGGACTTCCACAAGAAGAAGAAGAGTGGAAAGGCATACATTGTCGGTGATTGGCTCACGGACATTGATTCATCTAGTGGATCATCCGATGATGATAGTGACAACGAGAAGGTGGCCACCATTGTTATTGATTCTTCATCATCTTCACCGCCACCACCGCCATCATCCTCTACACACCTATGCCTTATGGCCAAGGGTGAATGCAAGGTATCAAATGAGGACGATAGTAGTGGTGATCAACATGCTAGTAATGATGATAGCGATAGTGATGATGATGAATATGAATCACCTTCTTATGATGATCTTGCTAGATTGCTTAAACAATACACTAAGATCATTATAAAGACTAGAGCTAAGAATGAAAAGCTAGAAGCTAAGAATGACTCACTTTTAACAAAATGTGATATAGCGGAAAAGGCTAGTGTTGAGCTTAGAGAAGCAAATGATGCTATGTCATCCAAACTCAAGGAGCTCAAATCTTCTAAGAAAGAGCTTAAAGATAAACATGATAAACTTGAGTGGGTGCACAAAGAGCTCATCACTAGCCACAACAAGCTAAAAGAAGAATATACCACTCTTAAGATTAATCATGATAATCTTGTCATTGCTCAAGAATTTCTATCCAATAAGCCACATGATGCTACTAACGATGTTGTTAAGATTGATATAGCTACATCATGTGATGATTTGATCATTGAGAGCATTAAGCAAGGTTCTAGTAGCAAGGGCAAGCAAGTAGTTGAGGCCAAGTATTATGATGAGATTGTCAAGCTCAAGAATGACAATGCAAAGCTCAAGAAAGATCTTGAAGAGATCAAAAGCCACAACACCATTGTGCTAGAAACTCTTGATCATGATAGTGATTTGATTCTTGAGAATGAGAAGCTCAAAGAAGAAAACAAGAAACTCAAGGAAGAGAAGAACCATGATGCTCTCAAGGAAGAAACAAGAAGCTTAAGTTGGAGAAAGAGCATCTCAAGATTGGATTGAGCAAGTTCACAAGAGGCAAGCTTCTTCAAAGTGAGCTACTTATGAACACCATCATGAAGATGGATAGAAGTGGCATTGGGTACATGGCAAACAAAGAGAAGAAGGCTCAAGCTCAACAACAACAAAAGCCAAAGCCAAAGAGATGCTTTGAGTGTGGACAAGAAGGTCACTTTGCCCATGAGTGCAAAACTCCACCACCACAACCCTTGCCCAAGCATGCTAGACCTTTTGCCTTCAATGCTCATTACATGCTTAGAAAGGATTCTAGTGGAAAGATGAAAGTGATGTTCTTAGGACCTCCCAATAAGAATAGGCCTAAAAAATTTGGGTAGCAAAGTCACTTGTTGAGAAGGTAAAGGGCCCTCAACAAGTTTGGGTTCCTAAAGCTTTATCTCTTATGTGTAGGTGAACTACAGGACCGGTGGAAGTCATTAGGTTATTGATAGTGGTTGCACACAACATATGACCGGTGATCCTCATATGTTCACCTCACTAGATGAAGAAGTAGATGGACAAGAAAGAATCACATTTGGAGATAACTCAAAGGGCAAGGTTAAAGGATTGGGCAAAGTGGCAATATCAAATGATCATTCTATTTCAAATGTGCTATATGTTGCTTCATTGAGCTTCAACTTGCTATCCGTTGGACAATTATGTGATCTTGCCTTCCAATGCTTGTTTACCGAGAAGGAAGTTGTTGTATCTAAGAAGGATGCTGATCAAGTGATATTCAAAAGATTTAGATACAACAACCTATATCTAGTGGACTTCACCTCCGAAGATGCAAATTTTAAGACTTGCCTATTTACCAAAACAACACTTGGGTGGCTATGGCATAGAAGACTTGCTCATGTTGGGAAGAGCTCACTCAAGAAGCTAATGAAGAATGATTTGGTGAGAGGGTTGAAGGATATGAAGTTTGAGAAGGATAAACTTTGTAGTGCATGTCAAGCCGGCAAGCAAGTTGCAAATACTCATCCAACCAAAGCTTTCATGTCAACCACAAGAATGCTAGAACTCCTTCACATGGATTTATTTAGACCAACAACATACAAAAGTTTGGGAGGAAATCTTTATTGTCTTGTGATTGTTGATGACTATTCAAGGTACACATGGGTATTCTTCCTTCATGACAAATCCAAAGTTGCATCTTGCTTCAAGAAGTTTGCCAAGAGAGCATAAAATGAATTTGAAGTAAAGCTCAAAAAGATTAGAAGTGACAATGGGAAGAAATTTGACAAAACAAACATAGAAGCCTATTGTGATGAAGTTGGAATCAAACATGAGGTCTCCACAACATATACTCCTCAACAAAATGGTGTAGTTAAGAGGAAGAACCGGACATTGATCACTCTTGCAAGAACAATGCTTGATGAGTACTACACCCCCGAAGCTCTATGGGCGGAAGCAATCAACACCGCATGCTATGCATCCAACCGCCTATTCCTTCAAAAGTTCCTTGGCAAGACACCTTATGAGTTGCTCAATGGGAAGAAGCCGGACGTCTCCTTCTTTAGGGTCTTTGGTTGCAAATGCTACATCTACAAGAAGCGGCAACACCTAGGAAAGTTCCAAAGACGTTGTGATATTGGTTTTCTTGTTGGTTACTCATCAAAGTCCAAAGCATATAAAGTATTTAATCATGCCACCGGCTTGGTTGAAGAAACATATAATGTGGAATTTGATGAATCTAACGGCTCCCAAGGAGCACATGAGAATCTTGATGATGTAGGTGATGAACCATTAAGGGAGGCTATGAAGAACATTCCGGTTGGAGACATCAAGCCTAAAGATGATGAAGATGATGTACAAGTGATTGATCCACCCTCATCATCAAATGTGCCATAAGATGGTGAAAAAGATGGGAGAGTAGAAAATGAAGACACTCATGTCTCCCATGAGCAAATGGTGGTACAAGCACAAGATATCGATGCTCCACAATCTCCTCCTCAAGTGGTCAATAGAAGAAATACACCTCTACTACAAGATTATCCACAAGATCTTATCATAGGGAGTCCATCAAAGGGTGTAATGACTTGCTCACAAAAACTTGCTTCATTTATTGCTCATCACTCTTTTGTCTCTTGCTTTGAGCCCACTAAGGTTGAAGAAGCTCTTCAAGATCCGAATTGGATAAATGCCATGCATGAAGAGTTGAACAACTTTACCCGCAATTAAGTGTGGACTCTTGAAGAGCGACCTAAAGGTGCAAGAGTCATTGGAACAAAGTGGGTGTTCCAAAACAAGCAAGATGATCAAGGCGTAGTTGTGAGGAACAAGGCAAGACTAGTAGCAAAGAGGTTCTCTCAAGTTGAAGGTTTGGATTTTGGAGAGACCTTTGCACCGGTTGCAAGACTAGAAGCCATTCGTATCCTCCTTGCATATGCATCTCATCATGATATGAAACCATATCAAATGGATATGAAAAGTGCATTTTTAAATGGCTTTATTAATGAACTAGTCTATGTTGATCAAACTCCTGGGTTTGAAGACCCTAGATATCCTAATCATGTTTATAGGTTGTCCAAGGCATTATATGGGCTTAACCAAACCCCAAGAGCTTGGTATGAGCGCCTTCGGGACTTCCTCATTGAGAAGATCTTCACCATTGGGAAGGTCGACACCACACTATTCACCAAGAAGCTTGATGGACATATCTTCATTTGTCAAGTGTATGTTGATGATATCATCTTTGGATCATCAAATGAAGATTGTTGCAAAGAATTTGGTGAATTGATGTCGAAGGAGTTCGAGATGTCAATGATTGGAGAGCTTACATTCTTTCTTGGTTTTCAAGTCAAACAAATGAGAGAAGGGATTTTCATCTCTCAAGAGAAATATACAAATGATCTTCTCAAGAGATTCAAGATGGATGAATGTAAGCCAATCAAGACACCAATGACAACTAATGGACATCTCGACCTAGATGAGGGAAGTAACAAGGTTGATCAAACTCTCTACCGCTCTATGATTGGTAGCTTGTTATATTTAACCGCATCTAGGCCCGACATCATGTTTAGTGTGTGTATGTGTGCTAGATTTCAAACTAATCCTAAGGAAACTCATTTAATTGTCGTAAAAAGAGTCCTTAGGTATCCTAAGCACACACCAAGCATTGGCCTTTGGTATCCCAAAGGAGCTAGATTTGAATTAATTGGCTATTCTGATTTAGATTATGCCGGATGCAAAGTAGATAGAAAAAGCACATCTGGAGGGTGCCATTTGCTTGGTAGATCACTTGTGTCTTGATCCTCAAGAAACAAAATAGTGTGGCCTTGTCCACCGCCGAAGCGAAATACATTGCCGCGGGTGCTTGTTGTGCACAAATACTTTATATGAAACAAACTTTGCTAGACTATGGTGTAGTTCTAGATAAGATACCTCTTTTGTGCGACAATCAAAGTGCGGTAAAACTTGCAAATAATTCGGTTCAACACTCTCACACCAAGCACATAGATATTTGCCATCACTTTCTTAGAGATCATGTTGCAAAGAATGATATATCATTAGAAGGTGTATCAATTGGTGGATATCTTCACTAAACCGCTAGATGAGGCAACATTTTGTAGATTGTAGAATGAGCTCAATGTTCTTGATTTTAGCAACTTTACTAAAAGATGAGCTTGTGTTGTCCCTTGCATTGCATTGTAAAATACAACATGTTTAATCTTTGGTAATACATATAGGGCTTGTTTAACATGGTTAAGATAACCTCCGAAAAGCGTGTGAAGAAGCTTAACCTTGGATCAAACTTGACAAGCAACTAGATTTACTTTCAAGTATTGCATTGCATATGCATGATTATTGTTTGTCGTTTATCTTAAATTGCCCTCATATTGCCTATTTTCTTAAAAAGATTTATAGCCTAAGGCAAAATATTTTTGAAAAATATGAGGGTTTGAGATATGTCACTCACATCAGTCCCAATTGGTGTTTATTTGGATCTTATTTGTGTTGGGACTTGATTGGGAACAGGCAGCACGAAGGACTTTGAAGATTTGCTGAAGAAAGAGTGACCGGACGCTGCACTGGACTCTGATGTCCAGCGTCCGGTCAGTTCATAGGAGGTGAACTGCTGCCGAGAAGGAGTGACCGAACGCTGAAACAGCGTTTTCCCAGTGTCCGGTTAGATGGAGCTTCAGTGTCCGGTCGAGCAAGAAGGCATCAAGGCAAGGTGACTGGACTCTAGCTGCGTCCGGTCGGTGTCCACCGGACGCGTCCAGTCGCGATTCCAGAGGATTTGGACATCTCTGCAATAGACCGGACGCTAGGTGGCAACGTCCGGTCGCTACCACCAGAGCGTCCGGTCAATAGGAGTCGTGCAGATTTCGATCTCTTTTCTCCGCTTCCTTTTCTGATCCGCTGGAGGCCAGCATAAATCACCGCGCGCATGAACCTAAATCCTATTCTATCTCCACGCCGCGCCGACATCGCCGAACCACCATTCCCCGCGCCAGCGCCGCCGTAATCCCATCTGCCACGCAGCAAGCTCTGCCGCGCCTGCCCAAGCGCCCACGCCAACGCAGCTCCCTGCGCTGCCGCACTCACTCTGTCAACGCCCATGCCCGTGCTCTCCGCACCGCCGCACCCTGCCTAACGCCGCCGTTGTGCCCTGCCCGAGCGCTAGCGCCGCTGAGCCCCTATTCCAGCACTGACGAGCTCATGCCCTAGCTCCACCCTCGTTGCAGCCAAGCTCGGGTGCTCTCATTGCATTGCTCGGTCACCGATCTTTGTCGAGCCGGAACCCTAACCCTAGCCAATTTAGTGGTTCCCCGCGTGTCGCGTCTCTTCTCTTCTCGGGTCGCCGGTTCGTCAGGTAGCAAGCCCACATTCCAATTTTGTACCTAATTGCTTGCTTTCATAGGGTTTTGTATCTCTAGATGCATAATTAAAATTATTTGTATATCCTATCTATTCTATCATGCAGCGAGTCGGTGCCGTTGAGATCGTGTTTGCAGTTGTCAGTCAACTCGGGGCCAAGCTCGTGAGTACGGATCGAGGCCAAGCCTCAGAAGTGACAGTTGGCAGTTGTTTCTTGTTAGCGGCAGTTGGTCTTTTCAGATCCTTCAGATGGCTCGTGTGAAGAACGCTGGAGGTGGTTCAGGTGTTGAGGATCCGAGGCATCCGCCTCGCTTGCCTATAGATCCAAAAGGCAAGGCGACAAAGAAGACTGCAACAAAGAAGCGCAAGTACCTAGATGCAGAGACAGCTAGAGCAGCCGCAGTTGTAGAGGTTGTAGAGCATGCCGAGAGAGGAGGTGCTCGCAGTGGAGTCTGGATCGCAGATCAGCTTTCACTAGAAGCAAGGGCTACACTTGAGCGGGTTGAGCACCTTCATGGTGGTCCAGCTGGGACTCTTATGATTGGTGGACAACATGTTGCCATTGATGAGGGTCAGCCACAGGGGGAGTCTCAGCAGTAGGCACCATCAGCAGAGCAGACTTAGGAGGGACAGCAGGCCGAGGAGACAGAGCAGGCACCTCAGCCACAGCTTCGATGCTCTGGTCGTACCCGTGCTCTAGTCACACCGAGGGCAGATACACAGCGGAGGGGTTCTTGTCCACCGCCTAGACCACAGGGTCCGTCTCCGGTGACACACTTGAACTTAAGGGCCGCCACGGCCAAGCAGGTGTAGCAGCTCAGGTTTGTGGACTTTGAGCAGTGGTTCCCACTGAGGAGGGATGACAGAGCTTCAGAGGGCTTCTACACACCACTGTAGGAGGATTTCTATAATGCATACCTTAACAGTGGTGCTGTATTCAGATCTCAGAGAGTGTGCAACATAGAGTCTATTGTTGCAGCAGCTGGAGAGTACATTCGCCCCTACCTTGCATATCTGCCGGGGCTGACAGACTTGATTGGACAGACCGGATTATATGTTACATCTTGGGTTCATCAGTTCTATGCTTCTCTTTGGATTGACCCGCAGCATAACTATATTCACTTTGCATTTAGAGGTAGAGACTACCAGCTGACGAGCACTAGGGTCAGAGAGATACTCAAGCTTCAGGAGCAGCCTGTTAGGTTACATGAGGTTTGCTATGGACAGACAGCACCCCCTAGATGCCCTCATGGTGGTTTGGTGCCCCCTACAGACTTGGTTCGCCACTGCTTCACAGAGCCCTTTGGCAAGGGGTCGCGCAGGAACCCTAGTGATCTTACTCCTACTGCTCGCGTGCTTGAGGCTATCATGAGGAGGACATTGCTTCCGAGGATGGGGTATCGCGAGGGCTTAACTCGCATACAGTTGTGGCTTATCAACTCTCTGATGCAGCAGACAGTATTTGACATCTGGGATCTTCTTCTGTCAGAGATGAAGGACACTATTGCAGAGGACTTCAGAGGTCACAGGCAGCTACCATATGCCCACTGGATCATTTTTCTTATTCACAGGGCAGTTACTATGAGGCCACCAGAGATGCTTGCTGAGTACAGTGGTGCTACGACAGAATTCCCTGCATACAACATGACTCAGATGATCTGTTATAGCACGCCACAGGCACCAAGCCAGCCACGCCGTCGTCCCGATGTGCCAGAGTCTGCAGCCCAGCAGGATGATATTATCAGGGGTATTGCAGCTACAGAGGAGGAGGAGCTTGCTCAGCAGGAGGGGATGGTCATGAGCGACCCTAGTGACAGTTCTGATGATGACTACCAGCCTATTCCTCATATGCCTCCACGACGACATGACCATGAGGCCGGTAGCTCTAGTTCAGCGCCACCTACCCGACAGACAGACCTGCTCTCCTTGCTATACTTGAGCGGATGAGGTAGGACCAGGCATGCCAGGCTCAGGAGACAGCTGCTATATTTGCTCAGTTCCAGACTCAGTAGGACAAGTTCAAGTGATAGCAGCTAGCTATTCAGCAGCAGACACAGGCTCTACAGCAGCAGCAGCAGGCCATGCATCAGCAGCAGATCCTCATGTAGTAGTAGCTTCTTGAATTTATGCAGCATGTTGTGACAGCTATTGGGGCTCCACCGCCACAGCCTTCGCCCCAGCTTGGTCAGACTGCCACTACTTCTATGACTCCAGCGTTACAGCTTAGTGGGCTTTAGAGTCAGGGACAGCCATCAGCACAGTTTGCTTCACCTATAGAACAGGTGTCCTAGTATTTTGCTTTCGCCAGTGCTAGCCCCACAGTTCACACCTTTTCAGATGGGCTTCACACCGGCTGAGACTTTCTCACTGCTAGTGCCAGAGACTACAGAGTCTAGGAGCCTTGGTGCTTCATTTAGTGAGTTGACAGGGCAGCCCACTCCTCCATACTTACATGTCCTAGGTCCTTCTATAGTTGCACCTATTACCGGGACTACAGAGGCGCTCCCTTCCTCAGTGGCATCATCAGAGCCGGCTGCTTCAGTCATACCAGCACAGCCTACAGCAGCTCTAGTTCCTGATCTGACCCAGACTGCTACAGCATTGCTTCCAGTTACAGAGGGTCAGACAGCTCAAAGCTCCAGATCAGATGATGATGGCACCCAGTTCCAGCTCGCTCCTCGTACCTCAGCGCCCGGCTCGTCCGCTGCAGCCCCGCCGACCGACCCTTAGGTTTTGGTGTTTGACGCCAAAGGGGGAGAGGGTTCGAGTATGTTAGCCTTAGGGGGAGCGACATATCTAGGGGAGCTTAGTTATTATATTAGCTTATCTATTACATTTGGAATTTTTATGTGTGATACACTATTATGCATTCGTCGTGTGTTTACATTTATGCATTAAATTATATTTATGTGATAGTGATATCTACGTGATCGTGATATATGACATGTGTGCTCTCTACTTTGAATTATTTATATGTCATATCACTTGTGTTATGCTCATTTGCCTTTGCTTCCGTGTTTTACTCCGATGCAAATGAGCTTTATTACTTGTACTCATGCTTATTTCATATCTTTTGAGTACATCATGTTGGCTTGGTTCATATAAGCTTGCATAACTCTTTTGTTCTTATTGACAAAAGCTTATATGATCCAAGCATGTTAAAAACCTCAACTCTTTCACATACTCGAGGTGGTATTGTCATCAATCACCAAAAAGGGGGGAGATTGAAAGCATCTAGGCCCCTAGTTGGGTTTCGGTGATTAATGACAATACATGATTCTTTGTGACTAACGTGTGTTTTGCGGAGGCAATTAAGTTAGGTCACGGAAATGGAGATCGATTGGGCAATCATGGTGGTCATGCCCCTACGATAGAAATCATTTCGGTTTTCAAAGGATGGGCGACAAGGTTAAGGATGGACTAGTTCTAAGTGTCGTTTGAAGTTGACGAGACACTTAGAGTAGTTTAGGACTTTGTTTTCCTTTGGCCGTACTATTAAGGGGGTATGGACGGTAGCTTGACCTAGGTGAGTCTAGTGAGTTAGGTGTATTGCACACTTGTTAAAACTAGCACTAGGTAGCTCCAAAATAGCCCTTAGATCCAATGGAGCAAACTTCATTCACATATGATCGAGAGTTGGAAGTGAATGGAGGGTCAAATCTTGGCCAGACGATTTGGTTACAGGTTGGCCGGGACGCTAGACTTTATGCAGTCCGATCGATTCATTTCATTTGACCAAGGTGAAAATGTCTGGCGTGACAGGATCTTTGAGAGGTGAAGTGACCGACGACGCCGAGCCCGACATCCGGTCAACTCGATGAAGGTTCGAGAGAGAGAAAATCATGACCCGAGACAACTGGCGGTGTCGGTCACACACTAAACACTAGAGTTGAGGGTGTACTAAGCCCCGGGCGTCCGGTCAACATGACCGAGGCGTCCGGTCACCTGCATGAGGCACTATAACGGTTCGTTTTCAGCCCTTGTTATAAATACCACCTCC
The DNA here is from genome assembly GCA_904845875.1 of Miscanthus lutarioriparius. Classification (NCBI taxonomy): domain Eukaryota; kingdom Viridiplantae; phylum Streptophyta; class Magnoliopsida; order Poales; family Poaceae; genus Miscanthus; species Miscanthus lutarioriparius. The sequence continues at coordinate 125,924,059 of CAJGYO010000010.1, forward strand.
ATTCATGTGTGGGTGTACTTTTGCTCATTCAACAGCTCGAAACACCTTAGAGAGTGGAAAGAAGAGCAAGGTCCTAGCGAGGTGATTGAGATTTGAGAATCCCAAAGAGAGCCCTCATTAGTGAGATCAAGAGTAGCAAAGTTTGCATCCACCCTTCTCATAGGCTTGTGTCGTGGTCAAGTGAGAGTTATGCGTGCTTATTACTCTTGGTGATCGCCATCACCTAGATGGCAGTGGTGATTGGGAGCTTGGTGATCATCTAGGAAGCTTATGGATGACCCAACTCAAGTTGTGAGTGGTTGTGGGTGATTCACCGCGACAGTGTCGAAGAATCAACCCATAGAGAGCACTTGATCCTTGCGCGGATCAAGGGGGAGCTACACCCTTGCGCGGGTGCTCCAACGAGGACTAGTGGGGAGTGGCGACTCTCCGATACCTCGGCAAAATATCGCCGCATTCTTCCTCCTCTCTTTACTTTGAGCAATTCAATTCTAGTCATTTACATTCTTAGAATTGCCATGCTAGAGTAGGATTGGAACATAGGTTGCAAGTTTTTTGTGCGATAGAACAATTAGAAACACTTTTTAGGCACAAGGGGTTAATTGGGCTAACCATAGGATTTAATTATTGCAAAGAAATTTAGAATTAGCCCAATTCACCCCCCCTCTTGGGCATCTTGACCCTTTCACGACCTATCTGACTAACTAGCCCCTCCGGGGGAGAACTATGTCTTCTATCCTGTCCGCTAGGTCTGCCTGCGAAAGGGGAGCCTTGCCGCTTCCATCTCCTCTAGCTCGTGGGCTTCATAGCGGTAGTATTGAAGCCATGGCTCATCACCTCTAGGTTGATGTTGTCCCGTAATGAGAATGAGCAATCATGAAGGATTGATTAACCCCAGCACCAAAGGGCATTCCTTTTGAGTTGGCAAACTGAGCCATTATCTCGAGAGCATGGGCATGGCGTAAAGCTGGTCCCCTCCGACCGCACCACCTCAAGGTCGTAGCAGACCACTCCAAGGGTGGCGCTCAGGATACCAAGCTCATCGCTCTCCACCTGAAGATTCCTCCTCGCCTCGGCAAGGTCCATGGCCAACCTAGCAGAGACGCTCTCGGCCTCCAGCTTCTGGGCCATCGTGTTTCCGAGCTCGGCCTAGAGGGAGCCGACCTTCTGCTGCACATTGTCACGCTCTTGGTATGCCTAATCACACTCTTAGAGGGCCTAGTCACGCTCCTCGTGAGCCACGCCATGCTCCTCGCGGAGCCTCTCCGTAGTTTGAAGGAGCTCATCCCGCTCTTTGCACAGCCGAGCGACCGCCGTGGCGTCCAGACTCACCCTTTTCTCAAGGGCCGTGAGCTTCTCCTCGCCCCCCAGCTTCTGCTCCCTTTCCTTCTCGACCTCAGCCAGAAGGTCAGGGATCCGCTGGCGGGTCTCGGTGTCCTTCTAGAGCAGCTCATCCTGCTCCTTCCTAACCTTGGCGGCTTCCTCATTGTCCCTCCGCGATCTAGCCGATAGGGCCACGTCAACCCACGACTAAAAGATGATCCGCCTCCTCGGCGGAGTCGGCTCGGGCACCCTCGCTGCGGCAGCAACAATTTGCGGCGATCACCTCCAGCGTAGCGGACCTCCTCTACAAAGGCAATCCTAGGTTTCCTTCTACTCGTGAAGGCAGAGACTTCTCCCATTGCGGCGATAAAGGGGTGAAAGGAGGCGATAGTCGAGAATACAAAAAATATAGAGAAAGAAAAAAGGCAAGAAGCGAGGTCAGCGAATATCCATTTCGAGGCGTGGTCTAGGGCTTCAAGCACGGATCGACCCCCACGCGTCGAGGTTCTTGCACTCCATGCTCTCTGTGGTGTCATCAAAGATAGAGTGAAAGGCGTCGGCGTCGAATTCTCCGAACTCCTCCATGTCCGGAAATATACACGAGGGGCTCACCCCATGTAGGCGAGTCACTTCCCATTGACGTTAGGTCAAGGATGGCTCGACCTGGCTCTAATCTCCGCCAACCCTTCTCTGCCGTGATGTCCCCACCGGGACACTCCCTCTGGCGATGGAAGGGGTCGGTGCTTGACCTAGGTGAGTGCGGATCTTGACTCCTCTCCTAGCACCATGACCTCTAGGGACCCCTCGGCTAGGCGTCCCCCTCCATCGGCCCAGGGCGCCATCACCTGAGGCCACAGATGGCAGGTCACGTTGGTTCCTCGGTAGCCACCATGCTAGCCACCTTGCCACCTCCGTCGTCGGCGGAGGTCTGACCGGCTACATCACGCCCACCATGGTCATTGAGACTGGGCATGATCGTGCAACCTGTCCACCCCTTCTGTAGTGAAATCATCGGCGCGTGTATATCGCCATCATTCTTTGGCTATTATAAAGTGATGATGAGTATAGGCCCGATCTTCGAGAGGTGGCAGTAAGTTTGATTTGTGGAGATCTCGGCGTTGGCGATCCGGCTTCATCGATGGACCGCGATTCGAACCTGCAAACCGTTACACCTTTGCTCCGTTGGTTATCAACCAAGCACAACGATTGACCTCGCCAAGAAGGCTTTTCACGCAAGCGAATCGAAGAGCACAAGCAAGAAGGTAAAACCATTTAATCGATATTGCAAATATGAATGACGCGAATATCAATAGAGGGTTCTAGAACTTGGTTCCAAAGGACTAATCGACCTGATGGAGGAGATCAAGAGCGGGGCCCTGGATCCTGAAGGATTGTAAAAAGGATTTGTCACCACTCGTTACAATGAGCGATTGGTTTCTCGATAGACTCGGTCCTAGTGAGCTCACCGCTCCATCTAAACTCTAAACAAAACCCAATTGTGTAGGCGCGTGTCGAGCGGCGGCTGTGTTTATAGTCTAAGACTCGACCTAGGGTTGGGAAACACGGCCGGGGTTGGGCACCCACAACTTGGGCTTAAGGCTTCTCCCGACACGATACATGGCCAAGTTGGTCCAAATAGGTGGACTGAGCACCTTGCCGTGGTCACAGAATGATCCATGGACCTTCTGGAGCTGGGACCAGATCCAAAAGCAGCGGCGTCGTCGTCCCCTTTCAACGCATCCAAGAGCGGCCCGTTTCAATGTCGATATGAGAAAGTTATGACAAGAAGTAGGGTCAAGCGAATAAGCAGTGACAACGTGGTGTGTCGCCTCGAGAGATGCTGAATCCGAGGGCGACGTGGTGGGTAGTGAGTTAGGTCAGGATGGAGCAATTGCAACTTAGGGGAAGACCATGGCGTCGGTGTGTCCATCATGGTGATGTCCTCATCACGTGACCTGGGCCGGCGTCTCTTGAGCCCCGCGTCCGCCCATCTCGCTGAGAACACAGGCGCCAGTGTGGCGGCTGATCGGTGACGATCGGCGGCTGACGTGGCGCCAATCAAGAAGTGGGCGCGCTCGTCTCTGAAATGGGCGTGGCGTTAGCGGCGGCTACCGCCTCGCTTGTAGGCGGCGCTCTTCTTTGGCGCCAGCGCATAAAGGATTACACTACATCTGGCGTTGCAAGAGGCGAAAAGCATAAGTCGCGATGAAATCCGACCAAAATAGGAAAAATAGAAAGGCGATGACTCACCTCGGCGCCTTAGAGGCGATGGATACGTTTGGGGGCGAACCCCACGACCTCTGCTCTGCCTTATCGGGACGAGGCCGTTTTGAGCCCACCCCTGCTCCTGTGGAGAGAGGCTTGCTCCCCTTGGATCTTGGGGGCGTGTGGCGGAGACACGGCATCGGCTGGAGCCTCGGCCTTGGGCGGCGAGTCTGCGCCCGCCTGGTTGACTCTGAGGGAGGCCCGGCAGTGCGTCTCGCTTTCCGCAGCTACTCGGACGTACCCACCCCTCTGTGGAACGGGAAGGGTCCCAACTCCTACAAGGACGAACCGATACCTATTAGCGCATCCTCGTTCTCCAGGACGTCCCACTCGACATCATCGGCTACCTCAATGTCATCACCATCGTCGTCATCATCGTCGTTGTCGGTATCCTCCCCCTGTTCCCGTGCCTGCAGCTTTCACTACTTCTTCTTCCTCTTGTCCTCCTTTGCCTTCCTCAGCCGCTCGCCTGTGGTAGGATTCGCCGCCCTCACGGACGAATCCCTCGGCAACAGCGACGGGTGGTCCGTGAAGATGAGGTCCCTCAACTGGTCCCGTCCTTCTCAAAGTTAGTATCAAGAGGTCGGGAAATCAATTGAAGACAAGGTATAAGGAGAGTAAACTTACGAAGACGACATGGCCTAGTTCCGGTCGCATCGGAGGATGTCCCGGCACCGGGAAGATGAAATCGAGGGGGGTGCCCGCGTTATCCCACGAAGGCTCCATCGCCTCCTTGATGCGTTGCGTGACCTCAGAGTGGGGGAGCACTCCCTCGACAAGTGTCGTTCCATCGAGTGATGCCTCGGGCGTCATCGCCTACAGCGGGAGCACGCGCATCATCAATGGCGCCACCCTCCTTACATGATAGGCCTCAATGACGCCTGACCCCTTTAGGCCGCTCTCCTTCAGGATCTAGATGGCGGTGATGTGGTCCCAGATCTTCTTCTAGTCCTTCTTCGGAATGCCCCACTTCCTCCATGATTCTAGAGCCTCTTCGATCAGGCGGCCGGTGAACTTTGGTAGAGGGGCGATGGCATTGTTCTTGAGGTAGAACCACTGTGAATGCCACCCCTTGTTGGACGTTGATAGCCACATCGGTGGGTCCTCGCCGCCCCGGTTGATCTGGAGTTGGATGTCGGTGCACCCCATCGACATATGCAGTTATTGCCTGCCGCTCTTCTCCCTCTTCTTCTGGAGGGTGACGGCAAAGAAGTACCTCCACAGATCGAAGTGGGGGCTGATCCCTAGGAATCCCTCGCACAAGGTGACAAATGCCGCCATGTGCTGGATCCCATTGGGATTGAGGTGCTGCAGCTCGATCTTGTAGTAATGCAGCAGCCCCCGAAGAAATCTATGGGCGGGGGTCGTGAACCCACGCTCATGAAAGTGGGCGAATGATACCACGTTGCCATCGGGCGGTGACGACAGATCCTCCTCACCGGGCAGCAGCCACTCCGTGGCCGAGGTCCGCACGCGAAGAAGACCACGACGGACGAGGCCCTCCATGTGCTGGAAGGTGATGTCAGAACGACACCACAGATCCATTGGAGATGGGGATGGTTGGATGAGGGCTCAACGGCGGTGGGGATGCGGATACATGGAACTCTAGGTGATTGGTAACAACGGTCGTGGCTACGGAGGCAAGCATGCAAGGTATGAAACCCAGGGGGTGAACCCTTTGGTTTTATAGGGGCAACGGATGCGAGGAAACCAACCGCCCGCCTGGATCTCCGCGCCTGCCATGATCAGCCACAACGTCTCGCAACAGGAAGTGCACACGCAATCTCTGTCCGTTCCCTTAGAAAACTCGTTGGACGTTTCGCCTCTTCGGACGGGCCATAACTCGTCACAAGTAAGAGGAATACGGGTCGAAAAACACCTCTACAGCCCACCTGGGCCTAGGAGTTCGAAGGTTGGCCCATCGACGGGTTCGATAACCGCTCCGGGAACCCTTAGGGTAAGGTATGGGCCCGCAAGCGCCCAGTACCCAGGTGCACGACCGCCATGGGCATCCCGGCCCACGATCAAGTCTTGGTGAGGTACGATCCATGGTTTTCCCTAAAGAAAGGCAGAGAGCCCTCGGGACTGGTCGAACGGACCTGAGAACTATATGGATTGACCGCTGAGAATCTAAAGTCGATCACCAAGCTGACCCTAGCCGGATCCCCGCGAATGGGATGCCAGGACCCCACTCGAACTAGCCTGCTAACAACCCACCAAAATCTCACGGGAATACCCGCGAAGGGTCCGGCCTCAACAAGAGGGAATCACCGTCCCCGGGACATGCCGTGGGCAACAAAAGGAGGCCAAGACCCTCAGAGTCCTCCCATTCGGAAAAACCTCTAAAGGAGTATTCTACTCCTCTGCAGGCTCAGGGGCTACTGTTAGGGACCAATACCAGGGTACCCAAAGAGGAGGAGCTAATAACCATCAACATTGATTCATCCGAGTAGTCAAGAGCGTGACTACAGCTCCACCCGACCTCCAGGTGCGCAAACTCCGCCTCGCCCAACCCCTGAGGGTTGGCTCCGTCTCACCCAACACCGAGGCCACGGGCTCCGCCTCGCCCAACCCCTGAGTGCAGGCTCCGCCTCGTCCGACACCGAGGCCGCGGGCTTCGCCTCGCCTAACCCTGAGGGCCGGCTCTGCCTCGCTCGACACCGAGGCCACGGGCTCCGCCTCGCCCGACCTCTAAGGGCTGGCTCTGCCTCGCCTGACCCTTGGGTTTGGGCTCCGCCTCGCTCGACCCTTGGGTTTGCACTCCGACTCGCCCCGCCTCTGGGGAGGAACTCCGCCTCGCCCGACCCCGAGGCCGGGGACTCCGTCTCGCCCGACGAAGACCTATACCGCTGCCGACCACTTCAGGTCCAAACGTATGGGCCTGGGTCAAAGCTCTGACACCAAGGAGGTGACCGGCATGCCCCGATATAACCCGTGGTCGTGACAGGCCATACCTGAGGATTCACATCAGGAACATCGTCGGGCGAATCGGTGCTATTCTACCTAACCCTCGTACGAACACTGACAGGCGCGTCAGTTCACCACGACGTCCGCTAGGACAGAGTGGAGCGCCATGACCGAGAGACGACGCCTGCGCATGGCGCCAGTGACGGACAGGGTCACGACGTGAAGCTATCCCTATTGACGTCTACAGGGTCGACAAGACCCGCATAGAAGAAAAGGACCCGGCGATCCTAGAGGACTTCTGACTCTTCTTTTTTACTCCGCTGTAACCCTTGCTTTCCCTTGGCCTATAAAAGGAAAAGCAGGGCGTCCCATTAGGAGGCATCGGACCAACGATCGGAACTCATCGTAACACACCACAGGAGACTCGAATCCGATCAATTCATCGAACCCCGAACATACAACCGAGCTCTCGACACCCGTTCATCCTTTTCATCAGAGATTTGGGACCTATCCCTCTCTCGTCCATTTGTAACCCCTACTACGAACTTTCAGTGCTAGTAACACGAGCAGCAGCAACGAACTGGAGGTATGGACATTCTGCCCGAACCAGTATAAACCTCGTCTCCTCTTAACACACCATCCGAGTCCGACGCGCAATATTAAAAATTTATTTGTTGGTGGCAACTCAAAACACCGACACTTATCGATTTGAAATTTATGCAATACATACATAAAAAGTATAGGCGAGCACAAAGAAAGAGGGACGATAAAAGTGAAGCAAACATATCGACATCAACAGGAGTATATCAAGCATCTTCAAGTGGAAGCCAAAAAAAAACACTATGCTAAACTAGGGTTACAGTAAAATGATTCACTGAATCAATTTTCCTAACCATTAATGTGTTCCTGGATATCAAGAGATTTAGTTGATAAAAAAAGATTTAGTTGATCATTGCCAACATTTATCCTTTGGAAAAAGTCTACTTAACCCCTCACCTTTCATACTTGGTCTACTTCACCCCCAAACTATGAAACCGTCTGTTTTACCCCCTGAACTTTCTAAAACCGTCTATTTTACCCCCGGGCGGTTTTTGACAGCGGTTTGCTACAGTAACAACGGGTTTGCTACCGTGAATTAATTAGAATACGGTATGCTACAGTAATGGTGTTTTGAATTTTCTTTTTTTTTTATTTTCGGTGAATTTTTAAAAAATCATAGAAAAATCATAAAATGAAAAATCTAATTTTATTGGACTCCACATGAGTAGATCTACACATTGAGTATATAATACGGTATGCTTTAGTACAATTTTTTTTTGTAGCTTTAGATTAATTGAAAAATCTAATTTTTTCTGTAATTAATTAGAATTTATCTATAACTAAGTTATACATAGTCCAATGAGTACGAAATTTTTACTATAGTTCAAGCATACAATAATTAGCGTACCATAAAAATTTCACCACAATTGAACCATAGAGGCTGCAGCTATGAATTATTACAATTAATTATAGACAAAATTAGATTTTCCAATTAATCTAATGCTACAGTAAAAATTTTGTACTAAAACATACCGTATTATATATTTACTGTATAGATCTACTCATGTGGAGTCCAATAAAATTAGATTTTTTATTTTAGAATTTTTCTATGACTTACTATGATTTTTCAAAAATTCATCAAAAATAAATAAATAAAAAGGAAATCCAAACCGATCGATACTGCAGCAACCCACCGCTGTTACTGTAGCGACAGCTGTCAAAAACCGTCCAGGAAGAAAATAGACGGTTTCGAAAGTTAAGAGGTAAAACAGACGGTTTTATAGTTGGGAATGAAGTAGACAAGTATGAAAGGTGAGGTCAGGTAGACTTTTTCCTTTATCCTTTTCTCATTTTCGGCCGTGCTTGTGCTTCCACTGTCCAGCTGGATAGCATCTAAATTTCCGATCCAGTAAACAGGAAAATATAAAGGTCAAACCCGTCCTAATAACCATTCGATGAACTGTCGACAGAAAAATTATAAAAATTTAATAGATAGAAAGAAAATAGTTTGCTGAATTTCATATCCAAATATCTGACAGTGTCTTCTTCTTGAAGGCAGCTGCCGTGGAGTGAAATGGGAGCACTGCACTTTTTAAGGGATCCCCCACCCCTCTCCCCCACCGTCCCTTTTCTCCACCATTGAAGCACACTCCGACCCTCTCTCTCACTCACTGTCACACGCACGCACTACACTCACAACTCATCCGCAGTCACAAGCTCGGCTGCTGCTCCCTCAGTCCCTAACGGTTGAGGCGTTGCTGGTGCTCCTGCCGGCTACCCTGCCCTGTTCACTGTTCTGTTCCGCGCATCCCACAGGAAGGGAAGGGGGGAAGCACACAGCTTTGCTCTTGCTCCGTTGCTCCTTGCTCCCCTGTCCACCAAAGAAGGAAACGCCCAGCCCGCCGCAGCTCTAGCCGTCGTCTATCTCGTCACGTATCGGAGTCGAATGACGGAAGAGGCGGATGGCATGAAGCGACCTACCAAGAAAGAATGAGAGGCTGGGCTACCCCCGGCACAAGTAGAGGAAGAACCCCAGCAGCCGAGCCACAGGGAGGAGGAGATGGGCAACTGCGGCACGCGGGAGGAGAATGCCGTCGTCGCTGCGCACGCGCAAGGTACCCGTCCTTTCGAGTTTGCCCGTAGTGGTGGATTTCTTGCGCCCCCCCCCCTTCTTGTCGGTGCTTGTTTGGATCTCAGCTACGGCGCTTCGAGTTCCATCAAAATTTCATCTTGGTGGATTGTTCCTCAGGTCCCCTGGGCTCTTGGTTCTTGGGCTCGCGGCGGATTGCCATAAATACTCCCTCTTTCTATTGTGGCTTTTGCGATTAACCAGTGTCGTGGCGATTTGGTTGCGAAACTGGATTTTTCTGGGGGAGGCTTTGTCCCATGTTGTTACGGAAGGATGGTTTTGATTGAAGTCACATGCCAAATTTCACTCCAAATGATTGATTTTAATACTTGAGTCGGGGGATTTTGATGATTTTTTTGGGTTCATCCCTCCCTTGAGATGAATCCGGTCCCAGGACTCCAGTTCTATTTATCCTCATTTGCTCATGTTTTATCTTCTTTAGTTCAACGCTTGTTCGATTCGTCTTGTCCCAGTTCCACCAGGTTGTTGATCTATGATCTCTTCTATGTTGCATCTTCTTGTGAAGTTGCCATGTCACCTTGCGCTTCCTTATCTTCTTGATTTTTGTATCCCGAAGCCTACTTGATTGTGTACATTGAGAAAAATCTGATGGCACTTTTCCCCAGCGTGCTTCAATTTCTGTGCCCTCCTCTCCTCCCCACTATTGACTTTCGATTTCGCACGGATAAAAAAAATCACAATCCTCCAAGTTTGAATAAACATAGTCTGTTCTAGTGCTACTTGCGTTTTTTTTAAAAGCAATTTGAGGTTTTGTAATTTACATGCAACTGTGCAGTAGATCTGGTCCCCTGACCTCTTTACCTTTCTTTTTTTTTGAAAAAAAAATTCTGACGTCTTTACCCTTGCTGTAATCAATTTGTGCATGTGTATCTCTTCTTTATTTATTTCCTGCTTTCTACTCAGAAGTATTATTTTAGGGGGAAAGGTCATTTAATGGATGCTAGCAGTTGGCAACTCATTCATTTCCACTTGTTCTTAGTTTACTTCTATAATAATTTCCAAATAGAACATTGTATCTCAGCATGAGTAAATGCTTGTAATTCTACACGAATCCTTGAGATATAAAATTTTTCTTAGTATATATAGTTACATACCCGTGACTTATACTACCCACATAAAACTGACTAAGAGATTTTTCACTGTGGTTAGCTTTTGGTACTTTGATCTTAATACGCGAGATATCCTTGTTAGTTGTTACTTCATCAAGTCTGTAGTTACCTACTGGGCAATAGTTATACTTCATTTTTTTTGGGGCAATAGTTAATACGCGAGATACTTCGTTCTTTTTTTTTTGGGTTGAGGACTTATATTTACTTCTCATGCTTTCAGTTCAACAGCTCCACTTGTTACAACATCCTGTCAAGAACGCCATCGCAGATAGGAAGCACACCCGCACCTCATCAGATATAAGTGATCCTTCCACACCTAGGAAAGTTGAAGATGCCAAGAACATTTCCATATACAACGATGTGATTGCCTTCACATTGTTTGAGCTAGAGACAATCACAAAGAGCTTCCGTGCTGATTATGTTCTTGGTGAAGGAGGATTTGGGACCGTTTACAAGGGTTACATAGATGAAAATGTCAGGGTTGGTCTGAAGTCACTGCCTGTTGCAGTCAAGGTGCTCAACAAAGACGGACATCAAGGGCACAGAGAATGGCTTGTGAGTAGCCAAGTTGTTCAGTAATTTTCATGCTCATTACCTTTTCATTATATGCATGGAAATGTGAAAAATTGTCTACTAATATGGTGTACTTGCACACTATGCATGGCACATTGACATGGATACATGTAGATATCATCAGGATGTCGCTAACAAGCATGCTGACAAATAAAATACACATATGGAGGATTCTATGCAATAATGTTTCATTGGCAATCATGTTTTTGTTTCCATGGCTGTCTGGATTAGTTCTCACTACTTTGTCGCAGTGTTTTGTTGACCATGGCATGGAAAATTGATAAGCTGATAAGGTTATCCATAGTGATTTCATGCTCATTTACAGAGATGTGCAGTCCTTGAGTCATGCTGTTGTTAACAAATAATATATTTTGTCTGTCATGCTTGAAATTTTTAAAAGATAGTAGCTTACTTGCATGACCGGATTAAGCAACATTACCGAACAAAGAAACTTGAGGAATGAAGATGGAAATCCAAGAACAAATGTGAATTTATTCGAAAGGTTAAACAATTGTATGTAACTGCCAGTAAAATGCTATCGTGTTATTTTTGCACATGGTTTGATAGTTATCATGCTTATTACTAGACTACAAAATTATTATTCCAGTATTGTGTTTTGCTCAAAACAATATAAAAATGGTTTATCCATCTTTTGTATTTATGTCAGACCGAAGTTAACTGCCTGGGGCAGTTGAGGCATCCAAATTTGGTGAAGTTGATCGGATATTGCTGCGAAGATGACCATCGGCTGCTTGTCTATGAGTTCATGTTTCGAGGAAGTCTAGAAAACCACTTATTCCGAAGTAATCCTTCTACTGTTTGTCAGATTGTGAATGGCATCATAACCGAGTTCAATGATGTCACCTTTTACATACTGTCTTCTGTTTTCTTGAATGCTGTCCACTGACTACAACACCTTGAGCTGATAAAAAATTGGATGATAGAGTTACACTTTTCATTTTCATAACTATTGTTGGTATGAGTTGGGCATATTTTATTTACCTGCCAACAACTGATTCATTCATCATCTTTGGAAGTTTTTTACATGTTATTTCCAAAATAACCACTAAGCATCCAACTGTTGAACTTGCTGGTGGCTCAAATCCTGGATGATTGCTTGCTTGGTAAACCGTTGATTTTGCTTGATTACAAGTGGTACCTAGCTGGCATTTTCTGTATTCTGTATGGACATTTTAGGCAACTTCCCAAATCCCAACTGACCTTATGACTTGGAACATATAAGAAATGATCTATTTTACAATTACGCGCTACCACACCTTCGTGTTAATTTCTTCTACATCTGTTGATTTTTGTCATGCTCCTTTAATTACGGACTACTATAGCTGTTACTAACTACATTTGAAGCAAAGGACAAATAACTGAATGCTTTCCACTGCTAGCATGTATGATATGTAATGCCAGTGCACTATTTTCCTCGATTCATTCACAATGAACTTTTACTTCAGATGAGGGAAATTTTGTTGACCAGACATCCTGTTTTTCATCTTCTCAGAGACAGCGACACCATTACCCTGGGGTACTAGGATGTCAATCGCACTGGGAGCTGCTAAAGGGCTTGCTTGCCTCCACAATGCTCAAAGGCCTGTCATCTACAGAGATTTCAAGACATCAAATATTCTGCTGGACTCTGTTGAGTGTTAATTGCTTCCTCATGCTTTCTTCTCCTTTTTCAGTTCTATTGATACCATCCAATGGGAATACATGTATGTTTGGCATATTTATCTTTTTGTTTCCATTGCCACAGGATTATACTGCTAAACTGTCTGATTTTGGCCTGGCAAAAGCTGGTCCTGAAGGTGATCAGACACATGTATCAACACGGGTGATGGGAACCTATGGTTATGCTGCCCCTGAATATGTGATGACTGGTACTTTCCTCATTGTTTGTATATGCTTGGTATTTGCATTTCTTAGAAGATATCATCTAATCTAACAGTTGGATATGAACTTCATGCCAAATTCCAGACACTGAACTATTGTTTCTACTCCATGAGCTGAGATCACATATTTTTAGCTAGCGAGTGTGTGTGTGTGTGTTCGGGTCTATGTATGGCTCTTTTCTCCTTCATTTAATACAATGATACGCAGCCCTCCTGCGTGTTTGAGAAAAAAGAGATCACATATTTTGCCATTTCTTGTGTCTTTCAGTATTTGAGTATAACTTTGTAGCAAAGTTTATAGCTAGGAAAAAAGTTTTATTCTTAATGCATGATCATATACCACGCATACACCTAATTATACCTAATGTGCAGGTCACTTGACTGCTAGAAGTGATGTCTACAGCTTTGGCGTCGTCCTTCTGGAGCTCTTGACAGGGCGCAAGTCAATTGACAAATCTCGGCCCAGCAGGGAGCAGAGCCTGGTTGACTGGGCCCTCCCCAAGCTCAATGACAAGAGGAGGCTTCTCCAGATCATTGACCCAAAACTGGAGGGACAGTATTCGGTCAGAGCTGCTCACAAGGCCTGCAGCCTTGCATTCTACTGCTTGAGCCACAACCCCAAGGCCAGGCCGCTTACGAGTGACATCGTCGAAACCCTCGAGCCATTGCAGGGCAGCAGTGGAAGCGATGGATCCGGTCAGTCCTCTGGCCTTCCTGACTATAGAGGCCGTCGCAGGCTAACCGGGAACAGCGTCCACTTCAGGGCCATCCCAAACCCCAAGTGCTCCCCTGCTGTCCCGGCTTGCAGAGTGCGGTGATGGTGCTGTGTTTCAGTTGAAGCTGCTGGGATAGTAGGTTCAGTTGTATATTGCGACCATGGGTGGTGACTGGTGTGGGTGCATGTGTACGCTTGTCGGGTTTTCGGTTTCTCGGGTTTTGGCCAGCGTTTTGATGTGTAAATTTGATCTGCATGTTGCTGCTGCTGCTTTGTAAGGCCCTCTAATTTTCACTGTGGTCTTATGTATCCTTGATTGCGAGCCGTGCCGAAACTGGCGGGTTCAGGATTAACCCTAGAAATGAAAGGCTGAACGAAGAGTGGTTGGATGGTTGATATGGCATAGGATTCAATCAATCTGTATTGAATTCTTGGCAAGTTTTCTCTTGTTTGGCATCCTGCCATAGTAGGGAAGAATAATCGTGTGACCTCTTGATGCATGATGGTAAACAACTGTACAAGGCAGCTGTTAGCCTGTGCTGTGATCATGATCTGAATGGCTGCCGATGAGTTTGGGATTTTGGCCTGCTTTTGCTTTTGTGGATGTACCATTTTGCAGCTTCTGTATTCTCAAATCTCAATGGAAGGAAATTCTAGAAAGATTCTCAATAAACATGGTTGTGTGCATATGAATCGTGGTGTGTATTTGCTACAGTATATATTCACTGTGCTACAATAGATAACTCTGGTTGTGATCCTTTCGGTTCTCTAAACCTAAAGATGTTGATTTTACTGCACAAATACGATAAACTGATAATCTTTGGAAATGTAATTTGATGACCTTCGATTAAACTGTAAACATCACTGGATTACGCTGTGCTGATTGAACCGTTTTCAGGGGTGATTCTTGAGCATCGGAGAAAGTTGGGTCTCCGGTGGTGGTTTGGTTTCTGAATGGACATCACCTATGCCGATTCAATCTGCGGGTGTCAGTGGCGAGCACATCCGTCCGCGTGTGCAGCCAACGTGCATCCTATGATGAAGCTGGCGGCCGCCGCCCGGGGCAGTGCCGGGACGGGAGGCGCCGGCAATGGCTGTGTCGCCGACGCCGAGGCAGGCGGCGACGAGCACGCCGGCGTCCAGGTCCGCTGGGGTCATTTCATTCCAAAAAGAGTGTGGGTGAGATTGGGCTTGACAAAGCTGATTGTCTGGGCCGAGTGACGGCCCAATTACCTCTGCCCACTACGATCTAACAGTGTCGGTCGTGATCACGTTCGCATTCGCATTCACATTCACTGACAGCAATGTAATGAAGATGATGTGTCCAAGGGCTTGGTTAAAACGTCATTATCGGTCGTTATCCATCATTAGCAGCTAAGAAAATAAGGGTCTGTTTAAAGGGCTAATCACTAACTAGCTTTTTAGACAAGTTTTCAATTAGTTGTTAGCCATCCTTTGCTAATTTGAGCTAATTATTAGTCCAACTAATAACGCGCTCTAACTCATCAAAACAGACCCAGAACCTCGGTAACTCCGTGATGCAGCACAATAATCTTTTCTTTGGCCCCATCACATGCATGAACCGGGGCGCGACTGCATCACAAGGCTAAAATTGCTCAGAGACTGTCACTTCCAATCATACACTAATACTACCATTTCTTGGACAATGAAAATTTTATTGCATTTTGAGATTGTTACTTGAAATAAAACCCATCCAGCAAAATAAATTTCATAAAAAAATACAAAAAACACTAATAATTACTCCCTCCGGCCTAAAATAAACACACATCGTGGTCCCAAAGTTTAACTAGTTATATAGAAAATAATATTAATATCTGTAATTCTAAATAAGTTTATTATAAAAGTATATTTTATGATCAATTTAATGATGCTTATTACATACCATAGATATTATTACTTTTATGTGTATATTTGGTCAAATTTAGAAATTTTGACTTCTCGATAAGTGAGATGTACACTTATTTTGACATAGAGAAAGTATCAACATGTAGAGTAGACGTCATCCATGTGTGCTTGGGTAAAAAGGCCTTGGCCACCTGTATCAACGGGTGCGATGCCACCACAACCTAATCTTAGATAGAGGGTTTGTGGAGGATAGTCTAGATACAAAACCAATGGATATTGCAAATATAATCCGCAAAGAATTATTTTTATTTCAAAGACATTATCGTTCTACATAGCAGTCCTAATGGCTTCAACTCCTTTCACCTATACCACATACGAGACATACAAAAGGCTTAGAAATTCCTTAGACCACCTCTATGATAGACCAAACAGAGCAAGCAAAACCGCATTCAAAGAACAAAGTGATGATTAGGGCCTGTTTGGCCAGGTTTCTTTTGGTTCTGGCGTAGTCGAGGAGCTTGAACCGGAGAAGCAAGAAAAAAAATACTAGCTTCTTCCGACTTCCGGTCCATTTAATAATGAAGAGAGAGGAAAAAAAAATGTTTCGATGAACAATACCATAAACTGTGCAGGAGTTAGAGGAGCCGGGGCCGCTGAGTGTCCACCCAAACAAGATCTTAATCGCCACATCCTTATATATAACAAAAGCTACACTTTTGCTACTCTACCAATTACGCATAACTAGGTTGTCTTTATAAGCACAACCCCACGAAGGTACCACAAGAAAATACTAATATTGCCACAATCCCACTCTCGAGCCACTGTCATCGCCTCCATCATCGCTCGCATTAGAGTGTGTTGTGCGTGATGAGGTGAAGAAGACCAGCTTTTCTTTTAGAAAGAAAAAAGAAAAGGAAGAGAGTCTTGTCAAAAAAAAAAAGGAAGACAGATGTCAAGCCTTCGCAACTCTGGTCGGGTTGATGAAGGAGCATACCATCTGAATATCAGATTCAAAAGTATGTCAAAGAAAGTAGATGGAACCTAGGAGCCAAACAAGTGTCACCGTTTGGGTCATTCGTGTATCTAATCTGACTCAAAGGATGGCTGGAAAAGATTATATGTTGGTACACGGTACACACTCCTATCTAACCTTATCATGTCATGTCATGACCAAATGACGCATTTTATTTGTTGGGTTTTAAAGGGAAATGTCAAGGACAAAAAAAAAAGATTCCTGCTCCAGATATTGTGCCATATATTTGTTGTACTAGCTAGCCTTGTATAGAATCAATAATTGTTGTATGAATTAGGCAAAATTGGCCACAAGACATTGAAAATGATCTCTCTTTACTACATGACATGCAAATACTCCCTCTGACCCAAATAAACAACTTTCTAAGTTTTAAAATTTGTTCCAAATAAATAATATTCTACACAAACAAGGCTTATGTTGATGCTTACGCTGAAATGTTGTGAGAGAAAAACACTGTTCCATGGCTAAAAAGTAGCTCAAGCGAACAGCCCAAATCATGGGTGCATGGAAACCATAACTACCAAATCCAAGAGATATGCTTGGAGAAAGGAAATGAGACGAGGATACTTGTGTCTTTTGACAGTGTTTTTCAGAAACTTATTTATTATAGGTCAGAGGGAGTAAGTGTGATTTATTGGTGGACACTTTAATTCTTGTCAAATTTGCTGGTGCACGCTATGTCTAATAAAATATTCATTTCCGGTTCTAGAGGAGAGAAAAGACTTGCGATTTGTCCATTTTGCCCTTGCTAGTTTCTTCCTCCCTCCCCTTCAGTGACTAAATATTCTCTTATATATCATAATCAGAAGATATATATAATTCATAGTGCCCTCGAGCCATGGTCATCGTCGCCATAATCGCTCGCACTACTATACACTGTGCAATGCATGGAGAAGAAATTGAAGGCCATGACCATGAAAATGAGTATACGTACGTCATCCAATGCAAAAGTGTGCCCACGGAAAGCACAACGTAGCAGCCAAACAGGTGTCACCATTTGGGTCATTCATGTATCTAATCTGACTTATCATATAGGATGGCTAGCTGGAAAATGATGCATGCTGGTGGGGCAGCTTGTCGATCAGTGTGCTAGCTACCTAGCTTATCCTTGTCATAACCAAATGATACTTTAATTCGGTGGATGGATGGTCATTTTTTAAAAGGAAAATGTCAAGGAGAAAAAAGGGAACGGATTGAAGACACACGCATAAATACCCAAAATGATCAGCATGCATGTATGATTGATGTACTATGTTGGTATATAAGCTCAGAGTCCTCTTGGGTTGTCAATTTGCCATTGCCGACAGGAAATATCGTTCTGCTCATTGTTCCGTGTTTAAGCCTTAGATTTTTTATAACCGTCTGACTTCGTGAATCTTAAAATTTGTAGACTCCTCATCTCTTGCAAGTGTTCATATATACATGTATAGTGTGTGCGCGCATGTTAATAGAAATGAGATATGAGAGTACACATGTGTATAGGAGTGTTATGTGTCTTCCAATTTTTTTTGAAGTTCTAACAATCTTCTTGCCTACTTTATTAATTTGTTCGTCATACACAGTATGAGTATACGGTTTTCAAATAATTTGGTCAGAGCTAATATCTGCTAATCCGACTGTCAGGCAGCAGGCTATCACAAAACTAATACTCAATCTCTTCGTTCAAAATTATAAGACGTTTTAGCTTTTCTAATACTTTTGCTATACATTTAGATATACACTATGTACGTCTAGATAATTGTATCTAGAAAAGTCAAAATATCTTATAATTTAGAATGGAGTAAGTACTACTCGGTTGGTCACAAGGTTAATTAAGCTTTATTTGGTGCTCCCTCAAAGATTTTTGGGCATTCCATTTGACAGGGGTGTCATTGGTAATTTGCCATTGACATGTAAAGTGAAAGTTTAATTTAATATATAAGACAAGTTTTTAATATAATCAGCTCTAATCTCCCGGTTCGTTTTTCAAAACAAAAAATGCAAATCTTCATGGATTTCATTGCTATACATGCAAGTTTCTTTCTGTTGGCGCGCCAATAATCTGTGTGTTGGTCCCGCAATCTGCAGTGCTCCCTCCGTACTAAAAAAAAATAAAGTCGTTTAGATAGGGACACGGTCTCTAAACTATAACTTTGACTTCTTGTTTTTATAAAAAATATTTATCGAAAAGTGATATATGTATATTTTTATAAAAAATATTTGTCACAAATCTATTGATATGGTTTTCACATTTTCAAACTCAACGACCTAAAAGTTATTTATAATTTATATTTCAAATGTTTGACTCAAGTCTTGTCTAAAACAGCTTTATTTTTAAGTACGGAGGGAATATGACGGAGAAGTCTGGAGATCACACCTAATTAAAGGTCCATAATTCCATATTCTCTTCGCTGTCAGAGATACGTCAATCGCTTTCGTTGGCTGGCAAGCACAACAAATGTGAGCCTCTGCTTGATGGCTACAAAACTTTCTAGAAGATGTCCAATCTTACCGAATAAAACAACGAAAATAAGCGCACTTATCCGGTTCTTTTTAGCTTTTTTTTTAGTCAGAACAATGTTTTTCTCTCACAACAAATCAGCTAGAACAATATTTTGTCTTGTTTTTTCAGTGAAGCGAACGGGGCCATTGAAGCTCCAAGTGTTTCTTTTTAATGTAGGCTAGACACGTCCGTGGACGTGAAAGGTCGATTTAGCAGAGCTCTATTGTCTGATTCTTGAGCTATGTTTCTTGATTCTTAAGTAAAATTATAGTGAAAAGCATGTGAGAAGTGATTTCGGAATGATTTTGATACGGGCCGGATAATGGGGAGTGCTGGGGAGCTGGTGTTTTAGGCTTTCTACTCGATGTGTAAAGAGCAAAATTCACTGTCGGTCTCTGAACTTGGCCATCGGTGTCATTCAGGTCTCTGAACTTCTAAAGTGATATCTGTGGGTTCCTAAACTTGGCAGACGGTGTCATACAGGTCCCTAAACTTTTAGGTGATCACCGTAGGTTCCTAAACTTGGCTGGCGGTGTCATCTCGGGCCCCGAACTTTCAAGATATTCACCGCAGGTCCCTAAACTTGGTAAGCAATGTCATCCCTGTCCAAATGCAATAATATTAAAAGTTACCTATAGCATTAAAAGTTTTCTCTATTAAAAGTTACTTCTAATTTTAGTATTATTTTAAAAGTTTTAATAGTATTATTATACAAGTAACATTTCTCTGTTATTAATATTATAACATTATTATTAAAACTTTTAATACTATAATACTATTATTTAAAGTTCTAATACTATAATACTACTATTAAAAGTATTATAGTATTAATAATAAAAAAGTTACTTCTATAATATTACTATTAAAACTTTTAAAATAATACTAAAATTAGAAGTAACTTTTAGTAGAGAAAACTTTTAATACTATAGGAATTTTAATATTATTTTAATACTATTAATGATACATAGATATTAAATTAATTCTAATATTTTTATATTTTAGTTTGAACCTAATATATTTGTTGTTGTAAATTATTTTAATACTTTAATTTATTTTTTTGCTGATGTAAATTATTTTATATAGACATATGTTATGTCTAGATGCATAGAAAATACTATGAATTTAGAATGCCAAAACGTCTTATAATTTGAGACACAAGTGCGCTCATTCATTGCTAACGTTAGAAACCTTGCGTTAAAAATCTGAAACGACGCATAAATAAACGCTAATAAATGAAGCTTCGTCGTCGTCCCTCTCCCTTCCACTATATAGTAGTATATTATACATAACCTACCACCAAAGCAAATTCGTTAGGAGGGGGGAGGAGAGGACATGGCTCGACGCCCTTCAGACCCCATGACGATGATCTCCCTCACTGGTTTCACCGCGCTATCTGCCGGCCTCCTGCTCATCTTCTCCTCCTTGGTGCTGCAAGCTCAAGGTACGCACGATCGAATCGATCCGATCCCATTCCCATGCAAGCATGCATGTTCCATCATGTTTCTGTTCCAGTTATATATAAATATAAATCAGTTCTAAATCCCCTGATCGAGGCCTGAGCAAATTGATTAATAAACAAGCAGGAGGAGCCGGCGGCGGCGAGGAGTCGTACGTGCCGGTGCGGAGAGTGGTGTACCGGTCCATATCACCGGCGGCGATGACAGAAGCAGCGGCGCCGTACGAACCGTTCGAGGTGTGCCGGAGGTGCCGGTGCTGCTTGTCGCCGTCCAACGCGAGCAGCTGCGTGGACACGAGCTGCTGCTACGCCATCAACTGCAACCTCCCTGGCAAGCCCTTCGGCACCTGCGCCTTCCTTCCGAAGACCTGCGGTTGCGGCGCCGCCAACAACTGCACCCAGCCGGCGTCCTGATGATCCTTCCTGACCCATCCTTCACTGAGATCTATTAGCATGCAGATTAGACGACTCACTCGATCAGGGATAGATTATCCAGTTAATAATTCTCTGCCAAACCTTAGTTGTAATATTCTAGAAAGAGTGAAAGCTTCCATATTATTTACATGCTGCCAAAGTTTCATGTTCACTCCATGAACTATTTGCTTCTCATTTATATTTACCTTTTATACCCTGCTGATGATGGTCCTTGGTAGCCCTTGTCTGTTTTTAGCATCACTACTACAGAATTAGACATCACTGTCGGTCTCATCATTATCGAATTTTAAAAAACCGGCAGTGATAGATAGTGATAGACCATCGGTTTTTGGTTAAAACCGACGGTGATAGAACCAACCGACACTGATATTCGGGTATTCAATGTCGGTTCATATCACTGTCGGTTTTAGCTAAGAACCGACAGTGATATTGGGTCATCACTGTTGATTTTAGCCAAGAACCGATACTAATACTATCACTGTCGATTCGTGGCTTGAACCGACAGTGATATGTCCGATGAAGACGAACTTTATATCAAAGTTGTAGTACTCGACGAGATCTACAAATTATAGTTCAAACTTTTTAATTTAAGATCGTTTGGATGTCCAAATATTTTCATTTGAAATAATCTATCTAACGAAAATTACGTTTGATTTCTAAAATTTAAAATTTGAATTTTTCAAACGGCCTCAGATGGAGAAACGTCCAAAACAAAAGTTGTAGATCTCGAAAAGTTATGTAACTTTGTAGTTGAAAACCTTTTCATTTAAGATCATTTACTACTTGAAAATACTATTTGAAATTAAAATTTGAAATTGTTGAAGAACTCTAATTTCTCTTTTTAATCTCTGGCTAAAACTTACAACTAATCTTTCTCCCTCGTACTAACTTCAAATTTGATAATTTTTTTTCTAAAAATTTCTAAAATCATGATCTATCAATTTATTATGTTCTTACCTCTATTATTTTATTCATCTTTTCATGTGACTGTGCTTTATCTATTTGAATTTTGAATTTCAAAAAATGGCAACTTTAAACGTCATTTTGCAACGCTAAATGATTTCAGCTGAAAAAATTATGAACATAGAAGTTGTAGAACTTATCAAGATCTACAACTTTTATTTTAGTCATTTCTTCATCCGATAAAGTGGTAATAATATTGTTCACAAAATTTATATATCTCTCTTATAGTTTCATAAATAATAAGAGAGATATGTAACATTTGTGAACAATGTTACTCCACTATATCGGATAAATAAATGATCAAATGATTAAAATAGAAGTTGTAAATCTCGGAAAGTTACGAAACTCTATAGTTGACAATTTTTAATTTGAAATCATCTTGTCAAGGAAAATTACGTTTGAATTTCTAAAATTTAGAATTTAAATTTTATAAATGATCTCGGATGGAGAAACTACCAAAATAAAAGTTGTAGATCCCAAAACGTTATGAAACTTTGTAGTTGACAACTTTTTGATCTGAAACCATCTTCTCAAGGAAAACTACGTTTGAATTTTAAAAATTTTGAAATTTGAATTTTTTAAATGACCTCAGATCTGAAAACTATAAGAGAGATATAAAATTTGTAGATCTCAAAAAGTTATGAAACTTTATAGTTGATAACTTTTTGATTTGAAATCTTGTTATGGAAAACTACGTTTGAATTTCTCAAATTTGAAATTTATATTTTGTGAACAACCTCGGATGAAGAAACTACTAAAATAAAAGTTGTAGATCTCGATAAGTTATAAAACTTTGTAGTTGGCAACTTTTTCATTTGAATTCGTTTAGCTTCCCAAATACTCATTTCAAAATTAGATGAAAATAAAATGGCTAGGACGGACATCTCATTTGGACACAAACAGCTTGCAGGTGGAGTGGTTAGGGGCCGAAGACGCGAAGCAGGACAACAGGGTTCGAGCGCCGGTGGCCGCGAAGCACGCATTTTTCGAGAAAAAAACGCTTGACTTGTGACTTGCAACGCGCGACCGTGTGGCTGTCCAGTGGGGCCTCTCCCGATATTAAATTTTTTCCCTATTTTTTCAATGAATATTTAGGCTTTCCTAGAAACTACATCACTGTCGGTTCACATTACCGTCGGTTCATAAGAACCGGCAGTGATGTCAATCCCACATCACTGCCGGTATACCACTGCCGGTTCAAAATCCGACAATGAAGGGTTTTTTTTTGAACCAGTAGTGATGTTAAGATCTGGAGCAGTACATGCAATCCATGCTTTGTTCTTTAAAGATTCATGTTCATTAATTTAAAATCCTATTGTGTAAGTTGTGTGAAGGTGGAGAGCTACTTGACAGAATACTTTCTAGGTAAGTTAAAGTGAATATAAAATTTTGAAATAGCACATAAAAATATGTGCTTCGATAGAACTGATGTTTTGCATTGGACTGATCAGGGCATGTACAACTCATAGACAACATGTTGTCTGTAAGTTTTTGAAACTCAGGCACAGACAGTTAAATAGACAGCTCGTACAATGGGTTGTCTATTTAACCGTCTACAAATTGTTTAATGCTTGTATATTGCCACGATTAAATATGAATATGATCCTTGTATACCAGTGTATTGCTACTTAATACGAAACAGATCAAGCATAATTAAGTTGAATATAATTACAATATTTTAGACTAGTAATTACAACAACATAATCAATCATGAATATATTTTTCCCGTAGTGTCGTAATACTAATACAAGTAGGTTACCCTAATTTTTTATTTGTATTGAAAAAATAGCTTTTTAAAAAATACAAACAGTTCCACAAAATAAGATATAAAGAACCTTCAAGGTGTGACATGTGTTTTATCTCTACTATAATGTACAGGACAAGTTTCTATAATATACTGGAAATGATGCAATGAATTGAAATCTCTCGTAATTGTCTTCCTGTACTTTTCATGTGCATTCCTGAAATGAAGCCGTGGCGTTAGCACGGGCACTATACTAGTCACTTCTGGTTGTAGTTCTGGTCGGAAGGAACCTAATAAAATTTGAATCATAATTTTTGGATTCAAATTTAATTATATATATATATTATAATTTTTAGTAAATTTGTGCATTCTTTGGAAAAGGACAAGAAGCTAACAAACACTTCCATGGACTGGTGCGTCGCTCTCACCCACACGAGATCCGTTCGTGCGTAGTTCATTCCTCGGAGCACGGGCCGAAGCCGGCGCCTCACGAGACGACGACCCCGTGCCGTCTGCTGCTCGCGAGGGGTGTTTTTGCAAAATTTTCTGGACGTAGACGGCTCAAAGGGTCCCGTTGCAGGTGCCCTTAAGAGGTGGGAAGTGCTCTGAGGATGATGCAAAAGCTGTCCTGGTGCAAATATTAAATGTCGTCGCTTTTTGCCACATTCAAGGAGTGGTTCATCGAGATCTCAAACCAGAGGTGATGTGTTTTTCTGCATCTCTACAATCAGTGCAAATTTCATGTTTTAAGGAGGTTTAGAAAATGCTAACTTTCTACTTTCAGTTCCATAGCACTGGTAAACTAAGCATGTCTTACTTCATATTCTAATATTAGCATTTTCATTGTTTACTTTATCATGACTTCTAAAAATTGTAATACCCTTTTTTCAGAATTTTCTTCTTACATCAAAAGAAGATAACTCCAATCTTAAGGCCATTGACTTTGGTTTATCAGCCTTTGTAAAACCAGGTATACTTCTTACTGGATAATCCTTGTTTTTTTATATAAATTCAGTCTCGCCATGAAAATGACAAATTATGCGTGGAACAACAGTATTTATTACTGAAAACGAGAATTCCCAACATGTGTTCCAAAAAAATAAAGACTGATAATCACTTATAATATATTTCATCTTTCTTATCATAAAATAGTTATTTGATTTATGTACAACAAAAAACACATGCTCTTCTCCAAGAAATTAGGAGGCTTCCTTGTATACCGTTTCATGACGTCGTGGGATAGCGTAAGATTGCCACTGATCAACACTGTAAACATATATATATTCTCTGTATATTCGGTACACTACATAGGAAATTAATAACTTAACTTATTATCTGCCATCAGCTTCACTGATGACGGAATTCTTGGCGGATATTTTGAAGAGCCGTGCAAATGAATGTTTTGATAGCTTCCCTGAAGATTTCCAAGACATGTTTAAGGATTTAGGTAGATCTTAAATTAGATGGTTAATGCGAGAAATAACTTTATTATGCCTTCTTATGCAAAAGTGTTCCCTGGATTGTATAATACTCAAATACAATTGTATAAAAGTTGAACTATGAAAAATAAATCATCGTTTGGTTGTTTTAATGTTCATCCTAACGCACGGGCACTATACTAGTCCAGTTAATAATTCCCTGCATTCAATGAATATAATATATATTGAGAAAAATGAAGATAATACATACAATAATACAAGAAAACTAATCAAGAGAGGATGAACTTTTTTTTTTGCTACAAAAGAAGAATTATATATTATATATTAGATTATAGCTAGGTACATCAACACGTTACAAGCACTCTGGATTACGCTGCAAATATCTAGAAACTGATTTTCATCTAAATTGTACCAACGCTGTGAAAAGCTACAGATCTCAAAACCAAACATGTACGACGCTTTGCACTATGGATGACCGTATAGGCAAATACTCAACATTCATGCAACGAGTGACGGCCAACATTCATGCAACAAACGACGGCCAACATTCATGCAAGCAGAGCTGAGAAACTTCTTCTTTCTGGTGTCTTGCTTCTTCTTCTTTCTGCCACCGAAGAATGAGGAAGACTGATCTGAAACTTATTCTCCCTAGTCCTTCATCGTGGTCAGATCTAACCACAATAAAATGGAGAAGAAACGGGAGAAAATTATTCCATAGCAGCGACATCATCTCCGCCTTGATGTCACCATCCAGAAATAAAAGTCTTCATGTCGTCATACTGGTAAAGATACTGACGCCGTAGCTGTCGCCCTTATCTTCAACAGAGCCCCTCACTGTCGTTGGAGGAGAAGGAGAGGAGATAAATCCCCAATAGCAAGAAACTTGGCATGGAGATACCATAACCCTAAGTACTTGATCTACTAACCTCCGACGATATGCCAGAGGGGGGAGGGAGGGGGACCAGCGGTAGTAAAGGCGGGCGATTCGCAAGACTTCAAAAGAGGATGAACTAATTAGGGAGATTTATGCGTAATCTTGTAACGAAAGAGAGATTAAAAGGTTAACAGGCAAGGAAAGAAAATATATTCATGAGAGAAAAAGATGGTTTATTCAACTATACAAGGAAACTAATCAGTTGTAGAAAGAGTCATAGTTAGAAACCGTTCGTTGATAATCTGGAACGACGCACTGGCGCTTAAATAAAGATTGTGTCACATCATACATCACACACGTACTTACATACAGTGGTGGTGTTAGTTAACCCAAGGAAGGGTATCATCAGCTATTGTTCTTCTCTTCCCTTCTTGTTAGTCGTCGTCGTCCTCTCCCTTCCACTAGTATATATATCACCCACCACCAAAGCAAATTCGTTAGGAGGGGAGGCCTGCCATGTCTCGACGACGCCCTTCAGCCCCCATGACGATGATCTCCCTCACCGGCTTCACCGCCCTATCTACCGGCCTCCTGCTCATCTTCGTCTCCTCCTTCCTGCTGCAAGCTCAAGGTAAGCATGCATGTTTTTATTTGATCCAGTCATATATATAATATATCAGTTCTAAATTAAATCCCCTATATAAGGCCTGATGAGCAAATTAATTAATTAACAAACAAACAAGCAGGAGGCAGCAGCAGCGAGGAGTCGTCGTACGTGCCGGTGCGGAGAGTGGTGTACCGGTCCATGTCGCCGGCGGCTGCGGCTGCGATGACAGAAGCGGCGGCGGCGCCGTACGAGCCGTTCGAGGTGTGCCAAGGCTGCCGGTGCTGCTCGTCGTCGTCTAACAGCAGCAGCTGCGTGGACACGAGCTGCTGCTACGCCATCGACTGCGACCTCCCCGGCAAGCCCTACGGCACCTGCGCCTTCACTCCGCAAACCTGCGGCTGCGGCGCCGCCAACAACTGCACCCAGCCGGCGTCCTGATCGAGTCCTTCCTGACCCACCCTTCACTGAGATCTATTAGCATGCAGATTAGATGACTCACTCGATCACGTACTCGATCAGGGATAGATTATTCAGTTAATTCCCCGGATTCAGCGAAGATAATATATACAATAATATATGTTCGTTCTTGGCCGGTGTAAAGGTTTTGTTTTTCAGAGATTGGTGATTTCAGAGGCCGCTCTTGCATTGCAGTTGGTTTAGTTTTCAGAGTCGGCGGCTAGCATCGCAGCAGTTGGGTTGGCTGGTTTGGCTTTGACTCTTGCAACACAAGAAGACTACAAGAGTACTGTCAGGGTCGGCGGCCTAACTTGTTGTCGTATACGTACGTAACAGTACATGCATCCCTTTGCATTTAGAAAAAAACTGTCAACTGACGACGGCAATAATACATGCCAATATGTAGTCGTAGTATATATTCAGCTTGCTTGCATCAGTGTATATCTATGTTTATATAAGTAACAGATTGGCAATGCATAAATACAGCAACAGAAAAAATGGATATATCCATATACACACATATTACTACTTTTCTCAGTCTTTTTTAGATGATGAAACAAATCCGACTTCATCTTTTCTGAACAAGAGAATGAGACCAATTATTATTACAAACTTGTGAAGTAAGACACAAATTCCACTCAAAATTCAGTTCTAATATTATAAGAATAATTAATAAGATCATCTGAAAGGAACACAAAGGGGAAAAAAAAGAACCATTGCCACAGCTTCTGATACATTCCGGCCGTCCAGCACAACGGACAATGGTTCTCGGCCGAGGAAGCCAAAGAGGAGATCATCTACAAGTCTACAACTACTACATGGGGGTTCTGGGGACACCTTTCCAGCGGCAGCACTCAATTTAGCTTCACGACCTACTGCCCCAGCTTGATCTGACCGGCATCGACGCGTGCTTCTCCGAGGACGAGATTTGGTCGGCAATCAAGGAGCTGCCTTCTGATCGTGCGCCTGGACCGGATGGCTTCACCGGCCTCTTGTACAAGTCGACCTGGGGTATCATCAAGCACGATGTCATAAACGCTTTCAACGCGTTGTGGTCGTTGGATGCCAGAAGTTTCAATCTCCTAAATGACGCCGTCATGATATTGTTGCGCAAGAGGGACGCCCCGACCACGCTCAGAGACTACAGGCCAATTAGCCTTATGCACAGCTTCAGCAAGTTGTTTGCCAAGTGCCTGGCAAAGGCTTCAGGAGATTGTGGCGCCGAACCAAGGCGCGTTCATAAGAGGTCGCTCCATCCACGACAATTTCCGCGCTGTACAGCTTGCTTGCCGATGGTTGAACTCCAAGAGATTTCCCTCGGTACTGCTTAAAGTCGACATCGCCAAGGCGTTTGATTCAGTATCATGGCCTTTCCTCCTTGAGGTGCTGCAGCACGTTGGTTTCCCACGACGTTGGACGAACTGGATCTCCATCCTCTTGTCCACTGCCAGCACCAAGGTTCTGCTCAGTGGCCGAGCGGGACGAAGAATAGCCTTAGGCAGGGCGACCCCATCTCGCCTATGCTTTTCGTCGTTGTTACGGAGGTGCTCAATTCGCTCATCCGAGAAGCGGATCGTCGTGCGGTGCTAACGCCGCTGCCATTTGTTCATCGTGCATCACTATACGCCCGATGACTTGGTGGTTCTTGTGGCCCCGCAACAGGATGACCTTACTTGTGTGCGGCATATCCTGGACCTCTTCGCGGGCGCCTCTGGACTCATCACCAACGTTGAGAAATGTGTGGCCACGCCCATCAGATGCTCGGACGAGGTCATCGCGGAGGTAAAACAGCAGGTTTTCCCCTGTGTTGTCGCTCCTTTCCCGTGCAAGTATCTGGGAATCCCACTGTCAAGGACGGTGCCTCCGCACTCCTCTGGACGGACAATTGGGCCCCGGCTCTGACCAAAGCAGGGAAGCGGAGAAACATCAAGGACGCCATCTTTCAAAACCGTTGGGGGCGCGACGTCGTGGGCGCGCTCACCATTCAGGTGCTTTGCCAGTTCCTGCAGGTCTGGAACCTCCTCCGATCAGTGGTACTCGAGCCACTGCGGGCCGGCCGCTTCGTGTGGAAATGGTGAACGAAGCTCTTGGGTGCAGGAGTACTGTGGAAAACAAAGGCGCCGCCGCGCGTCAAGTTGTTCTTCTAGTTAGCGCTCCACCGCCGCCTGTGGACTGCGGACCGGAGGTCGAGGCATGGACTCCAGGACAGCGACGTATGTGCGCTGTGTGACCAAGCTTCGGAAACATGTGGCCACTTGTTTCTGGGTGGTGCTTTCGCCAGGGAACTTTGGTTCAGGCTACTGGCCCCGGTCGGTCTTTGCGGCTTTGGTGCCAGAGCATGATGATGATCTGGGAGCATGGTGGCTGCGGCAGCGTCGCCGGCCTGATCGTGAAGCCCGACCACCGTTCGACTCACTCACGCTTTTGGTTGCTTGGTCGCTGCGGAACGCTAGAACCTTCCGGCAAACGATGACAAGTGTACATGACGTCTTCAGGGTGGTCGTGGCCGAAGCTGACGACTGGATCCAGGCGGGGTTCAAAACGCTGCTGCCCTTCAGTGCTGTTTGGTCGCAAAACGCAGTTCCAATGTAATACAAACCGTTAAATCCAGTAGCTAGGACTTCGCTGATTTTACTACTAATGCAAAGCTTCTGACGTTTTAATAATCTTGGAGGATACGCTTCTCGTCGGCTACACTTGGCTGATTTTACTACTAATGCAAAGCTTATCGATTTCTGACGCGATCGGGTGACATATCTGTCAAGTTCTGACTTCTGACTAAACAACGATCGAGCTAGATGCATGAGTTTGGTTTCGTAATGTAATCTATATATAATAAAGTGCACTGTAGGGATACTCTACCTGTACTCCAATTGAATACTCTACCGCTACTCTCTATAAGCTGCCTGTAGGGAATACTAGTGGTGGTATCTGAAACGCACGTGAGGATGTCACTCATTCAGCTAGGTTGCAGGATTAAGGTTAAACACACCCAGATCAAGGTACTAACTTAACCTGCTACTCTGTCGACTGTCTGTCTGATATATGCAGTGCAGCTCGCCCTACGAAAGCATCTTTGTCAGCCCCGACCAGACCACTGTACCTCTTGCACTTGTTTACCTAGATACCCCTAAAAAAAAAAAAGAACGTGTTTAGCTGCCTACTAGTTTCGAGTTTCAAGTTGCCTTTATAAAAAAAACTTTCAAGTTTCATCGGATTTCAGGTGCTGTAGCCCAGTTTTGGAGCCCAACAAGTGAAAGTTTTGTAGCCCAGTAATTGAAAGCTGATGAAGCCTAGCCTGGTTTGTCTGTTCAGCTCCGCTACAGAGCTAGTAGTTGTCAAAAGTGGTGGAATGCTTTGCTAGGAACACAGCCCAACAGCCCATGGTGACCCAGTTTCGGCCCGCAGCCCGTAACAGGACATTCGCCCTCACAAGCCCACAGGCTACGGATGCCATAGCTCGGCCCATGTGTGAGCAAAAACATCTCAAATTCGGGCGGTCCTCCTAAATTTGTGATTTTTTGATGAATTAAATTAAACTAGAAGGAATTTGAATACCAACTTTTTAAACAGGCCAAGTTCAAATTATTCCAAGATTCTAATTAAGAGGTTTGAATGAGTTTTGCACCGTTTTCAAAAGCTGTCATCTCTTTGACGTAATCATCGTCAGGAATGACTCGCATATGTATATGCAAAGCTGCTTCCACAAGCTCAAGAGAATGTTTGGTTTCGACATGCATGCATCCACAAGTTAAGATTGCATACGATCGACCTCTTCAATTTGGATATACCAAGGACAAGAAGTGCGTCACACAGCACAAGAGAAAGTCAGCCTGCTTGTTGTCTGTCCATCACGCCGCAAAAGCCACAGCTAGCGACGCACAGGATCAATATAAAATCATCCCAAACATGTAGTACATTTTCTCTTCCTTTTCCCTGTTCATTAGTTGTGTTTATTGTTTTGTGCTCATGGTGTACGGACTGGCTTATGTCGGCAAAGTTCACGTTCGTAATCACTTTAGTCTGGGGTCGAATATGTATATATACCATGGATATAAAATGTACACGTGGAAGAAAAAAATAAAAGTTGTTCAGTATGTATACTTAGTTAGGCCCTGTTTGAACCCCACAGTCTAAAGTTTAAACTTTAGACCACTTTAGCTCTTGAGATTCCAAATAGAAGACCTAATAAATTGTTGTCTAACGTTTAGACCACATCATAGAAACTTTAAATCGTATAAGTGAGCTAAAGTGATCTATAGTTTTAGTCCTCCACTTTAACCACTAATCTTTAGACCAGACAATTCAACCATGTTATTAGTAATATGTGCATACATACTAGCGCGTCTTAGAGCAACATCTATCGATATACAAATATATACTTGTATTTTATTCCCTTCGTGACGCCTCATACTACTACAAAACTTCATTTGCAGAGCTGGGCGAGCAACTCGCTTGGTGCAAATAGGGTAACCAGACGTCTGTACATATCGTATTTACAAAGACATAAGCTTAGGGCCCCAACGCTCCACGCCCGCCACGATGGCCATTGTAGATCCGGTCGAGGCATGCACGTCCTCCACCGAGCTAGCATAGATTTGGCTGAGACCGTGGCTGCATCCCTCCCTCTCACTCCCCACTCCCTAAAGATCGAGGACGACCTAGTGAGAGGATGAGGCGGGCAACATCAATGGCGACTAGGAGGCGGTGCTTAAGGGCGAGGTGTAGTGCTAATGCTCCTGCTCCCGCACCCTGTCCACCTATAGAGAGAGAAGAGGCAATGATGATGAGGATCCGCGCAACTGAGAAATATATAGAAGAGGTGTTTGTAGATCTCACTGACTAGAATGAAGAAGGATCAGAGGGGTCGTCTTGGCCTCGTCGTTCGCAGCGAAGAAGGCACGATGTATATCCATGCGACCTTGTTGGATCCTAGCGTGCTGTCGCCGGATCTGCACGCGCACCGCTGGAGAGTCGAGAAAAGAGATCCACCCTTGCTAGGTCTCCACGTGTGTGCGCCGTCACCGGATCTCAACGAGCACCGTTGGAGAGTCGAGAAAAGAGATCCACCCTTGCTAAGTCTCCACGTGTGTGCGCCGTCACTAGATCTCCATGCTCCATCTACTACTGCTACCAGGGAGAGATGGTGTGGGGGAAGAGAAGGGGCAATGAGGTGTGTGGTTGCGGTGGAGGGGAATGCAGGGCGGAGGGGTGTGCGGTGAAAGAGGGACGAGGAGCACGAGGTAAAGGAGGGGGTAGTGCGACGGTGGAGGAAGGGAGTGTGAACAGGTGGAGGATCGATGAGAGGTGGTTGTGCTACTGAGTGGACAAGAGAGAGGTAGGAGAGTTGGGTTTAGGTGTTTATGGGACCGTGCTTTTTTCAGAGATGGGGTTCTTAAGAGGACCGCCTGTAAAAATATCTATTTGGATATTTGGAAAGACAAACAACTCTATTAAGAAGCCCATTTGAAAATTGAATCACAGGGGCGAGCTTTGCTCATTTAGTCTGTAGATGATTTCTATTGGCAGTGGTCAATATGCCAATTCAAATCCGGAGTCTCATAAAGTTGTTTTGTAGTACTGCCCTATACCATTAACATCTAAGAGCATCTCCAAGAGTATCCTAAATTTTTCTCCTAAAAACTCTATGTTTTTCAACTCCTAAAAAAGTATTGGGAGAAAAAAAAGAAGGTCATCTCCAATAGTACCCAATATTTCACTTAAAAAAAAAATCAAATTTTGGCTCCACTTGGGGTTTTTTTTTGCGGTACTTTTTTCCAGCGCAAAAGTGTTCCTAGTCGCACAACCCTACGCCGCCGCCGCCACCGCCTCCTTCCTTCGTCGCGCCCTAGCCTGCAGTCCCAGCCGGCCATCTAGTAGTAGCATTCAGCAGCAGGCCATCAGTATCATCTAGTACTAGTAGCATTGAACAACAGTGCATGCAGCACAGTAGTATGCAAGCAAAGCCGGTCTAGTAGTAGTACCAGCAGCAGGCGCCCAGCAGCAGCTCATCGCAGGCAATCAGCAGACAAGCAGGCAACCTTTCCACGCAATGGCAGCAGACGGGCATGCAACCACGGCCTCCCTCGGCTGTGCAAGGGCAGGCACGGCCGCCCGGCCGCCAGCGGGACTCGGCCGGCCAAAGCCCGGCATCAGCATCCCAGGGGCGGCCACCGACGGCATCTGCTCGGGCAGGCGCGGCTACGGCCAGCCATGGCCCAGCACGCGACGGCTGCCCAGGGGCGAAGCCACATTGGCTTTCCCTGGTGCACGTGCACCATGGTAAAATATAAGTTTGCTAATATCTGCCTTAAATTTTTCATGTATTTCCTTTGAAATTGTACACATTCCTTTATGTTTGATAGAGTGTGCACCAGGGTTGGTTTTGAGCTGGCAACCCTAGCACCGGCAAAACCAAGAAGACAGCAACGTAGATTGGGTTCAGCGATGGATTACCTCCTCCATATGATGCCGACGGCGAAGATGTAGGGTCGAGATGGCGACTAGAGGTGGGGTGAATAGTCATTACTAAAACTTAATCACTTCGGCTAACCGAAACAAGTGCGTAATTAAAACTATCGGTCTAGCCAAGACTACACCCCTCTATCTATGTTCTCTAGCACCTTGCAAATATCCTACTTAAGCAACAAAGGTGCCGGGCTAGCTAGAGCTCACCTAATCAATTCTAGAAGCAATGTCACACAAACATATACCACTAGTACTTTAACCAACGGGGAGCTCCTACACATACTAGTAAGCAAAAGCACAAAGTCAACTAAGCTCACTAGCAATGCTTAATAACAAAGCAACCAATGCCAAATTAGAGAGCGCAAATACTTAGCTACACAAACTAAGCAAAGTGACTAACAAGGTTGCACAAACCAAATTAGTTACGCAAGAGAGCTACTTCTATGCTACACAAGCAAGAAGGTAACTAATGAGCTATATAAGCAAACTAATTGCAAGAGCAACTGCACAAGCACAATGTATATGAAAGTAATTACAAGCTTGTGTAACGAGGATGCAAACCAACGGGAAGAATAAAGTTGACACGGTGATTTTTCTCCCGAGGTTCACGTGCTTGCCAACACGCTAGTCCCCATTGTGTCGACCGCTCACTTGGTGGTTCGGCGGCTAATTGGCATCACCCGCCAAACCTGCACGTCGGGCACCGCAAGAACCTACCCCGAAAGTGAGGTTAGCTCAATGACACGCTTTACTAGAGTTGCTCTTCGCGGCTCCCGCGGGGCAAGCACAATGCCCTCACAAAGCTCTTCTCCGGAGCACCGCACAAGCTTCTTGCGGGCTTCGACGGAGACCACCACCAAGCCGTCTAGGAGGTGGCAACCTCCAAGAGTAACAAGCACCACCGGCTTGCAACTCGATCACCTAGTGTCACTCGATGCAACCTTACGATGCAATCACACTAGAATCGCTCTCTCACACAATCGGATGATCACTATCAAGCATATGTGAGATGTAGGGCTCCGAAGCACTCTCAAGCATGGACACAAAGTCCCCCGAGGTGCTCAGCACAAGCCATGGCCGAGACCCCCTTCTATTTATAGCCCCATGGGGGAAAATAGCCGTTACCCCTTCAGTGGACGTTTTTCCGGTTGACCGGAAGCGCCGGTCATATCGACCGGACGCAGGACCTCAGTGTCCGGTCAACCGATGCTCACCACGTGTCACCTCCGTTCAACCTCAGTCGCTTGATCTCAATGGTCAAGTGATGACCGGACATAGGACCCCAGCATCCGGTCACTTCCAGTAAGCTTCTAGAGGTGAAAATTCACGACCGGACGCGTCCGGTCGGTCATGATCGGACGCAGCATTAGCGTCCGGTCATTTCTCCTCTTCTCTGTGCTGCCACGTCAGCAGGACCGGACACAGCCACCCAGCGTCCGGTCACAAAGTGACCCAGCGTCCGGTCGAAGACCGACGCCTGCGCCTCACTATTGCCACTGACCGGACGCAGCACCCAGCGTCCGGTCACTGCGTGATCAGCGTCCGGTGCACACTATGAAACCCTGTCTTTTCTATATAGGGCACCAGTGGCACCATCGAACTGTCCGCACTCTACGGATGGACACTCCGCCGGTGGAGTTTTGAACCCTTCCCGCCTCCGTTTCATCGCCGAGTTGATCCACATCAACTCCAACATCATCTCCTTTGTAAATGTGCCAACACCACCAAGTGTACACCACCATGTGTATGTGTGTTAGCATTTTCACAATCATTTTCCAAAGGATTAGCCACTCAACTTGCCACGCCACTCGATCCTAGCGACGATGCAAAGTTAGATCACTCGAGTGGCACTAGATGACCGATATGCAAACAAGTTTGCCCCTCTTGATAGTACGGCCATCTATCCTAAACCCGGTCATCAACTTCTCTACACACCTATGACTGGTGAAATGAAATACCCTAGGTTATACCTTTGCCTTGCGTATTCCATTCCATCTCCTCCAATGTCGATGCAACACATGCACCAATACGATCAACAATGATATGATCCACTTCACGTGATCATATTGGTTTATCAATCTTGACTTCATTTGCTTTTCACCGTTGCCTTTGTCCATCGGCGCCAAGTCTTGCTCAAGCTTCACCACCACGCGGTCCATCGCTCCAAAGCCTCTAACTTGCCCTTCACGCTTGCAACCGGTCCATCAAGCCAAGTCATGTCTTGATCTTCTCCGCTTGATCACATGACTCAATGTCATGTCTCATTTGCAATGAGCTCCTTCATCATCACATGTGTGAGCTTTGCAACATCTCCAAGCCATTTTCACCTTCATGACATATGTTGCTCACACACATGTACTTGTGGACTAATCACCTGTGTATCTCACATAAACACAATTAGTCCACCTAGATTGTCACTCAATTACCAAAACCACACAAATACCTTTCAGAAGATCTCCTCTGTATGGCAGCACGAGATGGCACGAAGGGAAGAAGAAACCATGCCAAAAGACCGCGACACGAGGGAAACCGCTTGGGAGGAGAGGATACGCGCGATGAGGATGACGCGTAACTTTACGAGGATTGAGGGAGTTTTCCCAAGTGCCAAAATATTAGGAGGATGGATTATGAGTTGTTGGAGAGATTTTTTTTTCAATCTTGCTAAAAAACAAGGATTGAGAGGACATTTAGGAAACTCTTGGAGATGCTCTAAGGGCATCCCCAACAGCTAGCTATTTGGCTAGCTATTCCGACGTGGACAGGGAAAAGTAGGAGAGAGAGTTGTCACTAGCGACGAACAAATAGCTGATCTATTTCGCGTAGTCCAAGAATCTGAGAGAGGAACATGTGGGTTCAATAGTACATAGAAAAATAAAAATGTATAAAATAGACTTTGCTTTTATCTCTCACCTCCATATAAGTTGGCTACATAGCTAGCACCATTGCGGACG
Source organism: Miscanthus lutarioriparius (assembly GCA_904845875.1). NCBI lineage: Eukaryota > Viridiplantae > Streptophyta > Magnoliopsida > Poales > Poaceae > Miscanthus > Miscanthus lutarioriparius. Next base: position 125,960,315 of record CAJGYO010000010.1, read on the forward strand.
CCCTAACAAGGTGCTGATCTCATTTGCTACCAACCCAATAACGAAGCTAGCTAGTTGGCTTAGCTACAATAAATGTCACTGCATGCATAACGCCCAAAGTTTGATGTTGTGTGACATATGATCAACCAACTAATCAAATTTGCAACTTGCAGAGTATCACGTTCCTTCGTGTCCTCCGTCGTCCTTTCATAGCACCAAACCCACCATTAGGCTAGGATAGTTACCATACTAAACAATGGACATCATGCATGATCTAGACAATGATGGGGTTAGACGTGACAACGTAAAAGCGCGTTCACAAGTGGTGTTATTAGCTAGCTTACTACCTGTATTTTGCAATGTTTGTTCTCGGTCTGCATATCCACAATGCAAGGCACGTAATAATAAGCTAAATATCATTTTTTTTTCTGAAAGAAGATTGGATCATTTTCGCCGTCGTTAGAAATGCACATTCCTTACAATCGCAATATAAATATACAGACACTCATATATACATGCGCATTCCTTGTCTCCATGAGCATTTCTGAAATTAGGCAAAATGTTAAATGTCATTTCGTCAATGTACGTGGACTGGACAAGCATTATTGCGAAGCAGAGGAAGTCACAGCGAAAAATTTCAATGATCTCTCTAACCTAACCTGCTTGTCACCAATGGAAGCAACGACGTAGGCTGGATTTTGTGCCGTCCTGATCGGACTCCAGCAGAGCGATCAGTCTTTTTGAGCAAAAAAACTAGTGATTAGTCTTGTATATAGCTTGAGACGCAACAAACTTTGTTGGTTTCTTATTGGGCATTGGCTAGCTAGCTAGAGATCACTAGAGTATGTAGTTAGTGCTAAACACAGTGCTTAGTAGTACATGCATGCATTTGGGCAAAAGATTCTCGAGACGATGGTTCTTTTCCTACTTGATAATACTATTCACGAGTCCATGTCTCTTCCGGCACGCCAGAAGGCATCTTCACTCGTTTCGGCTATTTGCTCCATCAATTGGGATGGTTGCGATAATACACTAATACCTTATTACATACGCCATATATATAGGTGGAACAAACCTAGCTAAAGACATGCATCACAGCACAACTGTGTAGTCTCTCTTTGTACATCTGCCAATTCTGCCAATTTAAGATAGATAATCTAAATCACTCGTTAAAGTTGCATCTAAATTAGCACTCTTGCCATTTTATTAAAAATAAACTAGAAGATCCCATAAAATATGTGTATAAAGTGCCAACATATGTAATAATGAAAAAAGTTTGAATAACCATAAATTGTGTCTATACATGTTTATAAATTACCCACTTCTATCACTACTAATATATAAAAGATAACTTAAAATAAACCTACATGTTATATATGCATTCTTCCAAATCAAGTATATATGCATGCATGAGAGATAAGTATTATATTTCTAGGATCCGAAAAAAGGAAAAATATAGCAATACCATAAAGATTATTATTATTATTATTAAAGTTATAATAATTATTATATAAGTTTGCACTTTAAATTTTTTTATAGATTGTGGCTACAATATTATATCATATCTATATTGATAGTATAGTTGTAAGCGCTCTATTACTATAAAGAATTACTACTACATATATAATTCTTGGATAAAGCGCTTCTTGTAGCCTAGACATAAAAAACATTATTTTTAATAAAAGGCGTTAATAAGGACAATAGTTTCAACTAACACGCAGATAAAAATTTATAGCAGTTAATAAGATCAAAATTTGAAAATCAAGATCTATACACTACTTGATTCAGGCGCTTTGCCGGGTGCCGAATGCACTCGGCAAAGGCTACTTTGCACTCGGCAAAGCCTTTGCCGGGTGCAGCACTCGGCAAAGAGCCTCCGGCAAAAAGTTAGTCGGCAAAGATTTCTTTGCGGGTGCTTTTATCAGGCACCAGCAAAGACTTTGCGAGTGCAAAACCAACACCCAAACAAAGAAAAGTGGCGTTACGGTACTGGCTCAAATCATAGCTTGCTTTGCCGGGTGCCATGTCGATGCACCCGGCAAAGATTTTTTAATTTTTTTTCAAATTTTCTTTGCGGGTGCCGTGCGAAGGCACCCGCAAAGATTTTTTTTTTTTTTATAATTTCTTTGCGAAGTGTCGCATCTTGGGGCACCCGGCAAAGAGTTTTTATTTTTTTCGTAATTTCTTTTGCGGTGCCAAGTCATGGGGCACCCGACAAAGATTTTTTTTTTGAAAAAAACTTTGCGGGTGCCACAGTACGGCACTCGGCAAAGTAGAATTCTGAATTCCAGCTTTGCCGAAAGTGCTGAAGTTGTGGCACCCGGCAAAGCTTCCTAAAAATTAAATTTTTTATTTTGTTTTTTGATTCTATAATCACAAACACATCATATAAAAGATATATATCACATCTGAAGCATCACAAAGACAATATAGCACATATATATCACATCCATCTCATCACAAACTCAATCCCACACATATATATCACATCGCGAATACAATACCTCACATACACGACATCACAAACATAATAGGTCCAATTACCATCGAAACAAGTCGATAGTGGATCACAGTGCATCACATGTCCATCAAGAGGTAAAAAAGAGATACAAACTAAAGGTGGGGAGGAAACTGAGTGCCTGGTGAAGGAAACTCGGCACCGCCTGCTTGCGCCTGAGATGGGTTATTCGAACCCGCCGACGGAGGCTGCATAAAGGACAAGAGATTCAGGCGCTTAGAGTGGGTCATCAAAAGTGTGTAGTAATTTCAGATTTCAGGTTTTTATATTACTGGTCCATCCTTGGGTAGTGATGCCTAGTAGTTCCTTCATCTAGTGCTTGATCCGACTTTAAAAAGATCAGCAGCGATCTTCTCAAGACAGGAGAGAAAAAGTCAGAGGGTTGAGTCAGCAATTGGGATAGTTGGATTCCCTCTCCCAAAGAAAAATGGCAGTAGCAGCCACAGCTGATGGATTCAGCCCGAGTTTGACCTTTAGCTGGAATTATAAATGGAAGTACACCTTAAATCAAGAAACATGTGACTGAGGTGCTGCTCTAATTCAGTTCTCAGATTATAGCTAGAGAGCAATTCGAAATTAGATAAACAACTGACAGCTAGCATTTGCAATGCCTACAGCAAGCAACACAAGTAAAAAAACAGCAGCTACACATACAATGATACATGTGGAAGCAAAGTGTGATAGAGCAGGAAAACAGTGACATATGAATTATTTCTGGACATAGAACCCACAAGTGTTAAGTGCGTACCTACAATACTTCAATCAGTAGGCTGCAAATAATGTGAGGACGACGTCGGTGGTGCAGGTTTGCAACTTGTTGGGGCCTGTGGGGGAGCACCACGAGCAGCCTTGTCGTGTGTTGGTGAAGAAGGTCTTATGTCAGCCTCGTTGTGGTTAGATGCAGGACATCCGCTGGTGTCGGTGCAACAGTCACACGTTGGCAAGCCCCGTTGAGTTTGAAGAACCAAGTACACAGCTTAAGCACGCACATATCAAACAATGCAGTGAGCTAATAATGGTGTAAAACATAGTGATATGAACCCAGGCAAATTCTAATTGATATGACAAGCAAACACAAAATTTGGTTAACAAAAATAGTTCTCTGCAGCAACAAGCACACCTACAATAGGATGGCCAGCTACTCATTTGTTTGAGGGAATTTTACAAGACAAATTCACAATAGGAAGGCGCGGTTTTAGCTACTTTTTCTTATTGTCCCTTTTGTACAAGGGTAGAATCACAGAAAGCGGCATGAATTAATCATTAAAAAATGATGACTGGGCAAACAGAAGCAGGCTACAGGCATCAGACAAGGAGGAGGTATCCTTGAGGATTAGGGAATTAATCCCCATCTACTGATATATACATGTGTGCGTGCTTTATTTGATGGATATATGGGTGCATGGAACCAATTGCTGACGCCCTTAGAGACGTACATTCCATTCCATCTCACTGCATACAATACATGCATGTAAAGTGGAGATGAGCTATAGCAGCTACTTTCATCCGCATCCCATCCTCGCATGCATTTGTAAATGTGCGAATGGCTTCCTCCTTTCAGGTGGCAAAGGGGATTTTGCTTGTCACTTTGTCAGCATTCTGCTCGAACACATTCAGACATTCAGAGCATTCAGGATGGCGCGAACGAATTGTTACTCCTGTTCCTTCTCTCAGGTGGGGCCAAAGATAGCCTTCTGGTGAAGCCCATCTGTTAGTGGCTGCTAATATAACGATAAAGAGGTTGTCTCGATCACATTCAGACATTCAGATTAGCATTGATTGGAAGGTCCATGATATACAAATTCAGGTTGACTGCGTATCAGTGGATTTCTTGTGTACGATGTTTTGGATCTAGATGAGCAGGCAAGCACATAGATCAGTGAATAAAAACATTACAACCAGGCATGAACATCAAGCAACATAGGAATCCTTTCAAACGCCAGCTGCTACTAGGAGACCTCTCGATCTCTGATGTCGCCCCACCCTCATCACTGCATTCGGCAAATCTGAATCAACAGAACACGGCACACATAGTGCAGAGGCAGTTCGGCCATGGAGTCTCACCAGCACCCACGAATTCTATGACCCAGGAAGAAGGGGAGTGGAGGGGAAAAATGATCTCACCTCCTTTGGATCAGCTTTAGGCGCATCAGCAGTGCCGTGGCCTCTTCCACACCCGCCACAGCCGGCCGGCCGAGGAGGGGGAGGTGCCTAAGCGTCGAGGCCGAGCCACCGTCCTCCTGCCTGTCGTGCTCGTGCTGGGCGGCGAGCCAACAACGTGGATAGGCTGTTTGGAGAGGGAGCGAGAGAGGATGTGGCGGCGGCGTTGGATGTCGTGTTCATGGCTTTCTTGGGGCGGTGGGCGGGATCGAGGGGTGAGCAGGGGACGGCGAGATCTTTGGGGCGAGGTGAGGTGAGTGGGAGCAAGAGGAGGCGGGGCGGGACCAGGGGATGAGCGAAGGGAGCTACTGAGGCGGCCGACAGGAGACTACGGGCGCGAGATTTGGGGCCGGCAGGGCGGGCGCGATTTGGGAGAGGGAGAGGGAGAGGGCGGCGGGGCGCGGACAGGCTTCTGGATTTGCGATTTGGGGGTAAAAAAACAAAATAATAATAATAATTTGCCGGGTGCCAGGTCATGGGGCACCCGGCAAAGAAATTGAAAAAAAAATAAAAAAATTCTTTGCCGGGTGCCTAACGGCGTGGCACCCGGCAAAGGCTGACGGCAGCTGGCCGACGTCAAGCCGGCCACCTTTGCCGGCGGCCATATTTTGCCAAGTGGCCGGCACCCGGCAAAGACCATTTTTTGCCGACGGCTGGAATTTGCCGAGTGCCCGGCACCCGGCAAAGGCTGCTTTGCCGGAGGCCTTTATTTGCCGGGTGTCGCCAGGCCTGGCACCCGGCAAAGAATTCCTTTGCCGGGTGCCCGATAAAAAGCACCCGGCAAATTTTTTTGCTCCCGGCAAATCAGCCGTTTCCTGTTGTGATAACCACATCCATGACATCGCGAGACATGGGTTGCAACAAGAGCCACCATAATAATAACAACTTAAAATAAGATTCATTTAGATGCACACTGAAGACCATGAACCGCCATGCAGAGAGAAAATCTATGGACCAGGTTTTGAAGAAACATATATATACATAGAGTAATTGACAAGTTCATCACAGCCAGATACAGAGTACATAATCTATATCGAAATTGTGTCAGATAATGAAGAAAAAAGAGATAGCGTAAGTACTAAACATGAACTTCTAATATATCTATGCCACCTATGATTCTAGTCAGAAACATGAGTTTGACAGGGCTAGTGTTCCTCAAATTCAATTTGGCACGCACCCTTTTGCAAGTTGCTGATGGGAATATCTCATATCTGCATGGCTAGACTAGACATTGTAAATAAATAAGCAGTAGCATAGACCGGTTGAAATGTAGTTGTCAGAAAAGGAGTTGTTCTCTTGACTACACCACCATGCATAGTGTGTGAATTGTGGTGGGTATTTAGTCCACCGATCAAATCAGCCATTGAAATGGAGAATCAGAAAAATGCTTGTATATATATCCAAATTGTTCTCTGTCAGGACGTGCTTTTTCAAGAGCAAACAAGCAAGCAATGCTAGATCGGTTGGTCGAGGAGTTAACGGAGTGTCAAGTCTTGGTGGCCTCGATGACTAACCATTCATGTTACTTCAAGTTCATTAAACTAAAGCCTCCTGTTTCTGACTGATGTTTCGATGGCAAGTTGGCAACTAGTAGAAGGCTACGAGAAGCTGGAATAATGCATCACGCGGGCACTCATGAAGGTGACATGACATCCCAGGATGGAGCTGCATGCACTTCACCCACCCAACTAAAGGGAACCACCGCCAGGAAAAATTCTATCAAGCACACTATATATATTTATATATATATATATATCACGCGCGGTATCTTGGGCTTTAACGCTTGCACGGGTAATTATAAATCCAAGTGATTGGCTGTGTTGGTAGCCATGCATCTAGCTATCTCTAATGGCCAGAATGCAGAGCGTGCTTGGGGAGCATAATGACATGTTAACACGCCCAGTTAACGACTTATTTGGGCATGAAACAATGGAGGCATATATCTACAATATGTGCTATATATATATAAGACATAAATAGAAGGGCATGCCTGGTGCAAGCGGTAGAGTCTTACCGCCTGTGACCGGAAGGTCCCGGGTTCGAGTCGCGGTCTCCTCGCATTGCACATGCGAGAATAAGGCTTGTCACTAATACCCTTTCCCAGACCCCGCATAATGCGGGAGCTCTCTGCACTAGGTACGCCCCTTTTTTATATAAGACATAAATAGATGCTTCACGCCGATCCTCTATGTTGGCACTCTTTCTGGTTACAAATAAGTGATGCTTTAAGCTAGGTTGTGTCAAGTTAGCCGTCACACACTTTTGCTGTGACCTTTTGTCTTAATATATTCTATAGAACATATAGGACATAAATACCTGCTCCCCTAGGTTGTTGGTGTATATATAACAAATGTTTTTGAGGTTCCAATTTGAAATAGTCCTAATGAGATTGTTAAAAATGATATTGATTGAGTTTGTTTGTAGTAAGTAATTAATCATATACTATTACTAACTGGAGGTCCTAATGGAGCCTCCACGTTACCATGAGACATGTTAGGAAACATATAAATTCTCAAGACAGAACCAAATATATGGCCATTAATTTGGTAGAGTCTAGTCACCAATGACAATAATAAGCAGTTTTCTAAAAGTCTACCCACATATGCCATTATGAAGAACAACATAAATAACCCCCAAATATGTATTTAAATAATCCCCATGTGTCATTATAAAACATAATCTATTGTAACCATACAAATTTTCATCTAAATTACTCACCCTACAATTGGGATAGATAATACAAATAACCCCTTAAATTTGTATCGAAACTACCCCTTTTGTCATTATGGAAATAAACCGAAACATCCGCTAAAACCTGCATATGAATTAGCAACATACTCCCTCTATCCCTAAATGTGTGTCGCCACGCGTGCCGATAAGTTTGACTCGATTTATAGAAAATGCGTGCAACATTTGTGTCTCCAAATAAATTTGTTAAAAAACTAGATTCAAATATCTATCCAATGATACTAATTATGTACCATAAATATTAATGTTTTTTAATACATATTTTATCAAAGTTGTTTCATGGGAAGCGAAAACAACGAACATTTAGGGACGGAGGGAGTATGTTATTATAAAAATGTGTGAATAAATATAAATTACACATGTATATGTTTCTAAATTACCCACTTTGATTACTATAAACATATAAAAACTAACTTAAAGGAAATATATATGTTGAGCAATCATATCGATCAAGTATATTTATATGCATGCATAAGCTAATAACAAATTAATGTAAGTAGTTACTGTAGATAATTTATGTATTTTAATAAAATATTATGACATATCTATATTGATGCTATAATTGTAAACGTCTATTTTTTTTGTAGAAAAATTTGCTACACATATAATTGTTTGATAATAAGAGAAAATTCAACATGTTAAGCAGCAGAGTAGTTTAGTGTAGACCAACGATGGTTATGACCTCCTTTGTTTTTAGATTCATTTGGAGTGAACAATGTTTAAGATTAAAAATTGTAGCAACTAAGAAGATAACAATATATAAGACAAATTCTAGATTCATAACATCATGAGAGACATGAGAAGCAAAAGAGCGAACATAACTTAAGGTAAGCTTTTAACAAAAATGCATTGAAGACACACAGGGTGCCATACACATAGGAAGGAAGAAAGAAAGGCATCAGTATATAGATAGAGAAAAAACATATAAACTAATTGGTAAGTTTATCACAACTGAATAGAGATCACAAAGTACTCCTATCTGTACATCCATTATTGTGTCAAATAGAGGTACCATTTCCCTAGATAAAAATACTTATCTTTCCATCCTATAAGAAGCTTCCTTGATCACGGGGATACTCCTTCTGCCCAAGAAAACATACAACTATGAGTTGCGTGCTAGATAAAGTTGTTCACGTTTAATTAAGTTTTTAGTGAATAATGTTTATATTTATGACTCCAAATTAATTTATTATGAAAATATATTTCGTAATTAATCTAATGATAATTATTTGATATTATAAATGTTTATAGTTTTTTATCTATAATTGATCAAACATGATACCCTGTGTTAGAATTGCATGTTTTTCTGGAAAGAGAGAGCATATAGCAGCACTCCAGACAGGGGATAGGGCGGCATGGGAATCTTTGATCCTGCAGCCTGCAGGCGCATGCACCCAAGAGTCAACACAAGACACAAGCGTAAAGGTGCTGCTATGCCACGCAGCTACACACTCACACCGTCACAACCAACTAAACCACCAAAAATTCCATTGCAACTAGCACGTCGTATTGTACGTACTCTACAGCACTACAGTCTACAGTAGCGGTGGCGCGTACATGACCTGGTCACGACCCACGAGTATAAAAAACGAGGGGATCGATGCGCCGCGCCAGCCATTGACGCTTTCGAGATCGATAAATGACGGCGGCGGCCTTCCCCGACCGATCCAGCACCACAACCAGCATGATGGCGATATCGGCGAGCCGGATCCACCCGTCGTCGGCCACGGAGATGACGACGACGACGACGCGGCCTCTGCCGCCGCCGCCGCCGCTTGTTCCACCCCGCCGCGTCGGCGCCGGCGGAGGAGACGGCGCCGACGCCGATGCCGGCCGCGCGCCGGCGGCGCTGCACCACACGGTGTGGAAGCGGTCCAGCATGGGGTTCCACGGCACCGACGGCTTCTCCGTCTACGACGCCACCGGCGCGCTCGCCTTCCGCGTCGACAACTACTCGCGCCGACAGAAGGTGTTCGCCGGCGAGCTAATCCTCATGGACGGCCAAGGCGCGCCCCTCCTCGCTCTCAGGCCGCAGGTACGTCCGTCCGTGTCGTCGTGATCCGTCCCGATCACCTATCTGGAGTCTCCAAAATTTCATTTTGAGTAAACCTACGCGATCGATCCAGCTGCAAGTCGCATCGATCGACCGACCCATCGGTCATCGTGCCCCCGCAACAAAATGGGGTCTTTTTCAGATCGGGAAATGGTGCTTCCTACTCTGTAGAATTCTTGGTTATTATGCGAGAGTTGATTCATGATCTCTGCAACTCCAAGCACAACTTTTTTCCTTGTTTCATTCAAAGAATAATCCTGTCGCCACATCGGCTGTATGTACGTCCTGGTTGTTCTAGCCTATTTGTCCTAGACTCCTAGTACCAGACTACTAGTACTGCAAACATTTGGTGGCTCTCCATGAGAAGACCAAATGAATGCGACAATTCGTTACAGCAAATTCAGTCAGTTCACTCCTCTAAGATAAATGCACACCTAGGAAAATACGAACCAAACAAATGTCCTTTTTTTTCCAAAACAAATTACATACCAAATGTGTGCTCAGACAGAAGTCACAGAACAGACAAAATGCTAGCTTTGTATTCTTCCCTGTATGTATATATCCTGTCAAACTAAACTCGATCGGTTACTTCGTTCAAAGTTCTTCGCCATATACAGTCTGAGCGAAATTAAAGCCAAATCCAATGTGTCTGCAAATTCACTACAACTAATGGGAGGAAAGGCTAACTAACAAAGCTATATATATCCTTTTTTTTGCAACAGATTTTCAGCATGCACGACCAATGGAACTGCTACAACGCATCAGAAGAAGGCCAAGGCAAGAGGTCAAGTTCACACAGACTCTTCTCGATGAGGAAATGCTCGGTTCTACAGAAAGGCCATCAAGCAGAAGTGTCCATGTCAGGATCATGCAGCACCAGCTTCTGGGTCGAGGGCTGCTTCAGGAGGAGAAGCTGCAAGATCCGCAACAGCGACGGCGAGGAGGTGGCCAGGATAACGAGGAAGAAGTCGAATTCGTTGACGCTTGGCGACGACGTGTTCAGCCTTGTCGTCCAGCCGGGCATGGATTGCGCCATGATCATGGCGTTCGTCGTCGTCCTGGACCGGATCTGTTGGAAGCCGTACAAACCCTTGATCTGCTCCTAGCCGTAGCTTAGCTTGGCCATGAGAAGCTAGCCATTTTCTGAGTTCTGACAACAACTATGGAGTTCTTATTCAGGGATGATCATGATCACTGAAGCAAAGAGAGCGCAGTGATTTCGTAAAGAAAGATGGGTAGGAAAAAAAATTACAGCCGTAAATTGGCTACGACTGACTGGGACCTAATAACTTGTCAAATTTCTCTGGATATAACTTGTAGGCAGAGATTATTCTAGTTTTCTGAAGAACAAACGCAAATGTATGAGGTGCAGTTACTTATAACCAATTGTATTCTCATACCACGGATTTGTAGCAGTATATGCTACTGGTTTGTCCTTTCAAAAAAAGTATAAGTGCGTTTCCACCTGGCTAGAAGAAGCATTGGAGATGCAAAAGTGAAAAGTGACAGATGCTTGTCGAATCCTGAAAGGAAATCTGCTCAAGGAGCAAACTTTTTTTTTATTCCTCAGATCCGGAGTACAAATTGTAGTATCCGAACGCACGTCCAAACACACACCACACATAACCCATACACACCACACACACCCCTAAGGCGCACGCTAGACCCAAAGCTTATACATCCATACGTCTACAAGAGCTTCACGAAGACTGAACCTCCGCTAGCGATGGGCGCGTCGCCTCCCATTGTGGCACACAGAGGCCTAAGGATCCACAGATTATTTTGGGGGAAAACCCCCGGTGAGGCATGTGAGTTCGATCTCAGGGATCGAACCCTCGAGTGGTTGCTCCACCACCGGGAGACTCAACCAACCGAGCTGACGCTCGGTCCTCCTCAACGAGCGAACTTGACTCATCGGCTGGCTAACCAGGTGGTACTACTACTGCATAGTGCTTAAAAAGTTAGTGTTCACACTGAAGACCAAACACAACTAGTAGAGTACTCCCCTTATTAATTAACACTCATGGCTACTATTTCATCTCTTAAGATCTCCTGCATTAATTCCTCATAAAAATATAGTAAGATTCACAAGACATTTGGCATATATTTCCTGGAAGAGCATATAATATTCAGCGCATGAGAGGACCTTTTCTGTACCAAAAACAACAGAAGCATCCAGAAGGAGGGACAAGGTGTAGGGAATATTGCTGCAACTCATCGCTTGTCTCTTGTACTCACCAAGAGTCTTTAAATATTTTAGTTTACTCTTTTCCATGTCGGCTGTATTTATAACTGCAAAAACTAAGCATCATGTTGCTAAAGAATCTGTGTCCGACAAATCCTGTGAAATGGCAAGAATATCAGCACAAACTTAGTCGCTTAAAAGGAATCAAACTTTGATTAGCTCAATGAGAAAAAGAGCAAGAACTTAACAGGTAGGATAAAAAACTTAAGTCGAGTAGTAGACCAGTAGTTGAGACTTTCTCATCACCAGAAAACCCATGAAAAATCTTCTGCCAAAAATAGAAATGGCACGAAGGTTTTGTGGACGTATAGGCCTCGCGCTGAACCCCGTTACCAAATCTTTCCAAGTAAGACGCCAATATCACAACATATGCCCTGCAATATTAGGTTACAATGGTTGGTCCCATTGAGACATTGAGCCTGAGGAAACCACAAATGCAGCTTTGTGGCCGTGACTCGTGAGATGACCTGAACTTAGGAGTTGCACTCGTCAAATGCGTCATCAAGTACGGCTTCTAGTCAGCAAGCATGTCCTAAACCACTTTTTGCCCAACGCCAACTTTTGCATACGTGTAGACGCACTCAACTTGCTTGCTAGCTGTGCTCAAGCCAGTCCTGCCTGCATTCCCTTGACAATGAGCATGACTCGCTGATGTATGCATATCTGCTTGCAATTGGCTGATCTGTTCTTATTTTTTGGGATAGGTACGGGCTCCCCTATTTTATTTTCCAAGACAACAATCTCATGCATAATTAAGAAAAAAGAGGCCCAACCTAGAGGAGTAACGACTAGGAGAGTTTTCTTTTTCATTAGGGTAAAGTTCACTTTAGAACCTCCAACTATCGTAGAAGTATGGATTTCAACCTCCAACTTTAAAACCGGATAACATTGGCCCTCCAACTCTCGAAAAAGTTCACTTTAGGACCCTGGCCGGTTTCCCTGGCGGTTTTGCATGGCACTGTAGCAGTGCTGACGTCAGCGATGACGTCAGCACTCCTTTTTAATTTGCAAAATTGATATCTTTTTATTCGGAGCTCCAAATATAGCAAATAATATATCAATTTTGATCGTCTCGACGAGCTCTTTGCAATGGTGTACTCCGTTTTGTTGTTTGAGATAATTTTATTTCATGAAAAAATAAATATTTCTACAAAACAAGTTATGCAATTAAGCTGACGTATGCAAGTATTTTATATACTTTGTATATTTGTATATGTACAACACCAACGTAGTCAGTATATAAAACAGGGAGTTGGACGGTCAATCAGACCTGCCACGATCGCTTAGATATTTTTGAATTAACCTTCCCTAGCTGCGGTTAACTAACTGTCAACATATGACACGATCAAACGATATGTTTACTGCTCCTAGTGTAGTTTTTTTCTGTTTTTGTGGTGAAATTAAGTAGCTAGTGGTAGTAGTAGTATTATATTTATCTTGTACCCAAATCCGATACAAGATAATGATTCGTGTACACTGTCCTTTTCCTTTCCTATGGCTACTATTGCAGCACACAGGAACTGGACGACCATTCGGCCGACCTGTACGTATCTGTTTCCTGGCTGGCATGGCATGAGTATGACCGCATGAAGTGGCAGTGGATAGCTAGATTGAATTGAGGGAGCATGTAGCAGCAATAGTGAGTGGCTTACTCGTGGTCTAGAATCTTGTGCGGCATCGGTAAGTTGAGCGGCGTGCCCCGGGGGAAGGTCGTCCGGCGAGGATCTCCGTGGCGTCGGCGTTGCGGTGCGCCTCGTCGCCCTCGCGCCCGCCCGACGCGAGGTGGCAGCACACGAAGCAGAAGCTCGTGTCGTGCAGCCAGAACCGGACGGACACGGCGCCCTTGTTGAATTATTGCAGAAATATTTTGAATTATTGCAGAAATATTTGCGGACCCGGGCGGACACGAAGCAGAAATATTTCTACAAAACAAGTTTTGAATTATTGCATTTCAAAAATGGTCAAACTTATATATTCTATGGTCAAATGAACCTAAAAGACAACATTTCGTGTTACATAATAATAAAAAATATTATTTATCTAACAAATTCCACGAGTTCATTATTCTAACTTGTTTTGTAGAAATATTTATTTTTTTCATGAAATAAAATTATCTCAAACAACAAAACGAGTACACCATTGCAAAGAGCTCGTCGAGACGATCAAAATTGATATATTATTTGCTATATTTGAAGCTCCGAATAAAAAGATATCAATTTTGCAAATTAAAAAGAAGTGCTGACGTCATCGCTGACGTCAGCACTGCTACAGTGCCATGCAAAACCGCCAGGGAAACCGGCCAGGGTCCTAAAGTGAACTTTTTCAAGAGTTGAAGGACCAATGTTATCCGGTTTTGAAGTTGAAGATTGAAATCCATACTTCTGTGATAGTTGGAGGTCCTAAAGTGAACTTTACCCTTTTCATTAAGAAGAAAAATATACATCAATATTTGAGTTGAAGATGACTTAAATTTAAATGGTTGGGATGCTTGACTACACCTTCCACCCCAACCAGTTGAGTTAGACATAGACTCACTTCGCTCGACATAATTCAGGACACAACAGTAATGACAGTCTACCAAACTAAGTCTGATCAAACTAAAAGACTCGACCATTCGACAGCTACTGTTGTATCGATTGGCTGATCCGTTGATCAACGCCCCCAAGCTTAATTCAGTAATCAATTGGGCATAGGGTTTTTCTAAGACCTAATTGGCCATAGATTAATCCGTCCGTCCATTGTTATCATGCATGGCGTGGATCACTCCCTGGCCTCTGCTTCTTGCTGTTGCTTCGGGTAGGTATCAACTTATGTTATGAGCGGCATTGAAATGGATAGGCTGCAAACTAAATTCTGGTCGATGATCTTGTGGTCATCAGCCAGTATTCAAACATATCCTCCTCGTTGTCGCTATCATGCACTCTCAGTCATTAAAACAAAATTCCATACGAGCAGGCCTCATGGTTTTCATGTAAGTTACTAATCTCCTGACTACTGCTACTAACACTTATTGCTAATAGCAATGTTTTTTTTATCATTGTTGTTTGAAGCCTTGCTCAATTATTTAGGCATATAAATGATAAAAAGAGTAGATCCTATGGGAAGCAGCAATTTTATTATAAGATTTACACACATGCGTATAAGCTTTTAGCGATATATTCTTGCACTTGTGATTATGCACTCACTGGGGTGTGTAAGTGTTATGCATGCATAGTGCTCGTGTGTCACCACTCCAATGGGGGAAAATATAAAGAGGCAAAAACAGTCCATGCTGGTTTTGTTGCATCCACAAAATAATACACTCCATTTTAAATTGTAAGTTTAGATATACATCATGTTTAGATACATAGTAAAAACTATGTATGCAGAAAAGCAAAAAATAACTTACAGTTTGGAATGGAGGAGGGAGTACAAGAGAAAACATATCAACAATGGCATATTATGTTTTATTAGGAATAACATATATACCATGTTACATTACACAAACATTGAGCTAATAACTTCGCTGCCTTAGTTACTTGCATAAGAACAAGTTTAAACGAAACCAGCAAGTTTTATACTGTTAATAGCCCTAATTTAATTTCCTAACCACTAATAATAATATAAGGTACACACCGATGAATGGACAAATAGTACTGATCGAACCACCATAAGCCAACAAAACACATTATTGAGTGATGTAAGAAGCAGTAAGATATATATAGTACACATCCAACTTGCAAGATCCATTATATTATCATCGAAACAAATAGCAACTTGCAAACTGGCATGCTAATTATTCGTCCTTAGAGCACACATTTCCTTCATTAGAGTCATAGTAATCACACAAATATATACCAAACCCACCACTAACACTACCATCAATAGATTAAGGAGGTGATCATAAGTGTGTGAAAGCTTGGGTGGAAGGGTGGATATTTAGAAATATGGGAGCACACCTAATCTTGTCATTAACTGTTGTTACTTATTGGTGTCCGTGTTGTTTCTAGGCTAGCTCATGTGAGGTGTGCTTGATTCGAGACTAATCACGCTTAGTATTTTTCTTATTGATCTGATAGAATATGATAACATTAGGCATTGCTATAGGGAATGTCTTGTGTTAAGCTTGAAGGAAGATTCACGAGGTTGTTATGATTCTGTATGCGAGTTGCATTTTGTTTCTCAAGGGGTCGATGTCTTTTACCTGCTGCATGTTGGGTGCTGCGGTGCTGCCAATGCACTCATATTTTATTTGATTGGCACCAAAGTTTCAAAACAACTTCTAATTAATTTCTGGTACTAAAATTTGAGTCATTTTGAGCTTTCTTGTTAGTATTTTCTTTTGAATTTTGATCATCAATATATAAATATAATTAGATAGATAACATAGAATAATGTAATATTGATGTCACCAGATGCATAATATAAAAAATAGTTTTATAACATATAATTGCTTTGTTTAAATATCATGTTTTCTAGAAAATACTAGCCAAACTTCAACTCATAGACTGTTTCAATATCCAAAATGACCTCTATATGGACAAAGTTATTGCTTTTGGACGAATAATAGTAAGAATATACATTTTGTAGCCTCTTTATTTTGTGCTACAATTGAATAGAAAGCCAATTTCTCTGAGAGAAGAAAGAAATCTAAAATGAACTGGTTATATGATGCTTATCGAAGTTTGGTTGCTATCACAATCTCAGAATTTTGCACCCGATCAAAATCGATTTCTAGGACGGTTTCGAAACCGCTACTATGGTATTCATTATAAAAATGAGTCATTTTAAGGATAGTTTCAAAACCATCCCAAAAAATCGCTTTCCAGGGCTATGCCTAATTTTTTTTTCAAAAATCACAAAGGATATTAAACTATGCCAAAAAGAAATTTCTTTTGTCAGAGCGGTCACTGCATGGTCACATGTCACACGTCTCAGCATTTTTTCTCATGAATTCCACACACTACATTGTCAAGGATCTGAACCTTTTGCCTTGCGAGAGCCCCTACCACTATATCACACAGTCACTTATGACCAATTATAGAATGATATCCTTTTGTATTAAGTCTTAGAAATCTTGTATTCCACATTTCAACCCCTAAAAGATCTCAAATAAATAAAAGTTATAACTACAATATTTTAGATCTTGTTGAGTACTACAACTTAGTTATAGGATGATTTTTCATCGGAGGTCGTTTGAGAAAAACTAAAAACTTGAATTTCAAATTTTGAGAACTTAAAATGTATATTTAGGCCTCTAAACGGATTGAAGTCACTATTAGACAAAATCTTTTGCGAGGCTGTAACACCCTAAAATTTGCATTGTTTTTAAATAGGAGAATTTGATTTAATTATATATTTTTGTGAGTATTTAAACTTAGAAAAATAATAATTTTTGTTAACTTAAAATTTATTGTAGGGTTCATCTACATGTTTATGCATTCATGCCGCTGCATACTATTTTGTATTGTGTGGATTGAAATCAAACTTCAAATTGATTTAAATTTGGAATTGAAAATTTGTTTTGGAAATTTAGAAAAGTAAATATGAAAACTCTACCCTTTTCCTCTCTTTTGGCCCAGTCGGTCTGCTCTACACCGCAGCCCATCTCTCCCTCTTCCCCGCGGCCCAGCTAGCCAGCCCAGCCAGGTCGTAGCCTAGCGCAGCCGCCCACGCTCTCTCTCGCTGACGTCGCGGCTCGCGCCTCCTATCCCTCTGACAGCCCATGCCCACTCGTCGGACGCGCCTTCTTCCTCCGCTCGTGTCCGAGCCGGACACCGCACCGCCACCGAGTCTGCCTCCGTTACGCTCGCTTGGCGTGCTGCCCATGCCGCCCCGCCCTTAAATAGCACCCCCGTTTTGCATCTACACGCCGTCGCCTTTGCCCTAGCTCCGTGCCGCACGCATGCTCGTTTCAGATCTCCCCGTCGAAGCAAAGCTCGCTGGCCGCCGTTGAAGCCCTTGCTCGCTGGCTTTCCGTCGTCTTGAGCCCACTGCCGCGTTTTGCACCGAGGTTTCGAAGCTCCCGAGCCCTTGTCTCCTCTTTCCATCGCTCTCGTGTGGTCCCTAATTGCCGCCGAACTGTCACAGCGAGCCACCGTCTGCCCTGTCGTGCCCTGCGCCGTCACCGAGCTACCTCCGTCTGTGAAAGGTGTCTAGATGTGTTCGTCGTTGCCCGCTGAACCTCCTTGTGCCTTCCCCATGGAGAACCGAGGCTTATATGTCGTTCCCGGCTAACTCCGGTGAGGTATCTGCCGCCGTCCATGGAGGACCACCGCGTCGGTGTTCTGTTCTGGCCGGCCAAACCTCCCCAACCCGCCTCGACCGTCCATCCGCGGATCTACGGCTCAGATTAGAACTTACCCCTTCGCGCAGCGCGTTTTGCTAAAGAGTCCTTCACCTTTTATAGAATAAACCCGCAGTCCACTCTTTCAAAAGTATTTCAAATTAAGTCCTTTTTCTTCCATTTTAAACCCTGAATTTTATAAAAATAGAACCCGCCGTCCACAGGGGTAGTTTTATAGGTTAGACCTCATGTTTATAATCAAAATTACGTATAGGTCCATTTTAAAAACTACAAAACTGCCACCGAACCTTGAAATTAGCGTAGAATCCTCGTTTTAACTCCGATTTTGAGTGATTCTCGTGCCTGTGTGCTCGTAGCATCGTGTAGAATAGTTTTAAAACCTTTTTAACTTCTATTTCTACTGTTTGGTGTATTGTTCTAATTAGCTTATATTTGTTTGCTATGCATGTATGTATGGATACCTGTGTGGTGCTGTTTGATCTCGAGTAGACAGTGAGTTTTGTGTTGGTGATCGGGAGCAACTCTTTGAAGATCAAGACCAGCAGCGATACATTGAATTAAGGCAAGTATAATATGAGGCTCCTTGTTACCTATTCACTTAAATGGAATCTCAACTCATATGCATATGTTTAATGAACCGCTTGGAGTTTATTTACCTTGATATTGATTATCCTGTCCTTGAGTTACCTATGGGTTTTGCATGTGGGTAGTATGCTCAGTTTGCTCCAACTAATATTGATTAAAGAATATAATTAAAGATATATGCAACATGGTATTAAAAGATGCTTTTTAGCAACATAGAACAAGGGGGCTAGAGCATTGGACCTTTTCTTATGGTGCTCTAGTTTCTCTCCATAAGGACTCATCTTTAAGTGGCAACGTAGGACTTACAGTATAACCATGAGGGCCACATGGCTCTAGTCTTAGTCTAGTACCTTGCTCTTTCTAGGTTGTAGCAGTTTACCGAAAGGGCAAGAGGGGCATACCAGGCTGGGTATGGGCCTCATCCCCAGGGTGTGTACTATGCTGCGAGTATTAGTGCCATTCTTGGAGATGACTCCATAACACTTGGGAGATGGAATCCTTAGTGGCTACTCCTTATTAGAACGACTAGAAAAAAGCTTCGTAGTGTACCCTGCCTGTTCACCTTGGAAGTGTTTTGAGAGTAATTAACTCAGGCATATGGGTAACATGACTCATGGTGAAAGTGTACAACCTCTGCAGAGTGTAAAACTGGTATATCAGTCGTGCTCACAGACACGAGCGGCCTGGATCCTTACTGAATAGTTGGGTACTTGGACGGCTTGGGTTATGATTAAAATTGCTGATATCTCTAATTATTCATATTCGGGAGCCTAAGCTAACTTAGTAACTTATGATTAATAATAAAATATGACCAACTAAAAGTGCTTACCGCAGTTCAGCCGTGTCATGCCTTTTGAGCCTGCATCCCCTCATGTTATGCTTGCT
The DNA here is from genome assembly GCA_904845875.1 of Miscanthus lutarioriparius. Lineage (NCBI taxonomy): Eukaryota > Viridiplantae > Streptophyta > Magnoliopsida > Poales > Poaceae > Miscanthus > Miscanthus lutarioriparius. Next base: position 125,979,774 of record CAJGYO010000010.1, read on the forward strand.
AAGCGGTAGTAGCTTACGCTTGTTTTATTTCAATACTTTGGCAAAATCCCAGATGGGTACCAGATGGAGGTTCTTCAGTGGAGTTTTCTAAGAGGTGTTAGGCTTGCGATCAACCAGTTGACGATTCCTGTGGTATTGGAGGCTTCGCCAGAAGAATAGAGTTATAGTATATACTGTAAAGTAAGACTATGTCTTTTGTAACAAATATTTATGCGCTATTTAATAAAGGCATTGTCTTTAATATTACCCCTTCATTTGTAACTATATGTGTGAATTGAATTCCTGGGCACACATATGGGCTATACCTAGTTTTGTTCTTAAAACTGGGTGCGACCTTTGATGAGATGATGATCATTACTTCAGTCAGTGGTTGGGAGAGGCTTCCACTGTAGGTGGAGCTTCTTTAGGTGGCAATTCATCATAGGCAGAGAAAGTAGCATATAGGATAACATTTGAGGTTGAGTTTCCGTTGATTGAGTCTACTATAGTTGACAGTCAGCGACAGTAGCAACCATTTTCTTCAGAGTCTGTAGATAATGTTCAGGGTGACACAGATGAGGAAGATCATGAGTTAGATGTAGCTGATAGTTAGTTAAAGGATACAGTTTCAGGTGGAGCTTCAGAGGCTCCAGACTCTCCTATAGCACATAGTCCTCAGAGACAAAGGAAATCATGATAGCTCTATGGAGAGTGGGTCACACCAGTAGAGAGATAGAGGTGCAACCGCTTTTGCTTTCATGGTTTTAGAGGATATTGTTCATTGAGCCTAGCACTTACAAAAAGGCAGTTCCTAGTCCTCACACAGCTAGTTGGGTCTAGGCTATGATAGAAAAAATGGAATTATTGCATAAGAATAACACTTGGGACTTGGTCTTGCCGCCCAAAGGGTGTAAGATTGTTGGTTGTAAATGGATGTTTAATCTCAAAGATGCTCCTATAGAGGTTGCTCCAAGGTAGAAAGTTACGCGGTGGCAAAGGGCTTCAAAAAAGGGAATTGATTACCATGCGTTATTTTCTCCAATTGTGAAGCATACTTACATTTGGACATTGCTATCTTTGGTTGCTCTATTTGATTTGGATTAGAGAAAACAGATACGAAGGCATCATTTCTTCATGGTGAGCTGGAGGAGAAGATTTATATGTCATAAGGAGAAGGCTATGTGGTTGAAAGAAAAGAAAACCATGTTGTTTGCTGAAGAAGTCATTATATGGTTTGAAGCAGTCTCCAAGACGATGGTACTATCGTTTTGATTCTTATGTTACTAGCCTTGGTTTTGAAAAAAAGTTCATATGATGCTTGTGTGTTTCAGCTGGTACTTGTAGATGGTTCAAGGGTGTTCATGTTACTTTATGTGGATGACATCCTTATTTAAAGAAAGAGCAAATCTACTATTGATGAAACAAAGGCCATGCTCAAAAGTGAGTTTGAGATGAAGGATTTGGGTGCAGTCAAGGGGTTGTTGGGTATGTATATTTGCTGTGACAAGTCAAAGGGTAGATTTTGGCTCTCACAAAATCAATATATTGAGAAGGCAGATTTTGGCTCTCACAAAATCAATATATTTTGACAGGGGCTCCCTCACTGGTTATGTGTTTCAACTTTGTGGGTCTTGCGTTAGCTGGAGGGCAACCTTCCATCGTACAATTGCTTTATCTACCACATAAGTTGAGTTTATGTCTTTGGACAAAGGCAGTGAAGGAGGTCATTTGGTTGCATGGTTTCTTGGTGATTTGAGCATTGAGCAAGTTGATTGTGTTGTCTTTTGTGATAGTCAAAGTGTGATTCACCTTGCAAAAGGTGAAAAGTTTCATGAGAGAACCAAGCACATTGATGTGTGCAATTTATTTGTTTAGCCTCATGTGAAGAAAATACGTTTTTATTGTGAGAAAATTGACACAAACGACAACCCAAGCCCAGCAGATATGTCGACCAAGGTGATCTCGAAGGCCAAGTTTGAGCATTGCTTGAACTTGGTTGATATTGGTTCTTGCCCGAGCTAGCTCCATGTGGAGCTTTGGTGGTGGTGAGTTTGTTACTTATTTATTTGTCTACTCAAGTTGAAGCATTTGAAGATTGGGCGTTTGGCATCATGAATCTTGATGTATTTGATATGTGTCTCAATTGCCGCGCGCTGAGGTGGAGAATTGTGATGCGCATCTCGTAATTTCACCTTTTAGATGCCAATTAGCTCATTTGTTGTACAAAACATTTCCTATACATGTTGATGTTGTATGTTGAAATTGGAATTGTTTATGATAATCTGGAGCTCTAGGGGCATTGTGAACATTATTGTGAATATATATGCCTTCTTCTCCAACTCAGGAATAGATAGAGAGCAAATTCTTGTGTTCTTGAGAGCTAGGGTTAGGGAGAGTAGTGGAGAGGCTTTGGTCTACTAAATCCACCACTAATTCATGCACACAAGATGTTTGGTGATATGTTTGTGATAAGTTAGTTCACTAATTTTGATTATTCTGCTGGTCTTATATTATCACATTTTCCTTTTGTTTTCTACTAAGCGGCGTGGAATTGGAGTGCTCTAGTGTTGTATGGGTTTTGTCAAAAAAAAGTGCTCTATGCATGTGGAATAGCATATGTAATAATGTATATATACTCTACTACTCCCTCGTCCCCAAATAAATCGATTCCTCGAATCCGTGTCAGTCAAACTTTTTTAATTTTGACTAACTTTATATAAAGGAGTAACAACATCTATGTCATAAAATGAGTACCTTATGAAAAATATTCTATAGTAAATCTAATGATACTGATTTGATACCTAAATCTTAACGTTTTCTTCTAGAAATTCGGTTAAAGTTTAAAAATTTTGGCTTAAGACAACTTAGGAATCTATTTATTCAGGGAGAGAGAGAGTATACTAGTACCACATCACTTCAACAAGCAACTTATGTAGAAATACGGAGTAAAGTCCTATGCCTGTTGACTGCCACGCACCTCTTTTAGTTGATTCTGCGCTTGGCGAGTGCCAACAGCCCCAGCAGCACTGAGATGGAGCTAGTAGCCTTCACCATGTACGATCGATCGGGCCTTGCGTGGACGTGACTGTGGTGCTCGTGTGTGTCTACTGCTTGTTTGTGGAAAAAAAGAAAGAAGCAAATTAAAATGGATTGCATCGCCACGCATTTGCGAACTCACCGGCCACAAACAAACTCATCCATGTGTGCAAAAAAGTGCAGTGCAAAAGTCAAAAGACCATGCATGCATGGCGAGCCAACGCACGAAACAACCGTCCATCGTACAGTCAGTTACAGCAAAACCAAACCAACGGCCGTTGGATATGGCTGATGAGTGATGACTGCCTCTGCTACTTCCTTTTTTGTATTTTTTTTAGAGAGAGCAGCTGCTGGTTTTGAGTCGTATATAAAGCGGAGCGGCACTGCACACGTACAGCACAGGCACGGCTAAGCTAGCTAGCAACTTCTGTTGTCCATCCATCAAACGAAGCAAAGCGCGAACAAGCCATGCACCCGGTGCCACCGCGATCGTCGACGTCGACGTCGAGCCCCAGCAGCATCGCCGCCAGCGCGACGCGGGTACACCCATCCGATGTCGCCGTCCCTCATCGTCACGACGGCGGCGGTGGCCGTGCCACTGACACCACTGCCACCAGCAGCCGCGCCGCGGGGGACGGCCGCCGTGGCCAGGGTCAGCCTGCGGTGTACACGGTGTGGAAGCGGTCCAGCATGGGCTTCCACGGCACGGACGGCTTCTCCGTCTACGACGCCGCCGGCAGTCTGGCGTTCCGCGTCGACAACTACTCGTGCCGCCGGAAGCTCTTCGCCGGCGAGCTCCTCCTCATGGACGGCCGCGGCGCGCCGCTCCTGGCTCTCCGCCCGCAGGTACGTACGTTACGCTCTGGTTGATTGATTGCGTATGGTTGCGTTGTCAATTAGGGATGATATATGATTAATTGATCGTATCCCACATCCCCATAGCATAGTAGACGATTATTCGTAGTCTGGTGTATGGATGATTTTCCATTTTGTCAATCCGGAGAAGAAATGCGCAATCTTTCTTGTTAGGGCAAAAACATATATGCCTGTTGCCTGGGCAGTATCTCAGAAAGTGATTCGCCAATGCAATCCTCAAGTCTCATGATGAATAACATATTTCACTGGCACTGCTAGTCCTAACACAAGTTGAAAGATTTTCCTAGTCCTCTGCAAAATGCAACTACCTGAGGAAGCTTGCACACAGATGCCAAGCAGATGCTGCAAACACGCCTTCTACTTGAAAAACACACAAGCACAGAAGCACTTTTGTCCAAAAGCCTGCAGACAACCAAAATGCCTTGGTTTCTCTGATATGGCTCGCTCTTGCTCATATAATATACTTGTTTGTTTTCACGCGCTTTGAAATACTCTACGATGTAATTAACTTATTACTGCACGCTTACAGCTGTAATAAACTATAATAAGTAACAACAGAAAGCGACCAGAGCTGCAAAATAAAATAAACAGATTGGGGCATTAGTAGTATCTATATCTCCTTTGGTTACCTTTTCTTTATTACCCGCCAGTTTTGAATACCAATGTGCCGCCCTCTGCATGCCGTGACAGATTCTCAGCATGCGCGACCAATGGAACTGCTACAGAGCATCATCAGAAGAATCCAGCGGCGACAAGACCAGTTTCCCCAGACGGCAACATCTCTTCTCGATGAGAAAATGCTCGCTCGTCAAAGGCACCGACGAAGCCGAAGTGTACATGGCATCAGGATCCGGAGCCCAGCAATTAGTCCCAAGCTTTACGGTGCAGGGCAGCTTCTGGAGGAGAAGCTGCAAGATCCGGAGTGGCGACAGCGAGGAGGTGGCGAGGATAACCAGAAAGAAGGCCGGAGCAGCAGCGGCGGCGTCGGAGCCGGTCACGCTCGGGGAAGACGTGTTCAGCCTCACCGTCATGCCGGACGCTGACTGCGCCATGGTCATGGCTTTCGTCGTCGTCATGGACCGCATCTGCCAGAGGCCGTACAAGCCCTTGATGTGTTCTTCTTCGTCAGGGTCCTGTTGTTCGTAGGCCATGCATGGTGCTCATGAAGGGCTTTTGTTTGGATCGAACTTGTGAAACTTGGTGCATGTGCATGGCTGTGTGTGAGGGAAATAAGGTGCTGATCGAGGCAGTAGATTAATTAAGAAGGGTCGTAGGGATTTGTAGTTGCTAATTGCAGAGATGTCGCCAACTGACTGACTGGACAGAGCCAGCCAACATGGTAATGGTAAGTTTGTAACTGGATCTTTTAAAGCAAAATATGATGATAATTCAGATTTATTTAGCTGGAATCTAACATTGCAATTGCTATAGGGACTGCAGTTACTAGTGCATAGCTATAGTTATAGTGTGATCCCTAACTTTCAGGAAAGTTCTTCCTAACTCCTAAGGGCTGTCTTCTTTGTACTCAAACTCAAAAGGAAGATGCTACTGCTACAAGTTGGCTTGGCTAGGAACAAACAGAGAAAAGGGACGGTGCCAGTAGGCAGCTGTATCTGTTGTCCTAGTTGCAACTTGCTACATATGCTTGTTGGCTACCAACTCGATCTGTGGCAATGAGCTGCCGCCCATTGTTCTTGTAGTAGGGCAGTATCAATGTATCGTCCTAAAGTGTTAATGATTTACACCTAGATGGGCAACTTGTGAAATAACTAGTGTGTTTGGCAAGGGTGAGTAGGACAATGCAAAAGACGAAAGTGAGCTGCATCCCAGAAGAGAGGATCCTGAAAAATAATAGGTTCAGTATCTGATCAGTGACCTCAGCTATATTCGGCGGTTTAGAGCAGCTGAGCGTTTGCGGTACTGAAGGGGAAGCAGCAGCAGCAGTGCATCTCTGAATATTAACATCTGTCCATCAATACAGGCAACAAATCTATGGCACTAGCTAGAATGTGCTGAAAAAAGAGCATATAGCATGTTTTCAGCGCCGTGACAATTGTGATTTGTGACAGCATGTCATGTAGCCTTGCAGCGAATTCAGTTTGATTTTTGAGGAGGTGAAAAATGGTACTTACTGCAGTGCAGAACTCACCTGAACGTTGGTACAGTACAACTGTAGGGCTGGTATCTTACTATTACTAATTAGAGGCCTCAACAGAGGCTCCACGTTAATTCTCACCAAAAACATTAGGAAAAATAGATAGATGCTATAAATTCTCAAATTAATCAGAAACATCTGGCCATTAATCAAAAGATTCTATCTAAAGAAGTTACTCATCTCCATCGTTACAAATAAAAAAATAGCCTAAGATATCATTGTCGACAAAAAAAAACTCTAGCCACACGGGATAAAATATTGAACAGTCGTTGGTTAATAAAATGGAGAGACTAACGCCCGGACGCCCGTGCTCGTTGTCCGCCCGTTTTCAATAATAATACCCTTAGGCGCCTATGTATGCAGCTTCGTGCTCTGCTTCTCCTCGTGCTCCGCGCCTGCTCATGGATGCAGCTTCGTGCTCCACGCCTGCTGCCATGCCCATGGATGCAGCTTCGTGCTCCGCGTCTACTGCCCGCCCATGGATGCAACTTTGTGCTTTTGCGCCTGCTGTTGTGCTTACTTCGCTTCCCTTGCGCACACGGGGACCACCTTCGCCTGTGCCCCCGCAAAAGATCCAATCCGACTGCAAGAGCAGAAGATCCAAGTTCTAAGAAGTAAATCGTACAAATCGTAGCAATCAGAACCTTAGACTGATCTACTTCAAATGCGGCTAGCTGGTAGCCTAGCAGTAACGAAATTCCCAAGCTTGCCGCTCCTGCTCATGAAACACTTGCAATATAAAACATTTGCTGCAACATACGTCCGAAACAGATAAAATATTTACAACATATGTTTGCAACATATGTGTATGTGCACTGCAACATATGCAACATCCAGATAAAACACTTGCAACATACGTTTGAAACAGTCGAATCATTTGAAACATACACTTGCAACATACATGTATAGCTAGTGCAACATACAGATAAAACACTTGCAACATACGTTTGAAACAACTGAAACATTTGAAACATACAGTTGCAACATACGTATATAGTCATTGTAACATATGCAATACCAGATCTACTTTTGCAACAGCCAGATAAAATATATGCAACATACATCTGAAACGTATGAAACATACGGTTGCCGTATGTGTTCATCTACTTGCTGCCCCCCAATGGATGCTTGTTGATGTGGAGCTTGACACCGGCACGAAGCTTAATGCCTTGGCGCGGAGGTCGTACTGTGGGGGTATGACCCCCGGTACCCACAGGACAAGACATGGGCCGCACCATCAGAGGTGGCCCAGCACACAAGATCAAGGCGTGCGGCGTACAACACTGGTCGGCGTGCACCGTAAGGCAACAAAAGATGCTATTTATTAGATATTGTATAATACCAAATATGATATTTTTTGTCGGTGTTTTCAGACCACCGACGAGTAAATTTGTATTTGCGCGTTTGGCTCGGATGGTGTGCTCGGAGGACACAAGGGTTTATATTGCTTTGAGCGGAACGTCTCTATGTCCAGTTCACTGCTGCTCGTGTTACCGGCACTTGGTTTGTAGTAGGGCTTACAAACAGGCGAGAGAGGGAGAGTATCCCAGGTCTCTGGTGGAAGGAGTGAATGGGAGCTGAGAGCTCGCTTGCTGTTCAGCCGTGTGCTCGTGTCGTGCTCTTGTGTTCAGATTTCTCCTTTTCATGGGGTGCCCTGCTTCTCCTTTTATAGGCGAAGGGAAAGCGCGAGTTACAGTGGAGAAAAAGGAGAAGAACGAGAGAGAGAAGAAAGCTTCTAGGGTCGCCGGGTCCTTCTTCTCCTTCATGCGGGTCCCGCCGATCTTATAGATGTCAACAGGCATGGCTCCATGTCACTGCCCTGTTCGTCACTGGCGCCATGCGTAGGCGTCACCTGCCGGTCATGGCGTTCAACTCTATCCCGGTGGACGTCGTGGTGAACTGACGTGCCTGTCAACGTCCGTACGAGGACTAGGTAGAACAACATTGGCATGCCCGACATTGTTCTTGATGTGAATCCTCAAGTATGGCCTGTCAGCCATAGGTTACATCGAGGTGTGCCAGCCTCTTTCCTGGTGTTAGAGTTTTGACCTAGGCCCATACGCTTGGACTTGGAGTGGTTGGCGGCGGTATGGGTCTCCATCAGACGAGACGGAACCTACATCTTTGAGGTCAGGCGAGACGGAGCCCGCGACCTTGGGAGAGACCAAAACCGCGGCCGTGAGGTCGGGAGAGATGGAGCCCACACCCAAGGGGTCGAGCGAGATGGAGCCCGTGACCTCGAGGTCAGGCAAGACGAAGCCCGTGGCCTTGGGTGAGACGAAGCCTGCATCCTTGGGGTCGGTCGAGACGGAGCCCGCACCCAAGGGGTTAGGCGATACAGAGCCTGCGGTCTTGAGGTTGGGCGACACGGAGCTCGCGTCCTTGGGGTCGGGCGAGACGGAGCCCACGGCCTCGAGGAAGGGCGAGACGGAGCCCGCGGCCTTGGGTCGGGCGAGACCTTTTAATATGTCTTGAGCCATCCAGGGAAGTCAGCGTGGGTGCTAACTTCCTTGATTTAGGTATCCTTAGTATCGATACCTGACAGTATCCCCTGAGCCTACAGAGGAGTAGAATACTCCTTTGGAGGCTTTTTCAGACGGGAGGACTCTGAGGGCCTTTGCCTTCTTTTTGTAGCCCATGGCGTGTCTTGGTAGGATGGCGATGCCCTTTTGTCATGATCGGTCTTCTTGGGGGCATGTAACCATAGGATTCGGGAGGTCAAAAAGATTTTTCTTGATTTCGGTCCCCTAGGATCTGATCGGTCCACCGTCGTACTGCGACCACGCATTATGTCTCCTTATGAGTCCAACTTCCCATGAGCCCCCGTGCGTAGTAGGGGTCCAGTCGAGGGTCGGCTCGTCTTTGTGATCGTCATCCCTCATAGCGTTTTTCAATAAAACGGAGGGGCTGAGTCGTGCCATGTTTTTCCTAGATGGACGAAACATGGTGCTCGGTGAGCTTTTAACGGGCTAGTCCAAGTGGGGCCCTAGCTTCCAATTCGCAGGGGTCCAGCATGGGTTAGCTGGTGACGGACTCCAGACTCCCGTGGCCAATCCATATAGTTCTCGGGTCCGTTCGATCGGTCCCAAGGGCTCGTTGCCTTTCTTCGAGGAAAAATCATGGATTGGGAACCGACCAAGACTCGAACGTGGGTCGGGATGCTCGCGGCGCTTGTGCGCTTAGGTACTGGCCGCTAGTGGTCCCATCCCTTTCCACCTCTCACTCTAAGGGGGCCCCGAAGCGGCTGTGAACCCGTCGGAGGGCCAGCCTTCGAACTCCTAGGCCTGAATGGGCCGTAGGAGCATTTTTAGCTCCGTATCCCACCTTACCTGTGATGGTTCTCGCGCCTGTCTACACCGACGCCGAGCTAGACGACAATGAGAAGGAGGTGGCCCCTTTAGCATAGGACTTACTTGCCGAGATAGAGGATGAAATCATCCCCCAAGAAATTAGTTAGGTAGATAAGCCAGGCGGCAAACTTGTAATAAGTGGACAAGCTCTTAAATTTCGTTATGGCCAAACAAATTTTTAGATCTTCTCCCCTTTTTGTATAAAAAGGTTAATGCGTTCCGAGCCTTTCCATCGTTAAGGCTGTAAAGCTCGGGGTACGGGTGAAAAAACTCTGATCACGCTGGTGAGCAAAAACGCTATAGCCACTGGGGCGTAGGTTTCTTGCAGTCCGACCAGTTTTACTCAAGTTTTGTTTTCGTAACCCTTGCTTCTAGATCTTAATGTGAGAAAGGGTCGGGCACAGAGAATGTTTGCTGGGTAGATATACTCTTTAATGTGTTCCGACTTTTTCCATAGTTAAGGCTAAAAAGCTCGGGGTGTGGGAAAAAATTCTGATCACGTTAGTGAGCAAAAACGCCGTAGCCGCTAGGGCATAGGTTTCTTTTGGTCCGACCAGTTTTACTCAGCATTTGTTTCCGCAACCCTTGCTTCTAGATCTTAACGTGAGAAAGGGTGAAGCATAGAGAATGTCAACCGGATAGATATGCTCTTATCAGCCCCCGAGTGAGGCCCGACCCCTTACCGTTGCTGGGGTCGGGTGTTACTAAAGATCGAGGAGTCGATAGCGAAACCGATAAGAGTAAGCGTGCGTAGATTAAGGGTAAAAGCGATGTAGCTGTTCGATGTTCCAGGTGTTGACGAAGACTTCACCATCGGTGGTCCTGAGCCCCTTGACGTTGTTGGGGTCGGGTGTCACTAAAGATCAAGGAGTCGATAGCGAAACCGATAAGAGAAAGCATGCGTAGATTAAGGGTAAAAGCGACATAGCTGTTCGTTGTTCTAGGCGTTGACGAAGACTTCGCCGTCGATGGTCCTAAGCATATAGGTGCCTGGTCAGAGCACCTCCGTTTTGATGTACAGTCCCTCCCACAGCGAAGAGAGCTTGTGGCGGTTCTTGTTGCTCTGGACGAGGCGGAGCACCAGGTCCCCAACATTGAAGGCCCGACCCCACACTCGGCGACTGTGGTACCAGCGCAACACTTGCTGGTACTTGGCCAAGCAGAGGAGGCCAACATCATGCGCTTCATCTAGCTGGTCCATGGCATCCTTGATGGACGCCTCGGCTCTCGATTCATTGTATGCCTTGACCCTCGACGCTCCATAATCAAGGTCGGTCGGGATGATAGCCTTAGAACCGTAGACCATGAAGAATGGCGTGTAGCCGGTGGCCCGGCTCAGGGTCGTCCTTAGGCTCCAAAGCACCACGGGAAGCTCTGTGACCCATCGTCTATCAAACTTGTTCAACCGGTTAAAGATCCTAGGCTTGAGGCATTGTAGGACCATGCCGTTCGCACGCTTGACCTGCCCGTTCGTGCGGGGGTGCACCACGGCGGCCAATCGACGCGGATGTTATATTCATTATAGAATCAGAGGAACTTTTTCCTGGTAAACTGCGTGCCGTTGTCCATGATAATGGAGTTTGGGACTCCAAAGCGATTGACGATATCAAGGAAGAACAACACGACTTGCTCAGACTTGATTGTGGAGATCGGTCAAGCCTCTATCCACTTTGTAAACTTGTCTACGGCGACAAGCAAGTGTGTATAGCCCCAAGGGCACCCTCTTGAGAGGTCCGACCAGATTGAGCCCCCATACCGTGAACGACCATGTGATGGGGATCATTTGGAGTGCTTGGGCTAGCAAGTGGGTCTGTCGAGCGTAGTATTGACACTCTTCATAGGTGCGCACAATCTGTTCAGCGTCGGCTATTACTGTCGGCCAGTAGAAGCCTTGTCAGAATGCATTTCCAACCAGGGTCCTAGGTGTGGCAGCGTGCCCATAGACCCCACCGTGGATATCGCTCAATAATTGTTTCCCTTGTTCGATGGGGATGCAGCACTATAGGATCCTGGTGTGGCTTCGCCTATAGAGCTCGCCCTCAACAATGATAAAGGACTTGGCGCGACGTGCGAGCCGCCGAGCCTCCATTTTGTCTGTCGATAGCGCCTCACGGAGGAGGTAGTCGAGGTAAGACGTCCTCCAGTCGGCTAGAGGGTTGGGCTCTATCGCTGGATCCTCATCAAGCTCCATGACTTCGGGGTCGAATGGAGCCACCAGCTAGTTAGCCCCCAAGCCTAGGACAGGCGGCCCATCGCTGATCTAGTCTGGCTCCTCATAGCGGACTCTGGGCTTATACTAATCACTGGCGAAGACGCCCATCGGCACCGGCTATCGGCAGGAAACCATTTTCGCCAGCGTGTCGACCGCCTCGTTGAGACGCCTTGGGATGTGATTGAGCTCGAGACCGTCGAACTTGTCCTCCAGCTGGCGCACTTCTCGGCAATATGCAACCATCTTGATGTTGTGGTAGCTTGATTCCGTCATGACTTGGTCAATGACCAGCTGGGAGTCGCCTCGGACGTCAAGCTGTTGGATACCCAACTCGATTGCGATGCGTAGGCCATTGATGAGTGCCTCATACTCGGCCACATTGTTGGAGGAGGGGAAATGGATGCGAACCATGTACCTCAAGCGTACCCTGAGGGACGAAACAAAGACCAGCCCCGCACCCACGCCTTTCTTCATCAACGGCCCATCGAAGTACATCATCCAGTACTCTTGGTCGATGACTACTGGTGGCATTTGGATTTTGGTCCACTCTGCAATGAAATCAGCCAGCACTTGGGACTTGATGGCCGTCCGAGGGGCATATGAAATGCCTTGACCCATCAGCTCAAGTGCCCGCATCGTGATTCTTCCTGTGGCATCCTGGTTTTGGATGACCTCACCAAGAGGGAAGGACGTCACGACCATCACCGGATGCGACTCGAAGTAGTGACGCAACTTCCTCTTGGTGATAAGGATGGCGTACAGGAGTTTCTAGATTTGGAGGTAGCGAGTCTTGGAATCGGACAAGACCTTGCTAATGAAGTACACGAGACGCTGCGCTTTGAGGGTGTGTCCCTCTTCTTCTCGCTCTACCACCAGGGCGGCACTGACCACTTGCGTGGTGGCCGTAATGTAGAGCAGAAGCGGTTCCCCACTGGTCGGGGGGACCAGGATCGAGGCCTTCGTTAGGAGCTACTTGACCTTGTCAAGTGCCTCCTGGGCCTCGGGCATCCATTCGAAATAGTCAGCCTTCTTCAAGAGCCGATAGAGGGGGAGACCTCGTTCGCCGAGGCGCGAGATAAAGCAGTTGAGTGTGGTGAGGCACCCAGTAACTCACTGTACCCCCTTTATGTTCTGAATCGGGCCCATCCTCATGATGGCTGAGATATTCTCTGGGTTGGCTTCAATGCCACGCTCGGAGACGATAAAACCCAGTAGCATACCCCTTGGGACCCCAAAAACGCAGTTCTCGGGGTTGTGTTTGATGCCGTTTGCTCAAAGTTTCGCGAAGGTCTACTCTAGGTCAGCTACAACCTGATCAGCCTATTTGGACTTGACCACGATGTCATCCACCTAGGCCTCAACGGTCTGCCCGATGAGATCCCCGAAACACTTGAGCATGCAGCGTTGGTACGTAGCCCCCGCGTTGTTCAAGCCGAACGGCATTGTGACGTAGCAGAACAATCTGAATGGGGAGATGAAAGATGTCGCGAGCTGGTCGGACTCTTTCATCATGATTTGATGGTACCCAGAGTATGCATCAAGGAAGCAAAGGGTTTCGCACCCTGAGGTCGAGTTGACTACTTGGTCTATGCATGGCAAAGGAAATGGATCCTTTGGACACACTTTGTTGAGACCCATGTAGTCAACACACATTCTCCATTTACCACTTTTTCTTCGTACAAGAACAGGATTGACTAGCCACTCGGGCTGGTATACTTCCTTGATGAACCCGACCACCAAAAGCTTCGCAATCTCCTCGCCGATGGCCCTGTGTTTCTCCTCATCGAAGCAACGCAGGTGCTACTTCACCAGCTTGGAGCCTGGCCTGATCTTCAAGGTGTGCTCGGCGACTTCTCTCGGAATGCCTGACATGTCTGGGGGTCTCTACGTAAAGATGTCTCTGTTGGCGTAGAGGAAGTCAGCGAGCGCGCTTTCCTATTTGGAGGAAAGCGTGGTGCTAATGAACACTACTTTGCCCTCGGAGCCGCTAGGGTCTATGAGTACCTCCTTGGTGCCCTCTACAAGCTCAAAAGACCTGGCCGACCGCTTGGGGTCGGGCGCTTCTTCGATGGCCACCTCCTTGATGGCCGCAAGCTCTTTGGAGGTGACAATTGTCGTGGCGTGTTCACAGCACTCGACCTTGCACTCGTAGGCGTGCTGGAAGGAGGTGCCAATGGTGATGACCCCACATGGACCTAGCATCTTCAGCTTCAAATAGGTGTAGTTGGGGACGGCCATGAACTTCACATAGCAGGGACATCCTAGGATGGTGTGGTAGGTCCCGTGGAACCCGACCACCTCGATGGTAAGGGTCTTCGTCCTATAGTTGGTTGGATTCCTGAAGGTGACGAGTAGATTGATCTACCCAAGTGGCATGGCCTACTTTCTAGGCATGATGCCGTGGAAAGGCGCCCTAGTCGGCCAGATGCGCAATTGGTCGATGCTCATGGCTTCGAGCATTTTAGCGTACATCATGTTGAGGCCACTGCCTCCATCCATTAGCACCTTGGTGAGCCGCTTCGTGCCAATGATTGGGTCGACCATGAGTGGGTATCTTCCCGGCTATGGGACACTTTCTAGGTGGTCAGTCCGATCAAAGGTTATGGCAGACTCCGATCATGGGAGGAAGGAAGGCGCGGTCGGCTCGGCAGTATAGACCTCGTGGTGCACAAGCTTCTAGCGATGCTTGGAGTCATAGGCTGCCAACCCTCCAAAGATCATGAGGCAACCATCCAGCATCAGAAATCCGCCATCCTTCCCCTCAGCGTCGTCTATGGCCAGCTTGAGCTCCTTCCTATGTTCCCCTTGTTGGAGCCTCCGGACAAGAACCACTTTAGGAGGACGCAATCCTTGTATAGGTGCTTGACAGGGAAAGCATGGTTTAGATATGGCCCTTTGAATAGCTTCTCGAAGTGGTCTGGGGTACCCTCGGTGGGCTTTCGACCCCCTTTTCGGTCGACAGTGGCCACGAGCGAGCCCTCGCACCGCTGCTTGTTCTTCTTCTTGTTGGGGCGGTTGGAGGCGCCTTCGCCGGCGTCCTCGTCCCGCTTTGCCTTGCCCTTGGGGTGGTCAAAAATTGCCCCGACCGCCTCCTCACCCAAGGCATGGCTGGTGGCGATGCCAAGGAGCTCCTTAGTTGTTCGCGGGCCCTTACATCCCAGCTTGTGAACTAGGGATTCACAGGTGGTCCCAGACAGGAAAGATCCTATGACATCAGTGTCGGCGACGTCGGGCAGCTCGTTGCACTACTGGGAGAAGCACCGGATGTACCCATAAAGAGTTTCCCTGAATGTCTATCGGCAGTTTTTGAGATCCCATCGGTTCCTAGGACACATGTATGTGCCCTAGACGTTTCCCACGAAGATTTCTTTTAGGTCCGCCCAACTTTGGATTCGGTTGGGTGGAAGGTGTTCCAACCACGTTCGCGCCAAATCGGCCAGGAATAATGGAAGGTTGTGGATAATGAAATTGTCACTATCTGCTCCACCGGCTTGGCAAGCAAGTCGATAATCCTTGAGCCATAGTCCAGGGTTTGTTTCCCCAGAGTATTTCAGGATGTTGGTCGGTGGTCGGTACCACGGTGGGAAGACGGCGTTGAGCATGTGTCAGCCAATGGCCTGAGGTCCCGGCAAGTCAGGGCTCAGGCTTCGGTCCTCACCGCTATTGTAGTGTCCGCCATGGCGAGGGTGGTAGCCACGGCTAGCCTCCTCCCTCTCATCGCCACGGGCACACCTGCAGGCATCAAGGGTGTTCGCGCATCATGGTGGAGGAAGAGACGTTCATTCACCAGGGCCGTGGCGCGTGGCCTGCCACCTCGCTATGCCTGGTGGACTGACACATCCCTGTCAGGTCGCTCTAAGGGCGTGTGCTAGCTGGCGTCGAGCTCATGTCATCAGGACAGCGAGCTCTTAGCCTGCTGCGCTGCCGCACGCTCAAGTAGCGTGCGAATCTTGCGATGGGCCCGACGATCCCCGGGTGTCTCGAGCTTTAGAATCCCCCAGAGTAAGGCTGTCATGACAACGATGTTCTAGCTTGCCCGGGTGAAGTGTGAGAGGGCATCATCATCCTCGATGATCCTCTGGTTCATGTCTCGGGCCACGGCGCGTGCACGCCCACCATCTCCATGGCGCTCGATCTCTCGCTTGAGCTCTATACGTTCCTGCTCGAGCTAGAGTCATACTTCTTCAAGCTCTTGGTGACGCACCCTTAGATGCTCTACCCGCAGGTGAGGTGGGGCCCCTGCATCCCCCTCGACCTTGTCCTCGAGGTCGTCTATTGGGGTAGCCCCTCCCTCATGGATGCTTTCGATGTATTCCTCGGGGGTACCTGCCATGAAACATTCTCGTGATGGGCAATGGCTCCCCTTGCTAGAGTTAGAGTCGGAGGGCAACTCTGATTCTTCCGCGAGAAGGTCGTGGAAAGATTCCCTGACGTATTCGGTCATCCCCACGAACACGTCGTTCATAGGGGATGGGGGCGTGCGATGCGCCACAAGGTGGCCAACGGTCTCTGCGGCGTTGCGCAGACCGAACGGGAGCGCTGTTGGGGTGCTCCGGATGAGGTAGTTTAGGGAGAGCAGCTCTCCTACGTCAAGCTACATCATGACGTTGACGAATGAGAAGGTGAGGTGGCGTAGGTCCTCCTGGGACAGTCGAGGTCCCAGGAAGGAGCCGAGTTGGCGTGCAGCTGTAGCTCCTCAAGCGCCTCAGTGATCGCGTCGAGGCCGACGGAGTGGAGAGGCTGGACAGCGGCGGGAACCTGCGCCAACTCTTCCTCCATCGTAACAATGAAGTCCAAGTTCCTAAAGCGTACGTGCGTGCCTAGGACCCAGCTAATGCCATGACTAGCCATCCGAGACCTAATGTGGATGTCGAGACACCCAAAAAGCCCCTACCTGGCATGCCAACTATCGGTGTTTTCAGACCACCGACGAGTAAATTTGTATTTGCGCGTCTGGCTCGGATGGTGTGCTTGGAGGACACAAGGGTTTATACTGGTTCAGGCGGAACATCCCTTCATCCAGTTTGTTACTGCTCGTGTTACTGGCACTTGGTTTGCAGTAGGGGTTACAAACAGGCGAGAGAGGGAGAGGATCCTAGGTCTCTGGTGGAAGGAGTGAAAGGGAGCTAAGAGCTCGCTTGCTGCTTAGCTATGTACTCGTGTCGTCCTCTTGTGTTCAGATTTCTCCTTTTCATGGGGTGCCCTGCTTCCCCTGGGAAAGTGCGGGTTATAGTGGAGGAAAAGGAGAAGAACGAGAGAGAGAAGAAAGCTTCTAGGGTCACCGGGTCCTTCTTCTCCTTCATGCAGGTCCCGCCGATCTTATAGATGTCAACAGGGATGGCTCCATGTTGCGGCCCTATTCGTCACTGGTGCCATGCGTAGGCGTCACCTGCCAGTCATGGCATTCCACTCCATCCTGGCAGACATCGTGGTGAACTGACGTGTCTGTCAGCGTCCATACGAGGATTAGGTAGAACAGCACCAGCACGCCCGACACTGTTCTTGATGTGAATCCCTAGGTATGGCCTATCATTGCCACAGGTTAAATTGAGGCGTGCTAGCCTCTTCCCTGGTGTCAGAGTTTTGAGCTAGGCCTATACGCTTGGACCTGGAGTGGTTGGCAGTGGTATGGGTCCCCGTCGGATGAGACAGAACCCGTGTCTTTGAGGTCAGGCGAGACGGAGCCCGCGACCTTGGGCGAGATAGAAATCACAGCCTCGAGGTCAGGTGAAACACAGCCAGCACCTAAGGGGTCGGGCGAGACGGAGCCCGCGACCTTGAGGTTGGGCAAGACGGAGCCCGCGGCCTCGAGGTCGGGTAAGACGGAGCCCGCGGCCTTAGGCGAGACGGAACCCGCATCCTTAGGGTCAGGCGAGATGGAGCCCGCATCCAAGGGGCCAGGCGAGATGGAGCCCGCGGTCTCGAGGTTGGGCGAGACGGAGCCCACGTCCTTGGGGTAGGACGAGACGGAGCCCGCACCCAATGGGTCGGGCGAGACGGAGCCCGTGGCCTCGAGGCCAGACGAGACAGAGCCTACGGCCTTGGGGTGGGTGAGACCTTTTAATACGTCTCGAGCCATCGGGGAAGTTAGCATGGGCGCTAACTTCCTTGCTTTGGGTATCCCTAATATCGATACCCAGTACTTTTTTTGTAACCCTACCCCTCTAGAGCATATAAGGAGGGGCAGAGGTCCCCTAATCGACATCCCCATATGAATCCTAGGCTTAGCCTAAGACATCTGATCATACGCAATACAATCCACAAAGATACATGACGTAGGGTATTACGTCAAGCTGATGGCCCGAACATGTCTAATTGTTGTCTCTTGCGTTTTGTGTCACCATCCAGTTCCTTTACGCGCACCTCCACCAATTCATCTACTACCATAGGCATATCCCTCGGTAGTCTGCCAGACATATTTCGTCGACTGTGGCGTGCTAGGTAGAGGGTGTGCGTGCTGATTCCATGGTGAACCAGATGGGAATTTCTTCTTCAACCGGCATCGCTGACACCTCAGCATTTGGCGACAACTCGACGCTGGCATGCAGCAGATTGCTTTCCTTGGCAAACGGCTATGCGTGCTGGAGTCCGACGCCTTGCCATGCGCCTTCAACAGACGCAACACACGATGTCAAGATCGGGAATACGTGCAAGGCGCAGTCAAGCAATCTAAGAAATCTAAGCCAAGTCACTCTATAATTAAATATTATTATATGAATACTCCTAGATATATCCGTATGTCTGCATGATTTCTATTGGCAGCAACCCGATTAGATACGCAAGATCGTTGCTGTGGATCATGACAACCAGCAGCAATCAAGAAAGGCGGCTAGCGATGTGGAGCGGTGTTTCCACCGAAGATGTTGATCGGCCGTACAAGCTAATTGGAGTAATTGAAGAGATATATAAGCACATATGCATCTAGATCTACACCACCATGCAAGCAACCTCACGTATGATAGACATGCAAGGAAGATCTCGGACTACGCCTTGCCCCGGTCGGACACGCCCAAGGGCTTCGCCTCCCCACGTGGATTGACTCCGTCAGGCTCCGACTACGCCCATTCGCCTACGACTCCACGTACTCATCCAACTGCATCGAGCCGCTAAGCGAGCCGCCCGAGCCGTCAATCAAGCCGCTAAGCGAGCCCTCGGACTACTCGTTTCGATCGCCTGCCGCGTCGCAATGATGATCGCCGCGAAGAACGGCGATGTGACAACCACGACCCCCGCCATGATGACAGGCTGAAAAGCTCGAGGGCCGGGCAATTTCATCAACGCCGACCAGATAACGCCATACACCACCGACTAGACGTTCTGTCTAAAGCTATGTCACGCTTTAATATTCTTCTAAATATTCTTCAATCTTCATATATCGCCATGATGTTTCTCCGGGCTATTTTCTCCATGTTTGTTCTCCAAACGATTTTCTTTCATGTATACCATCTTAAAGATGACATACAACTAAGCCTAAGTAAAATCCCCAAACAGTCATGTTGATGCTCGGATGTTCCCAGAGACGGCCCTGTCTCCGACTTCTCCCTACACGTGCACAAGGGCCTGCCCTCTGCATTAGAGGTGGTCGGCAGTGGCTCCTTAGTGATGCCCTACTCTTCCTACACGCACATGGGCTCCACGCTTCGCGTTATAGTTAACAGGCTAGCTAGGGTTGGAAACCTAGCTACACACTAACTGGTCGGACGGTTTATATTAAATATAAACACATCTTCAGAATAACACTAAGCGTTCACACCAACTGATCGCCGAGCTATATACGCTATTTTATCACCATTGCTGATTCTTCTCTGGAGTTCATATATTTTATTTTTACATCATGTACTACCCATTCTACACATTTGTTTTGCAGCGGCACAGTTTGGTCAACGAGCTTAGACTCAGGGACTGGACAAGATGATCATCGTCTAGGTGGTCGGACCACGGATGGACTTCACTGCCAACCAACTGGTCGGACTGCTCGGCAGTCACTCCTGCTCAGCGTTCACTTTGTCGCCGACCAGTTGGTTGGACAGCTCATCGCATGGGCTTCATTGTCAGCTACATTGGGGGCTCGCCAGCTACGCTGGAGACTCCTCGGTGTTTGGATTCTTCGCGCAAGCGTCGCCAGCTAAGCTAGGAACTCCTCGGCGTTCGAATTCTTCGTGCAAGAGTCGCCAGCTAAGCTGGGGACTCTCTTGATGGTCGGATTTTGCTACGTCTCATCTATCGATTTGCCTACTTGCTTACTACGTTTTGCCGACGCTGCATGTTATGTGTGCTATCAAGCTGTTCCATGCTGTCCGAATCAGGGTGCTGATCCTGAGCGGCACGTCGGGGGCCTTGATAAGTACATCTATCGCAGCACTCCAGTGCTAAGCACATCTCTCTGCTTTTGGTAAGCTCTCAGACTTATTTTATCTGACCCCGCTATAAGATATCTTCATAATCTTCCAGCAGGCTCAGAGACTACGTGTGTACACGTCATCTAGCGATGACTTTATTTATTTCTACACTGGTTTCCAGCGATATTGGGGACTAGGTCAGCACCTAAAGACTACCACTTTGGACTCTGGCACCACGTGACTAATTCACCTACTGTCAGACTTGGTGACTAAGTCGGCACACTTCACCTCGTGGTGAATGTGCTTATTTTTCGACTTAATCTTCTACAAAGTGACTATATTCCTCCGCGCTGACTAAGTCAAGGACGCTAAGCGTCTAACTTCGACGTCCGGAACCAAAGTGGGCACACTTCATCTAAGATGGAGACTTAATTTTTTATCATGAGCCCCTTACATCCTTCTGGCAAACCTCAGCTTCGAGTAAGTCTGGGCTTGCTCACAGTTGAACTGCTTGGACGCTGTTCCCACTTCTCGGACAACAGCTCGGATAACAGTTCAACTGCTCGGACGCCTGTTCAACTGCTCGGATACTCGCTTTAATAGCTCGGCTCCCTGTTAAACTGGTCGGACACCCGTTCCTGGTGATCAGCAGCAAGTTGGACAGCTCGGACAAGCTCAAGACAGTGTTGCTCAGCGGATACAAGGCGCTCGGGGACTAGCTGTGGGGGTATGACCCCGGGTACCCATAGGACAAGACATGGGACGCACCATCAGAGGTGGCCCAGCCCACAAGATCAAGGCGTGCGTCGCACGGCACTGGTCGGCGTGCACCGCAAGGCTATAAGAAGATGTTATTTATTAGATATTGTATAATACCAAATAGGATATTTTTCTTGTAACCCTACCCCTCCAGAGCATATAAAGAGGGGCAGGGGTTCCCTAGTCGATATCCCCATATGAATCCTAGGCTTAGCCTAAGACATCTGATCATACGTAATACAATCCACACAGACACAAGACGTAGGTTATTACGTCAAGCTGACGGCATAAACCTGTCTAATCGCTGTCTCTTGCGTTCTGTGCCACCATACGGTTCCCTCACGCGCACCTCCACCGATTCATCTACTATCGTAAGCATACCCCTCGGTAGATTGCCGGATGTATTTCGTCGACACGTACCTCGGCTATATGTGCAGTGCGAGTTAGGGCGAGCGACGCGAGGTGCGGTGGAGCCCAACACGAGGGGCAGGCGACACGAGGCGAGAGTAGCACGTGGTGCGAGGCACGAGACACGAGTGGGGGCGTGAGACACGAGACGCGGGTGGGGCGCGCGAGACACGAGGCACGAGGCTCGGCGGCAGGCGGGTCCGTCCCGTCCGGCCGGACGCTCAGTGTTGAGCATTACCATTAATAAAATATCCAATATACTATGTACTACCAATAACCTTAAAAGTTGGTTAATATAAATATCATTGCCAAAAAAACTAGGCACACAAGAGGATATATTAATGAGCCCCTGATTAATAATAAAATATCTAATAGATACTACCGATCACGTTAAAAGGTTGGTTAATATATCTTAGTAAAATATCAGGCCTTCGCAATCACGTTAACAATTGAGTAATGTATTAATATATAAGATATGTTAGTTAATGTTTTTATAGAAAAATCAAATAGAAATAAATTTAGTCTATTAGTAAAACGTAGGATGTAATCTATCAACCTCAACAAAGAAAGACACACTTGCGATGGACTACCGGTAAGAGGTGTGATAACTGACAGTCTAGAAAAAAGATACAATTTCCTAAATTTCTAACATATACTTGGGGCGGCCTTGTACCTTCAATTTTTAGAGAAAAAAGAAAAAGTTGTGTATTGTTGCTAAAATAATTAAAATCAGCACACTTCTGAACTATTTTTTATCTTTCACAGTAGTGTATATATATTTTGAAAAAAAAATGATATGTTCTGATTTTTTTGTAAAATAGAAAAGTAACAAGTCTTGATACATAGATTGTACTGAAATTTTGCTATTCTTATGTGGGTTCCAAACAAAAACCTTGTTGAATTTTGCTATTTATCCGTCAGACAGATTTTTTGGTACTAAACCTGTCAGATTTCATAGAACATCACTCGTATACCATGTGAACATTATAAAATACATTATAGAACATCATATGTACACTATAAGAACATCTCACATGTATATTACCTGCTATTTATCTTGTTGACAGATTTTTTTATACTAAATCTGTCAGATTGCATAGAACATCTCTTTTATACCATGTGAGCATCATAAAGTACATCATAGAACATCACATGTAAACTATGGCCCCGTTCGCTGGTTTGAAACTTGGCTGAAAAACACTGTTCCGGCTGAAAAAAGAAGCCGAACAAGTCAAATATGGGGTAAGCCGAACATGGCCTATATGCACATGTATTATAAAATCCGACAGATTTGACCACATAAAATCTGTCGACAGATAGCTAGACACTCCCAACATTTTTTCCCTAAGATAATCCTGCACATTTTACTTGCCAGCAAGTTATTGCCTTATATAGGAAATGCAGGTCGACAAGTTTTTGTTCCACGAGTTATTGCCTTATAAGAAATGCAGGAACACAGAAACGCAGAGCAACTGACCGAACCTCTATATATAGTTCAGCTGGCGTATATGTACAGAGACAGATCGAGCAAATTTATTTCCCAAATTCACATAGATGGAAGACGATGCAAATTAAAGAAAGTATCAGCTGGGCAGAATCCCCAGGGCCTTGCCGTGCTCCACCACGTCGTCGTAGATCTCGCCCAGCGTCTGCTTACTTGAACTCGAACCCTTCGCTGACAAGCTTCGCCGACGACAGGCTCACTCTCGGCTTCTGAAGGACCTCGTCGGAGCAGCTGCAAAGCACGCGCAAGCATTCGAATCACTGACCTCTCCAGTGCAAAATATATTCCAGAATCCAGAGCTGTACGTGAAAGCCGGGCGGTTCTTACTTCTTACAGCAGGTCTCTCTTCACGGTGTACTGCGGGTGGTACTTGTCCGCCAGGAAACGGGCGAGGTCGACGATGGTGGTGTTGACGCTGCAGCAGACGTACCTCCCGGCGGCCGCGTCCTCCTCGGCGACGAACATCTCGGCGCGGCACAGGTCGGCGACGTGAACCAACGGCACGCAGCCCGTGGCCATCTCGATGCCTCTCAGCACGCCGAACGCTGCTTCGTCGCCTGCAAGTTTTGCATTGGGGAACCATGACATGCAGTGCAGTGCAAAGCTCTAGGTACGTGGAGAAGAGAAGGGACACGGGAATTTTGGAAGCAGACGAACCGGAAAGCAGGGAGAGGCTGGCGGGGACGCTGGTGTGGATCTTTGCGGTAGGTGCCGCGCCGACGGTGAGGACGGGGCAGACGGTGACGAGGCTGATGCCGTGCTCCTGCGCGAACCTTCACGTCTCCTTCTCCGAGAGCACCTTGGAGACTGGGTACCCCTGCGATGCATGCAGTGCAAGCACGGTGTGTGCCATTGTCATGATGCTCGTCATCATTCAGGACTGGAACAAACCCTATTTAATTATGTGTGTAGGGAAAAAGAACTCGCTTGAACTTATCAGCCCGACTTATCAACTATGGTACAGTATTTTTCTCTCACAACAAAACAACATTAGCCGACTTATCAGTCGCAGAAACCATCAGTTGAACGGCTTCTAATTCCGTTTCGAACGAGAACGGGGACAGACAGGACAAGACAGCAGGACATTTATGTGTGGAGGAGTATAGTTGTCTGCTATTACCCAGGGGCCGGACTTGTTGGCAGTGAGGTACTCGACGTCGGACCAGGACTCCTCGTCCAGAACGTGCCCGCTGCCTTGCAACGGCCTGCCGGAGACTGCGGCCGCCAACGAGGTCAGGACGACGCGCTTCACTGTCCCTGCCTTGGCGCACGACCTCATGACGTTCAGGGTTCCTCGGACAGCAGGCTCGATCAGTTCTTTCTGTCACCACCAAAATTGAGCAGGTGAAAATGACATTGTGCATTGGGTGCCATATATACCAGATCGAAAAGAAGCTAGTGTGCTGATCACTGCTGATAGGCAGCGGTGACTTTGGTGCACAGTACCTCAGGATTCTTCGAATGGAGGTTCACTGGAGCGGCGACAAGGAAGGCGTAGTCCCAGCCAGCGACGGCGTCGTCGAAACTGCCTTCGTCGTCCAGGTCGGCGCGGAGGACTTGCAGGGGGCCAAGCGCCTGCAGCCTGCAGGTCCCTGAGGTGGGAGTGGGAGCTCTTCTCCATGGCATCTAGGATTATATATTCAGAATCACAATGCACAGCACGTTCAGAATCAGAGCCTAAAGCAGCCACTGCCAACAGTTCCTATCCCGTTTTGTCATGGACGGACTCATGGGATGGATGGGATCACAAGCAAGAAACTGCAACTAAGTGTTCACGCTCAGTGTGGAAACTAGCTAATGAGGATCGGAGCCGAACGAACCGGGGTTCCTGACCGTCGTCTTGACGGCGTAGCCTTTCTGGAGCAGCATCTTGATGAGCACCGAGGCGATGTACCCGTTGCGTCCGGTCACGCACGCCGTCTTCTTCCTGCCGCCCTCTGACATCGCCGGCCGATCACCTCCGCTTCCGCCTTTTTGCTAGGATTGCATGCGCAGTGAGTTCTTTTGGCTGATAAATGGTTAGCTGCGACTGTCCGGACACGAAAGCTAGCAGCCTCCATTTTATTATGGAGAGTACGTAGAGTACACACTTCAGTACAGTAGGTTGCTGCACTTGACCGGTTGGTTGGTGTCCAGTTACCACGCACGCACACGCAAGAGGGGCGGTTGGAAATCGTCTTCACCGGCGGGTCGTGCTAGACTGATTGGTGCTACATTAAGAAGTGACGGGCATTAACGACTATGGAAAAGGTTATGAGCCAAACTATTAACCTCTTGAAGCTGTTTTTTTTTTGTTTCAGCTCAATAAGCAGCTCTATTGGTGAAGCTGGGTTGTTTTTCTCTTTCTGTTTGGTAAACAACTTCATATAACAGGCAAAAAGACTAAAATTGCCATAGTACCCTTAGCTTTTCTTTTTTTTCTATTTTTTCCTCAACTCTTCCTGGGCCGCCGTTGTCTTCCTCATGGGTGGCGTGCCGCTCATCCCAGAGGCTGCAAGCCCCGACGGCCGCGAGCCCTTGCCCGGTGTTGGCGGACGCGACCCGCCCCTGCGCCGGCGGCCGCACCCTGGCCTCACACCGACGGTCACGCCCCAGCCCCACGTCCCCGTCTTCTCCCGCAGCTACTCGCCCCGTCTTCTCCCGAGCGTGTACGCTCTCGCTCCTGGTGGACCAGTCTCTTGGGCATCATGGGCCCCACATGTGTTAGGTGAAGCTGAGATAATCTATTTTTTTCAGTTCCATTCC
Source organism: Miscanthus lutarioriparius (assembly GCA_904845875.1). Classification (NCBI taxonomy): domain Eukaryota; kingdom Viridiplantae; phylum Streptophyta; class Magnoliopsida; order Poales; family Poaceae; genus Miscanthus; species Miscanthus lutarioriparius. Next base: position 126,005,137 of record CAJGYO010000010.1, read on the forward strand.
AACTCATCTCTTTGTGAGAGGAGAAGAAAAACAGTTGATGAAAGCTGTTTTAAAAAAGGATGTTTGGCAAAAAGAAAATAGCTCACAACAGCTCATTAAGCTGGTGATAAGTTGTGCCAAATAGGCCCTTAGATATTAAAAAACAAATTATAACTGTAGTACCTGTTCAAGAAAAATAAAGTCTTTGAAGTTTGGCATTGTTTCTCATGATGTCATGACTCATGACGAGACGGTACGACAATCGGTTCTTCGCTATGTAAAAATAATTGATTAGTGATTGGCACTATATAAAAGTGACGGGCATTTTATCTATCACCCGGATTGTGTCAGTAACCCCTTTGGACCGGAAGCCTAGAGAACCATAATGGCATCCAAAGGGGCTCCGGTTGTGGTGAGGAGCCGGTCTTGCCAGCACTCCCGCTGCAGAAACTATGGTAGTTTCTACATGTATTAATTACATTGCTATATAAGCAATTTGTGGACGTGGCATAGTATTTACTAAAGAGAAAGGAAAAAAAGAAGAAACTGTTTCTTATCACGAAATAGTATCTACGCATCTACCGTGGCAGATGAAACTACTCCTGACCGCGATGGGGGAGCCCACTGTTATCACTGTTCCGGATACGGCAACAGAGGAAGTCACTGATCAAGACAAGGAAAACGTCCACATTACCTCCTCAACTTTCGCGAAAGTCTGCTTTTCCTCCTTGAACTCTAAAATCGGACAAACCATCTCCCTCAACTTTTAAAACCGTTCATCTTACCTCCCTGGCCCTGTTATGAGCAGTTTTGTAGACGGTTTTGTTCTTTTCTTTTTTATTTATTTTGGCTGAATCTTTGAAAAATCATAGTAAATCACAGAAAAATCATAAAATAGAAAATTCAATTTTTTTTGGACTCCACATGAGTAGATCTACACAGTGAATATATAATATGGTATGCTTTCGTACAAAGTTTTTGTTGTGGCTTTAGATCTATGTTTTCTATAATTAATTTGAATAATTCATAGCTGCAGTTTCTATAGTCCAATTGTGATGAAATTTTCATGGTGAGCTAATTAGTGTATGAGTGAACTGTAGTAAAAATTTCATTCTCATTGGCTCATGTATAGCTTAGTTATAGATTTATTTATATTTAACAAGCATAAACTTAAATAAAATCTATAACTAAGTTATACATGATCCAATGAGTATGAAATTTTTACTATAGTTTAAGCATGCAATAATTAGCTCACCATAAAAATTTCGCCATAATTGGACCATAGAAACTGCAGGTATGAATTATTCCATTTAATTACAGAAAAACATATATCTAAAGCTACAACAAAAATTTTATACTAAAGCATACCATATTATATATTCACTGTGTAGATCTACTCATGATGAGTCCAATAAAATTGGATTTTCTATTTTATGATTTTTTGTGATTTACTATGATTTTTTAAAGATTCAGCCGAAATAAATAAAAAAGAAAAAAAACAAAACCGCCTTCAAAACTGCTTATAACAGGTCCAAGGGGTAAGATGAACGGTTTTAAAAGTTGAGAAAGATGTTTTGCCCGGTTTTAGAGTTTAGGGAGGAAAAACGGACTTTCGCGAAAGTTGAGGAGGTAATGTGGACCTTTTCTGTAGACAATGAAGCTGAATATGCGATGCGATGGTGCGCATCCGTTGACCATCAGATCATGCATGCAAACTGAAAAGGTGACGAGCACTGGAAAGAGGCAGCTAGGTTGACTTTGTGTCGTGGTCGTCCCTGGTCGAGTGGGGTGGCTACGGTATGAGCGAGTATGACCGTTCCTGATGTGACGTACGTACGTCCACTTGCGCAAATGGACATGAGCCAAACAGCAGGAAGCTTTGTCGTTCCATCGATCTCAAGAATGAGCAAGCAGCTTGTTTGGAGGACACAAAGTTAACCGCGAGGAAGAACACGAACGAGGTGAGAAAGCATGCAAATCATCATATATAAAAAAAACAGTGATTCAAACTTACTCTCCACAATAACTCGATTTAACAAACCAGCTCACCTCTCTCATATCAATCTAAGAGCTAGTAAAGCACGCTGGCTGGCAACGGATCGGAGATTCAAGACCATCTGCTGACCGCAATCGACGATCTTGACCCGCCTTGGTGGGGATCCCGCTTCGGGTGCCCACGCTGTTCATATTCAAGACGGTATTCTGTGAGGGATTGGAGTTGGGGAAGGAGATCGGAAAGAGGATTAGGGAAGAAGAAAGGCACACGAGGAAGAAGAACAGTAGATACGACGGACGAGGGCTTAAGATTAGGAATAGAGTTTTATGTTATGACAAATCGTGTCCTCCTCAACTAGCTCACGGCTCTCTTAAAGGTACAGAGGCGCTGCCCCTTTTACGCACGCAAGCGTACCGTTCAGGCCCATTGCTCGCCTATGTAGCGTGGGTTCTGTTGGTGTAATTCTGTCATAGCATGGAAGTGTCAGAGTCTGACCAAGCCGAAGGCGGGAAGCTACAGGTTTGAACTCAGGCAGTTGGTGTGCACGCGGTGAGCGCGCCCACGACACGACGTCGCTGGACGGCTGCATTCTACTCCATTGTATCTGTGTCTTAGGCAGTTGTTTAGCCATGTATCGTGTGTAAGAGTTGCTGGTATAAGTAGCTTAGACCTCAGAGTATGTGCTTGTGAGAAAAACTTCCATAGTAATTGTGATGTACTAATCATATTAATCCGTGGAAAATAGCACTGTCCTCTGACAGTTGTCGTTCGTCATTTCTACGTTCCAGTGCATCGTAAGTTCATACTTGTTCCTCTTGATTCTAGGCTAGCCAATTTGCATACAGGCCTGTGATTTGTGTGTTCCTAAACCAACATTTGGTATCAGAGCCTTAATCACAGCCTGATCCACCATAATCTGCGAGTATGAGCGAATCAAGTCGCTCTGGCGGCAGCGGTTCCGGCGGGGGAGGTGGCGGTGGCGGCGGAGAGCGGTATGCATATCCGCAGCTTACGGGCGTCAACTACACGAGCTAGAGCATCCGAGTGCAAGCAATTATGGAGGATCAAGGTGTCTGGGAGGTAGTAGAGCCATCGGGGGAGGTAGATGCGGCAGCAGAGGACTAGGCGGCAGCTGCGGCAAGAACTGCCAAGGACAGGAAGGCGAGGGATCATCTCCTTCAGTGTCTACCTGATGATTTGCTTATGCAAGTGGCGAAGAAGAAGACGGGGAAGGAGGTCTGGGAGTGTCTCAAGGAGCGGTTTGTTGGCGCGGATCGTGTGAAGGAGGCAAGGCTGCAGACCTTGAAGTGTGAGTTCGATGCACTGCGTATGAAGGATGATGAAGGAGTTGATCAGTATGCAAGCAAAATTTCGGCAATGTCGGTGAAGTACAGGAACCTGGGTGGAACTCTGGATGATACGGCGATGGTGAAGAAGCTTTTTGACACTGTCCTGGATCGCTTCATTACGGTTGTCACCGGGATAGAGCAGTTCTTTGATATGAAGAAATTGCCTTTTGAGGAGGCAGTTGGTCATCTGAAGGCCTACGAGGAGCGGATCCAGCGGGAGCAGGTGGATCCAGGGGTGACGGCGGGCAGCTGTTACTCACGCAGGCCCAGTGGGAGGCACGACACAAGAAGTCTGGCGGGGAGTCCTCGAGGAAGGGGAGAGTGCAGGATGGGGGAGTCGTGGCTGAGGCCGAGGACGCGGTGCGCAAGGCCGTGGCCGCGGCGGGCGCGGGGATGCGTCCAACAAGGAAGGCCGGGCCAAGTGTGACAAGAGCCACATCAAGTGTTTCAAATGTCACAAGACTGGTCACTACGCCAATCGTTGTCCAGGTGGAGAAGAGAAGAAGGGAGATGAAGCTCATCATGCTCGAGCGGAGAACGTCGAGCCGGTGATGTCACAAGACTGGTCACTCTGCTGTGTTCCTAGATGAAAGGCAGGTGATGCCCGAGCTACATCTGACCGGTGGAGAGAAGAAGACAGGAAATGTCTGGTATCTAGACAATGGAGCTAGCAATCACATGTCAGGTGATGCAGGCAAGTTTCAAGATCTTGACAAGGGAGTGGTTGGCAAGGTCAGATTTGGTGATGGATCTGCAGTGGAGATCAAGGGAAGGGGAACACTGTTGTTTCAGTGTAGGAATGGGGATCAGTGGTTGTTGCATGATGTGTACTACATCCCAAGGCTGAGAAGCAATTTGATCAGCCTAGGGCAGCTTACTGAAGCCAGGCACAAGGTGATCATGGATGACAATTGGTTGGAGGTGTATGACAAAGTGAGACAGAAGCTTGTGTTAAGGGTTAGTCGGACTGCAAATCGACTATACCATGCTGAGTTGAGAAGTTTAGAACCAGTGTGCTTGATGGCAAGGGTGTCTGAAGAAGCCTGGCTGTGGCATGGCAGGCTTGGTCATGCAAGCTTTCGGTCATTGAAGCTATTGTCAGAAAAATCCATGGTGGGAGGTGTTCCTATGATTGATCACACTGATGAAGTCTGTCAGGCATGTTTGGCAGGGAAGCAAACACGCATGGCATTCCCTAGGATGGCACAGTGGCGTGCAAGCAAGCCTTTGGAGTTGCTCCACATCGATTTGTGTGGACCTATCTCACCTGCAACTACAGGAGGTAACAAGTACTTCATGCTCATTGTTGATGACTGTTCTAGAATGATGTCTGTCTTTATGCTTAAGTCCAAAGATGAAGCTAGTTGTGCATTTGCTAAGTTTAAGACAGTAGCAGAGAATAATTTAGAACAAAAAATCAGAGTTGTAAGATCAGACAGAGGTGGGGAGTTCTTAGCTATTTCTTTCAAAGATATATGTGAACAGGCTGGGATTAAAAGGCAGTTCATAACTCCATATACACCACAGCAGAATGTTGTAGTAGAGAGGAAAAATAGAACTGTGATGGAGATGTCTAGATCACTGTTAAAGAGCATGGGAGTGCCCAGGAAGGTTTTGGGGAGAAGCTGTCAGGCATTCTGTATACTTGTTGAATAGGTTACCAACTAAGGCTTTGGGAACTCAAACTCCTTATGAGGTTTGGAATGGTAGAAAACCTCATCTTGGTCATTTGAGTGTGTTTGGCAGTGTGGGTCATGTGAAAAACACAATGCCACACCTGAAAAAAAATTGGAAGATAGAAGCACTCAAATGGTCTACTTTGGAGTTGAGGAGGGGAGTAAAGCTCATAGAATGTTTAATCCTCAGACTAACAAACTTGTGGTGAGCAGAGATGTTGTTTTTGAGGAGTCTAAGAGCTGGAATTGGAAGTCAAGCAATGAGTTTTCTGAAGATGTAGACTTTACAGTAGAAAAGCAAGATCATTGCATTACTCAGATTGTGGGATCTGCTGATGCAAATGATGGGGGTGAGAACTCTCAGCATGGCTCTCTTGTTGGGTCAACAAGTGTAGTTGGATCAACAAGTGGAGGAGAAGCTGGAGAAGCTGTCCAAGAGCCAGGTTCAGTCAATACAGAAACTGAAGGACATTCAGTTACTGTTCTAGAACCGACAATAGAGACAGAAGAAGTAAATTCAGAGAATTTTGCACAGGGAGCAGGTTGGGATCAACAACCTGAGGATCTAGGAAATAGTAGTGACTATGATGAGGAACCTTTGAGGTTCAGAAACTTAAATGAAGTTTATGATGAAACTAGTGAAGTTGATTTGGCATCGGATTCAGAACTTGGTGCATTGCTTGTAATGATGGAAGAGCCATCCACATACCAAGAAGCTGCTAAAATGTGGAGTGGGTGGCAGCTATGGACAGTGAAATTCAGTCCATATGTAAAAATGGGACATGGGAACTTGCAGAATTACCATCTGGTCATAAGCCTATTGGACTTAAATGGGTTTATAAGCTGAAAAGAAATTCAGTGGGAGAGGTGATTAAGCACAAAGCTAGATTGGTTGCTAAGGGATATGTGCAGAAGCATGGAGTGGACTTTGATGAGGTATTTGCTCTAGTGGCCAGGCTTGATACAATAAGATTGCTGCTGGCACTTGCTACAAATAGGGGTTGGCAAGTTCACCATTTAGATGTCAAATTTGCATTTTTGAATGGAGAACTTGAAGAGGAGGTCTATGTTAGTCAACTAGAAGGCTATGTGCAGAAGGGAAAAGAGAAGATGGTACTCAAACTCAGTAAAGCTCTTTATGGGTTGAGGCAAGCTCCAAGGGCCTGGAATATCAGGCTGGATAAAAGCCCAAAGAAACTTGGATTTAAGAAGTGTCCAAGTGAAGCAGCTGTGTATAATAGGGGTACTGGAAATAGTGCAGTGGTACTTGGGGTATATGTTGATGATTTGATTGTTACAGGAGAAAATCCAGGTGAAATTGATCTGTTCAAGAAACAAATGACATCTGAATTTGATATGAGTGACTTGGGGCTATTGTCCTTTTACCTTGGGATAGAGGTGGAACAGCAGAAAGATCATATCACAATCAAACAGTCTAGCTATGCCAAGAAATTACTAGCACAGTTTGGAATGGCAGATTGCAATTCAACAAAATTTCCAATGAGCCCTGGGGTGAAACTTGATGAAGACAAGCAAGGTGTGTCTATGGACTCAACTGAGTATAGAAAAGTCATTGGCTATCTCATATATCTGCTGCATACAAGACCTGATCTGTCTTTTTCAGTGGGTATGGCTAGTAGATTTATGGAGAAGCCAACATTGATGCATCAAAGAGCAGCCAAACATATTCTGAGATACTTGAAGGGAACTGTTGACTATGGTTTGGTGTATACTCAGGAAGGTAAGCAGGAGGTGCTAGTGGGCTATTCTGACAGTGATCATGCAGGGGATATTGTTGGGAGAAGAAGTACAGGAGGGATGGTTTTCTATCTCAATGATAGTTTGATCACTTGGAACTCTTACAAGGAGAAAACAGTAGCTTTATCTTCTTATGAAGCTGAGTTCATGGCAGCTACTGCAGCAGCTATGCAGGGTTTGTGGCTGAGAAGTCTATTGGCCAAGATCACTGGGTTGCCACCATAGATAGTGAAGTTGTATGTTGACAACAACTCAGCAATTGCTCTAATGAAGAATCATGTATTCCATGGGCGTAGTAAACACATTGATACAAAGTACCATTTCATTAGAGAATGTGTTGAGAGATGTCAATTTCAGGTGAAGAGGGTGACCATTGAGGAACAGAAGGCAGATGCTCTGGCTAAGGTGCTGCCAGCAGTGAAGTTGGCAATGATGAGGCACTTACTTGGCGTTCGTGACCTCAGTGCATGTCAGAATTAGGGGGGAGTATGTTGGTGTAATTCTATCATAGCATGGAAGTGTCAGAGTCTGACCAAGCCGAAGGCGGGAAGCTATAGGTTTGAACTCAGGCAGTTGGTGTGCACGCGGTGAGCACGCCCACAACACGACGTCGCTTGACGGTTGCATTCTACTCCATTGTATCTGTGTCTTAGGTAGTTGTTTAGCCATGTATTGTGTGTAAGAGTTGATGGTATAAGTAGCTTAGACCTCAGAGTATGTGCTTGTGAGAAAAACTTCCATTGTAATTGTGATGTACTGATCATATTAATCCGTGGAAAATAGCACTATCCTCTGACAGTTGCCGTTCATCATTTCTGCGTTCCAGTGCATCGCAAGTTCATACTTGTTCCTCTTGATTCTAGGCTAGCCAATTTGCATACAGGCCTGTGATTTGTGTGTTCCTAAACCAACAGGTTCTGCTTCTTGGGCCACCGACTCGTGGGCCGAGATCCAGACGTCCCCTTCCCTTCATCCTGGTTAGTAGGTGCGACTGGTTGGGGAGGCTGCTGACATCCCCCTCCCCTTAGGCACTGCTTGACCCCAAGCAGTTGCACGGGGAAACTCCTTATGCATAGCTTCATAGTCTTTCCAAGTGGCGAGTGCAGCCGGCAGGTTGTTCCATTTCCCCAGGACTTGTGGAACAGTGGTGGAACCGCAGGCCACCGAGCGGGTCTGAAGAATTTTCTCTAGGGCCAAATGCATACCAAAGTCAGTTGGAAGGCTCAGTATTACCTGGTGATTAGCACCCACAACTTTCTTAAGTTGAGAAACGTGGAACACCAGATGTATAGATGAATGAGCAGGGAGCTCAAGCTTGTACGCCATGGTGCCGATGCGAGCTAGGATGTGAAATGGCCCAAAAATATGAATGCCAGCTTCTGATGTGACCGAGGAGCAAGCGAGGTCTGCACATACGGTTGCAGTTTCAAGAATACCAGCTCATCGACCTCAAAACTGCATTTAGATCGTTGTTGGTCTGCTTGCTTCTTCATACGGTGCTTGGCGCGATGCAGGTGTTGCTGCAACACTTGATCCATCCATTGGCGGTCCGTTGTCCAAGCAAGTACTTAATGATGAGCTGTGGCAGTAGGATCAACAACCAGTAGACACGGGGGAATACCCATACAAAGCTTCAAAGGGCGAACAGCCAATAGCTGAGTGAGTACAAGTATTGTACCAAAATTCGGCAAAGGAGAGCCACCGACTCCATTTGCTGGGACAGGCATGGACATAGCACCTCAAATAAGTTTCTAGGCATTGGTTTAGACGCTCGGTCTGGCCATCCGACTGAGGGTGATAAGCAGAACTGCGACACAACTTAACATCTGCTAGCTTGAAGAGTTCGGACCAGAAGTGGCTGGTGAATATACGGTCTTGGTCAGAAACGATTGAACTGGGGAGGCCATGGAGTCGATAGACAGTGTGGAAGAAGGACTCAGCCACACCTGCGGCAGTGAAGGGATGGCATAGAGGCATAAAGTGGCCGTACTTGGTGAGCAAATCGACAACCACTAAGATGCAATTCAAGGAGTTGGACATAGGCACACCCTCTATGAAGTCCATAGAAATCACTTGCCAGACAGAATCAGGAACAGGAAGCGGCTGCAGCATACCTGGAGACCCGGAGCGATCATACTTAGATTGCTGGCAGACAGAGTAGGACTGCACAAACTGTCGTACCACAGACTTCATCCCGCTCTAGGCAAAACACTGCTTCAACCTCATATAAGTTACTGCCACACCAGAGTGACCACCTAGGAACTGGCATGGAACTCTGAAATAAGGCGATGCTATAAAGCAGAGTCACTGCCAATCCAAATGCGGGAACGGTAGCGCAGGATGCCGGAGTGGAGTGAATAATTTGGCACAGCATCAGAGTTAAGAGCCAACTTAGACAACAGATCTTTGGCGAAGGCATCCTCACTATAGCTGGTGATGACCGACTGAATCCAATTAGGCACCAAAGTGGTAACAGCGGCACAGACAACCGAAGTGGGTGGAAGACGCGATAAGGCATCAACCGCTCGGTTATCAGCGCTAGGATGGTAGACAATGCGGTATTGTAAGCCAAGCAATTTAGAGAAGACCCGTTGCTGCCAATCTGTGTGAAGACATTGATCAGTAAGCTGTGTCAAACTCTTTTGATCGGTGAGTATGACAAACTCTTGGAACTGTAAGTATGAGCGCCGATTCTGGATGGCAAGAAGTATGGCCATGTATTCCTTCTCGTAAGTGGACAGGCCCTGAGACTTGGGTCCTAGAGCTTTACTAAAATCGGCCAGGGGATGGTCGTCCTACATAAGCACCGCGCCAATCCCTGAGTCAGAGGCATCAGTTTTGATGGTGAACGGCTTTGCAAAGTTTGGAAGAGCCAATATAGGAGACTGACATTAAGCAGACTTGAGGGCTTGGAAGGCTGCCGTGTGATCCGATGTCGAGATAAACAAGGAATGTTTCTTTAACAGAGTTGTCAGAGGCTTCGAGATGATCCCAAAGTGTCGTACAAACCGTTGGTAACATTTGGCGAGCCCCAGGAACGAGCAGAGTTCCTTAATAGAGGTTGGCGTGGGCCACTGAGCAATGGACTATAGTTTGGCAGGGTCTGTTTCCACCCCATCAGAACTAATAATGTGACCGAGGTAAGCAATCTTGGTTTGAGCAAAGAAGCACTTGGACATCTTAAGCTTCCACTGGCCTTGGTTGAGCGACTCAAATACACAACAGAGATGTTGTAAGTGCTCGTCGAGACTAGAACTGTATACCAGTATATCATCGAAGAAAACGGGCACAAACTTACCAAGGCAAGGGCTCGGGAGAGTGTTCATGGCATCCTGAAAGGTACCAGGAGCTCCTGTTAATCCAAATGACATGACACGGAACTCGAACTACCTAAAATGCGTTTGGAACACAGTCTTGAACTGTTCCCCTTCTTTCATGCGGATCTGATGAAAACCAGCTTGCAAATCCAATGTGGTAAAGTAAGCGGCCCCCGACAGTTCGTCCAGTAGTTCTTCAATAATTGGCACTGGATATTTTCCCTTGACTGTTATAGTATTGAGTTGGCGGTAATCGACACAGAAATGCCAGCTTTGATCTTTCTTTTTCACCAACAGCATGGGCGAAGCAAAAGCACTTGTACTCTTCTGAATTAGACCCTGCTGAAGCATATCCATCACTTGCTTTTCAATTCAGACTTGAGCAAAGGGGCATAGCGATATGGTCTGACAAAAACTGGCGGTGCACCAGGAATCAAGGGTATAGAGTGATCACATGGACGGCGAGGAGGAAGACCAGAAACTGGCTCGAATAAGGAAGCAAATTCAGCAACCAGAGCTTGCATTGTTGGTGGTATAGGCATCTCAAGAGCAGCTACTGTAGGATCCTGAACCATACACAAATGAATGACAGACCCGATAGGAAGATCTAGAGCATCCCCAAGAATTACTGCAATAGTTCCTTCATACGGAATAGAGAGCCATTTCTAAGCCCAATTTACATGCATGGGACTGAAACTAGATAACCAGTCCAACCCAAGAATCATATCATAAGAAGATAGGGGCAGAAGCTTCATATCATAAGAAAATGTACATCCCTAGATAGACCAAACAGCAGCAGGAATATGAGAGGTACACTGAAGAATAGCTCCATTAGCGACTTGAACATCCACTGCTGACTTGAGTTCTTGTATGCCCGAGAGAGGCTGTGCCACTGCAGAGCTAATAAATGTATGAGAAGAACCCGAATCGACCAGTATGCATAAAAAATGCCCCTGAATATCACCCTTTAAACTGAATGTCTTTGGGGAAGCTGAGCCCACTGCCACAGCCACTGAAAGATCCATCATAACCTGAGACACCGTTGGGGAAGGAGGATCCGAACTCTCGCCATCATCCTGCTTGGGGAACATATCCATTAGCTCTTGCACCAAATTAATCTGCACAAACTTGGCACATTTGTGATCACAGCTCCACTTGGTGCCACAGCGAACACACAATCCTTGTGCATGACGAGAGGCTCTCAATGCTCTGAACTTGTCTTCAGCATTAGAATGTGGATTGTTGGCAGGACGTTTATGATCACCATCGGCATGCTTCTGTGGTGGTGGAGGAAGAGCCAATGTGCCTGGCCAGATAGGCTTAGCCACAGGGGCATGATCATAACGCCGAAACGGCCGTTTACTCGCAGCCAGTGCCTCCTCCTACAGTTGAGACAAAACACAAGCAGTATCGAGGGTGGAAGGACGCTGAACGAGAATGACAGCTTTAATTTCATCACGTAAACCATCGTTGTGTATAGTAGAGTGGATTGGGGTGCTTGGCATAGGCTTTGAGGTCATCCACGAGGGCAACGAACTGATCTATGTATTCACTAACGGGGCCGGTTTGCTGAATTTGAAATAAGTGACGCAGCAGCAGCTCATGCTCATCTCTGGCAAAGCGCAACAGCAACTGAGAACAGAAATCAGACCAAGTGATGGCCTCGAGCTGATCTTCCACCGAAGACAGCCAGCGTTTGGCGTTGCCATGGAAATGCATAGTGGTAGCCTGCACCCAAACAACGGACTCGACACGATAGAGCTAAAAGTAATGAACGGCTTGCTTGATCCACAATTTAAGATGATCCCCCTCGAACATAGGGAAATCAAACTTGAGAAGCTTGTCTGTATGGCCGCCCCCAGATCCCCCCTGATGACCTGACTCATAATGACCTCCTGGGTGGGCTGTGGTTGGTGCGGTAGTGGTGGGCATGGAGGAGGACATGGTAACAGATAAGGGGAAGGAGGATGGCAAGGAAACGTACCCTTGCCGGGAGGTGGAATCAGAGTGGTGACCACTCCTAATTCACCTTCTCGGTTCCCGATTTTGACGTGGTGCCCATTGGGCCAAGTGGCTGCATATCCCACAGGTGGGCGCAGGGTAGCCTGGAAGTCGCCGTAGCCGGGCGACTTGAAGTTGGGGCTGAGGACGGGCTTGGTGTCGTGGATCGACGCGCTTGGTGACGTAGGAGCCGACGCCGACTTGGTGGCAGGCGCGGTTGCGAACACACCAGGAGTCGCTGATGGGTCGTCCACCATTGAGCGTTCCATGTACTTGGAGATCTTCCCAACTTCGAGCTTCAGGGTTGCGAGCTTGCTGGCCTCGATGCGAAGGTCGTCGATGACGCCGTCAACTCCAGGGCACCATTCGTCGAACACCTTGGCTGCAGGCTCCAAGGCATCTAGACGGGTGGAAGACGCCGCCACGGTGGAATCCAGCTACCGCTCCAGGCCATCAAAGCGCTTCTCCTGGGCGGCAAAATGCTTGTCGAGCTCGGCCAAGAGCGCCTTCTGGTCGGGACCCATGGCACCACGGCTGCGTTGGAGACGAGTGTAGTGGTCGTGGTCGGCGGGGGTAGCGGGCTCCAGATCCGCGGCGCACTCCACAAACCATGACTCCAGAACCGGAATTACGGAATCCTCGAATCAAGCTGCAGCTCACAGACTCGATTTGAGGTTAGACCAACCAAATCTGTTGGAATCAAGCAGTCGATGGGATGTAGTGACCGGCGATCAGCGGAGGCCGAGGAACGGTGTCTCTTATACCACTTGTGAGGGATTGGAGTTGGGGAAGGAGATCGGAAAGAGGATTGGGGAAGAAGAAAGGCGCACGAGGAAGAAGAACAGTGGATACGACGGACGAGTGCTTTAGATTAGGAATAGAGTTTTCTGTTATGACAAATTGTGTCCTCATCAACTAGCTCACGGCTCTCTTAAGGTATAGAGGCGCTGCCCCTTTCACGCACGCAGGCGTACCGTTCAGGCCCATTGCTCACCGATGTAGTGTGGGTTCTGCTTCTTGGGCCGCCGACTCGTGGGCCGAGCTCTAGACGTCCCTTCCCTTCATCCTGGTCAGCAGGTGGCGCCTGGTTGGGGAGGCTGCTGACATATTCCTGCCAGCCACGACGGTGCCAAAGATGACGACGTGGTCTAGTTCATCAAGCAAGGGTTGCGGTTCGACGCAGATGAAGAACCCTGACCCGCGGGTCTAGGGTTAAGGACCGGTGTGATTCCTTCGAATCTTAGGCATTGCATGAGCCATGGTGAGGTCGAACGCCCTGTGCCTCCGTGTCGAGACCTCCACGTCGGGGAACTTGTCGCCGTAGATGGACCCGCCGGCGCCGGTGCCGGTGTGATCTTGCGGAAGTCGCCGCCCTGGCAGATGAAACCCGGGATGATGCGGTGGAAGATGGAGCCCTTGAAGGAGAGCGGGTGAGGGTTGTTGTTATTTCCATTGTTGGCGGCGTTGGCGCAGAGAACGCGGAAGTTCTCCGCCACCAAGGGGACCTCGTCCTTGTACAGGTCCATCTCGATCCGGTCCTGTGGGATGCCGTCGATGGTGACGTCGAAGAACACACGAGGGTTCTTCGCGGCCGCCATCTCGAGTGATCAAAAACTAGGGTTTTGGAACCGTTTGTTTTTCGTCCAGCTCTATGGTCACTTCCATCGGGTTCGTAGACTCCTCTTCTCCCCTAAAGCAGAAGTTCTCTTTTTGTAAAGAACGCAAGGGCATGTGGTAGAGTTCTGGCACAATATACTTGGAAGATATAGAAAAGAAGGGAACAAAGAAGGAAAAAGAAACCGGACAGACAAAAGGAAACGCGTGCGTGAAACATGGGAGACATAGGCGAGAGGCACATCCGTACGTGTATTATGTGATAATATAGATAGAGTTCTCATATAGTACATTTCACGTTTTGCAACAAAACAAGAAAATATAAACAAAGAAGTAAAATGAAATAGTAGCGTAGACAGAATAAAGGGATTTGCTAAGATTCAGGTCCCTGAATTTTAACTTTCTTTCAGACAACGGTTATTACTTAAATTTTATGTTAAAATTACAGTTTTAGTTGTAGATATAATGTTCGGACCCAAGAATAAACAAAACCACAAACCTAACCAAATTTAATTTGTGTTAGCACAAAAACAATTAACAATTAATAATTTATTTCTATAGTTAGACAAAGACAAAATATTAATATGCTATGTTAAAAAATAATTAATAAATCACAAGAGGACGGACGATGTGATGATAAACAAAAGAGGCAAGGAACCGGGTTTCCACTTGCCATTGCAGGTTGCTACATCGCCTGAAATGACTAAAATAAACAGGCACCCGATGGATAAGAATTGTGCAGAATAAAAATGATAATGATATATGACGGTCATCCGGATAGGAACGGACGCACCCACTCGCTCTCCCCTGCTCTCTCGCTCGCACTCGCTCTCCTCCCGCTCCCCCGCCGGCATTCGCTCCCGCTCGCTCGCGCCGCTCTCCGGCCGCGCCCCCGGACGAGATGCCGCACCCGCGTGCGAGCTCGCTGCCGCCTGGCCGTGCTCCCTCCGTCCCTCCCTCCCCCGCGACCTCCATGCCACCCCGCGCTCCCCAGCGACCCCGCTCCCACGCCCCCCACCGGAGACGATGACGACCACGGCGGCTCCGACGAGGTAGGTTGGTCCTTCTCTGGATCTGAGCGCTCCCCTCCTCGTCCTCTGGATCTGAGCTCTCCTCCTCCTTCTCCTCCTCCTCCTCTGGATCTGAGGGACGCGGCGGTGGCAAGGGTTCCGATGAGCTCTATTGCAATAGCCTTGCTTTGCTATTGCAACAAGTAATATTTCTTTGTTGCATTAGTCTCTTTTTTCTGATGTTGTATCTCGTATTGCTTTTGTTTCTGTTGTTGCAGTAGCCTTGTTTTGCTGTTGCAACAAGTAATATTTTTTTGTTGCATTAGTCTCTTTTTTCTGATGTTGCATCTCGCATTGCGCTTTGTTTCTGTTGTTGCAGTAGCCTTTGTTCTGATATTGCAACAAGTAATATTTCTTTGTTGCATTAATCTTTTTTTCTGATCTTGCATCTCGCATTGCAATAGCTTTGTTCTGTTGTTGTCGTCGCCTTGTTCTGATGTTGCAGTAGACTTGTTCTGATGTTGCAAATAAGTAATACTTCTGATGCAGCATCTCGCATTGCTCCGTGTTGCAACAGATCTTTCGATGAAAAATTTCTAATTCGGGTGATGGAGCGCGGTGGGAATGGGGCGTGGAGGGCAACAGGTGCACAGGGGATGGCGGCATGGCGGCGCAGCGGGGGACGAGCCGCATGCTGGGGCGCGCTCGTCCTATTGCATCGGATAGTCCCGTGGGACGTCCGGACGCGTCCTCGCGCCGGACGTCCTGGCGCTAGTTGCGTCGGAATAAAAAGGGAATGTTTTGCCATGCAACGATGGAGAGGCATGTAGAGTTCGCTAGTGGATAAGCTTATGTTTTTTTATTTTTCTTGATTTTCCTTTTTTGTCGACTTTATCCCAAATCCCATCTAAAGACCTATAAAATTTCTACAAAAGTAATTCAGTATTATTTAAAATATCAAGTAGAGATTATTTCGGCTCTTATATATGTGTTGGTTAATACATTTTCTACCAATTTGATGGTGTTTAATGCCAAAATAATGCAGCCAATCATGATAATTAGGCAATTCAAATTTAATGAATTATGTTGGTTCGTAATGGGCTATGAGCTTTTGATAAAAAGGATTAAAAGTATGCTTCCGCGATAGACATCATGTTTTCTTCTGCTGTTTCCAAGACACTGATTTTAAGTATATATGCAAATATTGTTTATTACTACATTAGGAAGCATTATTATTCATTAGGAAGCATTATTATTCACACGGAAAGTAAGTTATTTCTTACATACAATTTTTCCGTTGCAAAGCACGGACATATTTGCCAGTTGTTATTAAGAATCCTCTGTCCTAAACTGAACACATACTAGCTCCCTCCATTCTGACCGTTTTGGCTTTTCCGTTCTGACATTTCATTTTCTAAATACATTGTTTTTTATTTTATATTTAGACATAATGCATATCTAAAAGTATATGAAAACTATGTATCTAGAAAAGTTAAAAAGTCTTATAATTTAGAACAAAAGGAGTATCGTTTATCAACTATGAATATGGAAAATAGTATCAACATTTATATCTCTAAATAAATTTATTACAAAATTATATTGTATGTTTAATCTAGGGATGGTTATATTGTTATGTTGCAATATTTTTAGTTATAGCACCTTGGTAGAGTGGAAAAAATGGGGAAAAAAGTTCTATAAATAATAAGCATCTTTTCATTATTTGAGAACTTTTGGACGGGGGGTGGGGGACAAGGACGATCCGTGGATGTTCTAAAAAGTGAATTCATTTATGTTATTATACCTCTTTTTTGTGTAAAATTTATGTTATTATACCTCTAGAATTGCATAGAAAGCTTCATATATAATCTCTTTGACAGAGGTTTTTCTTGTAGTTTTTTCTTCCGGAACTCACGTATAGAGTTGGAGTTCCTTCTAGTGGTTGGCCTTCTACGTAGTGTGCACCTGTATGCAGTGAACATTAACTAGTAACAAGCGTGTTTCTCTGACACCCTGGAAAAAATAGGGCAAAAAAAAAGAAAAAGTGGGGAAATGTAAAAACAAATGATATAGATTGCAAACATTTAAGTAAAAAAGACCCAAAAAAAGAAAGGATGCTTCAGCATACCCCATGTGCCCCACTAGTATAACCACCATCAGTGCCCCAGTTTGCTCGAGACTTGTCTGCAACTAAGAATCAATATTTGTCAGTAAAAATCCTACTGATTCTCAGAAATACAGCATCAGAAAAGACATGTATATCGAAATATCAGCTTGTCTGATTCAGAAAATACTGCATCAGAAAAAAGGCATACACAATTATCAGCAGGCGTGGCGTCAGGCTTTTACACCATTAGGTTACTAAGCGAACATAATACAACAAACTAAAAGTACTAATTTGGTTACTAAACTGCTAAGCACTGTTGGCTTAATAGGAAAAAGAGGTAGATTGGCGTATGCACACACTGCAAGCAAAACTATTGGCAAAATAAAAATATACTAGCATGATGGTGTTGGTAATCTACCAGTAAAATTAGATATAACAATAAAATAGAACTATACATCTAGCATTATCAATAAAATTAGATATAAAAATAAAATAGCCTCAGAAGCATAAGTATTACTTGAAACTTGAAAAGGAAAAAAGTAGCACCCCTTGCTGACTTACTGAACACAATTGCTCCATAATACACAGTGGATACCTTAAACATCCAAGATTCCACATGCTAAAAAAGCTAGATACCTTAAGTATCCAAGATTCTACGTGCTAACAATCAAAGTCCACATGTTTTATAGTTTAAACAATAAAAGTCCAACCACATGTTTCTGCAGAACCAGGTCCAAGGTTGGCGCCATGCCCTCCCAGCACGCTACCATTTCAACCACTTCCGGGTTGGTTAACCCATCCAAAACTAGCAAGGATGCTCCCAAGAAATTTCCGGCCTCATCCCTCGCCACTGCTGCAGCGGCAGAATGATCCGAATTCTTTGCCAATGCTGCATCTACATTCACCTTTGCAAGACTCGGAGGAGGGGGTAACCATCTCGGCGATGCTGCTGGTTGGCCGCCCCCACTACACCACTGAACCGGCTTGGTCATTGCAAGCTCTTCTAGATACCTCTCCACAAAGTAAAGCGTGGACAACAGACTCTGGAATACATTCTCTTTTTTTTAGCAAAACTCTGGAATACATTCTCATGGATCACCATTCGCCTCGCATGCCAAATCACCCATAGTCGAACAACTACCCGAAACACTAAGCTTTACTAAAGAGGCTGCTTCTGGTAGTTAGTTATTTCCAGAGGAGCCACAAGCCCACACCCACGGTAGGAGACAAGGTGGTGCTCATCGGGCGGTGCCGTAATCCTAGAGAGAGTAGGGAGAGGGAGGCAACCAATGGGCCTACGTGCAAGTATGGGTGCTTAGGCCAGTGTGGTGTGGTACGATGTCCAAACAGCCCTACAAGACTATAGGGGGGGTGTCATTGAACATTATTAGATATACTTCAAGGGCTATAATATCTGGTTTTATAGTTTATGGGGTTATTTAGTCAAACCTTGATATGCTAGAGGGTTATATATGTAGATCATTTAATATGCCACATCAACAAAACCAAAACGGTCTCAGGGGGTTATTTAGAGGTTTTCAATAGTTTAAGGGGTAGAATACCTAGTTTTATAGGTGAGGGGGTGATATAGACAACCACCAATAGTTTGGGGGGTTTAGTAGATTTTTTCCTAATTTTGTCTCATGAGTGTTAGTAATTTTGATATAATTTCAGTTAAAGTTTAAACTGTTTGACTTCTCGAAATGTGAGAATTGCATTCTTTTGTGGACTCAGGGAGTACACCAGACATGCTATATTTTGCTTCTGCAAAAATTTGACATCCATACATATCTTTTTTGCAACCTCAATAATCAAGAACATCAAAATCTCGGGTTATTTCCCTAAAAAACTAGGGTATTTACATACTACACAATATCAATCTCCAAGCAATTGATGCGTACCACGAAGATCCTAATTCCTACACTTCAACGAGTGGAGGGTTCATTTCATACAATAAAATACATTCTATCACACCGATGATTCTTGTTGGGACGGGGGAGCCCATATGGAATATATGGGCCAACTCCCCCTTGAAGAGGCCTAATAGGAGCTAGTGTAGTAGCTTGTGAAATCCTCCCCTACCAAGAGGTCGTGTGTAAATTGATGTTGCCTATATGTAATGCCAAGAGCATGAGGGTAGGGGGCTCTCTCCTCTCTCCGACTTATTTTGCAAACCCAGTCCGCCTCACTCTACTCTCCTCCTCTAAACCTGTTCAGGAATTGTTTTAGAGAAGTACTAGATCCATAGGCTGTTAAACCATACGTGAATAAAACATCTAAATAGGAATGGATATTTAATGGATCAAAGATTTTTAGTAAAACAATTTTCATGATTATTGGTTAATATTTAGGTCATTAAAATATTTAATTATTATTATTAATCCATTTCATGTGAAATAACATTATTAGCAAGTCGTTTTTTATGTGCTGCTATAAGACCCACTAATTATCGGATTGTCTTAACTATTAATCTTACCTTAAAACAGACAGTGGCACTATTGATATTTAGCGTTTTTTCTCTATATTTATATTAAAAAAAGAGAAAGCGGTTTTCTTAAATGTTTTGGCTAAACACTCAGCTTTGCTAAAGAGGTTGCTTCCTTGCAGACAGTAGATTATTCAACACTCAACCTCACCATGCACACACAATCACTCAAATGGAGGTGAAAGAAGAAGAGAACCAACAGAGAACACAAGCAGGGTACCTCGTATGCCATCATTCTCAGGGAGGTGGTCAAATTCATCAATATTAGCCATGATGCAGTGCATCTGCCGAAGATTCATATATTGTGTAACTCCCTTGACTCTCACAATGTAACGATTGAAATCTAATAGAAGACACAAAGAAAACAAATCGTATTACTTATTTCTTTCATATAAGATCGAAATTGGAAAAGTATTCGGAGGAGCGAAGCCCACACGACAAACAGGCATAAACAGGCCCTAAGTGATACTATATGCCTTCCTACTACGGATACATATTCTTCTTCTTCTTTTAGTTTTTCTGCGGTGCCTCGCTTGATGAGAATCGTGTCTGCGGTGCTCCCCGCTTGTGCTGTCTGAAGAATCGCTATGTTGTGGTGCCTCGCTTTGACAGAATCGCTACCGCTAGTCACCATTTAAATCAACGTTTTCTTGGAAGGTTACCAAGTGGTAGAAGGTGGTGGTGGTGGTGATGATGGTGAAGATGATGAAGAAGAAGATGAAGATGATGATGTTGTTGGAGGCCCACCGTACAATGGTGAACCTATACGATTTGTACCTATACTTTTCCAATTTCGATCTTATATGAAAGAAATAACTAATACGATTTGTTTTCTTTGTGTCTTCTATTAGATTTCAATCGTTACATTGTGAGAGTCAAGGGAGTTACACAATATATGAATCTTGGCGGATGCTTCGCATCATGGCTAATATTAATGAATTTGACCACCTCCCTAAGAATGATGGCATACGAGGTACCTTGCTTGTGTTCTCTGTTGGTTTCTCTTCTTTCACCTCCATTTGAGTGAATGTGTGTGCGTGGTGAGGTTGAGTGTTCAATAATCTACTGTCTGCAACTGCAGACCAATTTTCAGTCAAGGCTGTAGCTTGGTGAGAACACTAGACTATGGGAGTGTTCGGCTGCCATTATAAGCCTGCTTATAAGCTAGTCTGAAACTGCAGACCAACTTTCAAAGGATAGTGGTTGTTATGGCCTTAGAGTAGATGGTAGAAGTACTGGCCGGTATTGTCTAGCTATGATAGTTAGTATTCTTTTGTACTAGCAAAATACTTTTGGGGGTGTTCGGCAAATCAGTTGCAGCAGTCGCACCAGTAGCCAGCAGCAACTACAAGCAGCCATAAAGAAAAGGGTTAATTCGAACGCTACCATTGTAACTCTTCGAGTTTAGAAATATACCATTGCAATTCGTGATATTGTAAATATGCCATTGTAATTCCCGTAAAACGTGATTCATGCCATTAACTAGGCTTTCAGGCGTTCGTATACGGCAACATGTTTAGTATGGCCCGTATTGCCCCTGTCCAGTCGCCGCAGCACCTCCATCGCACGTCGCATTGCCTGCAGCATCCGCTCCTTGGGCGGTACTGTGCCCAGCTGTCCAGCTGACCTGTATGTTGCATTGGATTGCCCGGCTGACCCGTCTGAACAAAGCATATGCCATAAAAAGGTCACAGATAATTTGATAACAAGTTAAAAACTTCTGATAATTTGATAACAAGTTGAACACACTGAACAAGGCATATGCCATAAAAGGTCACAGATAAGTTGATAACAAGTTCACAGACTAGTGCCTGGACTTTAACTGACTACAAGTTCACAGGACTTTAACTAAATACAAAGTTCACATGACTTTAAATGGATACAAGTTCACAGGGCTTTAACTGAACAAAGCACGACCTGATTAATAAAATTCAAAAGCATGGCCTGATTTCTAGTTCAAAAGCACGGCCTGATTACAGGTTTACAATCACAGCCTGATTACACACAGCAACCATCAAAAGCACTCGACATTAAGATTCAGGAATCAGTGACTTGAGCAGTGAGTTGGGTATTAAGGAACTGTGACAAGCTCGTGACAACTCTAGGCTGTGGTGTGGCGGCGATATACATTGCTTTTTCTTCACTGGAGTCTTCTTCTTGGGCGTCTTCTTCCTTTTAGGACTCTTTTTCTTCTTTTGTGTTGCCTTCTTCTTCACCTCTGACAGCCCAGCAGTGTCATCATCTTGTTGCCGTTTCCTGCATAGTATAGTGGTTAGCACTAGGTTCAGTACAGAATGCACAAGAAATGCTTTGAGAATGAGTCACTAACCTCTTGTTCTGTGATCTGCCCCCAATTTCTCCATCAGAGTCAACCTCAGCAAATTTGCAAGTCTTGGCAAAGTGACCGAAGTCACCACACCTTTTGCACTTCACCTTTTTCTTGTTCGCTTTCCCTTCAAGGCAGCCCCTAATTCTCTGTACTCTTGGTCTGCCTGGTGGTCTTCCTAGCAAGGGTGGAAATATTGTGAACCCAAGATCCACCACAGGCCACTATGTTCTGTCTGGAAAAGGCTCTACTCTTCCTTCATAAGCAGCCCTAAATCTTGGTACAGAATAATATTCATGCACATAGTCTTCTATTTTCATTCCCCTATTGGACAGTATCCAAGCTAATGCATGCTTGCAGGGCTTGCCTGTGAGCTGCCACTCTCTGCATGAACATGAATGATGTTGGAGATCAACTGTGTGTCTCCTCTGATTGTTCCAGTTGTCTAGAAGTGTCACTTCAGCCACGTCTTCATCACTACTTGATACCTTAACCACTTTGAGATTATTGCTGATAGCATTCAACTCCTTCATGACATTAGGGAGTATACCATCACGCATTTCCCTAGCAATCTTCCTCCTCAAAAACCTCTTTTCCATGATGAGCTCTCTCGGGCCATCAACCAATTAGCAAAGCAGTGAGTCCTTTCATGTGCCTCGATCCGAGCATTAAAGCTCTCGAGATACATTGTTGGTCAAGTAATCACATTTACTCTTCTCTGAAAACCCACATCTGTACCACGATCTGTTGTGATCTTTGCTCAGGAATTCTATGGCATACGGTGCAACATCAAATATCTTCGCATGTGCCACTTGAACAGCCCCTGTGTGTAGCTTCTTTCTCATTGGATACAAATGATCGGTGAAGACATCTCCACGATAGTGCTTCGTGAAATTTGAATACAAGTGCCTCATGCATTCTCTCAGTACAAACTTATGGGGAACACTACTCCCACTGCACTTCCTAAACCTTTACAAGCATCTGTACAGATCACTAGGCCTTTAGGTGATCCTATAGCTTTATGCAACTGCTCCATAAACCATTTCCAATTGTCCTCTGTCTCTGAGTCAAAAATGGCGTAAGCCAGATGATACAACCAGTTGTGCCCATCTACAACAGTAGCTGAAGCCAACTGCCCAGTGTATTTACCATTTAAGCATGTGGCATCTACCCCTACAAATGGTCTGCAACTTGCCAAAAATCCATCTACACAAGGCTTTAAGGCTACAAAAATCCTTTTGAACCTCTTCTTCTTATTCCCTTCTATCTCTATTTCTACAATGCTTTCTGGTGAACTAAGCTCCATTTGTGCTTTCCAGTTCACCAACAATTGGAAACTTTCCTCATATTTACCATGTATGTGCTGAAGAGCTAGCTTCATACCTGCCCATGCCTTAGAATACTTCAACTTGATCCCATAATCATCTTCCAGTTTGTCCCTAGCATCCTTGGCACCTTTGTTTGGATTTTTCTTGAGCCATTCTATCAACCTGCTAGCACACCAGTCTTGTGTTGCCATTTTTCCTTCTCTCAGCTTTGTAGTAGGACAGTTATGCTCAGCAGGCAATACTTTAATCTGCAACAAAATTGAATACATGTTACAAAAGTATACCAAAAACAGTTTACAATAGAAAAATAAGAATACACAGGTTGTACCTCTATTGTTTTGCCATCATAAATCCTTGACGCATGTATTCTCCATGGGCAGCCCTCAGCTTTGCACTTGGCAATGAACCTGGTCTTGTCAGTCTTCACATCAGCAAATTCAAATCCAGTGATCACAACATAGTGCCTCACAGCTTTCCTGAATGCTATGATATCAGGAAACAAGGCACCTTTCACAATGTTGGGATTTTCTGGATCATGAAGGACATTTATCTCCTGAGGATCTGCATCATTAACTTCTGCCTCAAGAGGAACACCTCCTTCAGCAGGAATATAATCAGAATTGTCATCAACTGGTTGTGTTGCAGTGGCATTTGTGGTTGGCTGTGCAGGTGGTACTGAGATATAGATGTGTTCATCATCAACGCCCACGTACTCCTCTTCATTATCAAACACATGTCCGGCTCCCTAGCAGACTCAAAGTCCGCTCCTTTGTTTGTAGCTTCAGTGGGTTACGGCATGTTTTTGTGGGTTCAGAGCCTCTATATTGTGTTTTTGGGTTCAGGGCCTCGGCTTTTGTGGTGGATTCACTTGGCTAGGTTGGTCATCATCGGGAGGAATAACACAGAGGTTCTAGCTTCGGCATAGTCATCAATAGATGAATCTTGAATTATCAAATACACCTAGCAAGACCTGGCAACACATCTCAGCCTTATACATAGAAAACATATCTAGCAAACTGTCATCATTCACTAATCGACATCTTCTCCCAAATTCTTGTCAAAGAACCACAATCTGCCACACTGGCGAGATGACCATTGCACCTCTTTGGCTAAAACATTCATCAACAAGTCTATGGTTAAAGCACCTATGTCCACCTCCCACTTAATCAGAAATCCCTTTAAGCCTTGAACTTTAATCTCTAGCATGAACAACTCAGGCCTAGCACGAAGAATGGAAATGTAAAGGGGAAATCCCACAGCAAAAATGGGTCCATCCCCAACAGTGGCCGATCAATAGAAAATTTTGAAAGTTGGTAGAAAATAGAAATGTATAAAAAATCTTTATAATGAGGGAACAATAGATAATTTTGAAATCATTAGATCAACTTTAACTTATGTAAATAATGTAAAAATCATGTCAAACAAAAAGCAAGCAGTCTAAACATAGTACACTTTGCCAGTCATACTACTTGATTTATGTACAAAATGTAGAGAATCAGTTCAGATTCTGAACTTTCCCTATTCTGTATATTAGCTTTGCAAACAGGTTGACTCACATTAAGGAGAACCACAAGTTTCAGAAAAATGGCAGAGAGGGTCACAGGGAAGATGATCCAGCAAAGGGCCTAGCACACATCGTCAATGAAATCAAAGGGAAACATGAGCTAAAGTATGACACCATTATATTGGATAAGTTGTTCTTATTCATTTATTATAGATGACAAAAAAAATTCGAAAGTCATCTCTCTGACATGTTGTGTCAATGTATGTATGGCATGCAATTACTGGATACTGGGGTGGAGTCAGGCCAGGTGTAGCTGGAATGGAGCACTACGAATCAAAGATGCAGCAGCCTGTGTCATCACCAGGGGTTTTTCTGAATAAAAAACGAGCCCTGCGATGCTTTGGACAGCATAACGACCAATGAACTGGGCCTTGTGAACCCTGAGAAAGTATTCAGTTTCTACAATGAACTCCACTCGTATCTTGCATCTGCTGGGATCGATGGGGTCAAGGTAGACGTGCAGAACATCCTTGAGACGCTGGGTGCTGGCCATGGGGGAAGGGTACTGCTAGCTAGAAAGTACCAGCAAGCTCTAGAAGCTTCCGTCGCTAGGAACTTCCCTGACAATGGCATCATATATGCATGAGCCACAACACTGACAACCTATACAGGTAAATAGCTTATGCTGAAATATCTTGAAAGCTTTGTTTTTTTAGCAAAATATCTTGAAAGCTTTCTTTGGTAAATCAAAGATGTTTATAAAAATCATGTCAAACAAAAAGCAATGAGTCATAAAAGATGTTTATTGCAGAAAGATTATAAACACAATATCTCTTCAAGTCTACAACTAACATTTTTAAATGGTGTAAATCAAAGCTTAAAACATCAGCTACTAGCTGGCTCTCTCATCTCGCAAAGCGTAGATGCTGCCCAATAGCCCAGCAGCGGTACCTCGCACGGCCCTCGTCTTCTTCGTATGTTCATGTACATGCAAATACAGAGATTGGTAGATCCGCCCCTGATCCCCAACTACTCTAGTCATACCGAGGGAAGATTTTGCAAGAGATAAGAGATTACCTGGCCTTGTTGCCAGCCATGGCCGACGAACTGCTCCCACACGGCTCGCCGGTCACGGGGAAGTCTATCATCTTGCTCAAGCCACGACCATGGACTCCAATCGATGTGCAGACTTGGGGAATCAAATCTCCTTCACCACCACCACCTACTCCAGGCACGAATCGCCGCCTGCACAGGTTGCACAGGTCGCAGGCAGTGGTTAAGTACCAAACAAGCCTTCACTTGCATACCTAATCCTACTGGTTCGAAGCTTTAAGCAACTAAAGCTCTTTTCTCCCCACCTCTCCACTCAAGTATCCAGCTGCAATTAGCAAGTTCATTGAGAGCATGGAGTGGAGACCATGAAGCAGACCATGGACATTGAGATCTACTAGGTCGAACGGGTGGAGTTCCTTACAGGGAGATGACGGAGCCCTGGGGCGCGGAGCAGATCACGCCACGCCAGTCGCAGGCGTTGCCATCCGCGTCGAGCCTGCACAGCCTGCGCCGCCGCCGCCGTCGAGCCGACTCGCTTGCGCCACCGCCGACTCGCCTTGTTGGGTTAGGGTTCGGGGACGAGGAGAGAAGAGACGAGAGAAAGACCGAGAAAGAAAGCAGAGCGAGCCGCGAGCGACCTTGACTCCTCATGTAAGTCGGATGAGGCAAGGGCAATACGGACCATACGAAAAATGTTTCGGTATACGTACGCTTGCAAGGTGGGCCACAGGTCGTTGCAAACGTACTTAATGTCATGAATCACGTTTCACGGGAATTACAATGGCATATTTACAATATCACGAATTACAATGGTATATTTCTAAACTCGAAGAGTTACAATGGCAGCATTCCAATTAACCCTAAAGAAAAACAACCTTTTTTAGCTTCTTTGTGGCAGGAACAAATGGGTCAAAAGGTGGAGAAGATGGCGCACGCGCCCTGCCTCAGGCATCGGGGAAGCAGGCGCCGGGGAAGCGGCTGCCACATATCGAAAATGAGATGGCGTTGCGGGAGTTGGAGGCAGTGGCTCAGCAGCAGGGGAGGGCGGCGGCGCAGGCGGTGGTGCAGTGGGAGAGAAGGGTGGTGACACAAACGACGGCGCAGCGGGAGGGAAGAGTGAGAGTAGTTTGCCTGTAGCCGAACGGCTGAGCTTAGGTGCTGCCGTTGTTTGGGCTGCCGAATGGCTGGGCTCGTTGTATAGCTGCAGCCCAAACAGCGGCTTAACCCACATATTTACAAACCAAGGAGCTTTATTCTGGTATCTAGAATAGTGGATGTTATGGCCTTAGAGTAGCTGGTAGAAGTAGTGGCCGATATTGTGTAGCTATGATAGTTAGGGTGCTAGTGAGCTAATCACTCACCTGTGGTGAAGATCAAGGGCCATCATTGAGCTCACCTGGGATGCTTGTTTACAGAGGGTGTGTACCTATTCAATATGGATATAGATCCAGATGCTCAAGAAGAGGATGCACAATGGGTCAGTGTCTTTATTGGTCTTCAAGATAACCATGCTTGGGAGTTTGTGAGACAGTATCAGAAGAGAAAGGTAAGATAATATTGTTGTTTTATGATTTATCGAGTTTTATGTAATTTTTGAATAGAAAATAATCATCTTTCACACATGCTATTTTGAAATTAGGTCAATAATAACTTTTATGTGAGAATTTGGAGTGCACTTTATAATTCAGCTGATAATTGGACTATGCGAGTTTATCGTTGCAGGTGACATGATCTTGCGGAAGTGGACCCGCCGGCGCCGGCGCCGGTGCCGGTGCTCTTGCGGAACTCACTGCCCTGGCACATGAATCCCAGGATGATGCGGTGGAAGATGGAGCCCTTGAAGGACAGCCGCGGGTTCCCCTCGTTGGTGCAGAAGACGCGGAAGTTTTCCGCCACCAAGGGCATCTCGTCCTTGTAATGGTCCATCTCGATCCGGTCCTGCTGGATGCCATCGATGGTGACGTCGAAGAACACACGAGGGTTCTTAGCCGCCGCCGCCGCCATCTCGAGAGATCGAAAACTAGGGTTTTGAAACAATATTTTCTGTCCAGCTCTATGGTTATTAATTCGGGTTCGCAGACCCCTGTTCTTCTCTTTTGTAAAGAAACAAAGGGCATGTGGTAGAGTTCTGGCACAATATGCTTGGAAGATAAAAAAAAAGAATCAAACAAAGAAGGAAAAAAGAAATCGGACAGAAAATCGCAAACGTCGTGCCTGAACCCATTAGAAGCGCGGGGAGCTGTTTGTGGCTGCGGGATGGGCCTGGGCCTACTCACTGCAGTGGCCCAATTGGGCGTGTAAACTTGTAGCCCACCAAGCGTTGCGATGCATGCAGCAGATGAGCATATGTTGCTAAAAAAACGATATAAGCTATGCGATGGTGCATCCGTTGACCATGCACTGCAAACTCGAAAGGTGACGAGCACAACAAGGTGGAAAGAGGCAGGATGACTTTGTGTCGTGGTCGAGTAGCTACTAGCTAGGGTATGAGCATGACCGTTCGTGACGTGACGTCACGTCCACTTACTGAAATCCGTCCCTACAGCTGTATAGCAACTAGCAAATGGAGACATAATCTGATCTGTTTGGTTCGGTGAGTCACACCGTCCAGAATGAGTGCATCCGTCATGGGTTCACTCTAGTAGGATCGGTTGATGAATTTGCGTTGTTTGGTTTGGTCACGGACCATGTCGTCCGATGGTTTCCGGAGGGATGGAGTAGCGACGCATTTATACAGGGCTGATGACGGGCGTATCCATTCTGTGACTTGAACCAAACGCCAGCGGCAGGCTCGGATGTAGGTTCGGATCATTCCGCAGCATCCGGCAAACCAAACAGTATGTTCTCCTCATCATCACAGTATACTCCGCACACACTCCCCTAGCGACGGTCGCGCCGGCGAGCCCGCACGCGCCACGGCGGCTGCGCCAGTCGCGCCCGGGCGGCTTCGCCCCGGCCGTGCAGGTCGTGCCCCGGCGGCTGCGCTGGACGTGTCCCAGCGGCCGCGCTGCACGCTCCCCGGCGGTAGCGACCGCGTGCGCCCCGGCGGCCGCGACCGGTCGCGCCCCTGGGTGACGGACCTGTCGCGCCGGCGGCCCCGCACGTGCCCCGGCGGCCGCACTGGCCGTGCCCGGGGGTGGCCGCGCCGTTTGAGCCCTGGCAGCCGCGCTGTTTGAGCCCCGGCAGCCGGTACTGTGCGCGCGCGTCCCGGCGGCGGAGTCCCGTCCTGCGCCCCGATGGCGGCTCTCCGGCCCCACGCCTCCGCCCCCAACAGGTCGTGCCTCCGCGCCCGCGCCTCGACCGCGGGCCAAGCTATGGTGGCCGCGCCCCCTGCGAGCTGCGCCCTGGTGGGCACGCCGCCGACGGCTGCGCCTCTGCGGGCACGCGCGCTCCCTCTCGGAGCCTCTGCGCTCTCTCCCTGTGCTCGGTAGTCTTTTGTGCATGCTGGGCCCACATGTGTCAGGTGAAGTTGTGATAAGCTAACTCATCTCTTTTGAGAGGAGAAAAACAACTTAGCCATAAAACTATTTTAGAAATGAGTGTTTGAAAAAAAAAAAGCAGCTCACAACAGCTTTACGAGATGTCGTGAGCTATGCCAAACAGGCCCTATATTACATACAACTAGTTGTGACAACGAACATTCTTTAGTTACATATACATATCCTCGACTCCATCAGTGTTTTGTGGAGCAGCTAGCTCTCCTACGGTATGTAGCTGCATCCTGCGTAGCTTCAGTGTGGTGCCAGATGGTATATGACACGTACGTACGATGCATGTAGGCGCACTAGCTAGTGGTGCAAAGGAAGTTCATACAAGTCAACAGGAACATTCTAGGAGTATTATTAGCGATCGAGACCACGGCCGGCCTGCCGGCCTAATTAAGCTACCGATATGATAACAAGTAAACAAATAAAGATTATCATGACAAGGACTGTCACGTCCCTGGCTCTAGATTTGTCACTTGGGATATGATGATGATGCTCCCTAACTCCCAACGTTTCTGTATTCATGCATGCATCATGGACCAAGTGCATGCGTTGGCCCATGTCTTCGTTCTCCTGTATGTGGCGCGTGCTATTTTTTTTTTCTTCAAAGAAGACAGGCACTACGGACCGACCTATAGCTATAGGCGTCGGAGCGAGTCGTACGTCGTTGTCGTAGATCAAGCACTCGTCGTACCTACCGCCTGTTATATAGCCTGAAAGTGACTGATGAATTCATTCATCAGATATAGATCGATCGGTTGCGCCAACCACAAGCATCTTGACTTCTTGAGCATGCATATATGTGGTTGCATTGTGTGGACTGGACAAATAAAGTTCTTTTAATTTTTTTCTTCCCATCATCGTTATTGTTCAGCTAAGCGACTGTACGTGTGCAAGGTCTTTGGGCTTTGGCCGGCCTGTTAGTAGGAATGTGATGCTGCAGATCTATCTAGAACAAAAGCACGATGCATGTTGAGAAAAACTGTTGGCAGATCGGTGCATGCATGGCCATGTGCGTTCTTGGCCAGCGCCAGCGGCGTACAACCGAAGTCATATATACATGCATGTGTCATGTGTGCAGCTACAGCATATGAACGTAGCAGTGACCTGACACTAGTTCGTCGTTGTGCCAACGGTAGTGCCGTATTGCAGAACAGTGGGCCAGTGGCCAGCACGGCCGGAATTTGTCCCTATCTAGAGTAAACAGCATGCATGCCTCTTCTTTTTTTATGCCTCGACTCTTAAGTACAGGCTATAGAATATCTGATCTCACGTACCTAATTCACACCATCACACGCACATAGACTCACTCACACACACTAATGCGTAAGCTAGTCCTACACCTATAAAAAAAGGCTACACGTGGCTGAGAGGTATCCATCAGACTTCGCACGTGACGAGCACATCACTCTGACCATTATAGCGCATACACGTGTGAGGCTGTAGAAATTGGAGAAAAACCCCGGTGGAAATCATGTGCCGAGCTCGAACACATGACCGGTGGTTTCCACAACGGGAGAACCAGCCGACCGAGCTACGGCTCGTTACCAACAGCATGGATGCCTGTCTCGCAGTCTCGCTCTTCATTCTTCATGCTGGAGAGTGGAGAGGCCAGCGCACACATGACGACGACGATATGCTTTTGTTTTGGGTCCGGCCGGCCGGGCAAGCTTTTGTTTTGGGTGGTGTGTTGCTGCATCTGCATGCATGCATGTGATTGGGCATCGGCTCGCTGTCCCCCGCCAAGTTTACATTGTCTCGTCGATCGGCTTGCCGGCCGTCGTATAGACTGTAGTACGTGTACACGATGTTGATACAGTACAAAATATGGGTGTCAAGGTGTACGTGTCCCGCGCGCGCCGCTGCATGCACTCATGCATGCACTGCGGGCCCGGGCCGGAACAAAGTAAGCGCGCACCGCGCGGGATAGACAAGTGACCGTCGTGTTCGCATAGACCTCATTATCGATTATTCATCGGTCAAATTTGGTCATATACTTGTTTATCAGTATGACTAGGTAAATGTCCATGTGTTGCAACGGAAACATATAATACCACGATAACATATGTATGAGCATGTGTTATATACTGCTACCAATATCGAGGCATGAATATTATTGCGGAAGTGCATGCCTAATGAACACCCACCTATCGACAACTTAGTTGTGCACCGATCTACACGCTAGACAGACATCATGCTACCCATCATTCACATGTCTCTCTAAAAAATAAAATGGCCACGAGTTATATGACATTTTATGAAGATTACTTCATAAGAGCAGAACTAAGCCGATTAACTATATATTGTACTATGTATCAACTTACTTCATTATCAGTCTGTCACATAAATCAGTGTATGACTAACCATACAGTAAAGAAAGTCTATCACATAAATCAGTATATGATCTAACCACACAGTAAAGAATGTATTTGAAGTCACACCCTGAGACCCTGGCCTTTTGCCGTTAATTCTGCATTCCAAAGAATAAAAAGAAAAGAACGATAATTAGTAGGATAACATATAGAGTAATAATTCAATAGGATATCAGATTGTACAACAAGCTTGTAGAGACATTGAACTTCCGATCGGTTACAATCTTCCCTTTGACAAAGACATTGCATAATTAACTGCACAATTATGAGACTGGCAACCATTGTAGCATAGCCTATATTTTACCTTGCAAAGACCCCATAACTTCACACCTTGAAATGTTAACTTATTTATCTTTACTGATTTCACTCTTCTAATTATACTGTCAGAAGAAACTATTCTTGTAAGAATTAAAGCAAGCACGGAATTGAAAACCAAATGTGTGCTTTAAGATAATTACTCCTGAT
Organism: Miscanthus lutarioriparius; assembly: GCA_904845875.1. Lineage (NCBI taxonomy): Eukaryota > Viridiplantae > Streptophyta > Magnoliopsida > Poales > Poaceae > Miscanthus > Miscanthus lutarioriparius. The sequence continues at coordinate 126,036,959 of CAJGYO010000010.1, forward strand.
GTCGAACGAAATAAGAAAACCAAGTGCGTGCTCTCAATAATCTGGGAACTAACCTAGACCATGGAGAACACGTCGCCCCAAGCATCTTTCAGCGTCTTCCTTGCTCTGTTGTGATGTTCTCTACAAAGCCTGCGAGAGAAAAATGCTTACCTTCTAAAATCAATTTCTGAATGAACAATATGGCAGTTAGTGTGAGGGGTATAACCCCAGGTACCCACGGCAATGGACATGGGCCGCACCACCAGGGGAGGTCCAGCCCATAAGATCAAGGCCTACGGTGCTCGGCACTGGTCGCGCGTGCACCGCAAGGCAATCAGAAGACATCTTGGCGATAAAGAAATATCTGTTCGGATATGATAGATATCATATTCCTTGTAAATACTTACCATATAGTCGAATAGATCTAGACTTAAACCGACCTGTAACCCTACCCTCCAGACTATATAAGGCGGGTAGGGACCCCCTCGAATGCATCTCATATTCAATACAATCCACCAAAGACACAGGACATAGGGTATTACGTCGATCGGACGGCCTGAACCTGTCTAAATCACTGTCTCCGCGTCCGTGTCACCATCCAGTTTCTATTACGCGCACCTCCACCAATCATCTACTACCGTGGGTATAACCCTCGGTAGACTACCGACTAGATTTCGTCGACAGTGGCGCGCCAGGTAGGGGATGTGCGTGCTAATTCTGTGGCGAATCAGATGGGAATCTTTTCTTCAACCAATGTCGCCGGCAACTCAGCATTCGGCGGCAACTCGACGCTGGCACGCAGCGGAACACTTTCCTCGGCGAACGGCCGCACGTGCTGGAGTCCGACGCCTTGCCATGCGCCTCCAACAGCCACATCACACGACAACAAGATCGGAGGTGGCGGTTACCATTTTGACCGGACAAAATCATCTTGTGGGCGCCTGGTTTCGCACGCCGGGTAGTCGGGTAGTCTTCGCAGGCTGGGAAGTTTTCTCACGCCGGACGACGATTCCTATCGGTAATTTTTAGTTGTATTGTAGAGACAAGAAAGTAGTATTAATATCTTCTTATGTAAATTTAGTCAAACTTTTAAATAGGTGTGTTATGGAAATATATCCAATTGCAAATGTAGCTGGTCATACTTGTTTAGTATGACAAGCATTAATACACTTTCGTCTAGATATAGTCAAACTTAAGATAGTTTGATTAAGAACTATTCTAAAACTTGGTTAAAAAAAGAACTATTCTACAACTAATTCAGGGACTACGGATGCATGCACCCGCCTCGGTGCTGGATCCGCCATTGGATGCACCCGCCCTACAAAGCAAGCATGCATGCAAGACGATCTGACGATTCATCCCAATGCATCGATTCGGACATGAAATTATTCATTAATTTGGTGCATGTATGCTTTAATTTCCTTGTTCTAGCTGTCATTATATATCGGAATAATAGCATCTTGAATAGATTCCCTTTCTTTTTCTTTCTTGTACAACATGTGTACTGTGTAACAATTATGCAAAGGATATACTGTCACTGAAGAGTTTTATGCTTGTTATATATCTGAATCAAATTAGCTTGCATATTCTTCACAAAAAAAAGAATAATAGCTCGCATATGCCGGCAGAGAGGATGGATCGATAATACAGCATTTGTTCTGCAGCAGTATGGATCTCTCAACACCTTGCACCTTGGTCCGAACTTAATTTAGCGTCGCATCTTAGCCAAAATAATTCAGGCCCAATTGCCAACTAGATCATGCAAGTCGTTGGTTCCCTAGGTCAGTAGGAATCTTTTTAGGAGCTCAGGTGGTTTAGTGGACTAAGTAATAGTAAGATTTGATCATCCGGTACTAGACCTAATCTTCATTATACACGGGCGCTAGCTATACAGTAATCAGCAGCATGTTCGATTGGCTGGTTCGTATCGTTGCTGGTTCGTTTACATGAGAGAGAAGTACTGCTGACTGGTTCATGTAAATAGTGCTCATGTAAGGAGGCTGGCCCGCCAGCCCAGCCAGCCCGCCCCAGCCGAACGGGCTGCAGATCAAGTGAAGTCGAATGCCGAGAAACCCACGAAAAAGGCCTCGGGTACGCCGCCGCCGCCGCCGGCTGTAGTGCGTGCGAGATAAGATACGATATCCAGTAATAAAAGCATTCTTGTAAGTGATCAGTGGTAGATGGTAAGCAACAGGAGCCAAACCAGTGACGACGACTCGCATGCATAGGGGTCGGTGACTAAATTTTAGGAGGTGTCATGTGAGGATATTGTATGGGTTATTCAGATACTAATAAAAAAATAAATTATAAAATCCGTTAGTAATCTCCGAAACGAATTTATTAAGCCTAATTAATTCGTCATTAGCATATGTTACTGTAGCATCATATTGTTAAATCATGAACTAATTAGACTTAAAAGATTCATCTCATAAATTAGTCGCAAACTGTGCAATTAGTTTCGTAATTATTCTATATTTAATACTCCATGCATGTGTCTAAATATCCGATGGGACAACGACCAAAATTTAGAAGGAGAAACCAAACACCCCCTTAGGCCTTACTTCGGCACGCACTTCCATGCCTCTTTTTTTTCGAAAACACGTGCTACACATGTTTTATTAAGAAGAAATTAGAAGTTTTACACTTTTAACGTCACATCGTGGCGAGGTGTCACGAGCGATGTGGTTGACCACGAACACAAGGCACCACTAAACTATGAAACACACGCTGTTATAACTAACTAAGAAACTAAATGTACGATCGAAAAGCTTACGACGTTGGGCAAACTCTTACTCAAGACGCCTGCGTCGCCGCCTGCCTCCCGCGAGCACCAGCCAAGCGCAAGAGCTCCCGCGTTGCTGCGCAGCACGGAAACATCGAATCCATGTTCACACACGGGGGACGGACGGCCTGATGTAGCACCAGGGAGAGCTGCACTCCACGTGTCAGAACGAAAGCGATGCTAAGCCGAAGAGCTCTGGATGGAGGCGGATCCCATACGGTATTACTCCGTCCCAAATTATAAGACATTTGATTTTTTTGGCCCCAAGTTTGACCACTCGTCTTATTTAAAAAATTTGTGTAAATATAGTCAAATTTAAGTCATTCTTGAAGAATTTTTATTAATAAATCAAACCACGATGAAAGAAGTGATATTTTACACAAATTTTTAAATAAGACAAGTAGTTAAATTTGATGTCAAAAAAGTCAAACGTCTTACAATTTGGAATGGACCGAGAGTAGGATTTATTACATATAGCAGCAGCGGCTGCGTATTGCTTGGATCAAATATTCTAGTACTGGATAATAATAAGATAAGATCCACATGGATCCGGTATTTGGATTTACATATAGCAGCAGCGGCTGCGTATTGCTTGGATCCAATATTATAGTACTGGATAATAATAAGATAAGATCCACATGCATGTGGATCGACATCAAGAGAGGAAGTACTCCTAGAACTTTTGGTTTCAGCTCCAACAATAAGTCATCGGCAGTGGCGACTGCCGAGGGGATTAGATTGCTACTCACTTCGTGCTAAATTATAAGTCATTTCAACAATTTTAGAGGGTCAAACATCTCAAATTTGACTAAACTTGTATAATATAAGATAATAACATTTATGATACCAACTAAGTATCATTAGATTCTTTATTAATTATATTTTCATAGTATACTTATTTAATGTCATAAATTTTTGTAATTTTTTTTATAATTTTGATCAAACTTGAGATGCTTTAACTATACGAGATTGTTGGAATGACTTGTAATTTAGAATTGAGGGAGTAGTTTTCTCCTACCCTTCCTCTCTTCACTTTCTCCTACCCCACCCACCCATGAAGTCTCTGCACCTCGGCGTGGAGGAAAAATCAACCAACAATATATGACCATTTGTATGAGAAAGTATATACGTACCCTTTTTTTAATTATATGTGCGATAATATGCATGCCCTAACATCATGCATGTCTTCAGTGGGCTTGCCACCGTACCCAGAAATTCCATGCACCGTCAAACAAAAAAGGTGCATATGCCCTTTAATTTGCTTCTTTAGGGGTTGCTCAAATTTCAAAGCGTGGATTGAACTCAATCTAGACTAATTCTAGTGCCTTCTTTCCAGTCTCTTCTCAGATGTTCAGTTGTGTATATTGATATTTATTTGTAACTTTTATTGTATGCTTATTCACTTAATAACCTACATAAAGCATGTCCAATTTTTCGCCAGTATTTACCAGATACTCTGGCTATAAACAAAATTGCTGCCGTGTACTAGTGCGTCCGTGTTTGAATGCTTCTAAACTGCGCGGGGTTGGTGGCTTCCCTCAAAAAAAAATGCAAGCCTCATCTGAAACGGTATTTTATTTGAGTTGTTTTTAGAAATAATACGGTCTTAGATGGCTCCCAATATCCGTAGAGATAAGATAAGATATCCAGTAATAAAAGCATTCTTGTAAGTGATCAGTGGTTGATGGTAAGCAACAGGAGCCAAACCAGTGACGACGACTCGCATGCTTAGGCCTTAGCTTCGGTACGCACTTCCATGCCTCTCCTGTGTAGCACGTGTTTCATTAAGAAAAAGTTAGAAGTTTTACATTTCCAACATCACACCATGGCGAGGTGCCATAAACGATGGGATTAACCACAAACACAAGGCACCGCTAGGCGGTGGAATGCACGTTGTTGTAACTAACTAATAAACTAAATGTGCGACTGAAGAGCTTGCGACGTTGAGCGAACTCTTGCTCAAGACTCCTGCGTCGCCGCCCGCCTCCCACGAGCACCAGCCATGGGGAAGAGCTCCCGCATTGCTGCGCGCTTGGATGACGACAACGGCTCTTGGAACGTCTCGTGGAACCGAGTGGTGATGGTCGCGTCGAGAACCGAGTGGTGATGGTCGCGTCAGGCGACGCCGGCGCTGACCGTGGGGCGCTCACCGATGGCTGCCATTTACTGAGCATGACCCGCTTGGCATGCTTCTCCGGGTTCAGGTCGCGATAGACGGACTTAGCAGCAAGTCTATCCCTGCGGCGCGGCACCAGGTTCTCGACCCGCACGCGCGAACACGAAGGCGCAGCGGCGACTGGATCAGCGGCTTCTCGAGCAGCAGGTTTAGACCGGCGATGAAGTCCTCGACAGAGGTGGGTTGGACTGAAGGCGAGGCTGCAACAAAAGTAGGAGGGGGTCCGTCCCGTGTACCAGCGTTGATGGGCCGTCATCGGTGGGCTGAGCGGGCTGCCCTTCGTGCTCGTCGTTGGAGGCCCCGACGGAGAGCCGTTGATGCTGCGCTTGCTCGTCAGCTTCCAGCCCCGAAGTCCAGGACGCCAGTGGAGGGCTACTTTGCAGCACCATGTCCAGCTCCAAGACCGGAAGCGGTTGCTCCGAGGCCGCGAACTTTGGCTGGGCTCGAACAGTGGCATCCAAGTCAGAGTCACAAAGCATCGGATCCATCCATGGGAGTGGTGGTTGAGGCCGCGACAGAATTTGAATTTCAAACTCTTGGGAGGCCTCGGGCGACGGGTAGGGGGAAGATGACACCGGACGTGACGAGGGCCGGTGACGTTGCGCACCCTTCAGCAGTAGATACTGCTTGCATGGCCCAGACGACGAAGGACCGATACACAGTTGGGCCTGGCACAGAATCTATCCGACAATGATAGGGTGGCGCTTGCTGGAAAGTTGGGTTCCACCTAGGCTCAAGCTGCGGCTCCGGTGCACCATCGATGTCCTGGCCGTCGTCGCCATTGTCGTAATCTTCGGCATGGCAACCAAGACGGAGTAAGCACGGGTGCGAACCAACGCGATCATGGTTGCCTCCAACAACACGACGCCGAAGATTGCGCCTTGGAGGCTCCCGCACCCGGTCCGAGCCTCCGAGGAAAGCCGTCGGGGCGGACGACCGTGCTTGCAGTTCCTCACCCGGTGCTCCGTGCTGAGGCAAAAAAGGCAGCGGGATGGAAAGGTGCACCGTGCGGCGATGTGGTCCCCAGCCAGACAGTTGAAGTAGAGACCGACGAGCGAAGACGGCACTGGCCGCTGGCGACGAGGGTGTGGTGGGGCATGGCGGTGCCCGCGCCGATGGCTTTGAACAAGCGTGAATCCATCGGCGTCAAAAAGCGTTATCGCTCGAGGAACGTGGCGTCGATGAAGCGCATCGGGAGGATGCATGCGTGGCGGCGTCGGAGGTCGCCTGGCGTTCGTCATGAACCTAGGGCCTGGCTCACGACAGCGACGATGGAGGCCGCCAGGCGCCGACGCCCTAGGCCGCTGGGCGAGGTGCTAGTGCACGGGCACACGGACGACCGGCTGTGGGGCGAGCCGCTGGTGCGTGGGCACCCTAGCGGTAGGGTGTGGGGGCGCCGCTAGAGGACCATCAACGTCCCTGGTCCTGGATCGACGACGACGGCGCCGCCTCTTCTTGGTGATGATGACCGGACGTAAGGCAGAGCTATCCCCCTCACACGGCACTGCAGGCATGGGCGAGGCCGTCACCTCGATGGCCGGAAAGCTGCTTCCAGGTATGGTGACTGGGCAGAGGACGCGCAGTCGAAATCGGAGTCGCCGGAGTCTTCCATCCATCACAGAGCCTTGGATCTGCCCGCATACTGCTTGGCTGGGAAGAAGGGTGTGGCGAGAGGAGACAGGGAGGAGCTCCTACACATGGAGACCGCACGCATCCAAGGGGCGCCCATCTCGACTCCGACGTCCGCACAGAGGGAGGTGCCCGCAACCGCGGAACCCAGCATCTGCGGCGCCAGCGACGGGGAGGGAGTCCGCGCAGCCATCGTTGGAGCCGCTACGCCGTCATCGTCTTCATCCTCGTCCTCGTCTTCCAAGACATCCTCGACGACGACCAGCGACTCGTCCTTCATCGTGTGGTGGTGGGGTAGGACTGAAGATGGCGCCTGCACCGGCGTCGTCGTCGGCGATGCCGGGGATGGAGCCCGCGACGATCCAGCGCCGGCTCCCGTGGGGGTTGGCCCGGCGGCCGCGCTGCCAGAGCCCATTCTCGGCGGCGGCGGCGGAGGTGGCATGGAGGGCCACCCTGCGCCGTATCCCGCGGTGGCGGCGGCCATGGTGGCGGCCCCGGAGACGGCGGCGGCGTGGTGGGCTTCATCGGCGGCGGAGGTGGCGGGGAAGGCTGTGACAGAACTGGTGGGGTTGGTGGCGGATGTCGAGGCAGCGAGGTCCGTCGACGGTGGCGTCGCGGACGGGCGACCCACGCCAGATCCCACGGGGGCCTTGGGGCTGGGGTGGGGGAGGGAGGGGGCCGTGGGCGGCGGCAGGGGAGCCGTCAGGTCGGGGCTAGGTTGGGGAGCCGTGGGGGCCGTCATGTATGACGCAGCTGCAATCTTACAAACATCAAGTGATACTTCCATGCCTCTCCATACACGCGTCACCAAAAAGGCTCCCTAGAGAATGCTGATTGCAGCATCTGTTTTCCATTACCGAAAGCAAGAGAAGGGGCTACGAAACAAAACGGATCGAGTTGCCGCCACGAACACATTTTCTTTCCTTATCTTCAGGACTCAGTAGCCTGCATGCTTGACCTTTCATACTTTTTATAGAAAAGGAAGACAAGTTTGTCATGTGTAATGTGTCAATTAATTGTAGTGGAGTGGGTAGACACTCTACTTTATACTCTCTCCATTCTAAATCATAAATTATTTTTTATAAATATACTTAGCTTTTGTTATGTATTTTGAAATAACCTATATTTAGGTTCAAAGATATATATGTAGAAAAGAAAAGCAAATACGAACTTATAATTTGGAATAGATGTAAAAAAGGAAACAAAACTACAATAGAGTGTGATGGCCACAGTATATATAATATATTATATTAATTTTCCTCTGAAGTCACATATATAAAACTATACTCCCTCGTTCCATAAAAGAATGTAATTATGGGATCCGTGTCGGTCAAGTTTGCTCAAGTTTGACCAAGTTTATAGTAAATATTATTCACATTTATGTCTCCAACTAAATTTATTATGCAAATATATTCTATAACTAATCTAATGATACTAATTTTATATCGTCAATGTTAATATTTTTTATATAATTTTGGTTAAAGTATAAACTGTTTGACTTCCTGAAAAACGAGAATTGCATTATTTCGTGGATGGAGGGAGTACTATAATTACAGCAAAATGTTTAGTATATGTGGCTTTTAAGGACTATGTGAATATATGTATATTCAACGCACAAGGAGTTTCGAAATGGTAGAAAAAATGGAGTAACTAGAAATACCCAGCTTGGTTTATGCGGCTAGAAAAGCAAAAGCCTGGGTTTAGATATTTTCTTTACTAGCTTGGTTTACGTGGAGGAGTCGAGGAGTCGAAGCTGGTGAACTAAAAAAAAATAGCTAGCTTTATCCTTTGGCTCTGTTCGCTTCTCTTATAATTTGTATTTTTTAGTTTATTTTTTTAGTTGGAACAGTATTTTTCTCTCACAACAAATTAACCGGAACAGTATTTCGATTTGTTTTTTCAGCGAAGTGAACGGGGCCAAAGCTGGTGAACTAAAAAAATTAGTGACTTCATCCGCTCTATGGTACATGACTAAGTCATTAAGGACCTGCAGCCAAATCGACAGCTCTATCAAAATAGAACCTTAATAATACTCCTAATACATTGGTTGGTCATGTTTTTCTTTCTTTTTTAATCTATCTACTGGCCGGCAAGCCAGTAGCCATTTGTTCACGCCGATTCACGCCGGAAAAATAGGCGGAGAAATATTTGTTCAGGTCACGTTTAGTTCATCGAAATCTAAAATTTGCCACTACGTAAAAAAAAGATTACCCATCACATCAAACTTGCGGTACATATATAGAGTACTAAATGTAGATGAAATCAAAAACTATTTACACAGTTTAGTTGAACTTTGCGAGACGAATCTTTTGAGCCTAATTAGTCAATATTTGAATAATAATTCACAAATATAAACAAAATTACTACCGTGTTCGTCGGCTCCTCGAATACTGTGCAAATGCCGAATCGGCAGGGAAGTGAACGCGGCCTCAGTTGAAAAATTGGAAGAAAGAAAAAAGTGGCAAATATTCCCCGCCAACATTCCGGTGCTCGCCCTCCGCTGGGACGGATGGTGATGGTCACTTGTCACGCAGAGCAGGGGAGGTCCGCCGCCCGCCCACCAGAGCAGAGCTAAGCAGGGGCCCACGTGCGATAGCCGTCTTCTCAGGCCGGCCGGGTATAAATTCCCGGCGCCTCTCCCCCAACTTCTCCCCACCTCCATCCAACCAGGAGAGGCTCCTTGCTTGGCTTCTCCAAGTAGCTAGCTTGCCGCCATAGCAAGCTAGGCCGAAGCAGAGACACCTGAAGCAGAGGATCTAACAGAGGAAAAGGCGGAGTAATGGCCAAGGTCCACCCCAACGCCATGTCTCCACCAGAGCCCGGCACACCCGGCGGCGCCACCACTGGCCCGGCCCGGGCGGCGGCCGAGGGAGACGAGGCGCCCACGGTACTGACGGTGTGGCGCAAGTCGCTGCTCTTCAACTGCGACGGCTTCACCGTCTTCGACGCCCGCGGCGACCTCGCCTTCCGAGTCGACTGCTACGCCGGCTCCCGCAGGCGCCGCCGCCGCGCCGACGACGTCGTGCTCATGGACGCCCGGGGGAAGCCGCTCCTCACGGTCCGCCGCAAGACGCGCCTCGGCCTGGCCGAGTGCTGCTGGGTCATCTACGACGGCGACGCCGACGCCGACAAGAGCGCCACGCCGCTGCTCTCCGTCCGCCGCCACGCCGCCGGCCGCCGCCTCCTCGGCGCCACCAGCGCCGGCAAGACGCTGGCGCGCGTCGCCACACCGGGGGCCGAGGCGGCGGCGGCGGCGCCATACGTGGTGGAGGGCTCCTACGGGCGCCGTGCCTGCGCGGTGCGCGACGCCGCGCGCGGGGGCGCCGTCGTGGCCGAGGTGCAGAGGAAGGAGGCCGTCGGCGACGACGTGTTCCGCCTCGTCGTGCCGGGGCCACGCCTCGGCGCGCAGCTGGCCATGGCGCTCGTCATCGCCCTTGACGACATGTGCCGCGGCAGCGGTGCCGGCGCCTGCGGCTGGTTGGCGCGGTCGCTGCTGCGCAGGACCTTGTCGGCGTAGTACTTTCACTAGTACTACTACTACTACTAGTTCGTTAGGAGTAACAAGAATTGTACGGGTACAGTTACGAAGACCCCGGGCCCAGTTGTCAGCGTCAGCAGAGTTTAGAATGCAGGCTGGCTAACCCAGCTATATACGTATGCTGTACCGTAGGTATCAGATTTTTCAAAGTAATAAAAAATAAATTATATATTTGCGAGATCGACGCAATACGATGGAATAATCAGGGAAAGATGAAGCGGTTAACGAATTTTAATTTTGATGCTCCCAAACTGTAAAGTTATGAGCAGAGTGTGTATACGTACATATGGCTTATTAGCTAGAATCTACAGTATTTTTTTCTCACAATAAAACAGCTTCAGTCGGTTTATCAGTCGACTTTAATACCAGCCGAACAGACCCGAAAAAAAGAATGAATAGCCAGTTTGGTGACACTGACACCTACCCTTACTCATATAATCTGAAGGCTCATTTAAGCTATGTCTTGCAAGGTTATGATCGAGGCTACTTTGGCCCTGTTCGTTTCGCTGAAAAAACAAGCTGAAACACTGTTTCAGCTGATTTGTTGTAAGAGAAAATATTGTTCCGACTGAAAAAGGTGAAAAGTACGGATTATAAGACAAGCGAACATGACCTTTGTTTGGTTGCTCCTATTTATCCAGCCTGATTGATAAGACATGTAGTACTTTAGTTGCCCTATGAGAACATGTATTAAGCCTTAATTGACTTTCAAAATACCAATAACACTTAATGCATACTAATTATTTGCTAATTATATCATTAGTCAGAAGACACATCACACATCTAGTGATCTAGACCCGCTGGAAACGAAAACAAAACTCATTTCCTCGATAGACAGGTTGGGTGAGCTCTTTCGCATCTCACGAGAGACGAGACCAGACCACATACTCCCGGCAAACGAACAACTAACATAGGGAGGGCCGCGGAAAATAGAGGTGGGCGGCTTGGCATGCATATCATTAGCAGATCTAGTGACGGCCTAAAGATGAGGAAGATCAGTGGGACAAAGAAGAATAAATATGGACGATGGTCGAGATTGGTGGATTGAAATTACTGTCAAATTTCCATGGAGAGTGGTATATATAGTCAAGTTATTACTGCATATTGATCGGTTGAACGGTGGTTGTGTGTGCCGTAGTTGTGCACGAGGTTGGTGCACCTTTACCACCTATGTGGTTGTTTTTTTTTTGGCTTAGTTTCTACTCGATGAAAACTAGACTGTGCGCTCATTCTCTCTTTTTTTTCTTCTTTCTAATAGAGGGTCAAAACATTTGCCAACATTTGAAAAAAGAAAATGTATATCTAGCTAGTATATATAGGCCAGACAAATTTTGGTATTAATTTGTCTATCTTCATGAACGTGTATGCTGTGTCAGTTTTCCACTGACAGTACATTAGATATATGACATGATGCGCCATGCATGTAGGTGCACTTGCTAGAGTTTTAATTTGCATGCAACGGATAGATCAGATAATCTATACCTAATAATAAAGTGGCAAAATTTTCGATCATTTTTTTCGTCCATCTATTTTTTTCATCCACCTCCCCCTAACTATCGGTAGTCGATAGTTTCTTCCGTCTAGACTTATATGACCCTAGATAGTTATGATAGCTAGGAATCCTAATTCTAATCCAAATAGATTTCTTCGGTTTTGAGTAATTTGAATAGGAATAATAATTCGAGACTTTTTGTTTGAGAATCGACTTTTATATTTTTCCAAACCGTACGGGATGGTTTCCATTTATATTTTGCAACTGTTTTTTGCAGACACTACCGGATACAGGAGCTTTGCCGAGTGCCAAGGGCACTCGGCAAAGCGTTTGCCTGAGTGTTACATTCGGCAAATGACACTCGGCGTAGGTTTTAACGGCAAAGAGCTGTTTGCCGAGTGTCAATCGTCGGGCACTCGGCAAAGACTATGCCGAGTAAAAAAAAAACACTCGGCAAACATTTTTCGGGAAAAAAACAAGTCGCCGGTGGCACCACCACCACAGCCGCCAGCCACCACCACCACCAAAGCCGCCGCCGCCGCCACCACGCCCCGACGCCGGCCACCACCACCAAAGCCGCCGCCGCCACCACCACACCACGCCGCCGGCCGCCACTGGCCGGATCAGGGAGAGGGATGGCCGGATCCGACCAGGAGAAGAAGAAGGGGAGGGGAGGGGCCGCCGCCGCGTTGCTCGCCGTGGAGCCTGCCGCCGGAGGGCTCCTAACCATCAGATCCACGGATCCACCGCCACCGGGATCCAACCCACCGGATCCGTCGTCAAAGGACACCTCTCCACCGGATCCGCGCCGTGGTGGCTCCATCCCACCAGATCCGCGATGCCACCCGCCGGTGGAGCCATGGAGGGAGGGGAGGAGAGCGGATCTGCACCGCCACCCGCTGTTGCTGCTGCTCCGCATCGCCGGGAGGGGCCGAGCCGCCCTGCGCCATAGACAGGAGGGGCTGGGTTGCCTCGCGCGCGGCCGTGAAGGGCCCCCTGGAGGGAGGGGAGCGGCGCGGTGGCGCTGGAGAGAGAGCATGGGCGGGCGGATCTGAGGAGGAGGCAGGAGAGGGAGGAGGGAGGGAGGAGGGGGCACACTGGAGAGGGAGGGGAGGGCGGCGCCGGAAATGGAGGAGGGGAGGGAGGAGGGGGGCACCATGGGGAAGAAGAAGGGGAAGGAGGGGCTCCATCGGGGAAGAAGAATGGGAGGGAGGGCGCCATGGAAGAAGAAGGGGGGAGGGGGGCTCCGTCGGGGAAGAAGAATGGGAGGGGAGGGCGCCCATGGAAGAAGAAGGGGGGGGAGGGACGCTTGGCAGGGAATTAAGTAGGATTTTGTCCTTTGCCGAGTGTCCTAGATCTGGGCACTCGGCAAAGTTTTTTTCATTTTTTTTCTTCTCCTTCTTTCCCAGAAAAAAGATTTTATTTCTTTGCCGAGTGCAAAAAAGAAAATACTCGACAAACCCTATTTTTGCCGAGTGTTTTTTTTACACTCGGTAAATCTTCTCTTTGCCGAGTGTTTTTTTTGCCGAGGGTTTTTAGCGTAGCACTCGGCAAAGAACTTGTTCACCGAGTGCCCGAGAAAAAACACTCGGTAAACATAAAAACACTCGGCAAATTTGACGTTTCTGGTAGTAAGCTGTTTCCAAATTAGAGGAAATAATAGTATAGATATAAAATAGAAAAAATAGGATCTCAATCTGGGAGAAGCCTCGGTCACCAGACCATTGGGAACGTGGTGTCTTTGAGTTCAAATCCGACTCCACACTGATTGATCGATTCTTGGTTTTGATTTCTGATTTTTTTTTCCCGAGAGTTCTAGGATTTCTGATTTTGTTTTCGAGTCTGATATTACTATAGCTGGCCATTCGGACTGCCTGGCCCGGCCCGGCATGGGCCCGTGCCAGGCACGGCCCGGCAGGGAACGGCACGGTAGAGCACGACGGGCCACCGGGCCGTGCCGTCCCAGTCCACCGTGCTGGCCAAGTCGGTGCTACGCCTACACGTTTCCTGCATGTTTGGTTGAGCAATAATGTAGATTAAAAAAATCGCACGTTTCCGTCTATATGCATATATATACTGTATATAGAAAATACTATCCACCCTATATTATCTTTATAACTAACAAAAAAATGCGATCATAAGGGAAGAGCAGCCTACTGTTTTCCAAATTGAATGATTAAAGTGGTTTACACGCTTCAATAACTAGAACTCATGTTAAAAAACGCAGGGGTCCACCAACAACAAATTTTATTTCCAATCAAAACTATAAACGAATAATTTGGTGGTGAATTTTTTTAGAAAAGAGTCTATGGCTAAAAGACTCATAATACTACATTTATTATTTTATGTTAATTTATTATGGAAAAAAAACCAAAACTACCTAAGTGGATAAACAAAGCACAAACAGGGGAAAAAATAAAAACATGGATACTAGGTACTATTTTCTCATCATCGTTTTCTATAAATATTAGATAGTTTTTCTCCCCTATTGTAACGCACGAGCATATTTGCTAGTTATATATATTTGACCAAACAAACTACTAGTAGTTTGGAAAGGAAGAAAATATGTCAAGTCAACGGGTAGGTAGCTAGCGCGCAAAACCTCTGATAAAAAGGTAATCAGGCCAGTGCGTAGTAGATTTAATTAACAGTTGGGTGTATACACCACTACTACTCTAAAGGATTAAGATGCCCAAGAGAAAGGTGAATTGGGTTAATTCTAAATTTTTTTATAATAATTAAATCCTACGGTTAGCCCAATTAACACTTGTGCCTAAAAAATGTTTCTATTAGTCTAACGCACAAGAGTTTAGTACCATAAGTTCTAATCCTACTCAAGCACGGCAATTCTAGGAATGTAAATGACAAGAATTAAATTGCTCAAAGTGAATGCTCAAAGTAAAGAGAGAAGGAGGAACGCGGCGATGTTTTGCCAAGGTATCGGAGAGTCGCCACTCCCCACTAGTCCTCGTTGGAGCACTCGCACAAGGGTGTAGCTCCCCCTTGATCCGCGCAAGGATCAAGTGCTCTCTACGAGTTGATTCTTCGACACTCTGTCGCGGTGAATCACCCACAACCGCTCACAACTTGAGTTGGGTTATCCACAAGCTCTCCGGATGAGCACCAAGCTCTCAATCACCACTAAGCCATCTAGGTGATGGCGATCACCAAGAGTAACAAGCATGGACTCTCACTTGACCACGACAAGCCTAATGAGAAGGGTGGATGCACACTTTGCTACTCTTGATCTCACTAATGAGGGCTCTCTTTGGGATTCTCAAATATCAATCACCTCACTAGGACCTTGCTCTTCTTGGCACTCTCAAAGGTGTTTCTCAGCTGTTGGAATGAGCAAAAGTACCCCCACACACGAGTGGAGGTGGTATTTATAACACCGGCTGAAAAACGAACCGTTACGTGCCTCTGCAGGGTGACCGGATGCTCCGGTCATGTTGACCGGACGCTCCGATCAGTACACCCCGAACTCCAGTGTTTAAAATGTGACCGGACGCTGGCTAGCGTCCGGTCGTGATTTTCCCTCTCTGGAACCTTACTGGAGTCGATCGGACGCTGGCTCTCAGCGTCCGGTCACTTCATCTCTCAGCGTCCGGTCACGCCAAACGATTTCACCTTGGTCAAATGAACTGACCGGACCCTGATCCAGCGTCCGGTCACATCGGAGCCAGCGTCCGGTCAGTATTTGACCCTCTATTCACTTCCAACTCTCGATCATATGTGAATGAAGTTTGCTCCATTGGATCTAAGGGCTATTTTGGAGCTGCCTAGTGCTAGTTTTAACAAGTGTGCACCACACCTAACCCACTAGACTCACCTAGGTCAAGCTACCCATCTATACCCTCCTTAATAGTATGACCAAAGAAAAACAAAGTTCTAAACTACTCTAAGTGTCTCTTCAACTTCAAATGACACTTAGAACTATTCCATCCTTAACCTTGTCGTCCATCTTTTGAAAACTGAAATAATTTCTATCGTAGGGGCATGACCACCATGATTGCCCAATCGATCTCTATTACCGTGACCTAACTTAATTACCTCTGCAAAACACACGTTAGTCACAGTAATCACGTATTGTCATTAATCACCGAAACCCAACTAGGGGCCTAGATGCTTTCAATCTCCCCCTTTTTGGTGATTGATGACAATACCACCTCAAGTATATGAAAGAGATGAGGTTTTTAACATGCTTGGTTCATATAAGCTTTTGGCAATAAGAACAAAAGTGTTATGCAAGCTTATATGATCTAAGCCAACATAATATACTCAAAAGATATGAAATAAGCATGAGTACAAGTAATAAAGCTCATTTGTATCGGAGTAAAACGTGGAAGCAAAAGTAAATGAGCATAACACAAGTGATATGACATATAAATAATTGAAAGTAGAGAGCACACATGTCATATATCACGATCACGTAGATATCACTGTCACATAAATATAGTTTAATGCATAAGAAGTAAACACATGACGAATGCATAATAGTATATCACACATAAAAACTCCAAATGTAATATATAAGCTAATATAATAACTAAGATCCCCTTAGATATGTCGCTCCCTCTAAGGCTAGCATACTCGAACCCTCTCCCCCTTTGGCGTCAAACACCAAAACCTAAGGGTCGGTCGGCGGGGCTGCAGCGGACGAGCCAGGTGCTGAGGTACGAGGAGCGAGCTAGAACTGAGTGCCGTCATCATATGACCATGAGCTCTGAGTAGTCTGACCCTCTGTAGCTATAAGCGATGCTGAAGCAGTCTAGGTCGGATCAGGGACTGGAGCTGCTATAGGCTGTGCTGGTATGACTGAAGCAGCTGGCTCTGATGATGCCACTGAGGAAGAGAGCATCTCTGTAGTCTCGGTAATAGGTGCAACTATAGAAGGACCTGGGACATGTAGATATGGTGGAGTACGCTGCCCTGTCAAACTCACTGAAGGAAGCACCAAGGCTCCTGGACACTGTAGTCTCTGGCACAAGCAACGAGGACGTCTCAGCCGATGTGAAGCCCGTCTAAAGAGGTGTGAACTGCGGGGCTAGCACTGACAAAGCAAAATACTAGGACACCTGCTCTGTAGGTGAAGCAAACTGTGCTAGTGGCTGTCCCTGACTCTGAAGCCCACTAGGCTGTAACGCTTGAGTCATAGAAGTGGTGGCAGTCTGACCAAGCTGGGGCGAAGGCTGTGGCAGTGGAGCCCTAATAGCTGTCACAACATGCTGCATAAACCCAAGTAGCTGCTGCTGCATGAGGATCTACTGCTGGTGCATGGCCTGCTGCTGTTGCTGTAGAGCCTACGTCTGCTGCTAAATAGCTAGCTGCTGTCGCTGGAACTCGTCCTGCCGAGTCTGAAACTGTGCGAAAGTAGCAGCGGTCTCCTGAGCCTAGCGTGCCTGATCCTGCCTCATCCGCTCAAGGATAGCCAGTAGAGTGGGGTCTGTCTGTGGTGCAGGTGGAGCTGAACTGGAGCTGCCGGCCTCATGATCATGTCGACGTGCAGGCATCTGAGGAATGTCCAGATAGTCCTCATCTGAGCTGTCACTGGGGTCGCTCTCGACCACCCCCTCCTATTGAGCAAGCTGCTGCTCCTCTGTAGCTGCAATACCCCTGATAATATCATCCTGCTGGGTTGCAGACTCTAGCACCTCTAGACGACGGCGCGGCTAGCTAGGTGCACTCGGTGTACTATGACAGATCATCTGAGTCAGGTTGTAAGTAGGGAACTCTATCGTAGCACCACTGTACTCAGCTAGCATCTCAGGCGGCTTCACTGTCACTGCCCTGTGAATAAGAAATGTGATCCAATGTGCATAGGGCAACTGTCGATGACCTCTGAACCCCTCAGCAATAGTATCCTCCATCTCTGATAAAAGGAGATCCCAAATGTCAAATACGGTCTGCTGCATCAGGGAGTTGAGAAGCCATAACTGTAAGCGAGTCAAGCCCTCATGATACCCCATCCTCGAAATCAGGGTCCTCCTCATAATGGCATCCAACACTCTAGCTGTAGGAGTGAGATCACTGGGAGTCATGCTCGACCCCTCACCAAAAGGCTCCTTGAAGCAGTGGCGGACTAGATCTGTAGGAGGTATCATACCACCATGAGGGCGTCTGGGAGGCATCGTCTGTCCATAGCACACCTCATGTAGCCTAATGGGCTGCTCCTACAGCCTAAGAATCTCCCTGACCCTAGTGCTCGTCAGCCTATAATCTCTGCCTCTGAATGCAAAGTGAATATATCTGTGCTGCAGGTCAATCTAGAGAGTAGCATAGAACTGATGGACCCAAGATGGAACATATAAGCCTGTCCATCCAAGTAAATCTGTCAGCCCTGGCAAGTAAGATAGATACTGGCGAATATGCTCTTCGGCTGCTGCTACAATAGAGTCAATGTGGCACACCCCTTTGAGATCTGAATACAGCACCACTGTTAAGATATGCATTATAGAAATCCTCCTGCAGTGGTGTGTAAAAGCCCTCCGAAGCTCTGTCATCCCTCCTCGGTGGGAACCACTGCTCAAAGTCTACAAACCTAAGCTGCTGCACCTGCTTGGCCATGGCGGCCCTTAAGTCCAAGTGTGTCACTGGAGGCGGACCCTGTGGTCTAGGTGGTGGACGAGAACCCCTCCGTTGTGTATATGCCCTCGGTGTGACTAGAGCACGGGTACGACCAGAGCAGTGAAGCTATGGCTGAGGTGCCTGCTCTGTCTCCTTGGCCTGCTGCCCCTCCTGAGTCTGCTCTGCTGGCTGTGGTTGCTGCTGTGACTTCCCCTGAGGCTGACCCTCATCAATGGCAACATGCCGTCCTCCAATCATGAGAGTCCCAGCTGGACCACCATGAAGGCGCTCAACCCGCTAAAGTGTTGCCCTCGCTTCTGGTGAAAGCTGGTCTGCAATGACAACAGCACTACGAGCACCTCCTCTCTCGACACGCTCTATGGCCTCTACAACTGCGGCTGCTCTAGCTGTATCTGCATCTAGGTACTTGCGCTTCTTTGTTGCAATCTTCTTCGTCACCTTGCCTTTTGGATCTGCAGGCAAGCGAGGTGGACGCCTCGGATCCTCATCACCTGGATGACCTTCGGTGTTCTTCACACGAGCCATCTGAAGAATTTGAAGAGAACAACTGCCGTTGACAAGAAACAATTGCCAACTGTCACTTCCGAGGCTTGGCCTCGATCCGTACTCGCGAGCTTGACCCCGAGTTGACTGTCAACTGCAAATAGGACCTCAACGGCACCGACTCGCTGCACGATAGAATAGATAGGATATACAAATAATTTTAATTATTCATCTAGAGATACAAAACCCTAAGAAAGCAAGCAATTAGGTACAAATTTAGAACTGAGGGCTTGCTACCTGACGAACCGGCGATCCAAAAAGTAGAGAAACGGCACACGGGGAACCACCGGGAATCCTAGGGTTACGGCAATGGCTCTAACGCGCTGATGAGGGCAATGGCGAAGCAATTGAGGCAGCGCTGGTGCACGGGGGCGGTGCTAGGGCATGGTGGCACATTCTAGGGCACAGGAAGGCGCAGCGCGGTGGTGAGTGGTGGCACGGCTGTGGGAAATCTCGTGGCGGCGTGAGCGAAGCGGTGCTGCTCGGTGTCGCGCGGGCGGTGCTGGCACGGAAAGCGGCGCTGGCATGGAAGCAGTGCAGAGCAGGAAAGCTGGGCTGGCAACTCCGACGACTGGGGCGTGATACGGCGGCTCGGGGAAGACGGCGCGGCGATAATAGAGGTTAGGTCAGCTCGCGCGTGGAATATATGGGGGTCCCCCGTGGATCAGAAAAGGAAATGGAGATAAGAGATTGATTCCCGCACGTTTCCTATTGATCGGACGCTCTGGTGGCAGCGACCGGACGCTGTCACCCAGCGTCTGGTCGATTCCAGAGAGGTCCAAATCCTCTGGAATCACGACCAGATGCATCCTATCTCAACTGACCGGACGCAGTCAGAGTCCGGTGCGAGCTTATGCCTTCGTCTTCGATCGACCGGACGCTGGATCGCCTTCTGACCGGACGCTGGGAGAACACTGTTTCAGCATCCGGTCACTCCTTCTCAGCAGCATGTTCACCTCCTGTGAAATAACCGGACGCTAGACTTCGGAGTCCGGTGCAGCGTCCGGTCACTCCTTTTCCAGCAAATCTTCAATGTCCTTCGTGCTGCCTGTTCCCAATCAAGTCCCAACTTCAATAAGATCCAAATAAACACCAATTGGGACTGATGTGAGTGACCTCTCTCAAACCCTCATGTTTTTTCAAAAATATTTTGCCTTAGGCTATAATTTTTTTAAGAAAATAGGCAATAAGAGGGCAATTGAAGATAAACGACAAAACAACATTCATGCATATGCAATGCAATACTTGAAAGTAAATCTAGTTGCTTGTCAAGTTTGATCCAAGGTTAAGCTTCTTCACACGCTTTTCGGTGATTATCTTAACCATGTTAGACAAGCCCTATATGCATTACAAAACATTAAACATGTTGTATATTACAATGCAATGAAAGGGACAACACAAGCTCATCTTTTAGTAAAGTTGCTAAAATCAAGAACATTGAGCTCATTCCGCAATCTACAAAATGTTGCCTCATCTAGCGGTTTAGTGAAGATATCCGCCAATTGATCCTCGGTCCTTACACCTTCTAATGATATATCATTCTTTGCAACATGATCTCTAAGAAAGTGATGGCGGATATCTATGTGCTTGGTGCGAGTGTTGAACCGGATTATTTGCAAGTTTTACCGCACTTTCATTGTCGCACAAAAGAGGTACTTTTTCTAGAACTACACCATAGTCTAGCAAAGTTTGTTTCATGTAAAGTATTTGTGCACAACAAGCACCCATGGCAATGTATTCCGCTTCGGCGGTGGACAAAGCCACACTATTTTGTTTCTTAGAGGACCAAGACACAAGTGATCTACTAAGCAAATGGCACCCTCCGGATGTGCTTTTTCTGTCAACTTTGCACCCGGCATAATTCGAATCAGAATAGCCAATTAATTCAAATCTAGCTCCTTTAGGATACCAGAGGCCAATGCTTGGTGTGTGCTTAAGATACTTAATGATTCTTTTAACGGCAATCAAATAAGTTTCCTTAGGATTAGCTTGAAATCTAGCACACATACACACACTAAACATGATGTCGGACCTAGATGCGGTTAAATATAACAAGCTACCAATCATAGAGCGGTAGAGAGTTTGATCAACCTTGTTACCTCCCTCATCTAGGTCGAGATGTCCATTAGTTGGCATTGGTGTCTTGATTGGCTTACATTCATCCATCTTGAATCTCTTGAGAAGATTATTTGTATATTTCTCTTGAGAGATGAAAATCCCTTCTCTCATTTGCTTGACTTGAAAACCAAGAAAGAATGTAAGCTCTCCAATAATTAACATCTCGAACTCCTTCGATATCAATTCACCAAACTCTTTGCAAAATTATTTATTTGATGATCCAAAGATGATATCATCAACATAAACTTGACAAATGAGGATATGCCCATAAAGCTTTTTGGTGAATAGTGTGGTGTCGACCTTCCCAATGGTGAAGCCCTTCTCAATAAGGAAGTCCCGAATGCACTCATACCAAGCTCTTGGGGCTTTCTTAAGCCCATATAATGCCTTAGACAACCTATAAACATGATTAGGATATCTAGGGTCTTCAAACCCGAGAGGTTGATCAACATAGACTACTTCATTAATAAAGCCATTTAAAAATACACTTTTCACATTCATTTGGTATAATTTCATTTCATGATGTGATGCATATGCAAGGAGGATACGAATGGCTTCTAATCTTGCAACCGGTGCAAAGGTCTCTCTAAAATCCAAACCTTCAACTTGAGAGAACCCCTTTGCAACTAGTCTTGCCTTGTTTCTCACAACAACACCTTGATCATCTTACTTGTTGCGGAACACCCACTTTGTTCTAATGACTCTTGCACTTTTTGGTCGCTCTTGAAGAGTCCAAACTTTATTACGGGTGAAGTTATTCAACTCTTCATGCATGGCATTTATCCAATCTGGATCTTGAAGAGCTTCTTCTACCTTAGTAGGCTCAAAGCAAGAGATAAAAGAGTGATGAGTAATAAATGAAGCAAGTTTTTGTGAGCGAGTCATTACACCCTTTGATGGACTCCCTATGATGAGGTCTTGTGGATGATCTTGTAGTAGAGGTATATTTCTTCTATTGATCACTTGAGGAGGAGGTTGTGGAGCATCAACATCTTGTGCTTGTACCACTATTTGATCATGGGAGACATGCGTGTCTTCATTTTCTACTCTCCCATCTTTATCACCATCTTGTGGCACACTTGATGAGAAGGTGGATCAATCACTTGTACATCATCTTCATCATCTTTAGGCTTGATGTCTTCAACCGGAATGTTCTTCATAGACTCCCTCAATGGTTCATCACCTACATCATCAAGATTCTCATGTGCTCCTTGGGAGCTGTTAGATTTATTAAATTTCACATCATATGTTTCTTCAACCAAGCCGGTGGCATGATTAAATACTCTATATGCTTTGGACTTTGATGAGTAACCAACAAGAAAACCAATATCACAACGTCTTTGAAACTTCCCTAGGTGTTACCGCTTCTTGTAGATGTAGCATTTGCAACCAAACACTCTAAAGAAGGAGACGTCCGACTTCTTCCCATTGAGCAACTCATAAGGTGTCTTGCCAAGGAACTTTTGAAGGAATAGGCGGTTGGATGCATAGCATGCGGTGTTGATAGCTTCCACCCATAGAGCTTCGGGGGTGTTGTACTCATCAAGCATTGTTCTTGTAAGAGTGATCAATATCCGGTTCTTCCTCTTAACTACACCATTTTGTTGAGGAGTATATGTTCCGGAGATCTCATGTTTTGATTCCAACTTCATCACAATAGGCTTCTATGTTTGTGTTGTTAAATTCCTTCCTATTGTCATTTCTAATCTTTTTGAGCTTCACTTCAAATTTATTTTGTGCTCTCTTAGCAAACTTCTTGAAGTAAGATGCAACTTTGGATTTGTCATGAAGGAAGAATACCCATGTATACCTTGAATAGTTATCAACAATCACAAGACAATAAAGATTTTCTCCCAAACTCTTGTATGTTGTTGGTCCAAATAAATCTATGTGAAGGTGTTCTAGCACTCTTGTGATTGACATGAAAGCTTTGGTTGGATGAGTATTTGCAACTTGCTTGCCGACTTGACATGCACTACAAAGCTTGTCCTTCTTAAACTTCACATCCTTCAACCCTCTCACCAAATCATTCTTCATTAACTTCTTGAGTGAGCTCATCCCAACATGAGCGAGTCTTCTATGACACAGCCACCCAAGTGTTGTTTTGGTGAATAGATAAGTCTTTAAGTTTGTATCTTCGGAGGTGAAGTCCACTAGATATAGGTTGTTGTATCTAAATCCTTTGAATATCACTTGTTCATCATCCTTCTTAGATACAATAACTTCCTTCTCGGTAAACAAGCATTGAAAGCCAAGATCACACAATTATCCAACGGATAGCAAGTTGAAGCTCAAGAAGCAACATATAGCACATTTGAAATAGAATAATCATTTGATATTGCCACTTTGCCCAATCCTTTAATCTTGCCCTTTGAGTTATCTCCAAATGTGATCCTTTCTTGTCCATCTACTTCTTCATCTAGTAAGGTGAACATACGAGGATCACTGGTCATATGTTGTGTGCAACCACTATCAATAACCCATTGACTTCCACCAGTCTTGTAGTTCACCTACACACAAGAGATCAAGCTTTAGGAACTCAAACTTATTGAGGGCCCTTCACCTTCTCAACAAGTGACTTTGCAACCCAAATTTTCTTAGGCCTATTCTTGTTGGGAGGTCCTAAGAACATGACTTTTATTTTCCCACTAGAATCCTTTCTAAGCATGTAGTGAGCATTGAAGGCAAAAGGTCTATCATGCTTGGGCAAGGGTTGTGGTGGTGGAGTTTGGCACTTATGAGCAAAGTGACATTCTTGTCCACACTCAAAACATCTCTTTGGTTTTGGCTTTGACTTGTGTTGTTGTTGAGCTTGAGCCTTCTTCTCTTGGTTTGCTAAGTACCCAATGCCACTTCTATCTATCTTCGTGACGGTGTTCATAAGTAGCTCACTTTAAAGATGCTTTTCTCTTGTGAACTTGCTCAATCTAATCTTGAGATGCTCTTTCTCCAACTTAAGCTTCTTGTTTTCTTCCTTAAGAGCATCATTGTTCTTCTCTTCCTTGAGCTTCTTGTATTCTTCTTTGAGCTTCTCATTCTCAAGAATCAAATCACCATCATGATCAAGAGTTTCTAGCACAATGGTGTTGTGGCTTTTGATCTCTTCATTGTCATTCTTGAGCTTGACAAACTCATCATAATCATCGGTCTTAACCACTTGCTTGCCCTTGCTACTACAACTTTGCTCAATGCTCTCAATGATCAAATCATCACATGATGTAGCTATATCAATCTTAACAATATCGTTAGTAGCATCATATGGCTCATTGGATAAAAAATTTTGAGCAATGACAAGACTATCACGATTAATCTTAAGAGCAGTATATTCTTCCTTTAGCTTGTTGTGTCTAGTGATGAGCTCTTTGTGTACCAACTCAAGTTTATCATATTTATCTTTAAGCACTTTCTTAGAAGATTTGAGCTTCTTGAGTTTGGATGACATAACATCCTTTGCTTCTCTAAGCTCAACACTAGCCTTTTCCGCTATATCACATTTTGCTAAAAGTGCATCATTTTTAGCCTCTAGCTTTTCATTCTTAGCTCTAGTCTTTATAATGATCTTAGTGTATTGTTTGAGCCATCTAGCAAGATCATCATAAGAAGGTGATTCATATTCATCATCATCACTATCGCTATCATCATTACTAGCATGTTCATCACCACTACTATCATCATCATTTGTTACCTTGCGTTCACCCTTGGCCATAAGGCATAGGTGTGTAGAGAATGATGGCGGTGGTGGCGGTAAAGATGATGAAGAGTCAATAACAATAGCGGCCACCTTCTCGTTGTCACTAACATCATCGAATGATCCACTAGATGAATCAATGTTCGTGAGCCAATCACCGACGATGTATGCCTTTCCACTCTTATTTTTCTTGTGAAAGTCCTTCTTGCCATCTCTCTTCTTGTATGGCTTGTCTTTCTTCTTCTCATCTTCATCACTTGAGTCATCTTTCTTGCCCTTATTCTTGTTCTTAAACTTGTCTTTCTTGGGCTTTGTGCATTGGTAAGCTAGATGACCAAGTTCTTCATAATTGTAGCAATCCATCTCGGAGATTGGCTTCCTTCTAGAGCATGTGAAGAACTTCTTCTTCTTGCCATCGAACTTGATGCCACTCTTGTTGAGCTTCTTTAGCATCTTGGTGGTTTTCTTTACCATGAGAGCAAGGCTTGCATCATCAAATTCATCATCACTTGAGCTCTCATACTCAAGCCTTGCTTTGCCCTTTTCTTGGCTAGCTTTGAATGCTAAATCTTTTTCTTTCTTCTTTGTAGAGGATGAGTCATCTTGAGGTGTGATGTGCATGTACATCTCATGAGCATTGATCTTTCCCAAGATTTGTGTTGGTGTAGCGGTGGAAAGATCACCTTGATGCAGCATGGTCACAATATGTCCATATTTGTCAATGGGGAGGACACTCAAGATCTTTCTTACAACATCGGATGGTTGCATTTGAGTGAGTCCAAGCCCATTGACTTCCTCTACAAGAACATTCAAACGTGAATACATTTCATTAGAACATTCTTTACGAAGTATTTCAAAAGAGTTAAGCTTTTTTATGACAAGATGATAGCGTTCCTTACGCTCACTCTTTGTTCCCTCATGGAGCGCACAAATGTCCAATCATAGTGCATAGGCGTCTTTGTGGTTCCTCACCCGGTTGAACACATCTTTACAAATGCCTCTAAATATGATGTTTCTAGCCTTTGCATTTTATTTTTCATAATTCAACTCATCGCCTTGTGGGTGTGCGGCATCCCGAGGTTTTGGGAAACCTTGTGAGGCAGCTCTAAGTATTCCAACATCTAGAGCTTCTAGATACACCTCCATGTGGATTTTCCAATATAGAAAATCATCCCCCTCGAAGATAGGAGGAGGTCCATCCCCATGAGACATCTTTCACTAGGCGGTTAAGACTAAATACGTGAGCACGAGGCTCTGATACCAATTGAAAGGATCAAGATGCCCAAGAGGGGGGTGAATTGGGCTAATTCTAATTTTTTTGCAATAATTAAATCCTACGGTTAGCCCAATTAACCCCTTGTGCCTAGAAAGCGTTTCTATTAGTCTAACGCATAAGAGTTTAGCACCATAAGTTCTAATCCTACTCTAGCATGACAATTCTAGGAATGTAAATGACAAGAATTGAATTGCTCAAAGTAAAGAGAGAAGGAGGAACGCAGCAATGTTTTGCCGAGGTATCGGAGAGTCGTCACTCTCTACTAGTCCTCGTTGGAGCACCCGCGCAAGGGTGTAGCTCTCCCTTGATCCGTGCAAGGATCAAGTGCTCTCTACGGGTTGATTATTCGACACTCCGTCGTAGTGAATCACCTACAACCGCTCACAACTTGAGTTGGGTCATCCACAAGCTCTCCGGATGATCACCAAGCTCCCAATCACCACCAAACCGTCTAGGTGATGGCGATCACCAAGAGTAACAAGCTCGGACTCTCACTTGACCACGACAAGCCTAATGAGAAGGGTGGATGCACACTTTGCTACTCTTAATCTCACTAATGAGGGCTCTCTTTGGGATTCTCAAATCTCAATCACCTCACTAGAACCTTACTCTTCTTGGCACTCTCAAAGTGTTTCTCAGCTGTTGGAATGAGCAAAAGTACCCCCACACACGAGTGGAGGTGGTATTTATAACACCGGCTGAAAAACAAACCGTTATGTGCCTCTGCGGGGTGACCAGACGCTCTGGTCATGTTGACCGAACACTCCGGTCAGTACACCCTGAACTCCAGTGTTTAAAGTGTGACCGGACGCTGGCCAGCGTTCGGTCTGCAATGACCGAATGCGTCCGGTCGTGATTTTCCCTCTCTAGAACCTTACTGGAGTCAACCGGACGCTGGCTCTCAGCGTCCGGTCACTTCACCTCTCAGCGTCCGGTCGTGCCAGATGATTTCACCTTGGTCAAATGAACTGACCGGACCCTGAGCCAGCGTCCGATCAGTATTTGACCCTTCATTCACTTCCAACTCTCGATCATATGTGAATGAAGTTTGCTTCATTAGATCTAAGGACTATTCTGGAGCTACCTAGTGCTAGTTTTAACAAGTGTGCACCACACCTAACCCACTAGACTCACCTAGGTCAAGTTACCCGTCCATACCCCCTTAATAGTACGGCCAAAGAAAAAACAAAGTCCTAAACTACTCTAAGTGTCTATTTAACTCTAAACGACACTTAGAACTAGTCCATCCTTAACTTTATCGTCCATCATTTGAAAACCGAAACGATTTCTATCGTAGGGGCATGACCACCGTGATTGCCCAATCGATCTCCATTACTGTAACCTAACTTAATTGCCTTTGCAAAACACATATTAGTCACAGTAATTACGTATTGTTATTAATCACCGAAACACAATTAGGGGCCTAGATACTTTCATACTCTACTAATTAGTGAACGTTCACTGATTAATTAAAAATCTAGTGAATGATCCGACAATCTTGTAGCTTTCTTTTTTTGAAAAAAATATTTGCACAACTTTTAAATTTTTGGAATGTTACAGGTCATATACTCACGTACATAATGTTTAAGGGACGTCATGACTTATTACCACAACTTCGAATCATAATTAACGTTTCTAATATATTATTTGATGTTAGTTTATTTATATCTATATCTATACCTAATAATAAAAAGGTAAAATTTCAGCCCTTTTTTCGTCAATTTCAGCCCTTTTTTCGTCCATCCATTATTTTTTGTTCCTTTCCCTCCAACCACTGGACAATGGAGAGTTTTTTCTGTCCGTACTTATATATGTAACCTGTGGTCATACAAGTTAGAATAGTTTGCGTCTTAAACTGATATGGAGTCTGATTATAAGATTATTGGGTTCCGTTGTAAGACACGGACGCGTCTATTTATATACCTGTAATATTAATATATATATATATATATATATATATAATATTCGTAAGGCAAAATTCCTGCCTTAAATTTTTTTGTTATCAATTTTTTACCGGCTCCGTGTACCGTGTTTGTGTCAAGTTCCGTTTTGTTTTTCGATTGGCCATCGTCGGCTCCATATCCATGAGACAAATATCCCTTCTCCATCGACGGATAAGGGAAAAGAGAGACGAATGAGGAGAAAAAAGGAGAGGGAAAAATGAAGAAAAAAAGAGGAATAAAGAATTAAGAAAAGAAAAAAAAGACAAAAAATCATCGGTTCCTATTTTGCTTCGGTCGTTTTGTTTCCGTTTCTTTAATTCCTTTTTTTCGGTCACCTCCCCTCTTCCTGTACGAAATTCCAGCTTCTATTTTTCTCCCTTTCCCGTATGGAATTCCAGTTTCTATTTTTCTCCCTTTTTCCCGTGGCGTGAGTTTCTGCTTTCTGTTTTTTCTTCTTTGTTTTTTTTAGTTCTGTCCGTCCCCTTTTGTTCTTCTTTTTTCCCTTCTTTCTGTCCGTGCATTTTCGTTTTCTGTTTTTATCCCCATCCAAATATGTATCTTCATAATTACATCTAGAAAGGGTTGGCATGTGTAAAATCGAGAGAGATTTCCCATCACAATTTTCTGGACAGGGACTAATTCTTGAAACGTCGGCAGCTAACTTCTTACCTATTTTAATCAGATACTAGAATTATAGAGTCGATAATGCTCTCCTTAGGGTGTCTGGATGGACGGACACAGATTCCCCACTCCCATCAGCATCATCCGTGCCCCTTCCGCCCAATATGCGTGCTCCCCTAATGCTCCCCTCAAGGCTTCTCTATCTAAAAAAACAGGATATCAATTCCCCATCCCGGTGCTGCTGCTCGTGCTCTCCTCGGCCTCGCTCTCCTCCTTGCTCCTGCTCCTCTCCCTCCTACGCCTCGGTTCCGCGCCGTCGCCGCCTCCTGCTCTCGCCATCCCTCCTTCCCCGCTGCCGACGGAGAAGAAGCAGGATTAGCAGCAGGCTCCCGAGGTCGCACGCCCGCCGCCTCCCCTTCTCCAACACACCGCGGTGGTGCCTCGCCGTGGGGAGCGCGCCCACTCGTCTTGTCACCGGGAGCGGTGCCGCCGCTCTTCAGGGCCACGCCCAGCTGCGCGCCCACCGACATCCCCCGCGTGACTCCGCGGCATCGAGCTCCGAGCTGGCGTTGAGCAACGTGTCAACAAGCATCCATTCGTCCAAGCAGCGACATGCGCTTAAAAGTACATGTTACAAGTGTATGTTTCAAGTGTTTCAGAGGTATGTTGGAAGTGTTTCATATATGGATGTTGCAAAAACAAGATTGAGATGTTGCATATGTTGCAATGGCTATACATGTATGTTGCAAGTGTCTATTCTAAATGTTTCATCTGTTTTGTCAGGTGTATGTTTGCAAGTGTGTTTACCTGGATGTTGCATGTGTGTCACACATATGTTATATGTGTTTTATCTGGATGTTGCATATATTTTGCAATGGTTTTTTCAAGTGTTTTCAAGTGTTTTACAAGTGTTTCAGACTTATGTTGCAAGTGTCTCAATTGTTTTAAACTTATGTTGCAAATGTTTTATATAGATGTTTCAAAAGTAGATCGGGTGTTGCATCTCCCTCCTCGCCTTTCTGCTGCGTCGCCTAGGTGTCTCCTCCTCTTCTCGATGCTGGTGATGTTCGGGCGGCGTGGGGGGGGGGGGGCGAGTCGTTCGAGCGGCGCGGAATCCGAGTAGGTGGGGCGTGCGGCACGGAGCAGGCGTGGGGAGCTGTGTCTGGACGCGGGCCTAGGACTGGACGTTCGGGCGCTAGCCTGACCGTTACAGATTCTTTTGGTCCTCAGTAGTTAGTCTGGAAACTCAATATTTAGTTGTACCAGCACATGGAGAGTATGAAAAGTAGAGTTTGATATATTTACCTCAATATTTTTGTTCTTTGCAACAAGAGAAAACAAATAAAATGGTTTTATTTTAGTTCAATATACGGTTAATAGGATATTATCGTATCATTGCCAACATTAACTAATATTATGAATGTCATAGTCCTCATAAATAGCCTAAATTATAGATTTTAATTTTATATAATATGTAAAACATAAATAAACACTTGCTATTTTTGTCGTTATTTTTCATTATATTTGATAGTTTTTTTCTCCCGCTGCAACGCACGGGCTTGTTTGCTAGTAGATAGATAATTTATCATAATAGGTTTTGTACGTACTCTTTAAAACTAAACTTTTATTCATATATATAATAATAACTATCGACGAACAAAAAACAGATTCTCAACTTAACTTTTATAGCACGGCGGCTTTACACAATAAATTTACGAATAATTCATGCACACAAGTTTTTGTTGTTCAACTCTTTCAAAAAATCATACACAACTTATATTCAGCACAATTTGCCTACATAACTTCTTCTGAATAAATTTCTCAATCTAAAAAAAATTGTTCATAGTATATTTAAAAAATGGGTAGGATAATATGAAAAAAAAAGATGGAAAATAAAAAATAAAAGAGAAAAAAGAAAGTGAGAAAATAAAATGCAAAGGACCGAGAAAATTGCTTGGTGCCGTGACCGTGACCATGACCGTGCCAAGCAACGGACAAAGCACGCAGCATGTATATGCATGCATGTGTGGGTGATTCAGGTTTCGGTATTTCTAAAATTACGGGTTCAGCTCACTAAACTTGTCATGAGTTCTCATTCTAGTCCCATTACACATGCAAACTGCACGTTATTCGGCTACCCAAAGTTGTCCCGAGTTCTCATCTCGGTCTCTCACGGCCGCACACGTGTGCACTTCGTGCGAAAGACTGGCAGGTTTATGGAGTTGATTGGTGGGCCAATCTGTACATTTTACAAAAAAAAATGAGGCGGGCCAAATTCGAGCCATCTCTAGAAATTGTTGCTTTTAGGAACGGATAAGTAGAGACAGCTGGAACTACAAACTATCAGTAGTCGCCGCCTCTAAATTAGCTTGCTGTAGTAGTGATCTCTATTCCAAATTGTTGTAGTGCCGCATCTTGGCTATCTACCCAAAACAACTAGGACCAATTTGGAACTAGCTAGATCATGCAAGTTGGGATACATACATGTTGAGACTTGATATTAGCAAACTTTAATTTGGTTGTGAACAGATGCACTTAATTGTTAAAGTGACTAACTGATCCCCATCCAATCAATTAATTATCATAAAATAGCATAAAAAACTCATGATAAAGTGATTGATCCCCATCCAATCAATTAATTATCATAGAATAGCATAACAAAAATCATGGCGCATGTAAACGAAACAGTAAACAAAAACAACAGACAGATGTAGGTAGCAGCTAGGTTGTACACATACCCTGAGCTAGCAGGGGCATTTCTATGCCAAATTGAATCCTTATTGGCTTATATTGCTCAAATATGTATTTCTAGTGCTGGATAAGATCGGCATGCGCATCCATATCCAGAAGGAAGTAGCGCTATAATTTGAGGGGTCCACCAGTTAATCATGGAGCATGCATAAAACACAAGCAAGGATCAGAGCAAGATAGAGGAAGTGTACAACATCCTTTCTCTTCTTACGTGCAATTCGTACCCTGATCTATGCATGCCCATGTCTTTGGTTGTTAGATATCCGCCAAGAAATGAAAATGCAGAGAGCACCATCATCAACCAGATTTTATATATATGCCTCAAGAGAACTGTGCAAATTTGGAAGCACAAACAATGAAACCAAATCAAACTGATCTCAGACGATCCTCACCAGTCTTTTAAATACTGTGATAATGTTAATCTGTTGCAATTTTGGGGACTTGTATGCTTATTATTCCACATTTTGCGATTATAGTACAGACGTAGACATTATCGATGGGTATATTGTCTACCAAGAAACAATACTGTTAAGTTCTCAAATAAATAGGCCATTAAATTTTGGAAAAAAATATATAAAAATACGGACATCCACGTCAACTCGAGGACTCAAACCTAAAGTGGCAAGAAACCCGACCACCTGAGCTGACTTTCTACTTATTTCACTTGAGATACAAATAGCACGCCCTGTATATCATAATACACCTTTTAGCAGCAAATTAAACATATACTAGAACATCTCTTAAAAACACTACAATTGTACGGACCAATAATGGAGTGGAAAGTGGAAACGGTTCAAACATGAATGGATGATGATATTTTGTTTTATGAGATAGACTATATAATAGTGCAGCAGATATATCCAGATAGGCCTTTCCCCATGCATGGTTGTTTGTTGATCGACAGGTCATTATTGAAGGGGAACTCCACTAGCTCCTACGATGATGGTAAGCAAGGAAAAGGAAGGACGGCTACTCATCAGTCAGAGATCAGAATCCAAGTGCGTTCCGGCATTTCCATGGCTCCATACACGCGTCAGCAGAAATCCGAGACTCGACTCGAGAGAAAGGTGAAAGCAGCCATCCATGTTCTTCTTGACCGAATTAAAAGCCACAGGGGAATGATAGTATGGCGGCAAACAAAAAGGAGTCGCATGCGGCAGATAACATTTTGGGTGCGTGACGGTAGCAAAGGCTTTACACGGGACTGTAGAAGCAGGACGCGTGCGATGCTCTTTGTTGACCTTTGCTGCATGCTCTCGAGGCAACCACAGTCCACAGCCAGGCGGGCCACTCACTATTCTGCCGACCATTTCTAGACTAGACTATGTTACAGGAACACAACAGTGTGACTGTGTGAGTACTGGAAGTGTACAGTCCATTCAAACCACAGAGAATGCCACTCAAACCTGTACTAATTCCCATCCAAAATTATATAGATTTCCATCCCTGTCATCTTATTTTCTTGGTTGCCGTCCATATAGATAATTTGTGCCCTTAAATGCATTGAGAGAAACAAAGCGCGGTTACAAGACTGTCATCTTATTTTCTTGGTTGCCGTCCATATAGATAATTTGTGCCCTTAAATGCATTGAGAGAAACAAAGCGCGGTTACAAGATATTATGGCTAACTGCATGAACACAGCTGATAATCAAATTTGATCACTTTTTATAGTCTGAGCTCGATAGCATGCTTAGGCAAAATTATTTTGCCAGATTATTTATCTCCAAGATCTATTAAAAAATCAACATCCTTCGCTGTTCAAAGTCAAAAGAAACAGCGCCTCCTTCCATATGTGTGATTCATCTCCAAATACTTTCTAAAAAATCAACATCCTTCGCTGTCACGGTTAGGCTGACAGGCTGTGGTAGTTACTGTATTACTGCAGTACTACTGTAAATACCACAGTGCTTTCGCCGTTCACTTCAATTCTCCTGCATGGGATTGGGGGGCACCTGGGCAGCACACAACTACGCGGGTCAGTCACCATCACCACCCCACCTTTCTCGTCTTCGCCTCCAACTTCCCATGCCATTTGGCCAAACTCTATCCCCCACTAGCTACAAATCCCTTCCCCCTCTGCTCCATCCAATCCAATCCGCCCCATGCTCGCTCTCTCCTCCAGCTACCTCCCGAAACTCCAGACAGACGCAACCAACAGAGGAGAAACAAACAAAAACCGTCTCGTCTGAAAAAGGGGAACAGAGCAGACGAGCAGTACCAACACAATGGCCAGGGCACGCCCCAACGCCATCGCGCCGGAGCCGCCCCCGCCGCCGCCGCAGCAGCAGCAGCAGCGACGATGACCACCACCAACACCAGCCGCGGGGCCGATGCGGGCGGCCACCAACAACAGGACCAGGAGCGGCCGCCGGTGCTGACGGTGTGGCGCAACCGCGCAAGTCGCTACTCCTGAGCTGCTCCGGCTTCACCGTCTACGACGCGTCGGGCGCTCTCGCCTTCCGCGTCGACTGCTACGACTCCGCACGCCGGGGGCTGCGGCGGCGCGCGGCCGAGGTGGTGCTGATGGACGTGGCCGGCACGCCGCTCCTCACCGTGCGCCGCCGCAGCCGGCTCACGAGCCTGGGCCTGGCGCCGGACCGCTGGCTCATCTTCGACGGCGACGCCGCGGCGGGAGCGGGATGCCGTCGGCCCAACAAGGCCAAGCCTTTCATGTCCATGCGCCGTGCCCGCCTCGGCATCGGTCTCGGCCTCCTTGGGGCATCCTCCGGCAAGGCGCCGCTGGCGTACGTGACGCCGCTGAAGGCGCAGGCCGGCGAGGCGTACGTGGTGGAGGGGTCGTACGGGGCGCGGGCCTGCGCGGTGCGGGACGCGCGCGGGGACGCCGTGGCCGAGGTGCGCCGGAAGGAGCGTGTCGGGGACGACGTGTTCCGCCTCGTGGCGGGACCACGCCTCGGCTCCCCGCTCGCCATGGCGCTCGTCATCGCCCTCGACGAGATGTTCGCCGCCGGCGCGGGGTCGGGGTCGGGGTCCGGGTCGGCGCGGCGGCCGTCCCTGCTGCGCAGGACGTGGTCGGCGCGGGGTCGGGGTTAGTGTATGGAGCAGAGCAGAGAGCATGCACCTGTGTCCGGTGTCCGCACAGGCAACCTGCCCTGCACCGACTGTGAGCGTGAGCAGACTTGTGAACTCCAAGAAAACAAGGCGACGATCTGCAAGGATACAGAGACGTACAGTGGTAGAGTAGCTAGTTTCAAGTGCTTGATGCCGATTGTATATACGGCCGTTGTATCTGTAATACCATGATTCTGATATGTACCATGATGCCAGTTGAATTATATTTAGACGAGGATTGGTAGATTAACACAAGGATGTACCTTGATCAGAGATTCAGTCAATGCATCCTTCCATCACTCTCGATCTGATGCCTGTTCTGTTCAACAATCTGGCTTTCCAATTCATGAGTGATGCGTGATTTTACCGTATGCACGTTTTGCAGTGCTTCTCCGTCCTGCACAATTCCGAAAATTGATCATTTGACAACCCTTATTTGCTAACATCAAGCCTGTACTATACTACCAATAGCATTGTCCTCTCTAGCTAGGAATGCATGTTTGCATCCCAGAGAACAGGTGTCTCAAAAAAATCTGTGGCTACACCACCGGTAGGCTCTAATCCTCCATGCAATTTAATTTTCAGAGGTGAATTAATATACTCCATCGGTTAGTTTTCCATGGTAACATTCAGAGTGTGATCATGCAATCAGATGCAACATGCAGCATGACACTGATTAATCTCCGAAGACCCTTTTCACTACGTGAAAAACGTTTTTTTAGCAACGGAATAAATTTTTTTAGGAACGGTTGGCGATGGAGCCGCCCCTACAGTGGCGTGCTCGGAATCCACGAGACCAGCTACCCCTACAAATAAAACAGCAGAGGCAGCTGATGATACGAGCCGCCCCTACAAATGGATCTGATTTGTAGGGGCGGCTCACTCACTAGCCACCCCCGGAGTTGATATTTATAGGGACGACCGGTGATTGAGCCGCCCCTACAAATGCCCTGCCACTGCCCGAAACCAGTTTTTTCCCGCAAAAGCCAGCCGAGCGCGCGCTCCAATCGCTGGCCGTGACCCACATATCAGAGACAGCAGCGTGAAAAGAGAGCGCGCAATGGCGCACAGAGGGGAAAATTTTCCCATCCTTATCCTCTCACGCCGTCCCCCAACCAGTCGTCTCCCCGCCGCCCGCGACCCGGATAAGGGCAGCGACCCACCCAAGCGGGCGCATCCGCCGCCGCTGCCGCCACCTCACCCCCACCCGCATCCGCCGCCGTCGCGTCCTCGCGACCCGCGCGCCGCAGCCACCGCCACGTCCTCCTGAGTCCAGACCCACGCGTAGCAGCCACCGCCGACCCCGCTCGCTAGATATGAGTGGTCGTGGTGCCGG
Organism: Miscanthus lutarioriparius; assembly: GCA_904845875.1. NCBI lineage: Eukaryota > Viridiplantae > Streptophyta > Magnoliopsida > Poales > Poaceae > Miscanthus > Miscanthus lutarioriparius. The sequence continues at coordinate 126,072,489 of CAJGYO010000010.1, forward strand.
GATGAAGACGAAGGCGCAGCAACGGTGCTCCAGCCTTCGGCGCTGCAGCAGCCATGGTGAGAAGTCAATCTCTCTCTCTCTCTCTCTCTGCCAACTTCTTCCTCTCATATCTACTCAGTCTCTCTCCTTCAATTAGCAGAGGACTTGTTACTTCGTCGCTGGGAACCTGGTGTGGTGGCCACGACGACAGGACTCCTCCACGAAGAGTGACCGACGAGGCTGCAATCCCCAGCAACCCAACCCCCCGGGTGAGCTCTAGTCCAATGGCGCTACAACATAGGCAGGTTTATGTGATTCTCACATAATCTATTGTTCAAATCTCTAGTGGTACTATGGATATTCAAGTCCCAACCTGCGCAAGGTGCCCTCTCTCTTACCCTCTCTCAATCTCCCTCTCAGATCTGCTCTCTCTTTTCATTCCTTCAAAGGATCTATGTTCACAGTTGCATAAAAATGATGAGATCGATGTTTTGGTTTAGAATGGAATATGGTCGTGTTGATATTCTTGCTGCTGTCTACTTTATTCTGCATAAAAAATGAAAATTAGGTCAATTTTTCCAGTATGTTTCTATGAAACTAATATCCTGTCATAGAACAACTCAATGATTTAACAGAGTATCATGTGCTCCTGATATCTTAGGTTTCTGAGAATATTTGGAGCTGGAGTTCTACAACCATATCTATCATGTACAAGCATGCTCCCGTGCAGGTATAAAATAATTTTTCCTCATTTCTTGTAATTAGCTCTTGTTGTTGCCTTTAAGTTTTAAGTACTTAATGTTACATGCCTACTCTGATATTGTAGTTTTACTAGACAATAGAATATTCAAATGTCTCTAGTCAATGTACTTAGCATGACAAGTTAGAGTAAATTTAAGTGACTCTGAATCTCTGATCATTGATTTATAGTTGTGGCATGTCAAAATTTTCTGCTCTGAAAATGTGGGTGAAATTTGGCGGCTCAACAGTAGGAGTCATATTTGGCTTTAAAACATTGTTGCTTTGCTTGTAATTCACACAGGCTTGTAGTTGTTTTTCCTAGATATTATTTCTTGTTTCTAATACATTGTTGCTTTGTTTGTAATTCACACAGGCTTGTAGTTGTTTTTCCTAGATGGGCTACACAGGGTTCAATGCTTATTCATAGGATGCTAATTATGAGTCACATAGAACTAAGTAATTTCAGGATAGTTGTTCGGAGATAGTTGATTTAGTAGTAGCATTTTGCGATTCAATGTTATCCAATACGTTGTGATCATATCAGCTTGAATTGGAGCCAAGCTTAATATTACTTTCTGATGCTTTCTCCAATTTAGATGTTCATTTTTGTGCTGCCACTGGCTGCATTTTCTTGATCCGTGTGACATGCTAGATCTGTGAATGTGGAGCTGGGGTCCATGGATTTTGCACCAACACTACCTTTGCTTTGTATTTTATATGACAACTTCAGTGCTGCTGCTTTGAGTATTGTGCATGAATGCTAATTTATTTATAACTGTTTTGCTTAGTGCTCAATGCTCACTCTTAATTACTAGTTCTAACTTTTAAGTGCTCACTTTCACTGCTACTGTGCCTGAGCCTTATTTAGTTGTGTCCACTAACATGAATTGTTTTTCCTTTCAATTTACTGTACTTTAACTATACATCCAAATTAGCTAATTACTTTAATGTTGTACACGTCTGAATGATGGAGAGGACTATGACATGGGGCTGCGCAGGAGAAGACAACATCGACAGGATTAATATCAAGGTATGCCATGCTTCTACACTACTATAGGATGTAGCAACGGTGCATTTGTTAGAACAATATGTGTTCTTTATTCCTTGTTGACATCTAGCGTCTCAAAAGAAGATAGCTATAATATATGATCTGATCCACTGGCTGCATAAGTGAACTCTGCATATAGGTTACAGTGTTAGTCAGACCTGGTAAAATGAACTCTTGCACAGAGAAAACTGGAATAAGAGTAGCTGCAGAACTGAGGTGTTACTTAGTTGTTTTTCCAAAAATATCTTTTTTAGAACAGCTTGGATCATCTGTAGTCTATAAGGCCTCAAATCAGAATGTGTGAAATTTAGCTACTCCTGCTTTTAGAAAGCTATTAACCTGTCAATGAATTCGACAACCTGATTTATCAGCGATGCCAGAGTGACTTTCTAATGAATTTGAGAAATTCATTAGTAATGAGTCATTTGAGTAGCTCCCCACCACATCGGTATGAAGTGAAATTCTAACTCCACACCACTTGAATGACAACCATTTCTTGGACTTTTGTTTTAATTTTAAAAATATATTCTCACACAAGCATTAATTCCCATTCTGCAGCATATTACATATTACTTACAGTAGTCCAGGGAGTTCATCTAATAGCATCAAGGGTGATGCTGACAGGAGCTTCTTTGTTGAGCTTTGGGATGTTTCCGGACATGAGCGCTACAAAGACTGCCGTTCACTTTTTTATTCACAAATTAATGGTAGGTATTTTCTGCATCATTTTTCCTGCCAATAAAGTAATCCAATGCTGCATCTTTGCAGAAGTCATTTTTTTTCTTCTGTGCAGCTATTTAAACTGTGTAATATGAAACAATATCCCCTTTGAATGATATTTCATCTTCTCAGCTAGCCAACCATACTTGTATGAATATAGGGAAAGAAAAAACCATACATTTCTTGCATTTCTTATATGAACTTTGTTACATTTTGTTAAATCAGCGTGAAACTACCTGGCATGGTATGTCCACAATCTGAAACCTTATTGTCCAGTTTTGCCCAAGTTCCGTTTGATTTGTGCAGAACAAGAACTCGTCCTACTTCGTGGAGTGGATCCCGAACAACGTGAATTGTAAATTTAATTTTTTTTGGCGGAAAAATGATTTATAGGAGCGGTTGGTACTGTAGCCGCCCCTATAAATTTATAGGGGCGGCTGGTGTTCCCAGACCGCCCCTATAAATCGATTTGTAGGGGCGGCTACAATATCAACCGCCCCTATAAATCGATTTGTAGGGGCGGTCTGGGAACTGTCCTTACAAATGCATAATTTGTAGAGACGGTATGGTAGGGGCGGCTGACCGAACCACCCCTACAAATGCACTGTAGCCGCCCCTAGAAATCATATTTGACGTAGTGTTTGCTTGTAGTATAGCCCATCGTTGTATAACTAGGCATAGCTTGACGGCTTTTACTTCTTCATTCAAAAAGGTAACTTATAAAAAAAAAGTTACTTTATTGTGAGAGCTTCTAAAATTTAAACCGTTTCAAACGGAGTCATTTACGTACCTCTGGTCTCCTTCTCTTGTAGTAGCCGTCTGACAGTCTTGAGTGTCCATCTCAGTATTGTCATTTTCAGAAGGCACTAGTGTTGTCTGTTCCTGCGAGACCTGTGCCCACCTTTTCTAAGTAGTTTTCAGTAGCCGATTGAGATTGGAGAGATTTTCTTCTTGACAAAAAGGATGTCTACTCTCCGCTGCCTTTCAATCGTTTCAAACGTACGTGGACGGCTGAAACAAACGTGTCCAAAGACCACCGTGGTATGAACGAATTTGCTCCAGATTCACGTTTCCGAATAGATGGTGGCAAGCGCCGGCCTAATACATGGACAGCTTTGTCGCGCATGCACCACACGCGTGTCTGTGCATAACTTGACGGAATCTGTTTTGGCACGCGTGTCCTGGAATAATAAGCGTTCGATCGTGAAAAAGTCAAATAAAATAAGGGATTTGCTAATGCTCAGCGTCTCAAATTAAGGTTTGCTTCACACGACAAATCCTGACCGTTCATCTGTGATCCAACGGCGCATATATCTTCTTCTTCCTTTACCCGTTTTCTTCCGCTAGCTCTCAATCCCACGAGCTCTCTCGACGCGCCGCCGCCCACCACCCCCCTCCGCGGCGTGGTAGGGTCTCGCCGGAGTTCCGCTGTCGCAAAGCTCCGACGAGACCCTACCGCGCCCGCGGCGGACTCTCTCTTCCCCTTCCCCCTCCTGCCACTGTTTTTTTCTCCGACTCTGGCGAACGGCCCTGACGTCCTCGCCCCGACCTGGCCTGGCCGCCTCTACCGCCGCCAGGGCCCCGAAAGCCGCACAACCGCCGTCCCCGCCGCCTGGCCTGCCTAGCTCCCCCCAAGTCCCCTTCTTTACACGTCGGAGTTGGAGAAGAAGGGACGTGGGTGCAGGACGCCGGAGTGGGACATAGGCATGGTGGGCATGAGCGTGGGCGCCAAGCGACTGGATTGTAGGAAATGTGATAAAATAAATTTTTACCATTAGTTTCTCTTATTGTATGCTATCGTTGTTAAAAAGATCAATATAACCTCAGAATTACTTTGAATATAACTTTAGAAAAACCAAAATATCTTATAATTTGGAAAGGAGAGAGTAATTAGCAAGAGATGCATGTTTGACTCCATGTACAAGCAGGTTGGATTGATCCAATGACCCTTGGTTGATCAGAGTCGTTCCCCGGTGCGTGTTCATCGACCAGGTGCAACTTTTTCGGGTTCCGCTGAAGATAGGAATTTGACAAGGCGTACTCGTGAATTAACAAATTTCATGAAATTAATTTATTTTCACAAAAACTTATAGAAAATAGAAAAATCCAGCATTCTGAATGGGTCTACTTGAGAGAGAGGAAATGGAGTTGCACTAGAAAATATCTCTACTTTCATCAGCGACTCGTATTCTGTACGTACTACTATACCAGTCGCTACGTAGATTGTGATGTACTGACCGAGGCTTGTTTGTTCTGCCACGTCTATGTACTGACAGGCTTGTTTCGCTTTCTTCCATGTTGCGCGCCCGTGCATGCAGGTGGGGATCACCTACGCCCGTGCCCCCAATGCTGCTGTGCTCGCTTCGCTTCTGTGTTGCATGCTCGTGGATGTGCATGCAGGTGGGGATCAGATTTACATTTGTAACATCAGATTTATTTTTACAACATTTAGATGAAACATACAAAATATACATCTGAAACGCATCAAGCATACTACGCCTGCTAATGAAAACACTTGCAACATGAAGCACTTGCTGCAACATACGTCTGAAATAGTTGAAACGTTTGAAACATACGGTTGCAACATATGTGTATAGCCACTGCAACATAAGCAACGTCCAGAAAAAAAACTTTCAACATACGTTTGAAACAGATAAAACATTTGAAACATACATGTATAGCCATTGCAACATATGAAACATACAGATAAAACACCTGCAACATACATCTGAAACAGATAAAACATACATTTGCAACATACATGTATAGCCAATGCAACATTCAGATGAAACACATGCAACACCAGATGAAACATTCATTTGTAACACATGAAAACATACGGAGCTTAATTCCATGGAGTGACGAAAAAATTTAGGCCAGCACTCAGCTGTCAATGGTCATCCGGAAGAAGAAAATGACACATGCAAATGTGGACCTGCGCTCCTTTCATGAACAGGCAAGCGGCCTGGCCGGCCCTGCAACTGACTAATCCGGTCGGCCAAAGCAGCAACGCTGCAGGCAGGATGCGGCAGCAGGCACAACTTGGCCTAGGCGCAGACAACACTGAGAGAGAAAAGAGCAGGACAATAAGCAGAGGGGCCTGGCCGGCCGGTCCAGCTAGCAGCGAGCGCAGTTGGGAGCCTCTCTCTGTGGTCACGCACATGCACGGTTCCCCACGCGTGTACCCCAAACTGCACCCGAACGAGTAGCCGCACACGCTGCCCCGCAAAAAGAACGGGTACAGACCCGCCTGTAATTGCACGCCCCTCCCCCCTCGTTGTTTCTTGGGGTCACATGTGCGGGTTCGATCCGTCCGTTCGTCCGGACGCCCTCAACCAAGCGTTACCATTCCCTGTAATCCCTGTGTTGCAGCTATTGTACGTTTTACAGTTCACTGGCTGTCCACGGCCAGATTGCAATATTTTACTAACTTTTTTTCACGCCATTGTGTCAATTTTATGCTAATGATTTACACCTCAACAAACATAAATTCATATTTCCACGTCATGGTATTCGTACTAGTTTGTATAAAAAATAGAAACATTTATATCTTCAAATAAGTTTATTATAAAATTAGATTCAACCATCTATCTAATGAGTAATGATACTAATTATATACTACAGATATTAATATATATTTTTTATATATTTGATCAAAGGGCGTGTTCGGCTGGCTGGCTGCCGGCTGGCCAGCCGTCTCACAGAATCACTGTTCACGTCTTGCCAGAACAGTATTTTCCTCTCACAACAATCAGCCGGAATAGTATTTTTCAGTCCTACCGAACATGGCCAAAGTGGAGTACATTTGACTTGTCAGAAAGTGAGAACGACCGATAAAAAGGACAGAGTAATAAACAAGAAGCAATATAACATTATGTGCAATAAAATGACGTTGCTCTTTTTTTATGCGGTGATATCTAGCTAGTAGGGCCTATATGAGTTGGCACCAATTAGGTAGCTAGATTGTTCATTTTCAGTCCAAACCAGAAAAAGATGCGACCATATTCATTTTTGGGCCAAGTTATGACCTGTGTTCGTACTAAAGATCAAGTATAAGATAGTTACATGACATTTGTATTGTCGTCAAAATCAGTTGAACTTCTTCTGTTTATAATGACGCATGACTCATCGATGTAGACTAACTATAACATCTAGCAAGAACATAAAATAATATACTAGTAAATAGACATCAAAATGAGACTATATATATATCATTACAGTCTATGCATCATAATATAGAGCATTATTTTATTAAAAAATGAAACTATTTTGATATTTTTTGAGCTAGAATTAGTTCCCTTTTGATTTTCTAAGATTAAACTAGATTTTTCGAATTTAATTTCCACATTTTCAAAACAAAATATCTAGGTAGTTTTTTTAAAAATATATATATTTTTAAACTTTTTCGGTAAAGTCTATTTGACCCCTAAACTCTCAACATAGCCCAATTTACCTCTCTCATGGATAATGTGGCGGCACGTCAGATTAAACCTCCTTGAAAACCACCCAAGGAGCAAAAACAAACCGATTTTAATAGATAAAGGGAGCCAAAACATCAGATTTTTCAGTTTTAGAAAGTAAATTGGATCAGAACATAGTAGAGGAAGGTTAGGAAATTTTTTTCTACGTGAAAGCTGGGACAACTTAATTATCACTCCCCTATTATTGGGACACTAGTGCCGGCAGTGTTGGAATTTTTAGGGTAGGCCCAACTTAACTGACCACCAAGGCATTAAGTCTAGTTCCAAAAAGTCCAACACCAAGTAACCTGCCATCTCATCTTAGGACGCGTTTGGATGAACTAAACTAAACTTTTAGCCTATGCTTTGGATGCCAAATATAAGGTCTAAATATAAACTAGTCGTCGACTAAAAATAACTAATAGAGGCTAATTGATGAGTAGAACTCATTAGAAAAAAGAAAAAAAAATTAGTCCATATTTAACATATTACCCAATGACGAACTAAACTTTAGTCAAGTGATCCAAATAGGCCATTAACATGGTTGCTTATACCTAGGGCACAGTTTGGTCACAAAGCACTACCAGCTAACCTGTGGAACTAGACCGGACCAAATTCATCTCAACGTGGGTGCTTATACCGTTATTATGGTGTTATACCTATTCAAAATTCAGAACTAAGCTATCATGCCAAGTGCACACAACATTACAGGTCCACATCTCACGAGAGTAAAAAGAATAATTTAGTTTGTATTATATAAATTTCAGAAAAGTTAAAGATTTGATTCACAAAGACAAATTTTGTTCCTTTTTTTCCCTCCAGAAATAAATAAATAAGTCAGTAAAAAGGCTAACATAAATAAACAAGGCAAATTAGTTGGTTATTTCATGCCCTTAACTCATTATCTAGTTAAGCTTTTCAAACGCAAGAAATACCGGGACTCCAGGATAGTTTGCATCAAATTATGTGGGATAGAACAAACGGCAGAGCTAGTGCGCGGACGTCCGAATGCACGTGATTACTCTGTGTTGCGTGCCCCCGCTCTGATTTGCACCTACGTTTTCCGCAAAACGTGCCAAATTACAGCACGAGGAGGCGGTAGGAAAGGAAACCACCTCCGTGCGCGGCGGAATGCAGCTGCATGCATGCGCTTTTTACTCCACCGCCCCAGCCTAGCGTGTGCGTGCCGACTGCCGACTGCGCTGCCGAGGAAGAAGGCCATGCGGGGACCACCCGCGCCGCCTGCCCACAGGCGTTACCGCCCGCGCATGCTCCGTTTCACGCGCACATGCAGGAATCCTTGCACCCCTCTGTACGTACCTCTGAAACACGAAACACTCAACATGAAACAAATGCAATATACGTCTAAAACAACTAAAATATTTAAAACATTCACATGCAACATATACGTGAAACATGCAACATCTAGATAAAACACTTGCAACATACATCTGAAACAGATGAAACATTTTTATAAACGTATTGCAACATCTAGATGTATTTTTGCAACATCCAGGTAAACAACTTGCAACATTCATCTCAAACAGTTGAAACACCTGGAACATACATTTGCAACATGGGGTTGCAACGCAATGTCACCTTGCTGCTAGGGCGGGTGGATACTAAATGCCGCTATGAGCTCTACACACCGACGCGGAGCTCGTCTGGCGATGAAAGAGCGCAGCAACTCACCAGAGGGGAGGCGTAACACGAAGCTCCTCTCGCCTGCTGGCTAGAGCGTCCATCATGGAGGCTCGCCAGCTCGGTGGCGCATGCGTGGAGCTTGACGGCGTCGGTGGCTGGTAGCGTGCGCAAAGCTCGTCGGCACGGCTGCCGCAACCTCTGCCCCATTGTTCCGCGTCGAAGTCATCGATGACGGGGCCTGGCGTGTAGTGCCCAAACGGTCGCTGCCACACTCCTGCCTACCCTACGCCCGGTAGCGTTCTTTGTGTCGTCGCCCTCGCTTCGCCGCCGATTCGGGGCGAGGTGGTGGTAGTGAGGTGAGGGTGTATCGAAGGGAGAGGGAGGAGCTGGTGCTGGGCTCCCGGGAGCCGGCTGTGTCGTTGGGCTCAGAACAATTGGATAAGAACAATTCGGTGGACTCAGAACAAATAAGAACGATTAGGTGGGAAGCGACGTTAGTCCCTCCGGACGCTCGGGCTGAGTTACTGTACAACTGTTGATCACTTGATCTTATGCCTCGCCTTGATCCAGTTTGGCGGTGGCCACCGATTCCGTTGTGGGCCCGAAATCCTCAGGCCTTTCTTCAGAAGTAAACGCAGCAAGGATCCTCTTTTAGGCCCATTAGATATCATGGCCCAACGAGAATGTCACACTGACCAAGTGACCAGGACGCGGCGGCCACCTTATCAATACCTCCTCGGCCCCACCTGTCTGTCCCGCCGCTCAGGTCACACGCGGGGCGTTCGAAATTTGAAACCAACGGACCCTCTCTCCCTTCACTACACTCCAACGTCTCTCTCCATCACTCACAGCACGGCCCCCGAATCTCTCTCTCCACCTCCTCAGCTCCTCGCCCATCCCATCTCCGCCCGCCATGGCGACGGTCACGCAGGGGGTGCTGCTGCGGCTGCTGCAGGCGATGCACACGGAGGAGCGCGTGGCGGGGGAGCACCGCTCGCCGGTGCTGCAGGTGACGGCCGTGGTCCCGGCGCTGACGGCGTCCACCTCCGAGTCCCCGCTCCTCGCCGCGCCGCCCTCCAACGGCGTCCTCCTCAACCTCTCCGACGGCCTCCACTGCACCTACGTCCAGGTCCCGCCCGCCGACGCCGACGCGCTGCTGGCCGCGGCCCGCCCGCAGCTCGTGGGCCACCTCGTCCACCTCGACCGCCTCCGCTTCGCGCGCCCCGTGCCGCGCGCGGTTGGACTCCGCACCGTCCCGTCCTCCCGCCCCCTCCCCTGCGTCGGCAAGCCCGAGCCACTCGTCGCGCGCCCCGCATCCTGCGCCCGCGGCTATGTCATCCAGCCCGCCGCGTCCGCCGCCGACGCTGCGCCGCCCCTCATGCCCTCCTCCAACCCCTCCGCCGCTCCCGACGCCAGCGAGACCGCCGCCGTCAAGCGGACAGTCCTGGGTCCGAAGAACGCCGTCGCCGACCCCGCGCCGCAGCAGCCCGTCAAGCGCCGGTTCTCGTCCCCGGCGCCGCCGTCCAAGCAGAGAGATCCGTCGCCCGCCGCCAAGCCCGCGGTCTCTCGGGCGTCGTCTCCCTCCGTCGGCAAAAGCGCCTCGCGGGCGTCCTCGCCCGCGGTCAGGGGCACGCCGCGAGCCACGTCGCCGGCGCCGTCCAAGTGCGTGGTGCCGAGCCTGGTCGCCGCCAGGGAGGAGAACCGGAGGGTGGTGAGGGAGCCGGCGATCATTGTGCCGTCGAGGTACCGCCAGCCGTCGCCCGCGGGAGGGAGGAGGGGCGCCGCGTCTCCGGCCGTCGCCGGCGGGAGGCGGACCTCCCTGTCGCCTAGCTCGCGCCGGCTGTCTGGGGAAGGCACCGGCAAGAAGAAGGTTGGGGTGCTGGTGGCTGGGATCTCCAAGATGTCGGATTTGGGGAGTGGGTCGGCTGCGAAGCCCGGGAGGAAGAGCTGGGACGACCCCACGGTTTCACTTGGGACGGCGGCGCCAGGATCCGTGATGAAGTCTAAGGCCAAGGTGGACAAGGATTCCATCCTCAGGACTCAGGTCTGGATCCTCTGTTACTACATTATTGTGTTACATTTGGGACATCGTACTTGTCGAGACTGTCAAGATAACCATCTGATAATTCGAGGAATATAATTCTATCACTGCCTGCATTGTGACTGGAATAGTAGTAGTAAATAACTCTTTCTGAAGCGTTATAACCGTGTTAATTGAAAATGATCTTGAACTTGAAGGTATACCATTTGAGTGTGTTGTATTGTCGTTCAAACGAAAGATCTTCCAAGGTACACTCAGATGGGATTATAAATGGATGACTGCCAAATTCAAGCTAGGGAAAACCCAAAGTATGACTTAACCATGAACATTGAACAGCATACTTGATTCATTGGATCATAGCCTTGGTCAGATTTGGTTATGCAAATTAAGATCTGACATAGCTAGATGGTGTTCGATATGGATAAGGATAGTAGACAAAAAAACATTGTTGGGAAAAAAACTGAAGTATGAAGTGACTGTATAACCTTAATTGTTGGCTCAGAAAATCATAACCATGGTTAACTATGATCCTTTCAGTAATAACCATTTTCAAATAGATATGTACTGTGAACAGTTCTGTCGCAATGTTTGCTTAATTTGCAAAATTGGTGCTATGACTACAAATTAATTGAAAGAAAATTCCAAGCACATGGTGCGACAATCATAACTGTTACAGTTAGTTTGGAATTTCAAACATATAGCTACATATATATATATTGAATGGTGTATTGGTCATTTTCAGGTTCAGAGTCTGATTTTTTTTTTCTGCATATCATTAGGTAGCATGGTTGGATAAACCCATTTTGGCTGTGTACAACAGAAAGCCGTGTCCTTGTAGTGTATAGTAGAATGTTTTGTGCCTGTGCAGTAAACATTTCTTCTTTGTCTCTATCATCAGGAAGCAATGTCGAGGCGACTAAGTGATGCTACAACGGAACAATCCAGTAATGACGATTCATCTGTTGATGAGAGGCCAAAGCCTCGTAAGAAGATAGAATCTACCTCAGTAAAGGCAAAAACCACAGCTCCAAAAATTATACTTCACGATCCTAAATGGACTGACGGCAGCATTCCATTGGATGCATTTCCTGATAAACTCTCAAAAATTGGAAAGGTAAGCAACTCTATTTTATTGGCTCAGTCTCCATTTAGTGTTCCTTACTTGACTTGAGTTTCTAATATAATTTCTGCTGAATTTCAGGAAGCTTTTGAAAGGAGAGATTTAGCAGCAACTGCTGCAGCTAACGCCCTGCAAGAGGCATTGGTCTCTGAATCTGTAATCAGGAATATAAGGTATTTGGACACATATATTTTCCCTTTCTAAAAACAAAACTAGTGCATTTGTTTAGCAGAAAAGTGGTGCGATAATATCTTGTTTATTTCTGCCTATTGTTCAGCAGAAAAGTGGTGTGATAATATCTTGTTTATTTCTGCCTACAGCAAGTTCTCTGAAATCTGCACTTCGTCAAAGGTCTCCAATCCATTTCCAACAGTCGATCTTTTCCTGGTTGTCTACGAGGATACTCTCAAATGGAAGACCATCTCTGAGTCTATGGTGACCAATGGGGCTGAAGAGGAATTCTTCGAGAAATCAACTAAGCATTGGGTTGGCGCTGCATTGGCCACTGATCTTGAGGTCCTCAAGCTGCTGAACGGTGCCACTGGATCCTTCTCTCGGACGAGGAGCACCAACAAGCCAAATGCATCTTCAGTGGAACCACCAAGAACAAGCCTGTCGAAGAAGCCAACACATGGAGCTTCAGCAAAAGTGCAGTCTAAGGTTGCACCAAGCTCTCCACTGAGGTGCACATGGAGTAACACCGAGAGCATGAGTGAGACAGCTGAGCTTGCCAAGTCCTTGTGGCGTGAGATGCATACGTGGTTCCTGACTTTTGTGGACGAGGCACTGGATGTGGGCTTCCACCTGTTCGAAGATCAGAACGTCGATAGCAAGGGAAAGCACAGCAGCCACATAACGATGGTCCTCTCACAGTTCAAGAAGATCAGCGACTGGTTGGACCAAGTAGGGAAGATTGCAGAGGAGGAGAGGACCAAGGAGAAGATCGAGTGCTTGAAGCGCAAGATCTATGGGTTTGTCATTAGCCACATGGGGTCTGCATTCGAGAGCTCTGTCTCGGTTTCTTCCAGGAGTTGAGGGGATGCTTCATGCTCTGAAGCTTGCTGCTCACAGTTTCTGTTCACATTGGTTCTTCAAATTGTTAAGATTCAAAGGTTATACAATCATGTAGCCTGTTGGTGCAGTTCTTTGTTTTCTTTTGGGGTGCCTAATTTATGACTTGTTTCGTTATGTGAATAAATTATCGTATTATCATTATGGATTGCCTTATGTGTGGTTTGTCAGGTATGATTATGAAGAGAGCGAGGCTATCACCATATCACCATTTCTTGGTTCAGTTTGCATTTTGTTGTGAGTTTGTGACCATATGTCCATGTCAGCCGTCGTACTGAGAGCTGTGACTATGCTCAGATTGAGATGATTATGCCCTTTCAAAGCAAAAGGCATATGCAACGGTAAAGACAATCATGCTGCTGCCTATAACCTTTTCTCTTTATGCAACGGTAAAGCAAAAGTCATCTTGTCAAATGTGTATGGAGTAGTATCTCCAAGTCATGTTTTCAGTTTTCACTAGGCAATGGTTTCCTTTGGTACTCAGTCCATTGGATGGGTGTGCAGTACAACACAAAAAACAGAGATGTCTTTTCTGTAAACTAGTGATACAGCACCAGTACAACACAAAAAACAGAGGTGTCTTTTCTGTAAACTAGTGATACAGCGCCAGGAAAACAGCACGCCCATTTCTTGGGTTCTTCAATTTCTGAGAAATTCACCCTTCTCCTTGTTCTGCTTGATTGCTCAATGTGCATACGTGAATGTTGCTGAGTTTACTTTGAGTATGCAACTGATGTTACATTTTTGAACAAACCAACAGCAAAGAAACTCCCGGGTCCTGAATGACATCCACTGAAGGCAACACCACACAAGAACCAACCGAATTTCAAGTGTTCCATCATCAAGCCATCTGGTAGACTGACAGTTGCATTCTAATTGGACTGTGAGATGAAAACGTTGAGCCATATATAAATGTCGGCGAAGTGTAAAATCTGAGCACTGAAATTAAACGTTGATATTTGTGAGGACCCTACTACTATGTCCTCATAATTGGCATTCAATACTAGCGTTTCAAGAAAAGATCTATAGAACATATTTTGACTAGTGAAGCATTTAATGGTAGTAGTTTATATTTGTAATCTGTAGTTGATTCATGATCATCATTAGGTAAAAAGTTTAGAAGTTAACTCTCCTTTGGATGTTTTTGGGCTAATGTACTTTCTTTGTTTTCTTTTAGAATTTTTTGTATCAGCTAAATGAAATGGAATTGCACACTGCCATGGCCGTATGGTGTCCTTCACCGCCTCACCGGTTGGATTTGTCGCCATATTAATGGTTATTGAATTCATCAGACGAAGAGAGGACACCGATGATTGCTGATCCTGAGCTGGGTGGAGCTTCCGTGCCAGTGAATGTTGGATGGTCCAATGCAGTTTTTAACATTGAACAGAGGTCCTGGGAATGATCCAGTAGATTAAGCTCTTTGATGAGGCTGCGGCACAGGGGACCTTCCCCTATCGCAATCTCGACATCCACACAAGGCCGTGGCAGCTGGTCACGCACGGCGACATCTGCGACCTCAAGTACCGCGTTCGTCTGTGCCTGGAGGGCATCCCACTTCACGCCTGGAACGAGAGCATCGCCAAGAGGGCAGTTGCCAGAGCTTGCGACCTTGACTACGTCGAGAAGTCTTCGCTGGACCGTGAGGACACCAGGGCACTCTGTGTCTGGGAATGGACGCACAACCCGTCCAACATTCCAAAGGTAACCTGGCTAACCTTGTCGTGCAGGAAAGCAGAGTTTCACAGTTCAAAACCTGCTCGCGGCCGTCGGGGACTCACCTTCAGGGTGCTGGTGCACCTTGACCTGGTGGAGGACCCACCGGGCAGAGATGGACGTGCTGCTGCTCCCCGTGAATACACGTGGCACTACGGTGTCGTTGATGGGGAAAGGACACCGCATGACCACCACGACCCTCCGCCTGCTGATGTCCGCGACAGCCGTTAGGACGACGACAACGACCGTCGTGGCCGCCGTGAACGTCAGGGCGACAACTGGTACTCGCGTCTCACCCGCAGCCTTTCGCGTGCGCCCAAGGGACGGGAGCGGGAGCGTTCGGAGTCGAGGCATGGTGGCCGTCGACACCGGAGCCCCGAGCACGGAGGTCGTCGTCGCCTTCTGGACAACGTCACTGCTGGCCATGGCGCCCGCCTCTCTGCACCAAGCAACACTGCAGGTGACAACAGGAGGACTCGACAGCAACTCGCCAAGCCCGCTGGCCCCGGCCGCCCGGTGGATGGCCATCGCTGAACCCGGGGTCGGAGCAGGGAGCGGACATCCCACTGCAGGCCCCACAGACACGCGCATTCGGAGCCGAGGCCCACAGCGGCGCGCTCAAAGTCCCCGTCACCACGCCTGCACTGCAAGTCGCCTGACTTCAGTGGTGGCAACGGCGACAACCATCACCCATCGCCAAGTCCTCCCAAGGTGCGTGCTAACCAAAGTCAATTCGATGATCAGCCAATGACTCCATCGCCCACAACCTCTCCAACCTGAAAGCCGGACGCCCAACCTGATGCCGCATCACTGATCAACTCTTCATCGAAGCCGCTGACGGCCACTGCACCTTTCTCATGCCCGTCTGAATTGCAGGTTCCCCCCGTCAGC
This sequence comes from Miscanthus lutarioriparius, assembly GCA_904845875.1. NCBI lineage: Eukaryota > Viridiplantae > Streptophyta > Magnoliopsida > Poales > Poaceae > Miscanthus > Miscanthus lutarioriparius. The sequence continues at coordinate 126,087,920 of CAJGYO010000010.1, forward strand.
GACCCTGGCATCACAACACATCAGCGATCACACCTTGCTACAGAACGCCGCTTCCGCACGGGACGGGTCTACTCCAGGCGGCCAAGTGCTCCCCCCACACCGGATGCAGGCGCAACCAGCTGGAAGCGCCTAGGTGGTGCGGTTCCGCCCTGGACTTGTCTACTCCAGACGTTGCGTCCGCGGACCGGCCACCATCGGCTCGCGCCGTCAACACATGGCAAACGGACTCCAGCAGCAACGTCCGGGGCAGGCCAGCGCAGCACTGGAGGTACAGGACGCTGTCCACAACATGCCTGCCACTGCAACGGTAGTGTCAGAATTTCTAGAGGGGATCTCACACCCTCTGCCTCAACCCATCTTGCAGGTTCCATCGCGACAAGCCAGCCCGCCACAGCGACGCAAGAAGGCTGTGGTTCCGGCATGCAGGAGCGTGCGCATTGCAGCCATGAACTGGCCTAGAGGTGATACTCAGGCGAAGGCCAGACAGGTGCTCATGAAAAGGCTTGGCATCCTCGACGAGGAAGGACTCAGCCACGACGATGGGTTGCTGCGCTACTTCAGCCTATTCAAGGGACCACTCACCAACGACGCCGTGAAGGCTCTGACGGCATTGCGTGGCCTCGACGCAGCAGCAACACTTTCCACTCCGCATGTTTAGATAGCTGCTGACTACGATGGGTAACTCAATGTACTAATGATAGTAAACAATCACCACTCCAGCAGTTCACATCTAGAGTCCACCTTCGGTTTGTAAGCTTCCAGTCATGGTGCGTGGGTGGGGCGACAGCCAGAGGCCTACAGTCACCTCCCCATCAGACTGGAAGGCTCCAACTAGCAGCTCGTTGTAGCAACAGCTCTATATGCAAGAAACTCTTGCATTGTATCACTGCGCCGACAGCCACTGGCGTTCAAATGAATCGGCGACTCCATTTTGCTGCTTTCATGTCCATGTGGCTCTGTGTGATTATCTTTGTTCTTCCTGCCAGTACCACAGCCCCAGATGGCTTGCTTCTTGCCTCCCTCCATAGATTATGCTTAAACAGGGGCCCCTTGCTTTTTTATGGCACAGCTGAATTGCCAAATACTTAACTGGAACGTCAGGGGCTTGAATGATGGCGCTCGGCAAGACTCGGTGAGCGAGTTAGTGAGAACCACTGGTGCCACCATTGTATGTCTACAAGAAACGAAGATGCAAGTTATGGATCATAATGTGGTGCGCCGCACAGTAGGAGCAAAATTTGTTAACTCCTATATTGTGCTCCCGGTGGAACAGACTCGAGGAGGCATTCTCCTTGCTGTGAATGAAGACTTCTTCGACCTCTCCGACATTGAACTTACCTCGAACGCTATAACCGCACAAATCAACATGAGGGCGGATGGAATAAAGTGGCAATTACAGTGGTATACGGCCTGCAAGGAGAGGCAGCCAAACTTCAATCCTTCAAGAATTGAAGAACATTCCGCTGCCGGAACACAGTACATGGCTCATCCTGGGAGATTTCAATCTCATCTACCAGGCAAAGGACAATAACAACTCCAATCTAAACCGACGCCTCATGGGGGCATTTAGAGCGACGTTTGATCATTTGAGGCTCAAAGAAATCAAGCTAAATGGACGCTGCTTCACTTGGAGCAATCAACAGGAGAACCCAACGCTCACTAGAATTGATAGACTACTATGTACCCCCGAGTGGGAACTGATCTTCCCCGCGTGCTTCTTGTATTCCCTTCCATCGCTCATGTCGGAACATACCCCGCTACTACTACAGGGAGAGCTTAACCACCATCAGAACACGTCCTTCCGCTTCGAAAATTTCTAGACTAAGATGGAAGGCTTCCAAGATCTTGTTCGAAACATTTGGAATAGGCCGGTCGCCTCTGCTATTCCTATGAAACGCTTGCATATCAAAATGGCGCGTGTGGCAAATGGAATCAAGCGTTGGAAAAAAGATAAAATAGGGGATACAAAGCTCCAGCTCGCCATAGTGAAGGAAGTATTATTACAGTTAGAAGCAGCCCAAGAGCATAGGTTGCTCACTGGTATGGAGCTTGACCTATGTCGGCGCCTCAAAGCCCGTAGCACGGGGCTCGCAGCCATTGAAAAATCAAGAATCAGACAGAGATCGAGGCTCACATACATCCATTGTGGAGATGCTAACACCAAATTTTTCCACAGTAGAGCCAGTGCACGCCAGAGAAAGAATTACATACATTGTCTGCATACGGATGGGGTATTGCGGTTGCTCATGAAGAAAAAGAGAAGGTGATACGAGATTATTTTAAAAATCACATTGGCTCCGTGGTTCCAAGAACTTCGACAATCAAATGGCAACCCCTTGGCTACAATCAACATGATCACTCTGATTTGGAGGTGCCTTTCTCCCATGATGAGGTAAAAAATACTATAAATTCCATGCCTTCCGACAAAGCGCCAGGCCCGGATGGCTTCATGGGTGCCTTCTTCAAAGCTTGTTGGGAAATCATTAAAGAGGATGTTATGGCAGCCATGAACAGCCTATTCACATTGAATGCCCAGGGTTTTGAATGGCTAAACTCGGCTTGCATCATCCTTCTACCAAAAAAAACAGATGCAACAAGGGTTATAGATTTTAGACCCATCAGCCTTGTCCATAGCATTGCAAAGATCTTCTCCAAAGTGTTAGCTAACAGACTTGCCCCTCGACTAAACTCCCTCGTCTCCAACTGCCAGAGCGCATTTATAAAAAAGAGAAGCATCCATGATAATTTTCTGTACGTCCAGGGAGCAGTACAAAGGCTACACAGGCAGAAGATACCGGCTCTATTCATGAAGCTAGACATCCACAAAACTTTTGACACAGTAAATTGGGGGTATCTGCTTGAGATTTTGCAGGCTCTGGGCTTCGGACCGCGCTGGCGTGAATGGATCTCTATTCTGCTACGTACATCCACCTCGATAGCCTTGCTTAATGGGCGGTAAGGAGCCACTTTTAGCCATGCCAGAGGCGTCCGGCAGGGAGATCCGCTTTCACCCATGCTCTTCATCCTAGCTATGGACGTGCTCCAACGATTGCTTGACCAAGCAACCCAACATGGGATACTCACCCCCTTACCCGTCACGGCGGCAAAATGGAGAACCTCTATGTGTGCAGACGATGCGGCTATTTTCATCAATCCAATAAAAGACGGTGTAGAAGCCGTCAAAATCATCCTGCAGGCTTTTGGCATATTCTCGGGACTCCATATTAATCTACAAAAGAGCTCAGTGCATCCAATCAGTTGTGGAAACGTCGACCTAGACCAAGTCCTATCACCCTTCACCGGTAGTAGAGGGGACTTCCCATGCAAATATTTGGGGCTGCAGCTCCACGTCAGATCACTGCAAAAGGTCCATATGCAACCTCTCATTGAGCGTATTAGACAAAGGTTACCCAGATGGAAAGGAAGATGGCTAAACAAAGCGGGACGCCTCACTCTAGTAACTTATGTCCTCTCCTCCATGCCAACCTACCACCTCACAGTGTTTCCCTTGGCAGCATGGGCTAAGAAAAAGATCGACAAAATCAGGAGATCTTTCCTGTGGAAGGGGGAGGAGAATGCCAATGGTGGACACTGCCTGGTTAACTGGCCAACAGTTACCAGACCGAAAGACCTTGGTGGTTTAGGCGTTTCTGACTTTGATAGATTTGGGAGAGCACTCTGGTTGCGCTGGCTTTGGCAAGAATGGGTGGACGACTCCAAGTCTTGGAGCGGCTCTGAGCTTCCATGTACTGATGATGATCGTCACCTCTTCAACTCCTCAATCATTATAACTTTGGGGGATGGTGCAAAGACTATGTTTTGGCACCATAATTGGCTTGATGGACAAGCTCCTAGGTACCTTGCCCCGAACTTGTTTCGCCTTGTTTCAAGGAGAAACCGAACGGTGCAACAAGAGCTCCAGAACAACAATTGGATACGCTCGTTAGAAAGAAAAGTCACCTCGGCTGTTCACATAGAGGAGTTTGTGTCCCTTTGGATATGAATACAGGATGTGCACCTACAACAGGGCGTGCAGGACACCATCATGTGGCGATGGACCCAGGATGGGATTTACTCCACCCGCTCAGCTTATAAAATTCAATTCAAAGGCTCGCTCGTCCCCTTCCGTACGGAATTGATTTGGAAAGCGCACGTGGAGAACAGATGCAAGATCTTCGCCTGGATTTTAGTGCAAGATAAAATTCTTACGGCGCAAAACCTACAAAAGAGAGGGTGGTCACACCAACAACACTGCATGCTGTGCAACGGTCCCTTAGAAATCGGCCTCCACCTATGCCTATGTTGCCCTTTTGCTAAGGCGGTTTAGGATCAAATCCTCTCTTAGGAAAACTTCACTCAACTGCAACAGCAACCCCAGGCAGACCCTATCCATATCAGGGCATGGTGGGAAGAGGTGGCAAGGAAAGTGCCAAGATCTGCACGTAGACGACTTAACGGGGTAGTAATCTACACCTTTTAGAATATTTGGAAAGAGAGAAATAGGAGAATTTTCAACACGATAGAAACGGTGCCGCAAGTAGCCGCAAGGATAAAGGAAGACATCGAGCAAAGGAAGAGAGCACTCGCTTATGTTTAGTTGTTGTTCCCCCATTGGGACGTGTGTTTCCCTCCTTTACCTGCTTAGGGAGGTTTGAAACCCTCATCTGGAGTGTCCTTTCTTGTACATAAACTATCTTTCCCTATCTTAATTGAAAGGCAGAGCTCCTGTCATTACGTTAAAAAAAATTCTTTATTTGTGTAGATTATGATATAGATATCCTGAAGTTTTGTTTTTGTTTTCTTCAAACGCGCAGGAGAGTTAGGTACGTACATACAGATTGTAGAAAAATGTCTAGATTTTCACCTCGAGCCGTTTGAGTTTCCATAACTACTTCATGTTAAATTATTCGATCTTGACATTACATTAATATACAGTAGTACGCATGCAGGAAATGAAGGGGCGTAACAAACACCACCTGAATTGTAAAGCAGGCCAGCAGCCGTCGCCCACTCCTCGCCCGCTCGCCGTCCACCTCCACTGCCACCCCTTCGCGCAATCGCCGCCCCCACAGCCCACGGCCCACATGGCTTTCTCCGCCTCCGCTCGCAGTCCCAACGCCAACGAGGCAGAGACCTCCGTCGTCGCCGACCCCGCGCCGTCGCCCGTCTCTGCTAGCTTCAAGAAACAAGCCAACAAGCGTAACAACAGCCTGTCGCGTAGCAAACTGCCAGTGGGAGTGTCTGCTCTCCGCAAGCTTGTGTCGGCAGCAGGTCTGGGCTGCCGCTCTCCGGCCTCCATTGGCGTGGTGACAGATGTTGCTGAATGACGGGAAGGCTTTGCTTCGTTCCGGCAGGACGAAGAGTGAAGACGGTGTTTGTTCTGCCAGTTATTTGTGTCTGTATCCGGGCTTTTGTTCCATGCATCTTGTACCATCTGTAGTGTTGGTCCTTGATGGTTTTAGTTGGCGTCAGTCGTCAGTTCGTGGTAGTTGTGTTTAAGTTTCAGTTCGTACCTGTCTGGGGCCTGCTCGGTGTTGCAGCCCCTGGGAGTCTGTTTCAGTTAAATGTTTAGCAACCCAAGAAACTTTTCTGTTTTATCTTGGAATGTTCGAGGCTTAGGCGACCCGGATAAGTGCTCAATCGTTCGTGACGCTGTTACCTCTGCTGCTCCTTCGATAATCTGCATTCAGGAATCTAAGCTTCAGGACATATCCTATTTCATTCAAAACACGACCTTGGTCTCGAAGAAGTGAGCTTGCATTGGTCGGAAAACGCTTCACCTGGACCAATCAACAACCAAACCCCATTCTTGCACGCCTTGATCGTGCCTTCACAAACCTCAACCATAACATGTCTTTCCCCTCTGGTACCCCTATTCTCTTGAGTCTTGACAATGCCAACCTATTTCGGTTTGAAAGGGCCTGCCTGCTGCATGACTCTTCTTTCCTCCCCTCGGTTCTCCCGGCTTGGACACATGCTTTTCCCTGTGCTGACGCTGCTGGTATGCCTGCCGCGTGCATCATCAAGTCGACACGATCTGCCGCCAAGGTTTGGTCAAGGCGTTTCAGGGCGCCACCCTATATCATTCCAAATTGTAAATTCTTAATCCAATTAGTTGACACCCTCGAAGAAGTTCGTGGTCTTTCCCCAGCAGAAATGAAGGTGCGCACGGACTTCAGAGACCGCCTGCCAGAGGCGCTCAAGGAAATTAACACCCACTTATTGGAAGCAGAGTTCGGGCAATTCGGGAAGGAGATGCCAACACTGCTTTATTTCCATCTCATGCATCCATGCGCCCAAGACGGAATGGGTCGGGACCTGTCAGGTGGAGGTCAATGGAATGATGATCACGAGCCATGAGGGGAAGCAAGGTGACGGCTCTCACAAAACAATTATTGGGCAGCCGGGATCCTCTGCATAGAAATGGATGGATCCGATCCCCTTGGCCTTGCCCTTAATTGGCACGAATGCAGGGAATCAAGGGTCGCTCGCGTAACAACCTCCACACCTGAAATAGTGCAAGCGGCGCGGCGGCAGCGCTCTCATCTCTCAGGCCTCACTAAGTGAGCGACACCCTGACCCTCCTGCTTCATTTTATAAAGCAGATCGACCAGCAGCCGTCGCCCGCACCTCGCCCGCTCGCCGTCCCACCTCCTCTGCATGGAAACCTATGTTCATTTCAGCCCATTTGCATACTTCACTGCTTAGCCGGCGCTAAGTCTTCTCCATTTAGCCAATTTATCGCCCGCTATTAGCGCCAAAAATCTCATAGCGCTAAATGTTGATTATCCTAGCATTTGCTCTGCCTCGGCACTATATCCGGCTATAGAATCCACTGTAGCCCGAGATTTAAAACTTTGGTGCTACCTATGACTACAAATATAAATTACATACATGGAGAAAAGCTCCGGTCCAAGCATGGCGCCGAAATTGTTTAAACTTGAATTTATTTAAATTTGAATTTGTTCCGAAATCCCGCATTAATTGGAAGGTGCCGAATTTTTTCTTTATACCGGTATAAAACATCCTGGCTACGATTTTAACTTATTATTACACAATTGGTTTGAAACTTCAAACATACATATAGCGTGACATAATCGTGTATTATTAGTCATTTTCTGGTTCATAGTTGTGGTTATTTTCTCTCCATTTTACTCGGTAGCATGGCTGCTGGATAACCATTTTGCATGTGCACAATAGAAAGTTTTTATTTTTTTTGAAGAATCAAAACAGAAAGTATTGGTGTCCTTGTTCAGGATACATTATTCTGCACCTTTTCATTAAACACTTCTTCGTCGTCGCTATTGTCAGGAAGCAACGTCGAGACGACTAAGGATTTCATCAGAAATCAGAAAGGTAGGCAGCTGTAGTTTAATTTGTTGTTGGCCTCACAGTCTCCGTTCATACGGAGTTCCTGACTTGAGTTTCTATCTAATATACAATTTCCTTACCAAATTTAGAAGGACGCTACTGAAATAAGAGACACAGAAGCAATCCTTGCAGCTAGCCACCTGGAAAAGGCATCGATCTGTGATTCACTTCTCAGGAACGAAAGGTATATATATTTAGAGACATCTATTTTCCCCCAGATCCGAGTCGAACGCAATGTACAATTCCATTCAAATTAAAGGACGAATGCCCAGTGTATTGTATTGTATTTGTGCAGCAGAAATTAGTGGTGTGATAATTAATGTCTTGTTCATTTCTGCTGCCTACACAGCGAATTCTCTGATATCTGTGATTCTGCAATGGTCTCCGATCCACTCCCAACAGTTGAACCTTTCCTCGGTGTCTATGAAGATACGCTTCGGTGGAAGGACGTCGCGGAGTCTGTGGTATCCGAGGAGCTATCAGCTACTAAGTACTGGGTCGGTGGGGGTCCTCATGTTGTCCACGAGCTGAGCTTGCCAAATGCACCAAAGACAAAGAGCACGGCGAAGGAGAGGACGGCTGAGCTTGCCAAGGACTTGTGCGGCCAGATGCAAAGATGGTTCCTGGCTTTTGTGGAGGAGGCACTGGATGTGGAGAACAAGTGGAAGCACAGCAGCGACACACCGACGCTTCTCTCACAGTTCGAAAAGATCAGAGACTGGTTGGAGCAGGTACATCATCAGATCGTGGAGGAGGAGGAGTGGACCAAGGAGATGATCAAGCGCTTGAAGCACAGGATCGATAGGTCACAACTTAAGACGATTAAAAGAGTGGGGTCCTGTGCCTCCGAGAACTCAGTCTCGTCGGTCTCATCAGTGAGACCACCATAGACTGTTCTGCAGTAGATTGTACAGACGATCGATGTGACAGTTTGTTTTGTTCGTCTAGAATACAAGAAACCTTGCATGTTCGTCACTAGGAGCCTGTTCGGCAGGACTGAAAAATAAGTCAAAATACTATTCCAGCTGATTGTCGTGAGAAAAAAAACTATTCTGACTGAAATCACTGTTCACGTGAACAGTGATTCGTGGGGGGCTGCCCAGCCAGCCAGCCACCGGCCAGCCAGCCGAACAGCCCCTAGGCAAGTAGGCAGTCGAACTCCTGCTGTAGCAGTGTACTCGAACATGGAAACTGTGCTCATATATTGCGCTCTTGAGTTTCTTAGAAATTGCTCCCCTTACCTGTTCAATATTTGTAAGCGAATGTTACTTATAGTGTAGTTTGAGTATGCAACCGGCAGTAAAGGAGAGGAGAGATGCTCAATCATACAATCTCCGAACTAAAACAATGTTTTGCCAGCGAAGAAACTTCTGAGTTCCAGTGCAATCCATCTTTCTTCTAGAACAACCAGTGCAATCCATCTACCTAAGCAACACCACATAGGAACCAATTTTGAAGTGCTGGATCAAAGTCAGAGTGGGCCCAGACAGGAGCGGTCCATCTGGAAGAGAAGTGGGACCCATCTTCATCTCCTCCATCCTGAAGAGATGTCGGCCAAATGTAAAATCAGAGCAATCAACCATGAAATTTAATGTGGATGTGGATATTACGTGTGTCTGTAAATTGTGCTAATTCTGCACTGAACATATGTGTAGTCACCTCTTTCTCACTTTAGCAATTAACAGTTGACGACGAGCATGGAAACAATGGTCATGGAGGAGACGTGAGCCTTTCTTGATGTGGATGACCAATATGGAAACATGGCACCACAACACGAGTAAGCAATTAGAGGCAGAATCCGACCCCAAAACAGGGCAAGCTGTGCTCAACATAAGCACAAGCTCGAATTATTATTATTTAATTTGGCCATGTCATCATAAGGTAATGATATTACAACTCTTATGCCAAAGGGTGTGGATATTACATTTCATTCCAAAAAGAAAACCAGCAATATTATGTCACAACTTCTAGATACACTTTGTTTCATGCATGCATGCATTGGCCAAATTTATTTTAAGCACCGGCCATTGCCTTTGCTTCATGCATGGTGATCAGTTACTGTTTGTCTTGCCCATACAGCAACAAGGACATACACTTTGTCGCACAGCCTGTCTGAGAGTCGAAAGCAAGCGATTCTCCAGCTTCTCTTGAACATCAGAACACCAAATGCCATCCAGGTACCAACCACGAAGCCGCACCCGAGCCCAAGATAAAAGAATTGTATCCCATGACCTTCTTCAGTTCTTCCCAGGCCACCTTGCTTTGGCGCATGACCCTCACTTGAGCAATTGTTTTGAAGGGGATGCCCACAGAGACCGGTGTTGCCAATGTACATAGATGGATACTCTGCCTACAGGGTATCAAGCTGCGATCCTGATGGAATTCTTCCCGTAAGATTGTTGTATGACAAGTCCAAGTAGCTTAAGAACGTTAGATTTGAAAGACTAGCCGGTATTTCCCCAGAAAGCATGTTCCTCGAGAGGTCTAGTGATTCAAGTGACTGCATTTCCCCAATCTTGTTTGGAACAACTCCGCTCAAGTGGTTCCTTGACAGATTTAAATTCACTAGATCGTCAAGGAAAACTATTTCTTCTGGAATTTCACCGATTAAATTGTTAGAAGATAAATCAATGCTCGTCATCCTTGTCTGCAAAACCCTATAGAAGGAACCGTAGTTCAATTCCTGCCCCTTGAAGACTGTAGACACACTACTAAAATGAGAATTCCATGATAAAGAGCCGGGGAATAACAATCCATCATGGATGTGTTTGTCATAAATTGAAGATTTGATAGGTAGATCGGTAGAGAGCCTGATATCTTATTGTTATTTAGATCCATGTACTGAAGGCAAGAAAGGTTTGTGATATTCATTGGAATGCTACCAAAGAACTTGTTGTGACTTAATCGTATAACTCTTAATGATGTTAAGCTTCCAATCCACATTGGCAATCTTCCAGAGAATTTGTTCCAAGACAAATCTAGGAAGAACACAGTTATCAAGTTTTGCAGAAAAGACGGGAACTTTCCTGACAAACTATTGTTCCTTAAGGCTACAAATCCCATATCCATTACCTTGAGGCACAATGGTGGTTCTCCCTCCAAAAAATTGTTGGATAAGTCCAACACAAATAATTGCTGATATTTACAAAAAGATTCAGAAATATGACCAGTGAGTCGGTTGGAGAACAGAGATAGCTGGTTTAGATTGGTGGATCCAACAGCGGAGGGCAGAGGTCCCGACAAGAAGTTGTTGGACAAGTTCAAGAAACTTATGTTTGATGGCAGTATGGGTATATGACCAGTTAATTGGTTTGAGCTGAGATAGAGCTCTTCAAGTGACGTGGAGCCCATATCGGTTGGCAAAGTTCCGTTGAGTTGATTGTTGGAGATGTTCATGAACCGAACATTTGAAAAGGCATCGAAGAACCATTGTGGAAGCTTATCAGCTATACCTGCACTGGAGATATCAAGATAGGTGATGTTCACATTCCACTGAAGCCACCCAGGAAACAGTGGGCCCATCTGGCAGGATGCAAATTTTACAAGATCTAATTTAGATGGTGGTTGCCAATCCGAGCTAATCTCAATCTTCAGGGCATTATATGACAAGTCTATGTATTTCAGGCTCCTTGCACTAACAAGGTGTTCCTCCGTTATCACGCCATCCAATTTATTACTATTTAGGTCCAGATGGGTCAGATTAATGAGCATACCAATCTCATATGGAACATGTCCATTTAGGTTGTTGAAAGAGAGGTCAAGTGTCTACAAACCGGTAAGTTGCCCTACAGATATTGGGAGGGATCCTGTGATGTTGTTCCGACCAAGATTCAGAATGACCAAGCTCGTTAATTGCCCTATCCATCTTGGTAGCATCCCAGTTAATTGGTTCCAATTGAGGTCCAATTCTTGCAATTTGTTGGGTGAACAGCGAGGTAGTTTATTCCTAAACAGCTCAGCTATGTCGCCATATAAGAGAGCCCAATCAAGGTTCAGGACCTCCAAATTGCATAGATTCTTCAAATCCGTGGTCATGATGCGATACTTCTCATCATTATTATAATTATATGAAAGATCAAGGACTTGAAGGGATGTCATGTCGCCCAGAGCATCCGGAAATTGACCGTACATACTAGTGTCGTGGAGGTAAAGGTATCTGAGACTTGTTATGTTCCAGAACCAGCTGGTCACCATTGGATGGTCAAAGGAGTTCCAGGAAGCATCTAGCTCCTCGAGGTTTGTAAGGTTCAGGTGTGGCAGCGACTGGTTTGCGCTTGCAAGAGAGCAGTAGGAAAGACGAAGGACCCTCAAAGAAGGAAGCATGTTTATGATATGAGGCCAATCCACTACTGTGCCGAGGTTCACTTGGTTCAGATTAAGATATTGGATGGAAGGAAGACGTGTTAACCATGATAGATCCGTCGAGTTTGTGCTTTCCCTAAAGATGGAATTGGAAAGATCTAGATACTGCAGCCTTGACAAGTTGCCAAACTGGCGAGGCAGGCCACCATAGAACGGTATGCCAGAGAGGTCAAGATACTTGAGATTCTTTAGAGAGCCCAAGAACTCGGGAAGACGACCACTTGGCCCTGTTAGATCATTCCAGCTGAGGTCAAGGTGCTCTAGATGATCCAGAGCAAGCAAAGAAGGACTTATCTTGCCCTCCATAGCTGCTTCTTCTTCTCCGGTGTTTCGAAGTCGAAGCTCATGGACGTGACCAGTCCGGTTGCTGCACCGGACGCCTCTCCATCGGCAACAGTCCTGCTCGCCGTGGCCACCATCTCGCCGCCACGAGGTGAGGAGGCCTGCAGGGTCGCTGGTGACGGCGTGCTTGAATGCCAGCAGGGCGTCCCTCTCGTGGGGTATGCAGCTCGGAGGACTAGCTGTGTTATCACTAGCGGCTGGCTGAGGCTGCTGCTGTGCTTTCAGCGTGGCGATGAACAAGAAGCAGCAGAGCAACGACACGAGCATGGCAGCAGCTAGGCGATGCACGGTGGCAACCATCGACAATACTAGAAGGGAATGGCAGGATAGATCAGTTCTGGAGCCCGAGTGTTATTATTATAGTAGGTGGATGCAGAGGATACTGCAGATGGGTCAATTCACCGTGGACTGAGGTGAGGTCGACGCTCGGTCACCTTCCGTGTAGAAGAGGTCAGGCATCTGCGTACTGGCCCACGCGCACTCCTCCTACACAGATTAGGTGAAGAAGGCTTGACGCCCTGTGCCCAGTCTGCGCGTATGTATGCCTCTAGTGCAATCCATCATTTTTTTTAAACAACCAGTGCAATCCATCCGCCTAAGCAACACCACACGGGAAGAACCGATTTTGAACTGCTGGATAAGTCCTGATAAGAAGTTGTTGGACAAGTCTAAATTACATATGTCTGGTGGTAGTGTGGGTAGCTGACCAGTTAATTGGTTTGAGTTGAGATAGAGTACTCGAAGTGACATGGAGCCCATATCAGTCGACAATGTTCCGTTGAGTTGATTGTATGAGATGTTCATGAATTCGACATTTAAAAAGGCATCGGAGAACCTCTGTGGAAGCCTATCAGCTATACCTGCACTCGAGATATCGAGATTGATAATGTTCACATGCCACTTAAGCCAACTAGAAAAGAGTGGGCCCATCTGGCAGGATGCAAAGTACGCGAGGAACGAGAAGCAGCAGAGCAGCACGAGCCGGGAAGCAAGCTGGTATAGTCTCACGGAGCTCCGCGGCTGCGGCCTCCTGTCCCCACCACCTGGCCTGCCTACCTCCTCCCAAACCCCTCTCTTGTAAGCCCACTGGAGTTGGGGAAGAAGGGATAGGACAGGTGTCGGTCGCCGAAGTTGGGGAAGAAGGGGGTGGCTCGGGTAGAGTTGGGACTTGGGACATGCCATTTGAGGGCGGGTTATGGCACAGTCTTTTGGCACGACTCGAAACACGGCACAATCCGAAACACGGCACGCACAAAATATTTTGAGCCATGCCGGCACGACATGAACACAAGGGCTGTGCCGTGTCCAGGATCTCAGCACGGCGGGCTACATGGCCCGGTCCGCATTTCGGTCGTTGTCACGTTGGAGTGCGGTGGTCACTGATCAGTCGTGTGAGTGTGGTGGTCAAAAGATTATATTGCCTGTCACCTCATCACAAAAGCTTCCATTTGGTGCGTAGAAAAGGTGGAGCATGTGGGACAGTGGAAGGTTATGTTAATTTTGACGTAAAGTTTAGCAAACCAGCACTCATGCTCGACCAGATCATGATATCTGGTCACACGACGACCTGTCTATGTGGCAGCGATCGGATCGACGGTTCTAGCTCTACAATGGCTGGATCAGTTGTAGCGTGTTAGACTGTTTATAGTAGATGCAGGATGGACCGTGCCAGGTTATTGTCATGTTGGAGTGCGGTGGTCAAAAGATAAGGTTGACATTCAGTTGTTTTGGCCTCTCTTGTTAACTGAATTTTTCACATGCATTTACATTGTCTTCTAACTATATTTATAATGTCTTATTGCTATATTTATAATGATTTATTCAGTGTAATTTATTGAACAGAGTGATACAATTTGGGAATAACACAAATATATACCAAATTTTTCAAAAAAAATTACAATTTTTTTCTATAGATTCCAGATATCGGACAAATATATCAAATTGTTCACAAATATCATCAAAATTTTCACAAACTTACAAATTTACAAATTTTTCTATACCGAGAAGCGTGCATGACAAACTGCATGCGACGTGTCCTGGATCAGATCTCCTGCGTGCACGCACCCAGCCAGCAGGCATGGCGGCCGCTGCTCCACTTTTGCCACGTACTACGTGCGCACGGATGATGGATGCATACACCTAACAATGGCGGACGCATCGGACGGCCTGGGCCATCGGCCGACGGCAACGAACGGTCCAAAAATCAGTTGATACAAGCTCCTAAATTAACCGGTTGATAGATAGCAATACTGAAAGATTATATTGCATGTCACCTCATCACAAAAGCTTCCATTTGGTGCGTAGAAAAGGTGTCGGAGCAAGTGGAACAGTGGAAGGTTATGTTAATTCGTAAAGTTCAGCAAACCGGCACTCCTCATGCTAGACCAGATCATGATCTCTGGTCACCCAACTCGACAAGGTCCTATCTATGCGGCACTCGCGCGTTTGCCAGCACCCCAGCAACCAATTTTTTTGGCACTGTTTTTCTTCCTCCTCCGCCGCCCTGCCGTGGTGCGGTAGGGTCTGACGGAGCTCCGCGGCTGCGGCCTCCACCTCCCCCCCTCTCCCGCCCCTACTTTCTTCTCCAACTCCGGCCAACAGCCGCAACTCCCTCGCCCTGACCTGGCACGGCTGCATCCACAGCCGCCAGGGCCCCGAACCTTTGGCCGCTATCCCCACCACCTGGCCTGCCTACCTTCCCCCAAACCCCTCTCTTCTAAGCCCACCGGAGTTGGGGAAGAAGGGATGGGACGGATGTCGGTTGCTGGAGTTAGGGAAGAATGGGGTGGGGTAGAGCTGGGACTTGGGCCATGCCATTTGAGGGCGGGTTATGGCACAGTCTTTTGGCACGACCCGAAACACGGCACGATCCGAAACACGGCACGCACAAAATATTTTGGGCCATGCCGGCACGACATGAACACAAGGGTTGTGCCGTGTCCAGGATCTCGGCACGGCGGGCTACATGGCCTGGTCCGCATTTCGGTCGTCGTCACGTTGGAATGCGGTGGTCACTGATCAATCGTGTGAGTGTGGTGGTCAAAAGATTATATTGCCTGTCACCTCATCATAAAAGCTTCCATTTGGTGCGTAGAAAAGGTGATGGAGCATGTGGAACAGTGGAAGGTTATGTTAATTTTGACGTAAACTTCATCAAACCGGCACTCCTCATGCTCGACCAGATCATGATCTCTGGTCACACGATGACCTGTCTATGTGGCAGCGATCGGATCGACGGTTCTAGCTATTGGAACGCATGGTATATAGCTACAATGGCTGGATCAGTTGTAGCGTGTTAGACTGTTTATAGTAGATGCAGGATGGACCGTGCCAGGTCATTGTCTTGTTGGAGCGCGCTGGTCAAAAGATTAGGATATTCAGTTGTTTTGGTCTCTCCTGTTAACTGATTTTTTCCCATGCACTTATATTGTCTTCTAACTATATTTATATTGTCTTATTCCTATATTTACAATGATTTACTCAGTGTAATTTATTGAATAGAGTGATATAATTTGAGAATAACACAAATATATACCAAATTTTTCAAAAAAAAATTACAATATTTTTTCTATGGATTCCAGATATCGGACAAATATATATCAAATTGTTCACAAATATCATCAAATTTTTCACAAACTTACAAATTTACAAATTTTTCTATAGCGAGAAGCGTGCATGACGAACCGCATGCGACGTGTCCTGGATCGGATCTCCTGCGTGCACGCGCCCAGCCAGCAGGCATGGCAGCCGCTGCTCCACTTTTTCCACTTACTACGCGCGCACGGATGATGGATGCATACACCTAACAATGGCGGACGCATCGGATGGCCTGGGCCATCGGCCGACGGCAACGAACGGTCCAAAAATCAGTAGATACAAGCTCCTAAATTAACCGGTTGATAGATAGCAAAACTGAAAGATTATATTGCCTGTCACCTCATCACAAAAGCTTCCATTTGGTGCATAGAAAAGGTGTCGGAGCAAGTGGAACAGTGGAAGGTTATGTTAATTTTGACGTAAAGTTCATCAAACCGGCACTCCTCACGCTAGACCAGATCATGATCTCTGGTCACCCGACTCGACAAGGACCTATCTATGCGGTACTCGCGCGTTTGCCAGCACCCCAGCAACCAATTTTTTTGGCACTGTTTTTCTTCCTCCTCCGCCGCCCCGTCGTGGTGTAGTAGGGTCTGATGGAGCTCCGCGGCTGCGGCCTCCACCTCCCCCCCTCTCCCGCCCCTACTTTCTTCTCCAACTCCGGCGAACAGCCGCAACTCCCTCGCCCCGACCTGGCCCGGCCGCCTCCACAGCCGCCAGGGCCCCGAACCGCCGGCCACTGTCCCCACCACCAGGCCTGCCTACCTCCCCCCAAACCCCTCTCTTGTAAGCCCACCGGAGTTGGGGAAGAAGGGATGGGACGGGTGTCGGTCGCCGGAGTTGGGGAAGAAGGGGGTGAGGTAGAGCTGGGACTTGGGCCGTGCCATTTGAGGGCGGGTTATGGCACAGTCTTTTGGCACGACCCGAAACTTGGCACGATCCGAAACACGGCACGCACAAAATATTTTGGGCCATGCCGGCACGACATGAACACAAGGGATGTGCCGTGTCCAGGATCTCGGCACGGCGGGCTACATGGCCCGGTCCGCATTTCGGTCGTCGTCACGTTGGAGTGCGGTGGTCACTGATCAGTCGTGTGAGTGTGGTGGTCAAAAGATTATATTGCCTGTCACCACATCACAAAAGCTTCCATTTCACTAGTAGAGAACAAACCTTTGATCCTCGGTCAAAATGGACTCTAGTCCCGAAATTTTTTGCCCCCGGGACTAGAAATACCTTTAGTCCCGGTTGGTGGTTTCAACCGGGACTAAAGGTCCCTGCCCAACGGCTACTGCGCCAGACAGAGGTGGCAGGGACCTTTAGTCCCGGTTGGATCCACCAACCGGGACTAAAGGTATACTTTTACTCCCGGTTAGTGGCTCCAACCGGGAGTAAAGGTCTACTCCCGGGCCGTGGCTACGCCCGGGGTTGGAAAGTTACCTTTAGTATCGGTTGGAGCCACCAACCGGGACTAAATGTCCTCCCTTTATATATCGGCCGTCTCCTTCTTCCTCTCCGAGCCCGAGCTCAGCACATTTTGAAGCTCACTGCACTAGTGTTCTTGCTTCCTCCCTCCCTCCATTGTTCCTCCATCCATTCTTCGATTTCTCCGTTGATTCTTCAGTTGTAAAGGTTATCAATCTCATACTCTTATTTTTTACCATTGTCTTATGTCATTTTGTTCACTATATATATGGTTCTTTATTGTGGTTTTTTTTCATTTGTAAGCAATTTGAGCTCAAAATCACTTCAAGCTTGCATATTTACATGAAAGAAGGTTAAAGTATATATAAATATAAACTTAGAAAATAGTTAGAAAATTATAGAAAATCCGTACTAGTTGAACTTGCGGACCGTGTTCATCTCGGCGAGCATGTTCTCTGTCGAGCGTCGTGATAGCGGACGTCAAGGAGGAGCTTTGATTCTCGAGAGGAGAGCGACAACGGTCGTGGAAGACCGTGTTCCCTTCCTCGTAGAATCGGAGCTCTTCCTTGACCAAATACTGATGCCGTCCGGTGGAGAAATGCTTGCCGAGATGATCACGTAAGCAAATCAACTAATACTGGATGGTTATTTATTAAAACATGTTTTTGAGCTATAATGTATTAAAAAATGAGTATAGAGATATAGATAATTTTATAGTTTCTTAATTTTATTTGTTTATAAAAGGAAAAATTTATAGTGTATTAAAAAATGAGTATAGAGAGTAGATGGCAACTGCTTCCGGGTCCTCGGCCTCTCATGGGTTTCCAAAGCGACTTAGGCCGGGCCTCCTCTCATTCCATGCGGCAAGTATCGTGATGAGACGAAGATTGTGATGGAGTACCGAGTGAAGAAGGAGGGTCCCAACAAGGATCGTATCTTCTACAAGTGTCCGGATCGCAATGTGAGTTATTTTATCGTATTTAATGATTATGGTTAGTTTATACGTATTTTCATGATGGTTGTGATTAAAGTTCTAATTTTTTGTTTTAATTTCAGTGGGGTGGCAGTGGACGATGTTAGGGCTTCTCTTTGGGAGGAAGAGTATGTTGAACTCGTGCAAAAATATCTTGCACTGCTTGAGTGAATCTGGCGGCTAATGAGGCGGTGATCTAGCAAGAAGAAGCCCAAAGATGTTGCACAATCGGGGATCATGCATCTTTTAGTTGAGATTGGTCGTGAAATCCTAGTGCTCTTGAAATGTATTTTAGCTTTAGTTTTTTAGTGGTAGTTGGGATTGTCTACATTGTAGCGATGCTTTCATAAATTTGTATCTTTTGTGGTGGCACGCATGTTGTATAAATAATTAATTATGATCTAGGTTTTAATATGGTATTTGTGTCATGTAATGCAGATGAGCCGTCATTGGATGTATAATGCTGATCGCCGCTCCCAAGAGTTCATTGACGGCGTGCATTCTTTGTTACGTGCGGCCGAGGCAAACAAACGTGACGGTTTCATGTGCTGCCCATGTGCCATATGTAAGGATACGGTGAAATATCCTTACTCAAGGACTCTTCATTCACACTTGTTCAAGTCGGGTTTCATGCCAAACTATATTTGTTGGACAAAGCACGGAGAAACCGGTGTTGTAATGGAAGAAGGTGAAGAAGAACAATGGGACGACAATGATATTATTCCCGATGGTGCGTGCTTCAATGATACTGCAATGGGAGAAGCTAAAGAAGAGGTAGCCGCAGAAGATGAGCCGGCTGATGATCTTTCTCAGGTCATTCGTGGACTTTAAAGAGAATGTGAAAGTGAAAAGGAGAAGATCAAGTTTGAGCGGATGCTAGAAGATCACAAGAAATTGTTGTACCCAACTTGTGATGCGGGGCAGAAAAAGTTGGGAACCACACTAGAATTGCTGTAATGGAAGGCAAAGAATGATGTATCGAACAAGGGATTTGGAGAGTTACTAAAAATTCAAAAGAAGATGCTTCCGAAGGACAATGAATTGCCCGCCACTACCTACGAAGCAAAACAAGTTGTCTGTCCTATGGGGCTAGAAATAGAGAAGATACATGCATGTCCTAATGACTGCGTCCTATACCATGGCAAAGAGTACGAGAAATTGGATGCATGCCCGGTATGCCATGCGTTGCGGTATAAGATCAGGCGAGATGACCCTGGTGATGTTGAGGGCGAACGTCCGCGGAAGAAAATCCCTGCCAAGGTTATGTGGTATGCTCCTATAATACCACGCTTGAAACGTCTGTTCAGAAACAAAGAACATGCAAAATTGTTGCGATGGCACAAAGAAGACCGTAAGGTAGACAATATGTTGAGACACACCTGCTGATGGGTCCCGGTGGAGAGCAATCGACGAGAGAATTCCGGAGTTTGCAAATGATGCAAGAAACTTAAGGTTTGCTTTAAGTACAGATGGTATCAATCCTTTTGAGAGCGAGCGATGAGTCATAGCACTTGGCTCATTACTCTAAGTATCTACAACATTCCTCCTTGGTTATGCATGAAGCGGAAGTTCATTATGATGCTGTGCTCATCCAAGGCCCGAAGCAACCTGGCAATGACATCGATGTGTACCTGAGACCACTTATTGACGAACTTCTCATTTTGTGGAATAAAGAAGGTGTACGTGTGTGGGATGAGTACAAACAGGAACACTTTAATCTGCGAGCATTGTTGTTCGTAACAATCAATGATTGGCCTGCTCTAAGTAATCTTTTAGGACAGTCAAATAAGGGATATAATTCATGCACACACTGCTTCGGTGATATTAGAGGTGTATTCTCGAAAAAATGTCGAAAGGTCGTGTACCTTGGCCATCGTCGATTTCTTCCTGCAAATCACCCCGTAAGAAAGAAAGGCAAGCATTTTAAAGGGAAGGCAGACCACCTGACCAAGCCTCGCAACCGAACCGGTGAGGATGTACTCGATATGGTCAATGATGTGAAAGTCGTCTTTGGAAAAGGACATGGAAGCCAACCTGTTCCGAATGACGCTAACGGTCACGCACCCATGTGGAAGAAGAAGTCCATATTTTGGGACCTACCCTATTAGCAAGTCCTAGAGGTCCGCAGCTCGATCGACGTGATGCACCTGACGAAGAATCTTTGTGTGAACCTGCTAGGCTTTATGGGTGTGTATGGAAAGCCAAAGGACACATTTGAAGCACGACAGGATCTGCGTTGTTTGAGAGAAAGAGACAACCTGCATCCTGAGAAGACAGATGATGGACGCCATTACTTACGTCCTGCTAGCTACACTCTAAGTAAAGAGGAGAAGGAAATCATGTTTGAATGCTTAAACAACATCAAGGTACCATCTGGATTCTCCTCGAATATAAAGGGTATTATAAATGTTGCGAGAAGAAATTTCGTAACTTAAAGTCCCATGATCATCACGTTCTCATGACGCTTAATTACTTCCAGTTGCATTAAGAGGAATTCTACCTCCAAATGTACGTCTAGCCACCGTGAAGCTATGTGCATTCCTCAATGCAATTTCTCAGAAGGCAATTGATTCAACTGATCTAGCTAAACTACAGAATGATGTGGTTCAATGTCTCATCAGCTTTGAGTTGGTGTTCCCTCCTTCCTTCTTTGATATGATGACACACCTCCTAGTTCACCTAGTCAAGGAGATTTTCACTCTCGGTCCTGTGTTCCTACACAACATGTTCCCCTTAGAGAGATTCATGGGAGTCCTGAAGAAATATGTTCACAACCGTGTTTCGCTTGAAGGAAGCATCGCCAAGGGCTATGGAGCAGAAGAGGTCATTGAGTTCGTGTTGACTTTATTCCCGACCTTGACTCGATTGGTATTCCTGAATCGAGACATGAAGGGAGACTAAACGGAAAGGGGACACTAGGGAGGAAAACATATATTGAATACGGATGATGATTATTTCAATAAAGCGCACTACAGTTCTACTGAACTCCTCTTTGGTAGATCCGTATATTGAGACACACAAGGATCTCTTACGATCCGAGTTTCCAGGGAAGACTGAAGCTTGGATTACGCGTAAGCACATGGAAACTTTCGGTGGTTGGTTGCGAAAAAAATGTCAAGGTGATGAGAGCATCCATGAGCAACTGTATTTATTGGCTATGCAACCATCATGGCATATCGTCACATACAAAGGGTACGAGATAAATGGGAACATATTCTACATAGTAGCCCAAGATAAAAGGAGTACCAACCAAAACAGTGGTGTCCGCATAGATACCACAGACCCGAATAGGAATAAGCAGACATATTATGGACGCATAGATGAAATATGGGAACTAGAATATGCACCTACTTTGAAGATCCCATTGTTCAAGTGCCAATGGGTCAAGGTGACCGGAGACGGGGTAACAGTAGACAACGAGTATGGAATGACAACAGTAGACCTTAGTAATATTGGGTACAAAGATGAACCATTCGTCCTTGTCAAGGATGTGAATCAGGTGTTCTATGTCAATGATATGTCTACCAAACCAAAAAGAGGAAAAAACGATAATGACTCAACCAAAGAGCCAAAGCGCCATATAGTTCTTTCAGGGAAAAGAGTCATCGTGGGAATTGAGGACAAGTCGGACATGTCAGAAGATTATGAAAAGGATGACCGAATTCCGCCATTCAAAGTGAACAAAGACCCTAGCATCTTGGTAAATGATGAGGACACTCCATGGTTACGACGCGATCATAACCAAGGGACATACGTAAAGAAAAAATTCACTGATGTGCCCACTTGATGATATAGTGATTTAATGTAGTGTGTGTTTGAGATATTATGTAATAATTGTGAATTCAGATGTTTATTATGTCATGTTTCAAATTAAATCAATGTTTGATTTGGTGGGATTTCTCTCTTAAAAAGGTAAATTAGGATATTGAGTGATGAAAAATTAAAATATTAACGTTAAAATGATGTGAAAACAAATTTCCTGTCCAAAACCAATAGTTTTAATAATTTTAATTAAACACTACATTTTTGCATTAACGAAATAATAAATATTAGTTACATTATGTTTTATAATTGTAACAAAAAATAAAAAAAGTTAGGTTATAGATTTTTCCTATGTGCAATAAAGAAAAAGAAAATCCATATTTTTAACAAAATAATTTTATGCCTTTTATTTAATTTACTATGTATTTAACAAAAAACTATTGCATTTCTATTGTATTTAACAAGACTATTGCTTAAAACAGGCGGGAAACAAAACTGTAGGCCACCTTTACTCCCGGGTGAAAAGCCCACCCGGGAGTAAAGGTGGGCTGCAGTTTCGTGGCCCGCCAAAAAAACCCTTTACTCCCGGTGCGTGTTACCAACCGGGAGGAAAGGTATACCTTTACTCCCGGTTGGTAACACGCACCGAGAGTAAAGGGACCTTTACTCCCGGTTGATAATACGCATCGGGAGTAAAGGACCTTTACTCCCGGCTGGTGGCTGGCACCGGGAGTAAATCTCCCAGGTATATAACCGCCAGTGCCAGGCGCAGATCGATCCCCTCCTCTTCTTCCTCGTCGAACACCGCCGCCCTTTCTCTTCTTCCTCGTGCCACCGCCGATTCATCTTCCCCTACGCATCAGCCCGCCCCCGTGACACCGGAGCCCGCGCCTCGCCTCGTGCGGCCCTCCACCGCCGACGACCTCGCGCCGACGACCTTGTGTGGCCTGGTCTCCACCGTGCGCGCCCGTGGCCCTCCACCGCGCCCGCCCGAGGTGAGAGTTCTCTCGGCTTTCGTCGTGCATGGTGAAACGGCGTTAGTGAGGGCCCATGCATGGTTGGGGTCTTTTGCTGCTTGTCGTCCATAGCGGAGGAGCCATCAGCTGCTCGTCTTGGGGGGCATGCCATGGTTGTCAGTTTCAACAATGGCGTCTTGGGGCAACGGCATGCCATGGCTGCGGCGAATAATTTCCTTGAAGCACGCCACGTGCAAGTCAACAGCCTTGCCGTCCAAGTGGATGTGGTACCTGTACGCCTAGAACCTACTCCGGCGGCCCTTGTTGTCTCCAGAAGTCACACGGTGGCAAATCTCGCGATGCTTTCCGGTGGAGCTCTAAGGCTCGGCCGTCGTGGACAATGCATTCCGGCAGTGTGGCGCAGCCCTAGTGGATGCCGAGGTCTTGTTCGAAGCAGTGGTAGACGTAGCTAGCTGAAACTTGCAACATCACGACATCATGCACCGACGACACCGCCCTGGCCTGCCTCACGTCGTCGTCGTCAGCACACCGGCCACCGCACCGACACATATATATACGTCATTTGTATTCATATGCATGTATATATACGTCGCGGAGCGCCGCCGCCCTCGTTCGCCTATGCGTTTCTATGTATACGGCGGAGCACCGCCTCCCTCGTTCACCCATGTGTACAAACATATATACGGCGGAGTTGAGCACCGCCACTCTCGTCACACCGCCCTCTCTCGCGGCCTAGTCGATCAACATTCATATTACGTGTCGGCATAAGATATATTGTAGTTAATAAAGTGACTATGTTTAGTTTAAGATATATGATGAATGACTACATGGTTCACATGGTACATAGGATATATAACAACATCATGCACTGACACCGCCCCGGCCCGCCTCACGTCGTCGTCGTCAGCACACCGGCCACCGCGCCGACACGTACCCGCGAATGGAAGAAGAAGACCAATGCTCCTCATATCAGTTTTGTCTCCGATCGTGACAAGACGTTAATTTGGAAAGATGTCTTGGTACATTTCACGCTCCAAACAGATGGTTATGATGATATTATAGATGGTGATGAATTGAAGGAGCGAGTTAGGGATTGGGCAATGAAGAAGATGGCCACCCAGTTTCAGACTTGGAGGAAACACCTATACACGACGTATGTCAAGAAGAACATAGCACCAGATTTTACTGTCCCAGGCCCGATCTCAAAGCAGAGGCCCTATTGGGATGAGTTTGTACAGTACAAGACATCAGAAGAGGGTGCGAGTCGGGTGATAAAGAACCAACGTAATGCCCAACAAGAAGACATACCACCATAACTTGGGATCGGTGGCTACCCGATCGCCATTAAGAAGTGGAACAAAATGGAAGCGAGACCTTCTTGCCAAAGGGTATCACACCGAATCACTCGAGTGGGGAGAGCATGCAAAAAATTGGTTTTTCGCTCATGGGGAACACTGGACGGGAGATGGGAAGTGCATTTATGGCGCAAGACTGCAAGAAGCAGCAGAAAGATTGTTTTATGCTCAGAGAGCTACTGCTAGTGGTGCGTTTAGGCCCAACAGAGAGAAGGATGAGCTGACATACGCCATCGGGACTATTGAACATGGTGGCCGAACTAGAGGCAAAGGAAGTGTCTCGTGGGAGCATGGATTCCCTCAGGACAGACCTTCCTACAGAAGCCGCCAGAGAAAGAAGGAAGAAGAGGCACAGCGGCTCCAGAGGTTGGAGGAAGCGGTGCGTGAAGCACAGGAGCGGAAAAAAAACCTTGAAGTGAGAATGCAGGAGGAAATCAGAAGGCAAGTGCAAATAGCAGTGAGTGCAAGCAAGCAGACATCAGAGCCAGGAATCAACATTAGCCAATCTGTTCAGTTGAAAAGCAGTTGCGCTTCCACGGAGATACCAAATCAAGGGGACATAGGACTGTGCTTCCCTGTGGATGACGTCACTGAACCTTGTACAACGTGTGAGCTACACATTCTAAAAGGGGAATTCCACAATCAAGGTGGCTATCGGTCTTGTTAATCCTATCGACCGAACCAAGACACCAAGGATTCATGGGAATATAATCCAAGAAGAATATGCTACCATCTCGGTAGATAAAGCTAAAAAAGGTTTTAGTGATTTGCCTCTTGACATTCCTGGAGGTGATGGCGAGAAGACTCTAGGAGAAGCGGAGAAGACATTCATTCTATGGCGCAAGCGCTACATTATCATTCCAGGGATGTCGGCTCCACCTCCTCCTGAACTACCTCACCATAGGTACGTGCGGATGAAAACACTACATCATTAATTTGTATTGGCTTGAATAATTAACAATTTGCTCATAATAATATGTCATTCCTTTTTTTGTAGCAGATCCTCCCCCAACCTAAATCCAATTGTTCAATCGCCAGATCATCATAGTGCTCTGTATGATGACATTGTGTTGGAAGGCGAGGCTGCATCCACACCATCTCCAAGGAGGTCTCCAACGCCGCAGCCGCCACCTCCAAGGAGGTCTCCAACGTCGCTGCCAACACCTCCAAGGAGGTCTCCAACGCCTCCCCCGCCCCCGCCTACCAAGAAGCCTAGCAAGAGGCCAGTCCCTCAAACGAAGAACCAGTCCCCGCCTGCAAAGAAAGCCACCGTGAAACCAAGGGCTATTCCCAAAATAATATCTGAAGAGAAGGAAGAAGAAACTGATGCATATAAAAAAGATATGTCTAGATTCTATGACAAACTTAAAAAGAATCAAGAAGCAAGGAGAAACCCGGAGAAACCGTACTTATTAGTAGCTCCAGATATTCTAAGAAAAAGGGTGGCTTCTTACCAGCAACAACAGAGGGAATCTCGTAAGCCGTCCAAATCAACGTTATCGGACTATGACCGCACTCTCACCAAGTCAATTGAGCCGGCACAGAAAAAGAAGCGGGCAGGGAAGGGAGTTGCCCAACTCGGACAACAAGCGTACCAATCAGTCCCCCCGCTAGTTGTTGGTAATGAATATGGTTCGAATTTAGGATTAATGCATCAGGCAAACATACCTCCGGATGCGATTTGGATCACCTTGGTGAATTTATTGATGAGACTGGTCTCGATCTTTACCAGATGTTTGGTGATGAAAACATTGAGAGTGCGGCGGAGGTTGATATTTGGAAGAAAAAATTTGTACTAGGCCAGAGTCTATACAACCCTCAAGCCTTATCTGATCTGGAGACGCAAATGTACCTGCTAAACAAGTGGTACATGCAGGCGTCTACCGGTGGAGACTTCTGCGTTGGTGTCAGAATTAGAGACGAACATTGGTTCCGTGACGATGATGTTATGTATGTTGACTTTGCAGAATTTCATCAACTATGCCACCTGACCTCTCTGGACAAAGTTATCATTAGCTGCTATTGCCTGTAAGTAATAATTCTTTCGATCTATTATTAAACTCATCATATGTGTGTATATGCATATAAATTATCCTAACAAGTACTATATATATGTAGATTTACAATGATGAGCTTTCGAGAAAGGAAGGCTGCAATGAAATTGGTTTTGTTGATCCCCATATAATATTCAAAGACCCAATTACTCCAAAGACTAATTGGAAGTCTGAGTCAGAGAGTAACCTCATGAACTTCTTAGTGAACCAACGCCACAAGAAGGATATACTCTTTCCCTATAACTTCAAGTGAGTGTTAATAATATCGATCATCCTTAATGGCTCATGTGTTGATTCTAGTTAATTAATGAGTGTTAGGCGTTATGTCCTATAAACACATGCAGCAATCACTGGATATTGATGGACATCGATCTGGTGAAAAGTCACTTGATAATCTATGACTCGATGAGAAAACTACAACAAGACTACCAAGATATGATAGATATTATCCAGAGGTAATTTCGGGATCTCTAGCAACTATATATACACACAAACATGATGGTTAACTATATCTGATGACGTGGCAAATTTTTTATTGGGCAGTGTTTGGAAAACCTTTATTGAGAAGCAACACATGGAAAAATGCAAAGCGCCACTGAATGTAATCCCTTTGAAAGTAAGTCCCCTGAATCGCATCATCTTTATTAATTAAACATATAGCTTTCACCGGATCACCAGATTGGATGACAAATCTTTTTTCTCGTAAAGTGGTGTCTGAGGCAGGAATAGGGGAACAACTACTGTAGTTACTATGTTTGCAAGTTTATCAAGGTGGTCTCCCAAAGAACTCCTACAGAGAGAGTCAAAGTACGTTAAAAATACACTATATATTTATTTAATTATTATTATTGATTGTGTTACTATGTCTTTATATAAATATATGTACATATATTAATTTATTTTCCTTTAATTCAAACCTATAGACTCGATGGTTGGAGGAAAAGGTCATACGGCAAGACCAAATCAAAACAATTCAAGAGTCTATAGCCGGATTTTTTAATGAGCAGGTCATCGATTTCAAGAGCGAGTTCTACTTCGACCCAACACTGCCATGGAAGCCAAGCTAGAGGATGAGAGAAAACTTGTTATATCACAACAACTGTAATGCAATCTTTTTGTAATATATGCACATGAAATAATATAATGTAAAATACACATATGCATGCATGCATGTAAATATATATATGATGCATGCATATATATATATATATATATATATATATATATATATATATATATATATATATATCTATGCTTGAATTGTGTGATTTAATACGTTCATTGTGTTTGAACCGAAACAAACTATACACGCGTATAAATGTATAATTAGCAGCGTACAATACGACTTCGAAAACAAAAAAATGAAAAGAAAAGAAAAAAGAAAAAAAAACCTTTAGTCCCGGTTCGTATTACGAACCGGGACTAAAGGTGCCGACCATCGTGGCATGTCAGGAGGCACCTTTAGTCCCGGTTGGTGTTACCCACCGGGACTAAAGGTCCTCCTTTAGCCCCGGTTCCTGACCCGGGACTAAAGGATCCCCGTTAGTCCCGAATGCTTGCTCCCGGGTGGAGAACCGGGACTAGAGGGGATTCCCCACCGGAAGTAAAGCTCGATTCTCTACCAGTGTTTGGTGTGTAGAAAAGGTGATGGAGCAGGTGGAACAGTGGAAGGTTATGTTAATTTTGACGTGAAGTTCATCAAACCGGCACTCATGCTCGACCAGATCATGATCTCTGGTCACACGACGACCTGTCTATGTGGCAGCGATCGGATCGACGGTTCTAGCTATTGGAACGCATGGTATATAGCTACAATTGCTGGATCAGTTGTAGCGTGTTAGACTGTTTATAGTAGATGCAGGATGGACCGTGCCAGGTCGTTGTCATGTTGGAGTGCGGTGGTCAAAAGATTAGAATATGTCTAGGTGACATTAAGTTATTTTGGCCTCTCCTGTTAACTGAATTTTTTTCATGCACTTATATTATCTTCTAACTATATTTACATTGTCTTATTGCTATATTTACAATGATTTATTTAGTGTAATTTATTGAACAGAGTGATATAATTTGAGAATAACACAAATATATACCAAAATTTTTAAAAAAATTTAAAAAAAATTTCTATGGATTCCAGATATCGGACAAATATATATTAAATTGTTCATAAATATCATCAAATTTTTCACAAACTTACAAATTAAAAAAAAATTCTATAGCGAAAAGCATGCATGACGAACTGCATGCGACGTGTCCTGGATCGGATCTCCTGCGTGCACTACCGGACAAAGCATCTTTGCCGAGGACCTAATGATTTACCGACGGCAAATGCTCGGGCACTCGGTAAAGAGTCTTTGCCGAGGGCCTGACCCTCAGCAAATAACCGCACTCGGCAAAGAGTCTTTGCCGAGGACCAGACCCTCGGCAAAGACAAGCACACGGCAACAATAATTTTTTGCCGAGGGCTAAACCCTCGGCATAGGGCCGGCCCTCGACAACACCTCCTGACACGATGTCCATCCCCTACCGTCAATCTTTGCCGAGGGCATCACCGCTAGGCCCTCGGCAAAGGTTTTTTTAACCGTTTTTGCAATTTTTTTTAAAAAATTCTTTGCCGAGCGCCCTGTGACCTGGCGCTCGGCAAAGACAGTCTTTGCCGAGTGCCAAGGTTGGCACTCGGCAAACTTTTTTTTGTTTTTGTTTTTCTCTCAAATTTGGGACACGGCACGATCCGAAACACGGCACGCACAAAAAATTTTGGGCCATGCCGGCACGACATGAACACAAAGGTTGTGCCGTGTCCAGTATCTCGGCACGGCGGGCTACATGGCCCGGTCCGCATTTCGGTCGTCGTCACGTTGGAGTGCGGTGGTCACTGATCAATCGTGTGAGTGTGGTGGTCAAAAGATTATATTGCCTGTCACCTCATCATAAAAGCTTCCATTTGGTGCGTAGAAAAGGTGATGGAGCATGTGGAACAGTGGAAGGTTATGTTAATTTTGACGTAAACTTCATCAAACCGGCACTCCTCATGCTCGACCAGATCATGATCTCTGGTCACACGATGACCTGTCTATGTGGCAGCGATCGGATCGACGGTTCTAGCTATTGGAACGCATGGTATATAGCTACAATGGCTGGATCAGTTGTAGCGTGTTAGACTGTTTATAGTAGATGCAGGATGGACCGTGCCAGGTCATTGTCTTGTTGGAGCGCGCTGGTCAAAAGATTAGGATACGTCTAGGTGACATTCAGTTGTTTTGGCCTCTCCTGTTAACTGATTTTTTCTCATGCACTTATATTGTCTTCTAACTATATTTATATTGTCTTATTCCTATATTTATAATGATTTACTCAGTGTAATTTATTGAACAGAGTGATATAATTTGAGAATAACACAAATATATACCAAAATTTTCAAAAAAAAATTACAATATTTTTTATATGGATTCCAGATATCGGACAAATATATATCAAATTGTTCACAAATATCATCAAAATTTTCACAAACTTACAAATTTACAAATTTTTCTATAGCGAGAAGCGTGCATGACGAACCGCATGCGACGTGTCCTGGATCGGATCTCCTGCGTGCACGCGCCCAGCCAGCAGGCATGGCAGCCGCTGCTCCACTTTTTCCACTTACTACGCGCGCACGGATGATGGATGCATACACCTAACAATGGCGGACGCATCGGATGGCCTGGGCCATCGGCCGACGGCAACGAACGGTCCAAAAATCAGTAGATACAAGCTCCTAAATTAACCGGTTGATAGATAGCAAAACTGAAAGATTATATTGCCTGTCACCTCATCACAAAAGCCTCCATTTGGTGCATAGAAAAGGTGTCGGAGCAAGTGGAACAGTGGAAGGTTATGTTAATTTTGACGTAAAGTTCATCAAACCGGCACTCCTCACGCTAGACCAGATCATGATCTCTGGTCACCCGACTCGAGAAGGACCTATCTATGCGGTACTCGCGCGTTTGCCAGCACCCCAGCAACCAATTTTTTTGGCACTGTTTTTCTTCCTCCTCCGCCGTCCCGTCGTGGTGTGGTAGGGTCTGACGGAGCTCCGCGGCTGCGGCCTCCACCTCCCCCCTCTCCCATCCCTACTTTCTTTTCCAACTCCGGCCAACAGCCGCAACTCCCTCGCCCTGACCTGGCACGGCTGCATCCACAGCCGCCAGGGCCCCGAACCTTTGGCCGCTGTCCCCACCACCTGGCCTGCCTACCTTCCCCCAAACCCCTCTCTTCTAAGCCCACTGAAGTTGGGGAAGAAGGGATGGGACGGGTGTCGGTCGCCGGAGTTGGGGAAGAAGGGGGTGGGGTAGTGCTGGGACTTGGGCCGTGCCATTTGAGGGCGGGTTATGGCATAGTGTTTTGGCATGACCCGAAACTTGGCACGATCCGAAACACGGCACATACAAAATATTTTGGGCCATGCCGGCACAACATGAACACAAGGGATGTGCCGTGTCCAGGATCTCGGCACGGCGGGCTACATGGCCCGGTCCGCATTTCGGTCGTCGTCACGTTGGAGTGCGGTGGTCACTGATCGGTCGTGTGAGTGTGGTGGTCAAAAGATTATATTGCCTGTCACCACATCACAAAAGCTTCCATTTGGTGTGTAGAAAAGGTGATGGAGCAGGTGGAACAGTGGAAGGTTATGTTAATTTTGACGTGAAGTTCGTCAAACCGGCACTCATGCTCGACCAGATCATGATCTCTGGTCACACGACGACCTGTCTATGTGGCAGCGATCGGATCGACGGTTCTAGCTATTGGAACGCATGGTATATAGCTACAATTGCTGGATCAGTTGTAGCGTGTTAGACTGTTTATAGTAGATGCAGGATGGACCGTGCCAGGTCGTTGTCATGTTGGAGTGCGGTGGTCAAAAGATTAGAATATGTCTAGGTGACATTAAGTTATTTTGGCCTCTCCTGTTAACTGAATTTTTTTCATGCACTTATACTGTCTTCTAACTATATTTACATTGTCTTATTGCTATATTTACAATGATTTATTTAGTGTAATTAATTGAACAGAGTGATATAATTTGAGAATAACACAAATATATACCAAATTTTTCAAAAAAAATAAAAAAAAATTTCTATGGATTCCAGATATTGGACAAATATATATCAAATTGTTCACAAATATCATCAAATTTTTCACAAACTTACAATTTTAAAAAAAAAATCTATAGCGAAAAGCATGCATGACGAACTGCATGCGACGTGTCCTGGATCGGATCTCCTGCGTGCACTACCGGACAGAGCATCTTTGTCGAGGGCCTAATGATTTGCCGACGGCAAATGCTCGGGCACTCGGTAAAGAGTCTTTGCCGAGGGCCTGACCCTCGGCAAAGAACCGCCCTCGGCAAAGAGTGTTTGCCGAGGGCTAGACCCTCGGCAAAGACAAGCACACGGCAACAATAATTTTTTGCCGAGGGCTAAACGCTCGGCAAAGGGCCGGCCCTCGGCAACACCTCCTGTCACGATGTCCATCCCCTACCGTCAATCTTTGTCGAGGGCATCACCGCTAGGCCCTCGGCAAAGGTTTTTTAACCGTTTTTGCAATTTTTTTTAAAAATTCTTTGCCGAGCGCCCTGTGACCTGGCGCTCGGCAAAGACAGTCTTTGCCGAGTGCCAAGGTTGGCACTCGGCAAACTATTTTTTTTTGTTTTTTTCTCCCCAATTTTTCATGGGGCCTTGCTACAGTAATAGAAACTCCATTTCAAAATTTGGGATAATTTTGAGTTTTTTTACTATATTTCCTTAATTATTTTTGTTTGGTTGAATTTTTCCGACTATATCAAATTTGAACTGCATGTACATGAAATAATGGAATTTGGTCATTCAAAAAATGGTATTCATGATGTTTGGCGTATGTTGAGGCCGTATCCAGGAACTCGCATGAAATTACGAGCATCTTGTTGTCGTAACATGGCGATGTACTTGCGGTAAAAGTGTATTTAGATTATATAAAATCCAAACGAAGTCCGAAAATGACGAAACTTGTCGAGGTGTCTTGTTATCGCATGTGGCGGCCGTGGTAAAAAATTGAGAAAGTTTGAAGCAAGTTGTGACATCGGATGCCTAAAAGCCAAACATCTCCACATGCGATAACAAGACACCTCGACAAGTTTCGTCATTTTCGGACTTCGTTTGGATTTTATATAATATAAATACACTTTTACCGCAAGTACATCGCCATGTTACGACAACAAGATGCTCGTAATTTCATGCGAGTTCCTGGATACGGCCTCAACATACGCCAAACATCATGAATACCATTTTTTGAATGACCAAATTCCATTATTTCATGTACATGCAGTTCAAATTTAAAATAGTCGGAAAAATTCAACGAAACAAAAATAATTAAGGAAATATAGTAAAAAACTCAAAATTGTCCCAAATTTTGAAATGGAGTTTCTATTACTGTACCAAGGCCCCAGGAAAAATTGGGGAGAAAAAAACAAAAAAAAAATAGTTTGCCGAGTGCCACTCGGCAAAGACTGTCTTTGCTGAGCACCAGGTCACAGGGCGCTCGGCAAAGAATTTTAAAAAAAAAAAATTGCAAAAACCTTGGCCGAGTGCCGCTGGGCCCGGCACTCGGCAAAGCTTCTAACCTAAAGTCCCAGGCAGGCGCCCAACCGACCCTCTCCTCACTCCTCTCCCACCCCGCGCCCTGCGCCCCCTCGCCACCCCGCCCGCCTCGTGCCCAGTGCCCTCCCCGGGCGAGCCCTCCCTCGGGCCCTCCCGGCGCCCCGTCTCGCCTCGCCCGGCCCAGCTGCCCGGCCGCCCTCCCGCTGACCGGCGCCCTGCGCCCGGCGCCCGAAGCTCACCGGCGCCCGTGCTGCTGTGCCCCATGGCCACCACCAACAGAGGGAGAAGGAGAGGAGCAAGAGGAAGAAAGAGAAGGGGGAGGAGGAAGAAAGAGAAGGGGGAGGAGGAATAGGAAGAAAGAGAAGGGGGAGGAGGAAGAAGAGGAAGAAAGAGAAAGGGGAGGAGGAAGAAGAGGAAGGTGCCGACCCGACCGCCCGTTGATCCTCGCTTCGTTCCGACCGCCCGTTGATCCTCGCGCTGTTGCGGTCATCCCCGCCGTCGTCGTCGGCCCTCGCTCTTATCGTTCTTGCCGCCAAGGTAAGCCCTACCCTTGTAGGGTTAGTAGTAGTAGTAGTAGTTAGTAGTTAGTTGTAGTGTTAGTAGTAGTAGTTAGTAGTGTTAGTTGTAGGGTTAGTAGTAGTAGTAGTTAGTAAGTAGTAGTGGTTAGTAGTATTAGTTAGTAGTGTTAGTTGTAGGGTTAGTAGTAGTAGTAGTTAGTAAATAGTAGTAGTTAGTAAGTAGTAGTGGTTAGTAGTAGTAGTTGTTAATAGTTAAGTAGTTCTTAGTATTAGTACTGTTAGTAGTTAAGTAGTTGTTAGTAGTAGTTTTAGTAGTAGTTGTAGGGTTAGTAGTAATTGTTGTTGTACTACTTCAATACTTTCATCTGAATGGAAAGAGAACTAAAATACATGGCTCCTCTTGATATATTGGTGGTTGTTGGCCTTCGTGCCCATGTTTGGTATATATGTGGTTGTTGGCCTTTGTGCCATGTTTTTTTTGAGTTTTGGGAACCTCCCGTGCAGGAGGAGAGTCTTGCCAAATTTTGAGTCGACACTAATCATTTTGCCCTTTTTTGCAGGAGGACTGTGGGAGGGACTCAATGACCCGATCATCTTCGTCGGTCTTTGCTGGTCTTCTTCTGCACCGCGTCGACTTGCTCTCTCTGCACCGACTCTCCACCGCCCGCTACCACGACCTCACCGGCACCCTAGGTATAACCCCTCTATCCGTATGTGGTCTTTGGTCGCGTAACCTAGTTAGGTGTCTCCGTCCGAAAAGAGATACGGTTGGAGGTATCTGAGATCTTTGTATATCTGCTGACAAGTATCTGCTTTCAGATTGTCCACGTTTTTTGGACAGCCCGCGGATGCGTAGATGGGTTAGGCCCTGTTTGGTTGAGTGTGGTACGTGGGAGAAAGCTGCTTTGTAGGTGTGTGAGTGTGGAAAAAGCTCATTGTGGGTCATGAGCTATAGAAAAAAGCTGAAAGCTGTTTGGTTAAACAAGTATAAAATATACCTTTTATCTTTATCTCTCTTGAAACAACTATGGAAGTGCTTTTTATTCTACCAATTTTGAAAAGCAGAAAGCCAAAAGCCAAAAGCAGGGTCAAACCAGCTTTCAAAAATGAACTACGGAAAGCTGCTTCTGAAAAAGCACCCTCCAAAAGCAGCCCCTTTGGTTGGGCTTTTGGCTTTTGGGGCCAAAAGCCAAAGCCAAAAGCCCAACTAAACAGGGCCTTAGTTTCCATGGTCCGCTCCGGTCCGAGATGGTGTTTCGGCATCACCCCCAGTTGTTCTCCGGATACACACTCTCCCTTACAGGACGTGCATTGGGAGAACAACGGGGAGGTGCTACCGAAATTCTATCTCGGATAGGGAGCAGAGCATGGAAACTAACCTCATCTACGCATCCACGGGTGGGATTAGGACCTATCCTCACCTATTAGAGAGTAGGAACACCGCGTAGATGCAATTGATGGTTACATTACTATGTGTTGTATATGTGGAAGGATGGAAGACCGTCAGTGGATGTACACGGGCCAGAGAAGCAGGAGTGACTTTGACATTGAGTGGGTGAATGGGACAGATGCTTTCTTGGAACATGCATGGAGCTCGGGTGTAGCTAAAGGACATTCTAAACTTTGGTGTCCCTATAGCAAATGTGACAACAACAGAAGGATAGACAAGGTGACCATGGGTAAACATCTTGTGTACAATGGTTATACGGCTGGCTACCACCGGTGGATCCACCATGGTGAAGCAGATCGTATAAGAGCGAAGGTGGTGAGACCACGCCTCGAGGCTTTTGATGATGATGCCGGAGTAGCAGACATGCTAGATGACACTCACCAAGCTCACTTCGCAGAAGGACGTGAGAAGGAGGAGATGGAGGAAGCCTTTAAGGCCTTCTACGAAATGTTGGACTCGGCATAGAAACCCCTTCATGAGAGTACAACGGTTTCTCAGCTGGATGCCATTGGACGTGTTATGGGGTTGAAGGCTGAGTTAAATCTGAGTCGCGAAGGCTTTGATAAGATGTTGGCCATGTTTGGCAGCATGCTACCGAAGAAGCACATTCTGTCGAAGAACTTGCACGAGTCACAGAAACTACTTCGTATGCTTAAGATGCCATATGACAAGATACATGTTTGTCTGAAGGGGTGCGTCTTATTTAGGAAAGATCACAAGGATGCAAAGTACTGTCCGAAGTGTAAATCCTCAAGGTACCTGGAGGTAGACTCTGGAGATGGCCAGAAGAGGCAGCTTACGATCCCCGCGAAAGTCCTACGGCACCTTCCGTTTGTGCCGAGGATCCAACGGCTTTTCATGATCGAGGAATCCGCGAAACAGATGACATGGCATAAAGAAGGTGTATGGTACAAGCCATGGACGATGGTGCATCCGTCCGATGCCGAAGCATGGACGTACTTTAATGACAAACATCCTGACAAAGCAGCTGAGGCTCGTAATGTATGTGTCGCGCTGGCAACAGATGGGTTCAATCCTTATGGACAGTTGTCTGCCCCATACACATGTTGGCCCGTGTTTGTTATCCCCCTGAATCTCCCCCCGGCATCTCCTTTCAACGGCATAACGTCTTCTTGTCGTTGATAATTCCTGGACACCCGGGGAGTAATATGGGTGTGTACATGGAGCCTATGATTGATGAATTGATCGATGCTTGGGAGAAGGGGGTATGGACATATGACCGAGCTACAAAATCATCCTTCAAGATGCATGTTTGGTACCACTACTCCTTGCATGACTTCCTGGCGTATGGGATATTCGCCGCCTGGTGTGTCCACGGGAAATTCTCGTGCCCAATATGCAAGGAAGCTATGAGGTTCATTTGGTTGAAGAAGGGTGGCAAGTATTCGTTGTTTGACAGGCATCGTCAATTCCTCCCTTCTAACCATCCATTCAGACAAGACATCAAGAACTTTACGAAAGGTGTTATAGTGATAGACCCTAAACCGCGCATGAAGAGTGGTGCTGAGGTGCGTGCTCAGATAGATGCTCTCGTGCCCAATGAAGGAGGTGGTTTTGTGGGATATGGTGAGGAACATATGTGGACTCATAAGTCCGGCTTGACGAGGCTCTCCTATTTCGATGATCTTCTTCTGCCACATAACATTGATGTAATGCACACCGAAAAGAATATCGCCGAGGCACTTTGGGGAACTCTCATGAACACTGACAAGTCTAAGGACAACATTAAAGCTAGAGTGGACCTAGCGACGTTGTGTGATAGACCGAAGCAAGAGATGCGGCCTCCTAGTGGCCGAAACAAACAATGGAAAAGACCTAAGGTCGATTTCGTCTTGGAACCCGATCAAAGGAGGGAAGTACTAAAATGGATCAAGACGTTAATATTCCCAGATGGATATGCAGCGAATCTAAGTAGGGGAGTGAACTTAGGCACTTTACGAGTCAACGGGATGAAGAGTCATGACTACCACATATGGATTGAGTGGCTTCTTCCGGCGATGGTCCGAGGCTATGTCCCAGACCATGTCTGGCAAGTGCTGGCAGAGTTGAGTTTTTTCTTCCATCAGCTTTGTGCCAAGGAGATATCTCGGACCGTCGCTCAGGACTTGGAAAAAGCGGCACCTGTGTTACTCTGTAAGCTGGAGAAGATCTTTCCACCCGGCTTCTTCTTGCCCATGCAGCATCTGATTGTGCACCTCCCGTCTGAGGCACGTTTGGGGGGTCATGCAAGCCCGGTGGTGCTATCCAATCGAGAGATGTCTAAAGTCTCTTCGCAAGAAATGTACAAATAAAGCCAGAATTGAGGCTTCCATTGCAGAGGCAAGTCTAAGGGAGGAGGTGGCAAACTTCACAACACTATACTACAAGCCAAAACTTCCTAGAAATCATAATCCACTCCCTCATTACAATGTTGGCGAAAATGAATGGACCCACAGCCTGTTCCAAGGCCAACTCGGCAGCGCAAGTGGATCGACCAATAAGATATTGGGAAATGAAGAGTGGCGAAGTGTCATGCCATATGTGTTGACCAACCTTCTCGAGGTGTAGCCATTCATCGAGTAAGTTCTCAACGAACTTGTTTCAATACGCCCTGAATATTCTTCATGCAACCCCACTGATTCTCGTTCGGACAGGGAATTTGTTCGTGAGTCCTGGCATCAATCAAGGGATCCTACCTCGCAGGAACATGACACCCTTCTTTCTCGGGGTACGGGTGCGGGGAGGCCTGATTTCATTTCTTGGTTCAAACAAAAGGTAATGTCCAATTTAGCTCCCACGTTCCATATTCCAAGTTTCTCGTTCGTTCGATTAATATAACGACCTATCATGCTTGAGCTTGCAGGCCCAGACTGACTCGTCCATGAGTGAGGAGTTGAGGCGAGTTGCAAAGGCGGCTATGGACGTTAGGGTGCGATCATTTACCGGTTATGACGTGAAGCGGATATCGCTTCCACACAACAAGATATGAGCGGACTCGGCCCAAGCGGAAAACCACAAATAGCGGAGTTTGCACGCCCGCAAGACCGACGGCCTCGACTATCATGGTAGAGTTGAGGAAATATATGAACTCTCATTTCATGGTCACAAACATAAACCTATCGTGTTCAAATGCCCTTTGGTTTAATCCTCGAGAAGCGAGGCGGACCCCTCATCTTGGGCTAGTCGAGATTCGAGAAGATTCCCATCTATCTAGGAAAAGATGTCTATATTGTGGCTCAACAGGCCGTGCGGTGTACTATACGCGATATGCCAACCAAGACAAAGCGGATCTTAAGGGTTGGGCTATTGTGCACCGTGTGTCTCCACACGGTAAACTACCGCCCCAAGCGATGGCGATTATAACTTCAGCGCAAACACATATGATGGGGCAGTTCTATCAAGAAGATGGGCTACCGAGCACGCGTTTGAGATAGTCTTACGAAGCGATCGAAATGGAAGTAGACAACGAAATGGAGGATGACGAGGTTGATGGAGATGTGGTGCAAAATGCCAAGGACATAGAAATGCTTGACCGATTAAGGCTAGGCAATGACAACGAAGACAACATAGAACCTTTGAGATAGTGTTGCCCATTTGGACAATTTTGACAATGATGATGGCGACACCTATGATCCTAATCATGAAGATTATTCCTAATACATGTAATACTACGTTTGTTTTAGTTTGTGTTTTCTTTATTTATTTTGAATCTATTTCTAATATATATACTAATAAGTCTTGTTCATTCTTTGTGATTGCGGTGATGGCGAGCAGCCGTCCACGACGTGAGACGGCCTCCCTTTACTGGGAGACCACGCCCTCCCGTTTTAGGCGAGGGTCGGGGTTAGGGGTAGCGTCCACAGGAGGTCAGAGGAGGAGGACCGGGGGTCAGCAAGAGGCAGCGGACTCCTGCCCGCCGCCACCTTGAGATGAGGTGATGGAGGAGGAGCACGTGGACGGCCACGCCCGAGGGCAAGGTCGAGGACGAGGACGTCAAGCAGACCAGACGAGGCGGCGGCCGGGAGCGAGGCCACCGAGGGCGACAGTTCCGCTACCCTGATTGTCTACCAGCCGAGGTCCCATGAGCCTCCCTCGACCTCCGCTTCCTCTGGCGGGCTTTGATTAGCCCTATGGCAAAGAGGTAAGTAACTATAGATGTTATCACAACTACTTCATATGATAATGTTGGAAATCAAAAGACGAGGCGATAAATTTTCTTAATCACTTGTGTGCGGGGCTGGTTGGTTTTTTGTTTGGGTATTTACCGCACGCCCCCCCATGAGCATCCTTGGTGTTTTGTGCAGGAAATGGTACCGGCCTTGTGAACGTGTCCGAGGGCGTGCGGGAGCCCGGCCTACGTGGGGACAGTACCAGTTGGCCTCGACGGCGGAGTACCGCAACAAGCGAGGAGCGGGTCTTGGCGGAGTTTTGGGTAAGTCTCTCTCACACAACATTTTTATTGGACAAGTCTTTTATTGAAATAATAAATGGATACATCGGTTTTGTATGCAGATGTATTTCAAGCCGGAAGAAGGACTTGAGGCCCGGGCGGATCAAGCGGCTGCCACCGCCTGTAGGAAGTACGTCACCGACATGCACCACGAGGCGCGCGTGCAGGCCCACAGAGACTACTACGCCATGGTCTTGAAGCAGTCCATCAGCAAGCCTGATGCAAGAAAGGTGGAGCTGTCCCGGGCCCAGTATCTTGAGGTAGACGAAAAACATTAATAATGATTCGTTTTGAGATTAAGTCGGTTTAATTTTATCTTTTTCTATGTCCAATAATCGATGACTTGTAAGTGATTCCCTGGTGGTGCCGATCCCACTCCGTGTGCTGGGAGATGATCGTGGATGGGTGGTGGTTGTCAACGACTTTCTTTGAGAACCACGGAGGCGCCGGGACCAGCGTCTGCACGAGGCGAGGTGCTACTCACCATCAAGGCAAATGCAGCCTCCCGCCTACACACAAGCATATGTAAGTGATTTCTTTTATCTTATTTGACTTGAGTTCTGCCTTATTTCTCACCATCTTATCGTCTTACTCGCAGGAGGCTGCACACCCGGGCGTGGAGGTCTCGGAGTTCTCTGCGTGGGCTATGTCCCACATGGGCAGGCGTCTTCCTCTGTCTCCTTGACCCGTCATCCCATGAGGTGTACTCCGACCCGACCGTGCACACTAAGGTTCAAGAGTACACCTCAAAGGTGAGGGAGGTCCATGGGGAAGATTACGATGTGCGCACTGAGCCCATTGATGCAGAGACCATCATGAGGCTAGGAGGAGGCAAGAAGCATGGGCGGCTGTGGATTGCAGATGGCGCCATCGACTCCACCACTGTTCCCTCTCTCAACGTGCTCCGAGCACGGAGCACGAGCTCCAGCCAGCCCATACGCCCACGACCTACTCTGTCACTGCATCGGGTCGACGCTCTCGAGGTACGTCCTGTTTTACTCGTTGTACATTCATCTTTGCACACCTAAGTTACATTTGCATTACTGAAACATTGAAGTTTGTATTGCAGGCCGAGCTGCAGGCCTAAAAGCTCATGGTCGAGGCTCAGAGCGCGCAGCTGCAGGCCCAGAGGGAAGTGTTCGCGGCCCAGGAGAGGAGGATGCAAGAAATGGAGGCCTTCATGCGGAGTGTCCAGCAAGGGGGTGTACCTTTGCCGTTGGCAGCACCTCCACCGCCTACTCCTACAGCCACTCCTGTAAGTATGAAAGTTCACTCTTACTAGATGCTTCTTTAACATACAACCATGGTTGACATACAAACTTACTAGATGCTTGACATAGAAACTTACTAGATGATTGATATAGAAATTTACTACATGCTTGCACTAGCTATGACATACACCAATGCTTCACATAGAAACTTACTAGATGAATCTCACACATGCAACCTCTTATCCTTTTGCAGCTTCCGTCGGCGGGTTCGAATAACCCCGCTCATGCGTCACCGAATGAACCATCGTGGCATAGGCCGCTTTTTTTAGGAGTTGTGCTTCGTCATGTGCTTGGACTTGATCTTCACTTGTGGTTGTGACTTGTGCTTTGACTTGATGGACTGTGTTTGTGAATTTGTGACTTGTGGTTGTGATATAATGTGTGAAAATGGTTTCGTTGTGATATATATGTGATTATTGTGATGTTTGTGATATATATGTGACATGTGATATATATTTGAACTGTTTGTGTCAGTGGAATGCAAAAAACAAAAAAAAATTGCAGTCTCGGTTGATTTGCCGAGTGCAATGGTCGTGGCACTCGGCAAAGCTGGAAAACTTTGCCGAGTGCCAGGACATTGCACTCGGCAAAGATTTTTTTTTAAAAAAAAAGCAAAAAATCTTTGCCGAGTGCCAGGCTGGGGAGGCACTCGGCAAAGAGCTTTTTAAAAAAAATAAAAAATGTCTTTGCCGAGTGCCTTCCGCCGTGGCACTCGGCAAAGAGTTTTTTTTTTTAAAATGTCTTCGTCGAGTGCCCTAACTGTTGGCACTCGGCAAAGGCGCCGTCAACGGAGCAGCGCCGTTGACGGCTGCTTTTCGTTGCCGAGCGCCGCTGTTGGCCCTCGAAAAAGGCTTTGCTGAGTGCCCGACAAATAGTCCTCGACAAAAACCTCTTTGCCGTTAATTTTTTTTCCGATGGCTCTTTGCCGAGGGCGGCGCTCGGCAAAGCCTTTGCCGAGGGCTTTTGGGCCTTTGCCGAATGTCCTGGGCCCTCGGCAAAGAGAGCATCTCCAGTAGTGGTGCCCGCACCCAGCCAGCAAGCATGGCAGCCGCTGCTCCACTTTTGCCACGTACTACGCGCGCACGGATGATGGATGCATACACCTAACAATGGCGGACGCATCGGACGGACTGGGCCATCGGCCGACGGCAACGACGGTCCAAAAATCAGTTGATACAAGCTCCTAAATTAACCGGTT
Source organism: Miscanthus lutarioriparius (assembly GCA_904845875.1). NCBI lineage: Eukaryota > Viridiplantae > Streptophyta > Magnoliopsida > Poales > Poaceae > Miscanthus > Miscanthus lutarioriparius. Next base: position 126,129,636 of record CAJGYO010000010.1, read on the forward strand.
GATAGATAGCAATACTGAAAGATTATATTGCCTGTCACCTCATCACAAAAGCTTCCATTTGGTGCGTAGAAAAGGTGTAGGAGCATGTGGAACAGTGGAAGGTTATGTTAATTTTGACGTAAAGTTCATCAAACCGGCACTCCTCATGCTAGACCAGATCATGTTCTCTGGTCACCCGACTCGGCAAGGACCTGTCTATGCGGCACTCGCGCGTTTGCCAGCGCCCCAGCAACCGATTTTTTGGCACTATTTTTCTTCCTCCTCCGCCGCCCCACCATGGTGCGGTTGGGTCTCACGGAGCTCCACGGCTGTGGCCTCCACCTCCCCCCTCAACTCCGGCGAACAGCCGCAACTCCCTCGCCCTGACCTGGCCCGGCCGCCTCCACAGCCGCCAGGGCCCTGAACCGCGGGCCGTTGTCCCCACCACCTGGCCTGCCTACCTCCCCCCAAACCCCTCTCTTGTAAGCCCACTGGAGTTGGGGAAGAAGGGATGGGATGGGTGTCGGACGCCGGAGTTGGGGAAGAAGGGGGTGAGGTAGAGCTGGGACTTGAGCCGTGCAATTTGAGGGCGGGTTATGGCATAGTCTTTTGGCACAACCCGAAACATGGCACGATCCGAAACACGGCATGCACAAAATATTTTGGGACATGCCGGCACGACATGAACACAAAGGCTATGCCGTGTTCAGGATCTCGGTACGGCGGGCTACATGGCCCGGTCCGCATTTCGGTCGTCGTCACGTTGGAGTGCGGTGGTCACTGATCAGTCGTGTGAGTGTGGTGGTCAAAAGATTATATTGCCTGTCACCTCTTCACAAAAGATTCCATTTGGTGCGTAGAAAAGGTGATGGAGCATGTGGAACAGTGGAAGGTTATGTTAATTTTGACGTGAAGTTCATCAAACCGGCACTCCTCGTGCTCGACCAGATCATGATCTCTGGTCACACGTCGACCTGTCTATGTGGCAGCGATCTGATCGACGGTTCTAGCTATTGGAACGCATGGTATATAGCTACAATTGCTGGATCAGTTGTAGCGTGTTAGACTGTTTATAGTACATGCACGATGGAGCGTGCCTGGTCGTTGTCATGTTGGAGTGCGGTGTCCAAAAGATTAGAATATGTCTAGGTGACATTCGGTTATTTTGGCCTCTCTGGTTAACTGGATTTTTTTCATGCACTTACATTGTCTTCTAACTATATTTACACTATCTTATTGCTATATTTACAATAATTTATTCAGTGTAATTTATTGAACAGAGTGATATAATTTGGAAATAACACAAATATATACCAAATTTTTCAAAAAAAAATTACAATTTTTTTCTTTGGATTCTAGATATCGGATAAATATATATCAAATTGTTCACAAATATCATCAAATTTTTCACAAACTTACAAATTTACAAATTTTTCTATACCGAGAAGCGTGCATGACGAACTGCATGCGACGTGTCCTGGATCGGATCTCCTGCGTGCACGCGCCCAGCCAGCAGGCATGGCAGCCGCTGCTCCACTTTTGCCACGTACTACGCGCGCACGGATGATGGATGCATACACCTAACAATGGCGGACGCATCGGACGGCCTGGGCCATCGGCCGACGGCAACGAACGGTCCAAAAATCAGTTGATACAAGCTCCTAAATTAACCGGTTGATAGATAGCAATACTGAAAGATTATATTGCCTGTCACCTCATCACAAAAGCTTCCATTTGGTGCGTAGAAAAGGTGATGGAGCATGTGGAACAGAGGAAGGTTATGTTAATTTTGACGTAAAGTTCATCAAACCGGCACTCCTCATGCTAGACCAAATCATGATCTCTGGTCACACAACGACCTGTCTATGTGGCACTCCAGCGCCCCAACACCCGATTTTTGTTGGCACTGTTTTTCGTCCTCCTCTTCCACCTGCCCCCCCTCCCCCGCCACCGCCTACTGCTTCCACCGCGGCGCGGTAGGGTCTCGCCAGAGCTCCGTGGTCGCGGCCTCTTTCCCTCCCCCTCTCTCGCCCCTGCTTTCTTCTCCAACTCCGGCTAACAACCGCAACTCCCTCGCCCCTACCTGGCCCGCTGACTCTACACCGTCGCCAAGGCCCTGAACCACCCAGCCGTCGTCCCCACCGCCTGACCTGCCTACCACCCCTCAAACCCCTCTCTTGTAAGAGCATCTCCCAGAGTACCCAAAACAGTCTCCCAATACAGGAATTTTGGCAAGATCTAAAAAACCTCAAAAACTCATCTCCAACAACTCTCAAACCCACCTCCCAATTTTTTGGCACCTGGAAAAATCCACCCCCATGTGCGTAAAGTTTCGCGAGCATATCATCTGGAGGTGGAAGGACATGGGGAAGAAAAAAAGTTGGACAGAGTTCCTGATACAAATGTATAAGAGAGAAATAAAGTATAAAGATGGTTAGTGTAATTTAGAAATAGTTCAGGATTCCTGATGTAAAATTACCTTCTATCTTTTAGGCATGAGATTTTGGAAACTGTTGGACTTGTAGCTTTTTTATGTCTCCCAATATATTTTGCAAAGGTTGGAAAACCTATTTTGGGAGTATTTTTTTAGATACTGTTGGAGATGCTCTAAGCCCACCGGAGTTGGGGAAGAAAGGGTGGGGCGGGTGTCGGTCGCCGGAGTTGGGGAAGAAGGGGATGGGGCTAGAGCTGGGACATAGGCCGTGCCATTTGAGGGCGGGTCATGGTACGGTATTTTGGCACGAACCAAAGCACGGCACGCACGAAATATTTTGGGCCCTGCCGGCACGACACGAACACGAGGGTCGTGCCATGCCCAAGATCTCGGCATGGCGGGCTACATGGCCTGGTCCGCATTTTGGGCTGTGCTTGAAGTGGCACGGCACGAAAATGGCATGTGGACACTTCTACAACTCTACATGCAATTTTCTAGCATTTAATATACTATCTCTCATCTAGATTATGAAAATCATTAGAACTTCCATTAAAATAGTACACACAAGATATATATATTTCATACCACGAGTGGAAAAAGAAAACTAGCAGAGACTTTTTTGAGGGCCGTGCTTAGGCCGGCACGACACGAAAGCGTGCCGGCATGCCACGGGCCGTGCTTTGACCAAAGAAAAGATTTACCGTGCCATACCGGCATGGCCCGACGTGCCTCCCGTGCCTAGAGGGCACGACCCGAAGCGGCACGAAGCAAGAGAGGGCCGGGCTAGGCTGCTGGCCCGGCCCAAGTCCCACCTCTCAGTGGGGTGAGCGTCAGGTGCGGGCGTCGGTGGCCAGAGTTGGGGAAAGAGAAAGGGGTGGGGGAGGTGTCCGGCACGCGACGCATGCTCCAACAGCCAAAAAAAATTGTGTGTCAAAGTTTGGTAAAACATTCGGTTGGCGTATAGCTTTTCTCCTCGACAAACTCAATCCGACCTGCCAAAAGGAAAATCCAACCCGATCCAAAGTCGGCACGTTGGGAGGGGCCATTGTTTTTTTTTTTTTTGACCCAACCTAAAATTTAGGACTGATGCGGGCCTGATTTTTTGGTGTGCAACTGTTTCTTTTTTTTAAGAAACAGGCAGGACATGACAGGAGAGTAAAACAATGTTTTGCCAGCAAAGAAACTTCTGAAATCTGAACGCCAGTGCAGTCCATCCTTTTTTTAATCAACTGGTGCAATCCGACTACCTAAGCAACACCACACAGGAACCGATTTTGAACTGCTGGATCAAAGTCAGAGTGGGCCCACATGGGAGCGGTCCACCTAGAAGAGAAGTGGGACCCATCTGCATCTCCTCCATCCGGAAGAGATGTCGTCGGCTAAATGCAATAATCAGAGCAATTAACCATGAAATTTAATGTGGATATGGATATTATGTGTGTCTGTAAGTTGTCCTAATTCTGCAATGAAGATAAATTAGTCACCTCTTTCTCACCTCAGCAATTAACAGTTGACGACAAGCATAGAAACAATGGTCATGGACGAGATGTGAGCCTTTCTTGATGTGGATGATGAACATGAAAACATGGCACCACAACAGAGTAAGCAAATAGAGGCAGAATCCGACCCCAAAACAGGGCAAGCTGTGCTCAACATAAGCACAAGCTCGAATTATTATTATTATTATTTAATTTGGCCGTGTCATCATAAGGTAATGATATTACAACTCTTACGCCAAAGGGTGTGGATATTATATTTCATCCGCACTTCTGCTTGATCTCGCTGCCGAGCAGTGAAATCAGCATCAGACTCCTTTTCTTCCCTCACCGGGTCCACTGGCTCAGTAGGACACGAGGAGGTAAGCGCTAGGTCATTTTCAGACAGCGCAAGTGCTAGTTCATGCTTCTCTCGTCATACTCTATAGTTGCCCCCTTCAAGAGGTGGTATGTGCGAGATGAATGCCATTGGGTTGAGTCCTGAAAAACACCGTCAGAGATAGTGAGAAAATTATGACATCATAATTGCATGCTTTAATTTAACGTTGGTTAAAATTAAAACATACAACATTCTTATACACTAATTCTACATCACCATTGGGCAGAAATAAAATTAATGCATGAAAAACTTATGAATAAACATTATAACAATGTTATTATCAATGTTGGTCAGAAAAATAACAATATTATAATTTATTGACTAAAAATGACTACTCTTCAAAATAAATTCTCCCGTTGGTTCGAATTTAATTAGAAGATGATAAACTTTAACATTGCAGCGAAAACATGGAAAAATTCATTATCTATTTTTCAGAAGCATTTAACTTTTCTCAACTATTCTCTCAAAAATTATCCTGTTGCTTCAAATTTTGATAGAGATTTTAAACTAGACAAATATCATAAAAAATTGCTTCTGAAAAAAGAATAAAACTTAAACTCGTAGAACACTGTTCATTTGGCCCAAGCATCAAAACGGCCTAGCTTGCTTTGCTTTCGCGCGCGTTGTGCCTTCCCAGGCCGCAACCTGGGCCTGGGCCGGCAATGCCACCCGCCGCGCGCGCCCGCCTGGGCCGAATGTTGGCCCGTTCGCTCTCGGCCGTTCATCGCGGATCGACGGTCGAGCGCGCTCCACGGCGGATCAAAACCGGTGCGCGGCGTCCGTCCCCGAACCCTAGGCTCATTCGACTCCCTCCCTTTCGTCTCAAAGCGTAGCAGCGGTCGAGTGAAAGAGCGAGAGCGAAGAGAGGTGATGGCGCCGGCGCCGGCCCCCTCGCCGGCGCGCGCGCTCCCCAGCAGGTGAGCGCGCCGCCGTCGAGCGGTCTGGGCGACGGTGCCCTGATCCCCACACGCGCTGCGGTGAGAAGCTCCCGAAACCCTAGATCTGACCGGAGCCACCGCAGGTCCCATCGCCGAAGCGTGCGCTCCCCAGTGGGTGAGCGTGCCGCCGTCGAGCGATCCTATGACGGTGCCCTCGGCCGGGCTTGCGCGCAAGGCGGTGGGCGCGGCTCGGCTTCTCCCCGCGCGCCGACGAGGCGGCGGCGGAGCTCCTTCCCGCGCGACGGCAAGAGACAACCCACGCGATGGCGGTGATAACGTGCGGCGGAAGAGTCCAGGTAGGTCCTCCAACCATGGAACGGTTGGGCGCCCCCCATCAGGGCGCGGATCCAAGGTCCCAATTGGTTGGGTGGAGATCACCTAACACATACTTGATTCATTGGATCATAGCCTTGGTCAGATTTGGTTATGCAAATTAAGATCTGACATAGCTAGATGGTGTTGATATGGATAGGATAGTAGACAAAGAAACATTGTTGGGAAAAAAACTGAAGTATGAAGTGACTGTATAACCTTAATTGTTGGCTCAGAAAATCATAACCATGGTTAACTATGATCCTTTCAGTAATAACCATTTTCAAATAGATATGTACTGTGAACAGTTCTGTCGCAATGTTTGCTTAATTTGCAAAATTGGTGCTATGACTACAAATTAATTGAAAGAAAATTCCAAGCACATGGTGCGACGATCATAACTGTTACAGTTAGTTTGGAATTTCAAACATATAGCTACATATATATATATATAGAATGGTGTATTGGTCATTTTCAGGTTCAGAGTCTGATTTTTTTTTCTGCATATCATTAGGTAGCATGGTTGGATAAACCCATTTTGCCTGCGTACAACAGAAAGCCGTGTCCTTGTAGTGTATAGTAGAATGTTTTGTGCCTGTGCAGTAAACTTTTCTTCTTTGTCTCTATCATCAGGAAGCAATGTCGAGGCGACTAAGTGATGCTACAAAGGAACAATCCAGTAATGACGATTCATCTGTTGATGAGAGGCCAAAGCCTCGTAAGAAGATAGAATCTACCTCAGTAAAGGCAAAAACCACAGCTCCAAAAAAATACTTCACGATCCTAAATGGACTGACGGCAGCATTCCATTGGATGCATTTCCTGATAAACTCTCAAAAATTGGAAAGGTAAGCAACTCTATTTTATTGGCTCAGTCTCCATTTAGTGTTCCTGACTTGACTTGAGTTTCTAATATAATTTCTACTGAATTTCAGGAAGCTTTTGAAAGGAGAGATTTAGCAGCAACTTCTGCAGCTAACGCCCTGCAAGAGGCATTGGTCTCTGAATCTGTAATCAGGAATATAAGGTATTTGGACACATATATTTTCCCTTTCTAAAAACATAACCAGTGCATTTGTTCAGCAGAAAAGTGGTGCGATAATATCTTGTTTATTTCTGCCTATTGTTCAGCAGAAAAGTGGTGTGATAATATCTTGTTTATTTCTGCCTACAGCAAGTTCTCTGAAATCTGCACTTCGTCAAAGGTCTCCAATCCATTTCCAACAGTCGATCTTTTCCTGGTTGTCTACGAGGATATCAAATGGAAGACCATCTCTGAGTCTATGGTGACCAATGGGGCTGAAGAGGAATTCTTCGAGAAATCAACTAAGCATTGGGTTGGTGCTGCATTAGCCACTGATCTTGAGGTCCTCAAGCTGCTGAACGGTGCCACTGGATCCTTCTCTCGGACGAGGAGCACCAACAAGCCAAATGCATCTTCAGTGGAACCACCAAGAACAAGCCTGTCGAAGAAGCCAACACATGGAGCTTCAGCAAAAGTGCAGTCTAAGGTTGCACCAAGCTCTCCACTGAGGTGCACATGGAGTAACACCGAGAGCATGAGTGAGACAGCTGAGCTTGCCAAGTCCTTGTGGCGTGAGATGCATACGTGGTTCCTGACTTTTGTGGACGAGGCACTGGATGTGGGCTTCCACCTGTTCGAAGATCAGAACGTCGCTAGCAAGGGAAAGCACAGCAGCCACATAACGATGGTCCTCTCACAGTTCAAGAAGATCAGCGACTGGTTGGACCAAGTAGGGAAGATTGCAGAGTAGGAGAGGACCAAGGAGAAGATCGAGTGCTTGAAGCGCAAGATCTATGGGTTTGTCATTAGCCACATGGGGTCTGCATTCGAGAGCTCTGTCTCGGTTTCTTCCAGGAGTTGAGGGGATGCTTCATGCTCTGAAGCTTGCTGCTCACAGTTTCTGTTCACATTGGTTCTCCAAATTGTTAAGATTTAAAGGTTACACAATCATGTAGCCTGTTGGTGCAGTTCTTTGTTTTCTTTTGGGGTGCCTAATTTATGACTTGTTTCGTCATGTGAATAAATTATCGTATTATCATTATGGATTGCCTTATGTGTGGTTTGTCAGGTATGATTATGAAGAGAGCGAGGCTATCACCATTTCTTGGTTCAGTTTGCATTTTGTTGTGAGTTTGTGACCATATGTCCATGTCAGCCGTCGTACTGAGAGCTGTGACTATGCGCAGATTGAGATGATTATGCCCTTTCAAAGCAAAAGGCATATGCAACGGTAAAGACAATCATGCTGCTGCCTATAACTTTTTCTCTTTATGCAACGGTAAAGCAAAAGTCATCTTGTCAAATGTGTCTGGAGTAGTATCTCCAGGTCATGTTTTTCAGTTTTCACTAGGCACTGGTTTCCTCTGGTACTCAGTCCATTGGATGGGTGTGCAATACAACACAAAAAACAGAGATGTCTTTTCTGTAAACTAGTGATACAGCGCCAGGAAAACAGCACGCCCATTTCTTGGGTTCTTCAATTAATTCTTCTTGATTGCTCAATGTGCATACGTGAATGTTGCTGAGTTTACTTTGAGTATGCAACTGATGTAACATTTTTGAACAAACCAACAGCAAAGAAACTCCCGGGTCCTGAATGACATCCACTGAAGGCAACACCACACAAAAACCAACCGAATTTCAAGTGTTCCATCATCAAGCCATCTGGTAGACTGACAGTTGCATTCTAATTGGACTGTAAGATGAAAACGTTGAGCCATATATAAATGTCGGCGAAGTGTAAAATCTGAGCACTGAAATTAAACGTTGATATTTGTGAGGACCCTACTACTTTGTCCTCATAATTGGCATTCAATACTAGCGTTTCAAGAAAAGTTCTATAGAACATATTTTGACTAGTGTAGCATTTAATGGTAGTAGTTTATATTTGTAATCTGTAGCTGATTCATGATCATCATTAGGTAAAAAGTTTAGAAGTTAACCCTCCTTTGGTTGTTTTTGGGCTAATGTACTTTCTTTGTTTTCTTTTAGAATTTTTTCTATCAGCTAAATGAAATGGAGTTGCACACTGCCATGGCCATATGGTGTCCTTCGCCCACTACTACAGAATGGACTTGTTGTCCCGGGCGGTAACAGCCTTTAGTCCCGGTTACCGCGCCGGGACAACGATCCTGGGACTAAAGGTGGAACCTTCAGTCCCGGGTCATCGAGCCGAGACTAAAGAGGGACCTTTAGTCCCGGTTGGTAACACCAACCGGGACTAAAGGCCCTCCAGCCGAGCAAACCTGGCGCACCCTTTAGTCCCGGTTGGTCACCCCAACCGGGACTAAAGGTTCCTTTTCTTTTTCTTTTTTTTGTTTAATTTGTTTTCAGTTCAGTTACACGTATTTGTTTAATATATAATATGTTTTTATGTACGTATTCTACGCTGCTAATATAAATACACGCATGCATATAATTACATCTAATTCTCATCTTGAGCATTATTATATTGGAATAAAGTATGAAACTATATATATTAGATATATATATATATATGTATATATACAACACTTTCATAATCTTGTTCTCGAAAATAACGATATCAATAAACATTTAATTTACATCATTTATTCCTTAGGATCAAAGTAGAACTCGCCGTTGGGATTTAGCACTTTTTCTAGAAGATATCCTGCTATTGACTCTTGAACTGCTTTCAGATGGTCTTTTTGCTTGACCCTTCGTTTAAACCATTCAGTCTTGCATTTGAAATAAAAGGAAAAGTATTAATACACATATATGTATATATATTCATTTAAAAATAAATAAAATTGATATATCGTACTCGAGGACATCTTGAGGAGTTCTTCTTATGTCTTGTGATGATAAATTCACAAACGTAGTATCCACACAAGTTATTACACGGTTCTGCCGCCAAACACCACTTTATTTGCGAGAAGAAGATTATTCTCATCATCTCACACGTAAATTGAAGTTCGATATAGTAATTAAACACGTGGGGAAGTGTATATAGTACAACTTCTTTGGTATTTCAACTACATTAAGTGGTGCCTTGCAATCCTTGCGATGTTGCCGAATAAACTCTTTCCAAACCACGTATGCGACCAATAATGTACGATCGTTAATAAATTATGGCAAAGTCTATTCAATAATAGTTGTGCGCGAGAGATCGAAATTACCCCTGGATAATGTCTATCATATCTTGGTATAGTGCCCGTTCTTTTCTCAACGAGTCAAAGATTAGTAACCGACTTGAGTTTAACTCAATAACAATGAGTATCCAGTGAAAACTGCATTGATTTATACACACACGTACATGCATATAAGTTGTATTGATATTACATAAAATGTGTAGACTACATTATTATTAACACTTACTCAAAGTTGTACGAGAAAAGTATTGTTGTCTTATCGTGCTGCTTCACGAAGAACATCATGATATTCTCCTGTGCTTCAGATACCCATCGCTCCTTGACAATAATACCGGTTTTGAATACGATATAAGGATCAATGAAGCCAACATTGGTGTCTTGTATTCTTTGGAGCTCTGACATCTGGAATCTGTATATAAATATAAGTTACATGTGAGGATAATTATATACACGTACGCATGGAAGTGAGTTTATTAAATAAAAGTAAGAATCACTTACAAACAAAAGGAGCTAATGATTGATTTGTCCAGAGCGTCCATGTGGTATAGTTGATGCAATTCTTCGAAACTAATATGTAAGATGTCATCGCCATGGAAGTAATGATGGTCTCTAAATCTGACAAAGATCCAATGCTCACCCCTGCCACACGCCTGCATGTACCACTTGTTGAGCAAGTACATTTGCGTACCCAATTCATTCAGAGCCGCAGGGTTGTACAGACTTTTGCCATATTTATAAGTCTTCTAGGTATCAACTTCCAGGTTCTGGATTGGAGCTTTGCCCGTCAATTGATCCAAGGTTAAACCAGTATCTTGAAAAAAAGCATTAAGGGCTTGAACCGACACTTCTCGAGTTATGCGGTCGATAGACTTCTATGTTGGAACCATATTGATTAGCAACAACAAGATTTTGCATTGGTTGCTTACATTGTCCGAATTTGTGGGACATCCTTCCCGATGCTCTTTTCCTTTTCTTATCTCGCATCATGTGACTTCACGAGGGGCGGTCATAGTCGATAGTGGCGAAGGCTTACGAAGTTCAATCATCTTTTTCTCGTGAGCATCGACCTTACGCCTCAACACATCTCGTGGTATGTAAAAGCACGGCTTCTCCTTAAGCTTCGCTTGACTCTTGTTTTTATATCTATAAAAAATCTTTCACTTTTTTGTCTTCTTCAGCTGCTATTTGCTCATCAGTCTTTTCAGAAGTATTTCTTGAGAAATAACTCTTTTTCTCGGGGTCTTCTTTGCGCCGGGACCTTAGACGTCTTTGTAGTGCGTCATTTGTGGAGGGTGGGGGCGGTGTTGGAGACCGGCGTGGAAGCGATGAGGCGGTGTTGGTGGAGACCGGCGTGGAGGCGTTGGAGATCGTTAATGGATGCGGTGGGGCGGTGTAGGAGTTGGAGATCGTTGTGGAGGCGATGGGGCGGTGTAGGAGTTGGCGATCGCCGTGGGGATGAAGTCGTCTCGCCCCCCATGATTTGTGATGAGATGGGGAATGAATGATTAGGCTAGGTGGGGAGACCCTGCTACAAAAACAAGTTGTGTGTCAATTATTTTTGAAGCCAATAGAAAATTAATGGAAAATAATATTTCATTCACTTTCATTCGTACCTAGGGTGAGGTAGGGGGAAGCGGTGGCGCCCAGAATGATGATGAAGCGTTTGCGCCATTGAATAAATGTCTTCTCTGCTTCTCCTAGTGTCTTCTCCCCATCACCGCCTTCAATGTCAAGAGGAACATTGTTGTAACCTTTGAGCACTCTATCGACCGAGGCGCTAGCATATCCGGGTTGAATAAGCGACCCATGGATTCTTGGTGTCTTCGTTCGGTCTATTGGAGATATAACCCGATGACCACCATGATTGATGCATTATTACCATCGGAATGTGCAGCTCACATGTTGTTAGAGGCTCGGTAATGTCATCAATAGGGAAGCGCAACCCAGCGTCGTCTTGAATAAGCTGGCAGCTCCAGTAGAAGCACAAGCGCTTTCATCATCGACCAACGGGGCTAATGGTGACTCTCGGCGTTGATTGCGATTGCATTTGACTCATTGCTAGCTGCACTTGCCTCTTGATCTCCTCTGCATTCTTGCCTCAAGAGATTTTTCTCGTTCACGTGATTCAAGCAATGCTTGTCGTGACTCATCAACAAATTGCTCCAATGCACGGATTAGATTCGCCTCCTCATCCTTCTTTCTCTGGTGGCTTCAGAGGTATCCTTGTCTGCTTTGGGAATGCGTGTAGCCACGGAACCGCCCCCATAGCCGCTTGTTCGACCACCGTGTTCGGGATTCTCTAGGGCATATGTCAATTCATCCTTCTCTCTGTTGGGCTTGAAAACACCACTATCGACTTCTTCCCTAGCACGAGCTAGTCTCGTGTTGCTCTCTCAATTTTTGGCGAAAATTAGCTTGCCGATTATGCGGGTCTAGGCTTCCCCATGAGCGTGAGAACCAATTCTTCGTAGCGTTGAGGCCAGTTCTTCTCTATTGTTTTGTGTATGATTCCTTGGCGGTAATCTCTCGCTTCTAGGTTACGCCACTTGGGAATAGCACTCTTATAACCACCGATCCCATGCGATTATGGTATTGCTTACATCGGGCATTCTCGCCGATTCCTCGTCACACGTTCCTCCTTTGTCTTGGGATGTCTTGTATTCTACGAAGGCATCCCAATGGGACTCAACTTGACAAACGCCTTAGCATTGAAATTGGCGTAGCATTCTTCAAGATAAACTTTTTATACAATGTCTTCTTCCAACTCTGGAACAATGTTGCCATCTTCTTCATTGTCCAATCCCTCACTAGCTCCTTCAAAGCATCATACGCTTGTAATGTGAAATCTTTGAGTGATATCTCTCCAAGCTAGGTTCTTGTCACGATCGGATACAAAACTAACATTAGGAGCGGATATCTTACGCTTCCATTCACGAGCACTAATCGGGATCCTATCCTTACAGCGAACCCACATTGATTGACATATGTCCGAGCATGTGGTCCCAATGGTTTGCCGGTGTCGGTGTCGAATTCGATATTATGAAACGGCCCTCTAATGGCTTTTTGGCCTCGGACTTTCCTACTTTTGTCGGTGGTTGATGTAGATCCGAGACCGGCTACATGAGTAGAAACACAACGATTAACAACAAATATACGTACGCATGCATCTATAAGAGATGATAGATAATCTAATATACCTCGCCATGATATTTTCTTCATGCGACAATTTGTTGATCTTCAACCACCAAGCATATTCGGGATATCCTCATAATCAATCAAAATCTTGACTCGTGTTATCTACATCCACATTGGTGCGGCGTTGATAATATCCGCCATTATGTCATCACTCAAGTTATCATCCGGAGCAGCCATTTGTATCTTCAAGATAACACATAGATAGAATTACTATGGTACATAACATAAGTACATGTGATAACACATATAGAATTACTAAATCCAATTAAATATAATAACACATAATATTTCATCAACATGGAAATAAGTACATGTATATATATACACATAGAATGATACAATATATTTTCTCTCTCTCTCAACACATAGAAATAAGTGCATATGTCTATATCTCTAGATATGCATGTGATACACATAGAATGTCTCTCTAGATACAATTTTCTCTCTCTCTCAACACATGAAAATAAGTACATGTATATATACATATAGAAATAATTAAGTATATATGTATACATATAGAATCTCTCTCTAGATATATAATATATATAGAGAGATAGAATATATAATTACTAAATCCAATTAAATAAATCTAACATGAAATTAGATAAACTAGTAATAGATAATACATTTTACATATATCAAAAACTATAATAAAAAACTATCTAAAAACTATCTAAATAAAATACTAATTAAATTTTAATACATTTAAATCTAATATATCAAAAACTATCTAAAATAACTAAAAACTAACAATAAACTACATGTACTTATTTTAATCTAACATACAAACCGAGACTTTGTAAAAAAATCTAAAAAACATGGCCGATCGAGAGCAAAGCAGATCATATCGAGTTCGAGCGGAGGCCGTCTGGCGTCAAGCATGTGCTGGAAGCGTCGGTGACGGAGAGGTGGAATCAGGTCTTGGGCGGAGGCAGGATGCGGGCTCTGGAGAATGGGCCGGCGAAGCGGGGTAGACGCCATGGCGTGGCGTGGCAGAGACGAGCTCGACGACGGATGGATGATGGCGACAAAAGGGCTGAGCGACGGAGGCGAGATCGAAGATGAACACGAGCAGACGTTCGATATATATAGCCCGCGACCCTTTAGTCCCGGCTGGTAACACCAGCCGGTAACATTAGCCGGGACTAAAGGACATTTAGTCCATTTGGTAAAACCAACCGGGACTAAAGAGACTTTAGTCGGTTGGTCTTACGGTAGGGACTAAAAGGTATTTTTTATGGGCACCGAATTTGCCGCCCACCCTTTAGTCTGGTTCTTGAGTGCGGAATTGAAGCCCCTAAAATTTTGCCAACTCCAAGCACGCGTAATTGAAAAGTTCTGGGATTTTGATTTTGTTTAATACTAGGTTAATCAATTAATTCCATAGCAACTTCAATACTTTGCAATATTTATTTTAAAAAATACTATTGATTAACTAATTATTTATTGTAAATAGGAAAATTTTGTAACCTAAAGTTTTTAATTTCTTTTATGAATATAGAATATAAATGTTACTAATACTAAGTATTTTGTTAATGCAAAAATATATTTGTAACTTAAAATTAATAAAACTAATATTATTCGATAGGAAATTTATTATCACATTATTGTAACGTCAAATGTTTCAATTTTTTCTCGGTTTTTGACCAAAATTGACATGAATTTTTTGTTGAACCTATAAAAATAGAGAAAATGTAGTATTTTTTATTCTATAACTTTTTCAAATGAAAAAATGGCCTATATAAGGATTGTATATATTGATGAGCTTAACAAACTCGGTATTCAAAACTTTTCAATTTGAGACAATCTAGGGTCCCGAAAACTAGTTTATAGGCGTCGAAATTTAAAAATCACAAATTTGAACCGTCCAAACTTTCTTAAATGGAAAGTTGACCAAAACAACAATTGTAGATCTTTTTGAGTTTAACAAACTTGGTATTCAAAACTTTTTAGTTTGAAGTCATTTAGAGTTCATAATACTAGAGTCAAAGTGTTGTTTTTTTATTTGACCAAATTTGACTTGGTCAAACTTGCTCAAATGAGACACTAAATGACCTCAGATGAAAAAACTCTGAATACCAAGTTTGATCATCTCAGCAAGATCTACAATTGTTACATAGCTTATTTTCCCATTTGAGAAATTTTTATCAAACACTAGTCACAACTTCTTGAATCTCATATATACTTTCTAAAACTATGTCACACACTTGTGAAATTTAAACTACATTTTGTTCAAGCTTTCTCAAATGAAAAAATGGCCTATATAAGAATTGTATATATTGATGAGCTTAACAAACTCGGTATTCAAAACTTTTCAATTTGAGACAATTAGGGTCCCGAAAACTAGTTTGTAGGCGTCAAAATTTAAAAATCACAAATTTGAACCGTCCAAACTTTCTCAAATGGAAAGTTGACCAAAACAACAATTGTTGATCTTTTTGAGTTTAACAAACTTGGTATTCAAAACTTTTTAGTTTGAAGTCATTTAGAGTTCATAATACTAGAGTCAAAGTGTTGTTTTTTTATTTGACCAAATTTGACTTGGTCAAACTTGCTCAAATGAGACACTAAATGACCTCAGATGAAAAAACTCTGAATACCAAGTTTGATCATCTCAGCAAGATCTACAATTGTTACATAGCTTATTTTCCTATTTGAGAAATTTTTATCAAACACTAGTCACAACTTCTTGAATCTCATATATACTTTCTAAAACTATGTCACACACTTGTAGTATCATCAAAGGCACCATACTGAGCAATAATGTCATCAATGTCTAAATCTTCTCCTTCACCTTCTTCCATCATTACCCCGCTTTCTCCATGCTTAGTCCAACATATATAATTTGACATGAAACCTGACTTAAGCAAATGTGAATGAAGACTTATTGAGCTTGAATATTCCTTTAAATTCTTACATAGGGCACATGGACAGCACATGAAACCATCCCGCTTATTTGCCTCGGCCACACCTAAGAAATAGTGCAAGCCCTCAATAAAGTCTTGGGAGCGGCGATCGGCATTGTACATCCAATGGCGTGACATAATCTGTATTACACGATAAATTATGAAAACCTTGAACATAATTTAATATTTTATTACACAACATAAATGACACACACACGGTTGATTAATTAACTAAGCCTGGCTACAACGTAAGCAATCCCAACTATCACTAAACAAACTAAAACTACAATGCACTTCAGTAACATAATTATTTCGTGATAAATATTTAACTAAAAGCAGACAAATCATTCTTACGTTGAATATCAATAAGCTTCTCATTGGCTCATCGACTCATCGGCAGCAGTACCGCCACCTCAAACGCACCCAAATTCTACACGTATGTAGCATAATCTTCCTCCCAAGTACCAACCATCGCATCCATTGCCCTCCCACTGAAATTAAAGCCAAAAATATTTAGTCAAAAATATTCAAGAAAAAGCAGTCAATTAGCCATAAATAAAAAATGCGTCGAAACTCACATCGCGATCCGGGCACTTGTAGAAAACGACCCTTGTTGGGTCCCTGTCTCTTGACTCGGTACTCCATCACAATCTTACGCTTACACTTGCTTGAGATAATGAGAGGGAGTTCTGGCCTCAATCGTTCAAACCGAATGAGAGGCCGAGGATCCGGTACCGATTGTCATCTACTTTCTATACTTATTTTTGCAAACTAGTGTAAATTTCATATTTTCTAAAATGATATATTTAACCTAAACTAGTACGGATTTCACATGTTTCAATAAATAACCATCCGTACTAGTTGACCTTGCTTACGTGATCATCTCGCTGAGCATTTCTCCACCGGGGCGGCACCGTGCTTGGCCAAGGAAGAGCTCCGATTCTACGAGAAAGGAACACGGTCTTCCACGACCGTTGTCGCTCTCCTCGTAGAATCAAAGCTCCTCCTTGACGTCCGCTACCGCTTCGGAGAGAACATGCTCGCCGAGATGAACACGGTCCGCAAGTTCAACTAGTACGGATTTTCTACAATTTTCTAACAATTTTCTAAGTTTTTCATTTCATGGAAAAATTAATTCTAAGATCACGTAAGCCACCGGGGATGAGGATGGCGCGTGCTCAAATGAGGACGAGCGAGGCGTGATTTTGATGAACTAATTTAACTTTTGTTTATCCAAACATATATGCAAATCATCATGTGATTTTGAGCTAAAAATGACATAAAATCATAATAAAGTCCAACATATAAAGTTACACATACATCTACATCGTAAAATGAGATAAGCTACTGACAAAACATAAGAGGATTAAGTTTCTTACCTCCAAAATCGAAGAGCAACACCAATGGAGGGGGAGAGAGCAAGAACAACAGCAAAAAGTGAAGAAGCGAGGAGGTGAGTTTGAATGCAATGGCTCGGGCTCGGGAAGGAAGAAATGAGCTGAATTATAGGTCGGGATAATTAGTCTCGGTTAGGGGTCCAAACCGGGACTAAAGATTAATCTTTATTCCCGGGGCATCACCCAAACCGGGACTAAAGATCCCTGCCCCGCGGAGAACCGTTGGGCAGGGACCTTTAGTCCCGGTTGGTATTACCAACCGAGACTAAAGGGTCTTTTAGTCCCGGGGACAAAAAATGCCGAGGATAATGCTAAATTGGGACATCGTTCTAAAGTCTGTTCTCTAGTAGTGACCGGTTGAATTCATCAGACAAAGAGAGGACACTGATGATTGCTGATCCTGAACTGGGTGGAGCTTCCGTGCCAGTGAATGTTGGGTGGTCCAATGCAGTTTTTAACATTGAACAGAGGTCCTGGGAATGATCCAGTAGATTAAGCTCTTTCATATTCTTTATTTGTGCAGATTGTGACACTATGATATAGATATCCTGAAGTTTTGTTTTTGTTTTCTTCAAACACGCAAGAGAGTTACGTACGTACATACAGATTGTAGTAAAATGTCTAGACTTTCACCTCGAGCCGTTTGAGTTTCCATAACTACTTCATGTTAAATTCTTCGATCTTGACATTACATTATATATAGTAGTACGCATGCAGGAAATGAAGGGTCGCTCGCCTCGCGTAACAAACACCACCTGAATGCAACTGCCGCGGCCCGCGGCGGCGCTCTCATCTCAGGACACCCTGACCCTCCTGCTTCATTGTAAAGCAGGCCAGCAGCCGTCGCCCACTCCTCGCCCGCTCGCCGTCCACCTCCACTGCAACACCTCCCCCGGCCGACGAAGCGCGCCGCCCCCACAGCCCACGGCCCACATGGCTTCCTCCGCCTCCGCTCGCAGTCCCAACGCCAACGAGGCAGAGACCGCCGTCAAGAGGACCGCCTTCGGCCCCAACAACGCCATCGCCGTCGTCGCCGACCCCGCGCCGTCGCCCGTCTCTGCTAGCTTCAAGAAACAAGCCAACAAGCGTAACAACAGCCTGTCGCGTAGCAAACTGCCAGTGGGAGTGTCTGATCTCCGCAAGCTTGTGTCGGCAGCAGGTCTGGGCTGCCGCTCTCCGGCCTCCATTGGCGTGGTGACAGATGTTGCTGAATGACGGGAAGGCTTTGTTTCGTTCCGGCAGGACGAAGAGTGAAGACGGTGTTTGTTCTGCCAGTTATTTGTGTCTGTATCCGGGCTTTTGTTCCATGCATCTTGTACCATCTGTAGTGTTGGTCCTTGATGGTTTTAGTTGGCGTCAGTCGTCAGTTTGTGGTAGTTGTGCTTAAGTTTCAGTTCGTACCTGTCTGGGGCTTGTTCGGTGTTGCAGCCCCTGGGAGTCTGTTTCAGTTAAATGTTTAGCAACAAGAAACTTTTCTGTTTTATCTTGGAATGTTCGAGGTTTAGGCGACCCGGATAAGTGCTCAATCGTTCGTGACGCTGTTACCTCTGCTGCTCCTTCGATAATCTGCATTCAAGAATCTAAGCTTCAGGACATATCCTCTTTCATTCAAAACACGACCTTGGTCTCGAAGAAGTGAGCTTGCATTGGTCGGAAAACGCTTCACCTGGACCAATCAACAACCAAACCCCATTCTTGCACGCCTTGATCGTGCCTTCACAAACCTCGACCATAACATGGTTTGAAAGGGCCTGCCTGCTGCATGACTCTTCTTTCCTCCCCTCGGTTCTCCCGGCTTGGACACATGCTTTTCCCTGTGCTGACGCTGCTGGTATGCTTGCCCCGTGCATCATCAAGTCGACACGATCTGCCGCCAAGGTTTGGTCAAGGCGTTTCAGGGCGCCACCCTATATCATTCCAAATTGTAAAATCTTAATCCAATTAGTTCACTACCGGAAACAGTAAATATACCGAGTGTTTATTGATTTGCCGAGTGAAATTAATCGGGCACTCGGCAAAGAGATAATTTGCCGAGTGTAGAACGTAAGACACTCGGCATACATATTACACTCGGTAAAAAATAGTATTTGCCGAGTGTAGACTATAAGACACTCGGCAAACTACAATACGACACTCGGCAATAAATTAACACTCGGCAAAATCGTATCACGTGACCGGCATGTGCGACGGCCGTCTGACGGCGTGCCGGGCGTTAGCAAAAATGCAACTTTGCCGAGTGTTTTGCCAAAGCACTCGGCAAAATAATCAGTTTGCCGAGTGTTTTTATCTAGCACTCGGCAAAATTATAAGGTTGCCGAGTGTTTTTCCCCAACACTCGGCAAATACAAAACTTATTTTCCTCTCCTGCCCTCCAAACTTTTTCTACCATCCACATACAACATGTGTTACTACATGTTAAAATTTGGTATATTTCTGAATCCGTTTGATATATTTAATTAATTTATTGCGTTTAGAGGAATTTTTTGGTATAAGTCAAATTTCAACTGCAAGTGATTCAAATAATGGAATAAAATGAGTGGAAAATTATATTCATGTTATTGAGTCCATTTTGAGGCCTTGCCCAGGAAATGAAAAGAATTTTTGAACATCTTGTTCACGAAACCCGACCACGAACGTGTGGCCAAATGGTTTTTAAATTCTAAAAAAAGCAAACGAAGTCTGAAAATCATGAGATTTATCAAAATCTCATGATATCATACGTGGAGGCTATGGTAAAAAATTGAAAAGGTTTTCGGACAATCTGTCACGTACGATGTTTACAATCCGAAGTATCTCATAAGAAGAATCGTAGCGAAGAGAATGATCTGATAAGATTTGGATTTAAAGTGACAGTCGAATTAGGGTTTGACTTCAGAACTTTTTGTATAGGCAATAGAGAACATAGATTGATCCATGTGTAATTTTGGTAAATTTTTGGATCCATTCGATAATTTTAATTTGTTAAGTGCAATTATAGAATTTTAATTGATATACATTGAATTTGAGCTACAACTGCATGAAATAATAAGTTTTTTTTTCACTCCTGACCTTGAAACTTTTTCTACTCTCCACATACAACATATGGTACTCCATGTTAAGAATTGATATATTTCTAGATCCATTTGGTAGATACATACAACATGTTAAGATGTGGTATTGCATGAAATAATAAGTTTTTTTTTCACTCCTGACCTTGAAACTTTTTCTACTCTCCACATACAACATGTGGTACTCCATGATAAGAATTGATATATTTCTGGATCCATTTGGTAGGTACATACAATATGTTAAGATGTGGTATTTCATGAAATAATAAGTTTGTCGAGTGCCCGATATATGGGCCTAGCTAGGTGCTTCTTATTTTTTTGAAGGTTATTTGTTAACTAGGCCTGATTAGCATTGGAAGTTTGTGAGTGCAGTTTCCAATACGTCCTCGTAGATATCAAACTTGCACAATCACATGTGGGTTCTACGTGATGTGGGCAATGCATTAGTACCTCAACGAGAGCACAATGAAAGAAAATAAAATGGTGTGTATGTTTCTCATTTTATGTATATCGATTAATTCAATAAAACACACTACTGTTTTGTCTAACACTTGTGCATGTTGATGGCATCTTGCTTCAACGATAGCGTGAGAAACTTAAAACCCCAAAAGCTGTTAGACTTCGACACCAAAGAACTACAAGACATAGCATCCTTGGACATAGACGATGTCTTGAGTAAAAGAGTATCTTTCAGCATTGATCAAGCCAAGGATAAGAGTAGTATAGATCCAGAGATGACGAAACTTCTATAGTAGTATATACATTTTTACTGTAACGACATATATATTATTGTAACATTTGTAATATAAATCTTGATGGATTTGTGATGTATGTGATGCTTTAAATATCCAGTCCAGTAACCATAGGAAATAAAAAATATATTACACAAAAATAATAAAATAAAATAATGAATAGGCATATGGAAAAATCAAATCAGTTTACCGAGTGCCCGATAAATGGCACTCAGCAAATCTCAATTTTGCCGAGTGTCATACCTGGCACACTCGGCAAACCCCTTCACGGCGCCACCCTATATCATTCCAAATTGTAAAATCTTAATCCAATTAGTTTGACACCTTCGAAGAAGTTCGTGGTCTTTCCCCAGCAGAAATGCCGGTGCGCACGGACTTCAGAGACCGCCTGCCAGAGGCGCTCAAGGAAATTAACACCCACTTATTGGAAGCAGAGTTCGGGCAATTCGGGAAGGAGATGCCAACACTGCTTTATTTCCATCATGTTCATGCATCCATGCGCCCAAGACAGAATGGGATCCGTCAGGTGGAGGTCAATGGAATGATGATCACGAGCCATGAGGGGAAGCAAGGTGACGGCTCTCACAAAACAATTATTGGGCAGCCGGGATCCTCTGCATGGAAATGGATGGAGGCGCTCCTCGCCCGCTCGCCGTCCCACCTCCACCACCACCGGCACCGCCTCGCACAATCGCGCTCGGCTGCCACTGCTTCCGCCGCACCGTCCACCGACGAAGCGCGCCACCGCACAGGCCACAGCCCACCTCAGCACCCAACGCCGCCAACGTCAACGAGGAAACCACCACCGTCAAGAGGACCGTTGCCGCCCTCGGTCCGGCCGACCCCGCCGCGCCGCCAGTCAAGCGCCGTCGGCTCACGTTCGCGTCCCCGCCGCCTTCGTTGTCCGTGAAAGCCGCGACCTCGCGGCGGTCGACGTCTCCGTCTCCCTCCGCTGGGAAAACACTAACAGCGCCGAGGGCGCGGGCGGTTAGGGGCACGCGCACGCCCACCAGGGCGACGTCGTCGTCGTCGTCCGTGATACCCGCCGCCTGGCTGGTGCGGTCTCCCACCCGCTTCGCCGGAAAAAGCGCCCCGCGGCTGGTAAGAGGCATCCGCACGCCGGGGGCTACGTCGTCGTCGTCCGTGAAAGCTGCCTCGTGGGCGCCTCGCTCTGCCGGAAAAGCAGCCACGCCGGCGGTCAGGGGCACTCCAAAAACGGCGACCTCCAAGCACCTGGTATGAAAATTGGACCTTTCCCTTTCTCAAATTGCAAATTTGGTTGTCACTCCTGCTCGGCCATGGTGTCTGCGTCACCAACGCCGGCAACACCACACATCAGATCCCGCCATCCACGCCCAGCAGCAGCTAGCCCGTCGCCGCCGGCCTGCATTAGCAACCCGTGCCCAGGATCAGGACGGCCCCCGACCGTGCGGCCTCCACTGCTCAGCCCGCCGACGATTGCTGCCGTCCGCGAGCCGGTCGACGCCGGCCGCCCAAATCGCTGGTGCTTTTCATGCATGGCTGTTTTGGGCCTTTGGCAGATCTATACTCGAGTCCCTCCTATATGGCTGTTTTGGGCCCCCAATGTGACGAGATCTTGAGAAACCCATGTTCATTTAAGCCCATTTGCATACTTCACTGCTTAGCCGGCGCTAAGTCTTCTCCATTTAGACAATTTACCGCCCGCTATTAGCGCCAAAAATCTCATAGCGCTAAATGTTGATTATCCTAGCATTTGCTCTGCCTCGGCACTATATCCGGCTATAGCATCCACTGTAGCCCGAGATTTAAAACTTTGGTGCTATCTATGACTACAAATACAAATTACATACATGGAGAAAAGCTCCGGTCCAAGCGTGGTGCCGAAATTGTTTAAACTTGAATTTCTTTAAATTTGAATTTGTTCTGAAATCCCGCATTAATTGGAAGGTGCCGAATTTTTTCTTTATACCGGTATAAAACATCCTGGCTACGATTTTAACTTATTATTACACAATTGGTTTGAAACTTCAAACATACATATAGCATGACATAATCGTGTATTATTAGTCATTTTCTGGTTCATAGTTGTGGTTATTTTCTCTCCATTTTACTCGGTAGCATGGCTGCTGGATAACCATTTTGCATGTGCACAATAGAAAGTTTTTTTTTTTTTTGATGAATCACAACAGAAAGTATTGGTGTCCTTGTTCAGGATACATTATTCTGCACCTTTTCATTAAACACTTCTTCGTCGTCGCTATTATCAGGAAGCAACGTCGAGACGACCAAGGATTTCATCAGAAATCAGAAAGGTAGGCAGCTGTAGTTTAATTTGTTGTTGGCCTCACAATCTCCGTTCATATGGAGTTCCTGACTTGAGTTTCTATCTAATATACAATTTCCTTACCAAATTTAGAAGGAAGCTACTGAAATAAGAGACACAGAAGCAATCCTTGCAGCTAGCCACCTAGGCATCGATCTGTGATTCACTTCTCAGGAACGAAAGGTATATATATTTAGAGACATCTATTTTTCCCCAGATCCGAGTCGAACCCACTGAACAACCATTCAAATTAAAGCAATGCCCAGTGTATTGTATTGTATTTGTGCGGCAGAAATTAGTGGTGTGATAATTAATGTCTTGTTCATTTCTGCTGCCTACACAGCGAATTCTCTGATATCTGCGATTCTGCAATGGTCTCCGATCCACTCCCATCAGTTGAACCTTTCCTCGGTGTCTATGAAGATACGCTTCGGTGGAAGGACGTCGCGGAGTCTGTGGTATCCGAGGAGCTATCAGCTACTAAGTACTGGGTCGGTGGTGGTCCTCATGTTGTCCACGAGCTGAGCTTGCCAAGGACTTGTGTGGGCAGATGCAAAGATGGTTCCTGGCTTTTGTGGAGGAGGCACTGGATGTGGAGAACAAGTGGAAGCACAGCAGCGACACACCGACGCTTCTCTCACAGTTCGAAAAGATCAGCGACTGGTTGGAGCAGGTACATCATCAGATCGTGGAGGAGGAGGAGTGGACCAAGGAGATGATCAAGCGCTTGAAGCACAGGATCGGTCACAACTTAAGACGATTAAAAGAGTGGGGTCCTGTGCCTCCGAGAACTCAGTCTCGTCGGTCTCATCAGTGAGACCACCATAGACTGTTCTGCAGTAGATTGTACAGACGATCGATGTGACAGTTTGTTTTGTTCGTCTAGAATACAAGAAACCTTGCATGTTCGTCACTAGGAGCCTGTTCGGCAGGACTGAAAAATAAGTCAAAATACTATTCCAGCTGATTGTCGTGAGAAAAAAAACTATTCTGACTGAAATCACTGTTCACGTGAACAGTGATTCGTGGGGGGCTGCCCAGCCAGCCAGCCGAACAGCCCCTAGGCAAGTAGGCAGTCGAACTCCTGCTGTAGCAGTGTACTCGAACATGGAAACTGTGCTCATATATTGCGCTCTTGAGTTTCTTAGAAATTGCTCCCCTTACCTGTTCAATATTTGTAAGCGAATGTTACTTATAGTGTAGTTTGAGTATGCAACCGGCAGTAAAGGAGAGGAGAGATGCTCAATCATACAATCTCCGAACTAAAACAATGTTTTGCCAGCGAAGAAACTTCTGAGTTCCAGTGCAATCCATCTTTCTTCTAGAACAACCAGTGCAATCCATCTACCTAAGCAACACCACATAGGAACCAATTTTGAAGTGCTGGATCAAAGTCAGAGTGGGCCCAGACAGGAGCGGTCCATCTGGAAGAGAAGTGGGACCCATCTTCATCTCCTCCATCCTGAAGAGATGTCGGCCAAATGTAAAATCAGAGCAATCAACCATGAAATTTAATGTGGATGTGGATATTACGTGTGTCTGTAAATTGTGCTAATTCTGCACTGAACATATGTGTAGTCACCTCTTTCTCACTTTAGCAATTAACAGTTGACGACGAGCATGGAAACAATGGTCATGGAGGAGACGTGAGTTTTCTTGATGTGGATGACCAATATGGAAACATGGCACCACAACACGAGTAAGCAATTAGAGGCAGAATCCGACCCCAAAACAGGGCAAGCTGTGCTCAACATAAGCACAAGCTCGAATTATTATTATTTAATTTGGCCATGTCATCATAAGGTAATGATATTACAACTCTTATGCCAAAGGGTGTGGATATTACATTTCATTCCAAAAAGAAAACCAGCAATATTATGTCACAACTTCTAGATACACTTTGTTTCATGCATGCATGCATTGGCCAAATTTATTTTAAGCACCGGCCATTGCCTTTGCTTCATGCATGGTGATCAGTTACTGTTTGTCTTGCCCATACAGCAACAAGGACATACACTTTGTCGCACAGCCTGTCTCGAGAGTCGAAAGCAAGCGATTCTCCAGCTTCTCTTGAACATCAGAACACCAAATGCCATCCAGGTACCAACCACGAAGCCGCTTTGAGCCCAAGATAAAAGAATTGTATCCCATGACCTTCTTCAGTTCTTCCCAGGCCACCTTGCTTTGGCGCATGACCCTCACTTGAGCAATTGTTTTGAAGGGGATGCCCACAGAGACCGGTGTTGCCAATGTACATAGATGGATACTCTGCCTACAGGGTATCAAGCTGCGATCCTGATGGAATTCTTCCCGTAAGATTGTTGTATGACAAGTCCAAGTAGCTTAAGAACGTTAGATTTGAAAGACTAGCCGGTATTTCCCCAGAAAGCATGTTCCTCGAGAGGTCTAGTGATTCAAGTGACTGCATTTCCCCAATCTTGTTTGGAACAACTCCGCTCAAGTGGTTCCTTGACAGATTTAAATTCACTAGATCGTCAAGGAAAACTATTTCTTACGGAATTTCACCGATTAAATTGTTAGAAGATAAATCAATGCTCGTCATCCTTGTCTGCAAAACCCTATAGAAGGAACCGTAGTTCAATTCCTGCCCCTTGAAGACTGTAGACACACTACTAAAATGAGAATTCCATGATAAAGAGCCGGAATAACAATCCATCATGGATGTGTTTGTCATAAATTGAAGATTTGATAGGTAGATCGGTAGAGAGCCGATATCTTATTGTTATTTAGATCCATGTACTGAAGGCAAGAAAGGTTTGTGATATTCATTGGAATGCTACCAAAGAACTTGTTGTGACTTAATCGTATAACTCTTAATGATGTTAAGCTTCCAATCCACATTGGCAATCTTCCAGAGAATTTGTTCCAAGACAAATCTAGGAAGAACACAGTTATCAAGTTTTGCGAGAAAAGGCGGAACTTTTCGACAAACTATTGTTCCTTAAGGCTACAAATCCCATATCCATTACCTTGAGGCACAATGGTGGTTCTCCCTTCAAAAAATTGTTGGATAAGTCCAACACAAATAATTGCTGATATTTACAAAAAGATTCAGAAATATGACCAGTGAGTCGGTTGGAGAACAGAGATAGCTGGTTTAGATTGGTGGATCCAACAGCGGAGGGCAGAGGTCCCGACAAGAAGTTGTTGGACAAGTTCAAGAAACTTATGTTTGATGGCAGTATGGGTATATGACCAGTTAATTGGTTTGAGCTGAGATAGAGCTCTTCAAGTGACGTGGAGCCCATATCGGTTGGCTAAGTTCCGTTGAGTTGATTGTTGGAGATGTTCATGAACCGAACATTTGAAAAGGCATCGAAGAACCATTGTGGAAGCTTATCAGCTATACCTGCACTGGAGATATCAAGATAGGTGATGTTCACATTCCACTGAAGCCACCCAGGAAACAGTGGGCCCATCTGGCAGGATGCAAATTTTACAAGATCTAATTTAGATGGTGGTTGCCAATCCGAGCTAATCTCAATCTTCAGGGCATTATATGACAAGTCTATGTATTTCAGGCTCCTTGCACTAACAAGGTGTTCCTCCGTTATCACGCCATCCAATTTATTACTATTTAGGTCCAGATGGGTCAGATTAATGAGCATACCAATCTCATATGGAACATGTCCATTTAGGTTGTTGAAAGAGAGGTCAAGTGTCTACAAACCGGTAAGTTGCCCTACAGATATTGGGAGGGATCCTGTGATGTTGTTCCGACCAAGATTCAGAATGACCAAGCTCGTTAATTGCCCTATCCATCTTGGTAGCATCCCAGTTAATTGGTTCCAATTGAGGTCCAATTCTTGCAATTTGTTGGGTGAACAGCGAGGTAGTTTATTCCTAAACAGCTCAGCTATGTCGCCATATAAGAGAGCCCAATCAAGGTTCAGGACCTCCAAATTGCATAGATTCTTCAAATCCGTGGTCATGATGCGATACTTCTCATCATTATTGTAATTATATGAAAGATCAAGGACTTGAAGGGATGTCATGTCGCCCAGAGCATCCGGAAATTGACCGTACATACTAGTGGCGTGGAGGTAAAGGTATCTGAGACTTGTTATGTTCCAGAACCAGCTGGTCACCATTGGATGGTCGAAGGAGTTCCAGGAAGCATCTAGCTCCTCGAGGTTTGTAAGATTCAGGTGTGGCAGTGACTGGTTTGCGCTTGCAAGAGAGCAGTCGGAAAGATGAAGGACCCTCAAAGATGGAAGCATGTTCATGACATGATGCCAATCCACTACTGTGCTGAGATTCACTAGGTCAAGGTTAAGATACTGTATAGAAGAAAGGCGTGTTAACCATGAGAGATCCGTCGAGTTTGTGTCTCCCCTAAAGTTGGAATTGGAAAGATCTAGATACTGCATCCTTGATAAGTTGCCAAACTGGGGAGGCAGGCCACCGTAGAATGGTATGCTAGAGAGGTTCAGATAGGAGAGATTCTTTAGAGAGCCCAAGAACTCGGGAAGACGACCACTTGGCCCTGTTAGATCATTCCAGCTGAGGTCAAGGTGCTCTAGATGATCCAGAGCAAGCAAAGAAGGACTTATCTTGCCCTCCATAGCTGCTGCTTCTTCTCTGGTGTTTCGAAGTCGAAGCTCATGGACGTGACCAGTCCGGTTGCTGCACCGGACGCCTCTCCATCGGCAACAGTCCTGCTCGCCGTGGCCACCATCTCGCCGCCACGAGGTGAGGAGGCCTGCAGGGTCGCTGGTGACGGCGTGCTTGAATGCCAGCAGGGCGTCCCTCTCGTGGGGTATGCAGCTCGGAGGACTAGCTGTGTTATCACTAGCGGCTGGCTGGGGCTGCTGCTGTGCTTTCAGCGTGGCGATGAACAAGAAGCAGCAGAGCAACGACACGAGCATGGCAGCTGCTAGGCGATGCATGGTGGCAACCATCGACAATACTAGAAGAGAATGGCAGGATATATCAGTTCTGGAGCCCGAGTGTTATTATTATAGCAGGTGGATGCAGAGGATACTGCAGATGGGTCAATTGACCGTGGACTGAGGTGAGGTCGTCGCTCGGTCACCTTCCATGTAGAAGAGGTCAGGCATCTGCGTACTGGCCCACGCGCACTCCTACGCAGATTAGGTGAGGAAGGCTTGACGCCCTGTGCCCAGTCTGCGCGTATGTATGACCGAATTTTTTATTTTTCAGTTTTTTTTTGAAAAAATATTCACGAATAGACTCATGCTGGTTTCATTTTCGTTTATGGATCCCGACCTCGGCGCCATGGCTTTTGGCGCCGAGGAAACACGTCTCGGCGTCATGGACAATGGCGTCGAGGTCTTGGCGTGGCGGTGACCTGGCGCCGACGTGGACAAGGCCTCGGCGCCGTAGATCTTGGCGCCGAGGTGTTACCCTATAGATCTCGGCGTTTAAAATGAAACAAGTATAATTGTTCCGAGGAACATGCAACAATGATATTTATGGTTCAGCTGGTTATGACGCGCGCCACTTAGCCCAAGGGTCTGGGTTCGAACTCCGGCGCTGAATCTTTTTTTCTTATAAAACTAACTCGATTTTCAACCCTTTTGATATATCGTATCGAACTGTCCCAGCAAAAACCAAAATTCTTACTGAACAAATTATTTATTTAGGACGCGCGCTATAGTGCGATGGACAGAAAGATGCATCCACTGCACCGTGTGGAGCAGGACAAATCGAGATGCTCGCCGTGTCTTCTAGGGTCAAATGCAGTTGGGTGTTGTTGTTATTATTAATCTGTTTCATTCACAGACGATGTGGATTGTAGATCAAAGGGTTAATGACGCAAGTCTCGGTGCAAATTGCGACCAGAGTGAGATCCATGCCCCCACATTTCCTACTACTCCTAGCTACTAGTACTAGTAGCAATGAAAGGCAGCATGGTGCCAAGACAAAGCAAACAAGAACACTGGGTTTTTTTTTTACCTGCAAAAAAAATAAAAAATAGTGGAACGCTAGCTAGCTAGTCAGTGAATAAAAAAGTTGCTACACTGACACTGGTGTCCGGCATGATTACTTTACCCATTGCTGTAAACCTGTAACCATATTTTTTTCTTTCTTTCCGTGTTAAAAAGATCACCAGTACTCCGTACATATTACACAGTGCATGAGATAATAAGGAGATTATGCGTGGAATGGGGATATTATCAGGACGGTCTAGATAGGCTGGCTGGGGCTGGTCAGCCCCCTCACATCAGTAATGTTTAGCTGAACCGGTCAGCAATATTTTTCTCTTATATAAACAAATCAGCAACGATACGAACTAACCAACCGAACATGCTGATATATGATATGAAGGACTGTCCCATGTGGCACGGCTCCGAAATCTCCAGCTAGCTCGTCGTCCTTTCCGAAACTAATCATATTTTCGCACAGTACACCACATTTACGTAAATTTATTTATGCCGCTCACGGTCGACTTGAGTTCACATGGATGATATATCGTTCAAGCGGACCGTCCTGGGTCAGAAGAACGCCGTCGCCGACCCCGCGCCGCAGCAGCCCGTCAAGCGCCGGTTCTCGTCCCCGGCGCCCAGCAGCGAGACCCGTCGCCCGCTAGAAGAGAATGGCAGGATAGATCAGTTCTGGAGCCCGAGTGTTATTATTAGGCCCTGTTTAGTTCCACCTAAAATCTAAAAATTTTTATGTAGTATCCATCACATCGAATCTTACGGTACATGCATGAAATACTGAATGTAGACGAAAAAAAAACTAATTACACAGTTAGATGAGAAATCACGAGACGAAACTTTCGAACCTAATTAGTCCATAATTAGACACTAATTATCAAATACAAACGAAAGTGCTACAATACTCAAAACCAAAAAATTTTGCCAACTAAACATGCCCTTAAAGTAGGCGGATGCAGAGGATACTGCAGATGACCGTGGACTGAGGTGAGGTCGTCGCTCGGTCACCTTCCTTGTAGAAGAGGTCAGGCATCTGCGTACTGGCCCACGCACACTCCTACGCAGATTAGGTGAAGAAGGCTTGATGCCCCGTGCCCAGTCTGCGCGTATGTATGCCCGAATTTTTTATTGTTCAGCCCTTTTAAAAAAAATATTCACAAATAGACTTCTAGTGATCTTATTTTCATTTATGGACCCTAACCTCGACGCCATGGCTTATCGGGAGCCGCATGGCCACGCTCAGACACGTGTTGCGGACGGACATCATCGTAGAATCATTATCGTAAATGAATTCCCAAGTTACCGTGAAGTACAGTCGTGCCATCTTTATCCAGATGGATGGTTTTTCCATCAGAGTACAAAACTGAGGTTGGCGATTCTATTGGCCACTCGTCCAACCACAGTTCCAAATTAAGGCTGAAGAGCCGTCCTGAATATGTAGAGTTCGTGATTACAGTTCAAAACAAGAAACCCGGTCCATCAAAAGAAAAAACATTAAACTCGCTTTGTTTGCCATTGCGGCGGCCACACGATTATTTTGTTAGATCTGGATGCTACAATTAGCTAGAAGCATCTTTTAGATCCATAAGACTCTGCAACTGTAAAAACAGAGATTTGTTCACATTACCACATACTCTGCAAGGGTTGTCATACGCAAGGACGACATCACCCAGGTTTCTTACACTACACAGCAAGAAACATGCGAAGCTTGTCATGCATCATGCATTGTATCACGAAACAATATGCAGCATGAATTTCGAAGCAAGGAAACCGTACCTTTGGAATCAGGGACTCAATAACAGACATGAGGGTGGCTCCCCAGTTGGTGACCTGATGGAGAAATCTCCCTTCTTGTTCTTGAGTTCATAGACCCCAGCCGTCTTCCTCGCCACATCAGCCCGACAGGCCAATGCAAGGCACAACAACAAAGCAACAGGGAGCAGGGCAGCTCTAGCCATTGGGTGATACTGTTACCACCCTACAAGATGAGAGAAGGAACAGATGTATATATGCAGATGGCTAGATGCCCTTCACCATTCTCCTCTCTCAAGTTTTCAGTGAGAAAAGGTCAAAACTCAGCATCCCCATGCTGTAATCCAATGCCTCCTTTTTTTCCCTAGAGATCTGAGAGTTACTAGTACTTTATTTAGAAAATTGAGAATTACTGGTACTTTAATTTAGCCGTGCTTCTTTTCCCCTTGTCACCTCAGTATCCATTGCATATGGCATCTTTGGTACAGAGGTCTAATATAACAATCAAAACGCATGGAAACCGTGCCTGTGGTATAAACAAATTAAACACGTGAGGGACTTTGTACAATACACCTCAGCTTTCAACGCAAGTACCTTGTATACAGTAAGTCATGAGCAAAAAGAGGGAACCTCCAGATACAGAACTCATAGCATTAATTATGCTTGTACAACTGTAGTCAGTGTACTCAGCTATCATATTTTGGGTTTCAGTTTTATTTGGTTGTCACCCTAATGAACAAAATCCACAAACTATGGAAATTGCATTTAAAATTTCAGTAAAAATTCCTTTTAAAACTTGGAATGATAAAAGGAACACAATCTACAACACATATAGCGCTACTTTATTCACAGAAAACATTTTAGTTTGAAGTTTATAGAAGGTTAGTGAAATGAGCGAGTTTTACGAAAATCGGAAATTCCGTTCAAAGGTTTGAATCAAATTTAGATTGAACTCCAAATGAAAAATAAATATATATAGGACTGAATCATGACAGAAATTTTTGTGTGCAGCATATTGGATTATTGAAGCTGAAGACAAGTGGGAGTACTCAACATATTTCTTTTAGACAGATTATAAACACTACCGTCACTGAAATCAGTCTGTCAACCGTCCATCTGCTCGGAATATAAACATATCATGGCTAGAAATACTTTTTAGAAATATATGGATAATAGAGCTTTATGAAATGCTTATGATTTAGGATTTAGAGGTGACTAAGCATGCGTATACTGACCATGTTTCCTTATATTCCTATACTGAATCGGACTGTTGGTTAAGTTATTTTTCTTGTTTTTTTCTTAAGTTCACAATATGTGTTATATATGTGTTGACATCTATGGTATAATACATTGCAATACAATTTCGTGAAATACCTTCCGTTTAGGATTTAAAGGTGAATTGGGAGGTACCTGCTTCTACTTGTCTCATCAGAAGGATCCGATGCTTTGTGTAGTCAACCTGTGTTGCCCTCTTTTCTCATAAGACCTCATCTGTTAACTAGAAAACAGGTCCATCACCCTTTGATGAAAGGCAGGGCAAGATGCTCCTTACATAGCTTCTGCATATCAGACAATATCCAAACTAAGTTGGAATCTGATTCTATGCAAAGATACAAGGGCTATTCCTATGTAGCTATGTCTCACCCAAAAAAAGGCCAAAAAGAACCACGGACAACTGAAATACCTGTTGCAATCTCAAAGCAGACAACCTACCTAAAGGCTAGATTTCCACAGCTGCTGAAAAATAGAGGACAGAGAGAACATCAGTCTCCTACCCTGGACCGCACCACACTGTGAGGAGCAGTTTATGAGGCGCTCCACGTCCTTGTTCTGGTGGGGCCTCACGGTACAGCTCTCAGCACCAGCGTCCAAGCTGGGCATCTGTTCTCATTAACAAAGATTAAAAACATGTTACTATCAGCTTCAAGATTTGTAAAAATTATTGCACAAACAAAGTTTGACATTATGCATGAATGCGCAAAAAGAAGATGGAATCTTAATCTGACACCAGCACAGCATCAAAAGCTTATATGGACTAATTGCCCGTGATGGGCGAAAGGCAGGTACAGGACTACAGGCAGAGGATGAATATTAACTGAAGCACTGTAATCACTAGGGATGAATATTATGGGCGACCTGCACCGCTACCCCGCCACACGTGCTACCAGCCTGCTATCAACTGCGCGCGCGTGCTGCTGGAATGCTGCATCAGAGAGGCATGCTCACGGGATAGAGAGAGGAACAACTGAGTCAACGTGAGAGTAGACAAGATGCAAATATATTGCTATTTACGGTATTGCCCCTAATAGAGATAGAAAGCACATGGAGGCCCTTTAGGCTTCTGAGAAGGACATAAAATGAAATACAAAATTACATTAGGGATGGCAAAGAGGCATTATAACTTTTTCAGTGGTAAATCAGGAATCATAAATTCTTTCTATGTTCATACGATTGAGTAGTAGAGTGTTGGTTGTTAAAATTGTTTCCGAGAGAAAAAAATATGGTAGGAAATGATAATGAATATTTTCGATCGTTTCTGACCGATTTCATCCCTAGTAATCGCAGTGAGACTTTTAGGGGCTTTAACCCATCTATTACTGCCTAAACATGCAGCAGGCATTCATAGCAAAGGCAGGTTTCCCTTTTTAATCCCTCAATCTATCACACTTTTTGCACAAAAAAATAGCTCTAAAAATACTATAAAAAAAGGAAAGAAAGAAAGAAAGTCTAACCCGCTGGGCTCGTTTTCAGACCACATGACAATGACAATCGCTGGTTCAATTGCCTAAAAACATCCATGAAATTTGCAGGGTGAGTAGGTATGAAATGCATAACTGAAGCAAAAACATGACAGAAATGCACTGATTTCTTGGACCTTGATGGCCTTGAGAAGGTCATATGCAGTATTCAGTGAGGATCATGTTGATGGCCTTCTGCTGCAAAATAACATAGGTTAACTTAGCTGATATTTTAAGAAACAGTTCTGAATTAAGGAAAAGAAGAGAAAAGGATAACAGGTGTACTTTGGAACCTCAACTGGACCTTTCCTTTCGAAAAAGAGCATAAGCTATCACAAAAGACCCACACACTGATGTGTTGGTCGGTGGCCGCACAGAACAACACGGCAGGCAGGGACTTACCAACTATGGAACGAAGCCGTGCTAGTTATCATGTACAATATGTGGATGCTTTTAATATAGTAGAGCCAACAAATGGAATGACATAATAGTTTGATTGGCCTTTTGATTTCCCAGAAAGTAAACATTAGATCCATTCAAGAACACCAGCATTAAAAACTGCTACATGAGCTTCATGTTAGTACTCCACCCACATTTAGAGTTACTAAGTATAGTATCACGACAAAATTCATGTCAGAGCACCCTAATTACACCAGATGCAATGACTGGCTCCATTCTAACCCTTCTATGCAAAGGTAATTGTCAAAAGCTGTAGAAGGAAAACTATAAAACTTAGTGTCAACAACTTTTGCTTGATTGCTTCAAAATGGCAGGTCAAACAAGGCAGACCATCATCAACTGTCTTAAATCAACATTAGGAAGTTCCATTTGCCTCCACTGTTTCTGTGGTCCCTTGAAGAAGTTCCTTACTAATAGCAGCTGGGTCAAGCTCATAGCTATCTTTGGGGACATTTGGAGCTTCTTCACCTGACATCCTGTAGAAAGGCACTTGATGTGAAAACCGAAACATCTCTTCTTTGGGAATCTTCATGGTACCATTCAGATCCTGATGGCGTTCAAATATTGTTCGAAACCCGGCAACTTTAGCTAAAGGAATAACAGAGATGCCATGATCTTCATCATAATTATCTAGTACCTCAACCACATCATAGGCATGGAGCACATTATCTGGAGTATCTTCATCCCAGTCAGGGGACCAATTCCGATAAATAGCCCAGATGTCACCTTTCTGTGGATAAATTTTGATTACCCCACGCGGCCCTTTCTCCCATTTCATTTGGTGTGAAAACATGTTGACTATATCACATGTTTCATATTTACCAGTCCTGAAATGCCCACATGACTTTGTGAAGCCAGAAGAAACCCAATTCAAAGGCCCAAATTCACTATTTGTCCTTGACTCGAGATAGCTTATTCTGAGCTTGAATGGTTTCAAGGAAAAAATTTTCTGAATAAACGCATAATAACGAGGCATACCATCTTCGTCATCATATGTAGCCCAAATTTGATCAATTTGAAAACATTCCTCACTGCGATCCTTGTCAAAATCATGGAAATCAGGATCAGGAACATTATAAGACAAGGGGTCATCATCTTCATTTTCAGCATCTGAGCTAGTATTAGAACCAATTTCTTTTGGATCAACATGAACATCTTTATTGGTAGTAGGATCATCTGGTGCGAGAGCTTCATTATCCCTTCCATTTTCATTAACCACATGTTTCTTGGTCGCTTTTCCACTAGCAGCAACTTGAGATGTTTTACTTTTAATTTCTGTTAGCTTGTTTCTCAGCCCACTTTTCGCTTTTCCCAGCAGAAGACCCCTAACATCCAACTGAGAGGTGGCCTTGGCTAAGCTTATGTGGATTGGAGGCCTGGGTTTCCAATTGGGTCCACCATTGACGCCTTGAAACTCATAGGCCCCAATGTTGGTTGAAAAAAGATATATTCACACCGGGCACTCTAAAACAATTTGCTCCAGGACCTTGTATGAAAGATGAAGAACCAACTCCAGCATCTTTAACCATAGTCTTCAACTTCTTTCCAGATGCAACATCACCTGTTCCAGGATTAAAGACATCTGACATGCTCGCATGCCTTTTTAGAGGATTGTACTTCCGCCGAAGAGCCTCTTCCTTTCTTGCTGCTGCTTGTGCCTCCTCCCTCTCCCTCCTAACTTTTTCATACGTCTGATGAACTACATTAGCAGCTTGAGCAGCAGCAGCAGATGATGCAGTGGCACTAGCTGCACCAGCAGCCCTTGAAAATGGACCCCACTGCATATTTCTGTTAGTGCTTGCATTTTGATTTACACCACTGATCTTTGAATCCTGTATCACAGTCCCAGTTGGTGGTATTGGTGCCTCTTTTGCTAGGAACGGCTCACGGCAGCTAGGGCAACGAAGATGCTGGCCCAGATACACCCTAAGGTACTCATAGTTCATCTTGCATTTGTTACATGAGGTCCAAAATGTAGGAGGTTTTGCCCCAGGTGCAGGGGTAGCAGAGGAAGCTGCAGGAGTGGGTCCAGATGGTGGTGGAGGTTGAGGTGGGCGTGGGCGC
This sequence comes from Miscanthus lutarioriparius, assembly GCA_904845875.1. Taxonomy (NCBI): domain Eukaryota; kingdom Viridiplantae; phylum Streptophyta; class Magnoliopsida; order Poales; family Poaceae; genus Miscanthus; species Miscanthus lutarioriparius. The sequence goes on from CAJGYO010000010.1 coordinate 126,165,850, forward strand.
ACGGCAGGTGCTGCCGGTCCTGCTGTTCGCTTGTTTACTGTCGGTTTGGAGGCAGCAGCAGCGTTAGCTGCGAAATTATAGAAGCCATCAGACGCACCAGGAGGCGCACTTGCCTTACTTGATTGAGCTGTCCTCTGTTGGAATACCCTTACATTCCTCTTTTGGTCATATACCGCTCTCTTAGTTTTGTCGCTTAGCACCGTATACGCCTCTTGGACCATCTGGAAAGCACCCTCAGCACCGACTTGCTTGTTCTTGTCAGGGTGGAGCTGAAGAACCAGCTTCCTGTACCGTTTCTTGATTGTTTCGTCATCTGCTGTCGTGGCAACACAAAGGATAGAGTACCAGTCCTTGTCCCCAGCAACCTTCACCTCCGAAGCAAGATAGATATCAAAGGTGGCAACCATCTGAGCAATGCCTTCAAGATCAGGAAAGAGTGTTTGAGCTTTGAGAGCGAATTTCTTGGCACCCTGCAGGTCCCTCGCTTCAAACTTCTTCTTTGCAATATCCTTTGCCCGTTGGGCCTCATCCCTGTTGCATTCCATTTCTTCACACCTCGAAAAGCACAAATAACCACACCTTTTGCAATTGATTCACAGAATTTCGGTCCTCGGAGTGCAAGAAGTTTCAGAACCCTGCCCAAAAGGAAACAAATATTACCTAAATTGCGAAGCTTACAAGTTACAACCAGCAGGGGCGGACCCAGTAAAGGACCCAATAATTTTTGCAAAGCAATTGAAGTTAGTAGGCATAATACATGCATACACACCTGTAACTAGATTCAGATCCGATTACGAATGGTATGTTAGGGTTTGGGCGCACGGTTTTACCTATGAATTACGTTAAGGTTTGGGCGCACAGCCTCGCACAGCAGTAAGGGAGAGGACCAAGGGGAGGGAATACCTAGTGTCCTGGTGGTGCTCGTCGCCGGCCAAAGTGGCGAGTGGCGAAGTAGGACAGCAGCGACGGTCGCAGGGACACCGGGGCTGCAGAGGGCGGACGCCGTGCCGGAGATGGTCGCGAGGACGCTGGGCCTCAGGTGGTGCTCGACCGAGCGCAGTCTCCTCTCCGGGGTTGCGGCGCGGCGAGCGGATGGAGGAGATCGGCCGCGGGGGAGAGGAGTCCAGGCGGCGGGGCAAGGGTCGAGCAAGGTTAGAAAAAAAGGGAAAAAAAGAACATGAGAGACGGAGAAGAGAGTGAGGTGAACGGGAAGGGGAATGGGCCAGAGAGGTGAACCGGTGAAACCCCAACAGCGAGCCATGCGCTCGGCTCGTGGGCCTCGGGCCCTCGGGCTATGCCTAATTCTTTTTTTAATCGGTTTATTTATTATTATCCCCTCACTCCCCTATCTTATCTAAATACACGTGGTGAAATACCTATGCTTGAAACTTGTTTCTTTTTTTTCATCTAAGCCTCCATGCTTGCCCACTGCAGGAGAGAATTCAGGCATCGAAAACTTTGGCATCGAGGAAAGTAGATGCATCGATGCTGGCTTTGAAAGGGAATATATGGTCCCACCTGTAAGTGACATGACGAGCTGACAAGAGTTACGAGGGGAGAGAAATCAAATGATGTTTGTCTTGCTATTTTGAGGCATTAGCACAATCCACACTGTAGCTTAAATGAGAGTGAAGCATGGTTATGACATATATTTGGGAGCATTGCCACACCGTGGCTAGTCTCAGTCGTCAAATCTCCCGAGGGATGGAAAAGGGCCAGCTGGATTTACTCTTTGCGACATTTATATCCAAGCCCTTCTAGAAACATCAAATCTCATCTTTAGAATTGGATCCCTTTCTCTTTTTTTTTAGTCTGTCTACTACACAACTATGTGTTTTATGCAGTTTCAACACATGAATTTTTTTGCACCATAGGATTAAGATCCAACAGCCTCCACCCTTCTTCTATCTCCAGCCTTCACATATCACAGATCACAAATTTTTTCTATAGAAGGACAAATCACAGATCCGTCGCCGCCGCCGCCGCCGGTGGTCACTGGTGAGAAAGAGTGAGGGAGAGAGATACAAAAAAAAATCCATATGTTTTTTTTTTTGCTAAAACACATGTGTGTTGTATACCATTTCTGTTTTTTTCTCTCTCCCCCTCCTCTCGTGCTGCACATGCACCTAAGCTGTAAGGGATGGCAATCCTACACGTAGGGATGGGTTCCAACGGACCCTTATGGATAAGTAAACATGTGGGTATAAAGAGTATATTTGGATCCAAGTGCTAAATTTTAGCTATACATCCAAATAGGAGTGCCAATGAGTGGTACTAAACTTTAGCCAAGACTCAAATACATTAATTGAGGGATTGGTGCTAATAAGTGCTAAACTTTAGCACTAGCACTTTAGACAGTCCAAACGGGCAAGATCGGGTCAGGTACTCAAACTAAGACGGATAGGATAATGGTATCAAATCTTACCTATGGTTACATATAGGGTACATGAAACACAAAGAGGTCCATTAAGATGGTGTAATATTTATTTGGATAATTGTTGTGTGTGCTGAACGGACCTTATTTATTTGGTCTTATCTTGTAATATTTGTTTGGCTTGTGAGAGACGTAGGAAGGAGAACGGGAGGGAAGAAGAAGGGGACAAAAGATCATAAGGTGAGAGAGGCACACCCTCCCAGGTCTTGGTTGACACCGCTTCTTTTTTAACAGATTCTTACGTTTCACCTTTGTGCTCATTGTGTTTTTCCTAGGGGTAGGGGTATTTACCACTATCTGTATACGTTTGATTTTGGCTCTGTTTGGATCCACCAGCTAAATTTTAGCTGGCTACAGGCCACCGCTAAACCTAGCTAATGGGAACCAACTAATCACATTAGCTGTTCCAACCTAGCTAATGGTAACTAAAACTAGCTAATGACCAAATTTCTCATCAATTATTTCCGCATTGGCGCCCCCACCGCCCGCTTCTTCCCTTCCGCGCATCCGCGTCCGAGCGTGACTCTTTTCCCCCACCACAATCTTTGTGCTGCTAGTGGGAGGAAGGGAGGGCACCGGGGTGACTATCGATGGGAGAGGGGGTGGCTTGCTGCCACCTCCACCACTGAGGAGAAAGGGAGGGAATCGTGGTAGAATCCATAGGGGAGGAGGAAGCGCCGCCATCAGGGTCAGGGACGGACGGCCGCCATCAGAGTGGAGTGTAGGGTCGTCGTGCCGATGGGAGGAAGGGAGGGTCGCCACCACCTAGTGGGGAGCCTGCCGCCTCCTCTGTGAGATCCAGATGGGGAAAGCGAGGACCGATGCCTGGGCTCATCGACGACACGGTGGCCGCCTGTGACGAAAGGTGGAGCTATGGCACGATGGGGCTCGCGTGGGCCTCACTGATGCTCGTGACTTGCTCCGACGTGGTCCGTAGGCCTCTGGCCACGCACGCGGAGGAAGCTACTGGTGGTGTGGATGGGGCGCGAGGATGGCTTGGCGCAGTGGGAGCAATGGGGATGGATGGAGGAAGAAAGGGACAATAGGGTCAATATTCACCCATTAGCTAGAGGATCCAAATTAAACAACCCTAGCTAAACTTTAGCTGGCTACACTTTAGCTAGTCAAATTAGCTGGCTAAAATTTAGCCGGAGTGGATCCTAACACGACCTTAACATATCTAAGGCCTCCTCCAAGAGTTAGTACCTAGCTCTAAGTACTCTAAAGGCAACTCTTCCGATAATGATCTAACTTTTAGCACATAACTAACTCATAATATGAATGACCCCATAGGCCACATTCATCCCCACATACTCTCTCCGTCCCAAAAAAAACTTGTCATTCTAGGGTTCAAAATTCACCTCAAAAAACAAGTCATTTTACCCCACTTGGTATGTGCATAAGTGCATGCAGGCCTACATCAGTCAATTAGCACTAAATATGGCTAATAAATAGAGGTAATCGTCGTCATTTTACCTTCATATTTATCTGTCCTAAAAAATCCTAGAATGACGTGTTTTTGGGGACGGAGCAATTAGTCTTGAAGTGTTGAAAGGTCATAATGGCTAGAGAGAGGGTGAATAGTTTATAAAAATTTGTACAACAACACTAAGCAAAGTGGTTAGACAAATATGAGGCGTAAGTTTAGTGTTGCGCTAGCCTACTAAAAATACAAGCCTCCTATCCACAATTCTAGTTGCTATGATCTATAATTCACACACAAGAGGCTATGTCACTACCACTAAGTTAGTGTGCTCTCAAAGACTAACTAAAGAGCCACACTAATCACTAGATAAGACACGAGCTAGCTCTCAAAACTAATTACACTAAAAAGTTTAACTAAATTAGGAATGTAAATACAAGAGTGAGGTAGTGAAGTTATACCGACGTGGCAAGCGATGATCAATCAAACAATCACAATGAATACCAATGAAATCCCGGTGACAAGATGACACAATGATTTTTTTACTGAGGTTCACTTACTTGCCGGCAAGCTAGTCCCCATTGTGGCGATACACCCATTTAAAAGTTCACGCGCTAATAGGCATCGCACGCCTAACCCGCAATCGGGTGCCATGATAACCAACACAAGAAGGGGATCACACAAGCCATGAGCAATCCACTAGAGTACATTTTGCCTCTCCGCTCGAGAAAGGTCAAGAACCCCTCACAATCACTACGATCGGAGCCGGAGACAATCACATTCCTCCGCTCGACGATACTCACTGCACCAAGCCGTCTAGGTGGCGGCAACCACCAAGAGAAACAAGAGAATCCCGAAGCGAAACGCAATCACCAAGTGCCTCTAGATGCAATCACCGAGCAATGTGCTTAGATTCACTCCCAATCTCACAAAGATGATGAATCTATGATGGAGATGAGTGGGAGGGCTTTGGCTAAGCTCACAAGGTTGCTATGTCAATGCAAATGGCTAAGAGAATGAGCTAGAGCCGGCCTAACACCTTAAATAGGGAGCCCCTTCGAAAAGAGTCGTTGTGCACAAATCGTGACCGGACCCACGCTTACTAGCGTCCGGTCACTGGATCTGTGCCACGTGTCACCTCCTTCAAACGAGAGTCGCTGATCTCCAACGGCTAGTCACAGTGCGCCCAACGGTTAAGATAGGACCGGATGCGGCGATCAACAAGACCGGACACGCTGGTGCACAGTTAGCCCGCGCGTGTGCCCAAGCCACAAAGCACTGCCCGGACGTGCTACTCCCCGCGGCTTCTCAACGTTAGGTCACTTCCAGTAAGGGTCCAGAGAGGGATTTTGCTGACCGGACCATCCGATCATGTGTGACCGGACGTGCCTCAGCGTCCATTCTCTCTCGCCCATGAAGTTAGCCCAATGTCAGCGTACGTCAGCATTGACCGGATGCACCTCTGTCGCGTCAGGTCACAAACACTATTCAGCGTCCGATGCAACACTCTAAGCACCGTTGCCTCGGCACCAACTAACCGGATGCCCGGCCCGAGTCCGGTCGAGGGAAAACAGCCCCTCGACTTCACCAACTTCTCCACCATTGCTCAAATATGCTAACCACCAAGTGTTTCGCCTTGTGCACGTATGTTAGCATGTTTTTCACAAATATTTTCAAGTGTGTTAGCACTCCACTAGATCTAAATGCATATGCAATGAGTTAGAACATCTAGTGGCACTTTGATAATCGCATTTTGATACAAGTTTCACCCCTCTTAATAGTACGGCTATCTATCCTAAATGTGATCACACCGCTAAGTGTCTCGATCACCAAAATAAAAAGAACTCATATGAAGTTTTACCTTTTCCTTGAGCTTTTGTTTTATCTTTCTTCTTTTCTAAGCTCGAGCCCTTGATCATCACCATGCCATCACCATCATCATGACCTTCATATGCTCCATCACTTGGGATGTGCCACCTATCTCATAATCACTAGGGCAATAGATTGGCACTTAGGGTTTTATCAATTCACCGAAACCAAACTAGAGCTTTCAATCTCCCCTTTTTGTTAATTGATGACAACCATTTGACAAAGATATTATGGGGATATACCCCGGGTACCACAAGATGGTACATGGGCGCACCATCCGAGGTGCCCTTTACCAGTAAAATCAAAGGCGTGCACATCAAGATTACAAGTTGTACTAGATATTGTAATAGTACCAAATTGGATACTTTACTTGTAACCTTGTCTCTTCGGAGTATATAAGGAGAGACAAGGGTCCCCCTAGAGAGACAAAAGTTAATGTATACATCTCAATACAATACACCAAAGACACGGGGCGTAGGGTATTACGTCGACCAGACGACCCTAACTCTGTCTAAATCATCATTGTCTCTCTGCGCTTTGTGTCACCATCGGCGATTACACGCACTGCTCACCGACAATCTACCACCACGGGCACCCCCCTCATCGCCGACCATATTTCGATAATATTGTAGGGACCCTTTAGGGATTGTGCGTCTTGATCGTCCGGCGAACTAGATGGAATTTTCTTCACCAACGACGTTAGCCGCAACCCGGGTTCTCACGGCGACGTTCTTCGGCGGACTACGACGATCAAGCCCCGGTGCCAAACGCATCTCGCGACAACGCTTTGAGCGTGCGGCGGCGGCCCCATACTTTCTGTGTGTGCTCGATGAGCGACGGATCTTGACTGGGACAGCAAGGTCGAAACATATCCGCACAGGAAGTTGCATCTAGTTGATCCAATCCTTTCGTATCATGGCCGAGGGCTTGCATCGATCGGAGTACCTAGATGTTATACATGAAAAGCTAAGTGATTTTTTACTTTCAATTAACACATCCTACGATACATGTACATCTCCGGATATATCTCTACATATGTCTGCTGCGTGAATATCGTTGGCGTGAACTGACTACATCTTTCGGCGTTGTCATCTCGCACCATCGACAAGTGTCGCCGGCTCATCGCCATCCATGGCAGCCTTCGTCAACTCCTCCACAATCCGCAGTTGACTTCTGCGGTTCAGCATGGAGGCCACATCCACGGACTTCGATTGGACATGACGCGCCACTTGGTTCAATCATATGCAAGGCAAACCGGAAAGGCGTCATCATCACGTGTTGCCTTACGGCTTACCGTGAAGCTCATGGTGAATTATTGGAACTATAGGATCATGCAAGCTAATTAAATATTGAGGCTTGTATACATGTATACATGCACGGTGCATCTATCAAGCATGCTAGCTAATCTTCAACGATCAAGAAAACGAATGCATGTATTCATGCATATACATCTCTGAGCCATGACACACACACGCACAACATACGTACGTGCATCATGCCGAGCTCCGCATCCGAGCCGAATACTACGGCAAGTATTGGAGCCGCGTGCGTGGCGACAAAGCTCTCCGACGTCGACATGATCGCTGCGATGATTTCGAGAACACGGATGTGGCGTCGGTCCTCCATCGAACGAACTGCTAAGCGTGCCGTCCAAGCCATCAAGTGAACCGCCCAAGTCATAAGTGAGCCGTCCGTGCGACATCCACCTATTCGGACATCGCGACAGGCCGACTACTCCGCTCGGTCTTCTATCAAAGCGCCATACGGCATCGCTTCTCCGATCAGTCAACGATCTCTCCGACCACGTCGACCACGGACCACGTCGACCACGTCTCGAGTGGCTCTCCGCTGAAGTTCCAACCACGCCGACCACGGACCACGTCGACCACGTCTCGAGCGGCTCTACCGAGCTCCGACCACCTCGACCACAAGACTACGTCGCAATGATGATCGCCGCGAAGAACGGCGCCACGACAATCGCGACCACAGTCATGACGACGGGTCGAAAAGTTCGAGGACCGAACAACTTCATCGCCAACGACACGTCAAGCCATCTCTCGAACATCGCAATCGCCGACTACACCCACCGGTCGTCAATAAAGCTAAGTATTATTTTTAATTGAAAATTTCTTCGATCATCGTACACCTCCGCCGACCACCCTTAGGGTGCGCTCCGTGTCGAATTTTCTCCATACATACAATTCAAAACATGTATAAGTTTTTACAATGGTTCGCCGACACGTTTTCCTTCCGCTTGAGAATCCCGAGCCAGATCTTGTCTCGGCTCCACCCCATGCGTGCATGAGAGTCCGCCCTCTGCGCTCTGGTAGTCGGTAGTCGCTCCCACGGTAACTCGGCACACTACGCGTGGCGGCGTTAAGTACCTCACTCGCTTCTGAGATGTTGGTCACCCTAGGGTGGCGCATTCTTCAGAGAAAGTTAATACATCGCGCCACGCCACTACATAACAAAAGGGCTAAAAACAGCTAATGTTATTTTTCGAATATTACACCAAGTATAATTCATCGCCAACCGAACACCAAGTGTTTACTTCACCTCCTACAGAGAGGTCAATATATTTCGTACATCATCATGTACTACTGCTCTCCGTGTTTATTTTCCAGGAACACAGTTCGGTCAGCGAGCTCATGCTTCAGGGTTCGCCAAGACCACTACGGTGCTCGAGGACTCTGGCCAGACCACACTCGTGCTCGGGGACTCTGGCCAGACCACGCTCGTGCTCGAGGACTCTGGCCAGACCACACTCATGCTCGGGGACTCTGGCCAGACAACGCTCGTGCTCGGGGACTCGCCAGACCACTCCGTGCTCTCAGACTTCTCGCCAGACACTCCGTGCTCTGGGACCTCTGGCCAGACTACGCTCGTGCTCGGGGACTCGCCAGACCACTCCGTGCTCTCAGACTTCTCGCCAGACACTCCGTGCTCTGGGACTTCTCGCGCAGACCACTCCGTGCTCTGGGACTTCTCGCCAGACCACTCCGCGCTCAGGGACTCGCCAGACCACTCCGTGCTCTGGGACTTCTCGCCAGACCACTCCGTGCTCGGGATTCTACAACAATAGCAAAAGCAACAGTCTATCATGTACATCACCACGTCGGATTTCCAAGACGGCGCCCTGTCTCCACGAGACGACCAGATCCGATCTAAAGCCCAAGTATCAAAATCAGAGCACAAGTTGGACTACAACGCCGTCTCCATCTCCAAACACGGCATCGACACGGAATTTCCAAGTCAAGGTTTCGTCGATCAAGATGTTCCTCTTATTACGAGCAAACAGGAAGCAAGCAGGGCCGATGCATATATGGATATATGCATGCATCGTGTACGGGTATATGTATGCAAACGTCATGGCCATGCAAGCAAACAAGGAGCCACCGTGCTATGTTATAGAACCATGCAACCAAGGAAGCATATATGTGGTATATAGGGCCATGCATCAATGGAGTGCGTATACATGTATATGTCACCGTTTCTTGCATAGCACCTGATACTTCGTACAAGTCCAAGTTAGATCACCACACAAGCCAACGACGACGACGAGTACTCCAGCAGCGGCAAAGGCTGTTCCTACTGCTCCTACACCATCGCCGATCGCGAGCTGCCCGAGTCATCGACCACTAATGTAAGGACGACATCGCTCCGACCACACGCCGTGACAACTGCGACCGCCGCCATGACGACAATCTAAAGCTCGGGCGGCCGCAACTTCATCAACGCCGACCAGATAATGCCATACATCGCCGACCAGACGCTCCTTCTAAAGGGATCTCGAGCTACGTTCGGGGACTTCGTCGCTTGCTCCTCGACTTGCGCCATGTATATGTCTAGTCTACTCTACAGCACCATGAAGATTCGGCCAGAGCATCGCTTCGTCACGAGCAAACAAGAAGAATGTACGGGGCCAATGCAAGATATTTAACCAAGGCAAAATTCGCACGTCCGTGCATGCATGACATGTCAGACGCCCGAATTTAGCCCAAGTGCCAAGACGACAGCGAGATCTCATCGGTCGCAAGCAAATCAACAAGGATCGCCATGCATGCACGCGGGAGGAATACCTCGGATCGCGCCGCCTTGTCGGACACGGGCTTCGCCTCCCTGTTTGGGTAACTCTGTCACCTCCGACCACGCTTGGCCGACTACAACTTCGACTCTGCGACCGATGACATCGCATCGAGCCACCAAGCGGCCTGAGCCATTAAGCGAGCCGACCACATCGACCACGCACCACGTAGACCACGTCCCGAGGGACCACCAGACCACGCCGACTAGCCGAGCTCCGACCAGCGAGACCACGCCGACCGGCCCGAGCTCGACCACCTCGACCACTCTCCGACCACGGCTCACGGGACTTCGTCGCTCGCCGCCTCGACACATGCTCGGGGACTGCTCGACCACCACTCTCCGACCATGGCTCGGGACTTTTGCGTCTCGACTACATGCGATTGACGACTCGCATACGATTGGGATATTTTTTCACTTAGACCTTGCTACAAGGCTCATACCTCGCCTTCCAAAGAAGCTCGGGGACTACATCGGTACGATGCACCTGCCGTGCATCTCGTATCGCTTGTACGACGATTCGTTTCTCAACTTAACTGGGAATTCTTTTTAGACCCTGGCACCACGTGCCTACGTCACCTACTACCAGGCTCGGGGACTAAGTGGGCACACTTCACCTTGCGGTGAATGTGTTTGTTTTTCGACCCCTACGCCTCTGATGATCAAGGACGCTACGCTTCAAGACGCACTTACATTTCTTTTCAGAAATACAAGTGGGCACACTTCCCAGATTTGAAATCTTTTTCTTTCTTCTTAAGAGCACCATACATTCTTTGGACAACTTACTTCTCCATGCACAACGGTGGTCGGAGATGTCAAGAACTCAAGCCTCATCTGTTGGAGGAGAAGGTTGAAACGGCGTGTCGCATCAGAATACATGGCGCTCGGGGACTAGCTGTGGGGGATATACCCTCGGGTACCACAAGATGGTACATGGGCCGCACCATCCGAGGTGGCCCGGCCCGTAAGATCAAGGCGTGCACATCAAGATTACAAGTTGTACTAGATATTGTAATAGTACCAAATTGGATACTTTATTTGTAACCTTATCTCTTCGGAGTATATAAGGAGAGACAAGGGTCCCCTAGAGGACAGGTTAATATGTATACATCTCAATACAATACACCAAAGACACAGGACGTACGTCGACCAGACGGCCCGAACCTGTCTAAATCGCTGTCTCTGCGCCTTGTGTCACCATCTGGTTCCTGATTACACGCACCGTCTACCGACAATCTACCACCACGGGCACCCCCCTCGGTGGACTGCCGACCATATTTCGTCGACAGATATGAATTGAAATTAAATTAAATCCATGTTACTTACCCAAACATATTTACCATGTGTAAAAGGATATGGACAAGTTTCATGGACCCCACTAGTAGCACGAGCTGGAGCACTCAGCTTGGTAGTTAAGACTCTGAATAAATCGCACTCATTTTTTTGGTTAGTTAAAAAAAATGCTTTGTGACAGGAATTCTGAAAATCTCAACTAGTAATTTTCCACTAGCAGTTAGCATATGATAACCCAATATGTGTGCTAATATAATAATAGTCGTCATCATCTTTCCTTAATAAGAAAATTTATTAATAGTCATCTGCTGGTTGAGTTTGGACTCTGAACGATTGCATTCACCTACTAGTGAAAGCATTGGGTTTGTGCGATTGATATTGTCCGGTACCATTGTTACGTATGTTGGTATCATTCTTAACTATGTTGAATTCACCTACTAAAGCCTAAAGGTTGCGATCGCTTTTGCTATTTTGGGCTGGGCTGAAGCAGCTGCTGTATAATTATAGTAATTAATAGTATCGGGGGAGCTTGTGCAGTTGCAGCAACAACTGCAGTCCAGGATGGTTACGGATGGAGGGGCCACGCGCTCAGAGTCAGAGTGAGGCGGCAGAACAGAAAGCAGCAGAATCAAGTGTTGGACATGGACGCGTAACGGAAACTCGGCGACTTTTGCTGCTGCAGCCTGGGGACTCGGCGCGGACTGCGGGTGGTCGTTGCCCATGCAAGCCAAATGTAATCGGCTCGCCTGACGCCCGGACGTTCGGACGGGACGGTCCGAACGAACCACCCTACTCTGCCCCTGTCCGCGCGGACTCGCGGCAGATCCACCCTGCTCGCTCCGTTGCACGTGCGCGCGGGCTCTATGGGACTGTCCCCACCCGCTCCTTTCCAAGCATGCACTTGGTTCCGCTCGCTCTATTTTGCAAGCGCACGTGGGAAAGCAAATGTACTTTTACAACCTCCAGCATCCTCCAGAACTAAGTTTTGCAATATTTAGAGAAAAATAATTGCAACGTGCGTTTGAAAATAAATAAAACATTTGGAACATAAATTTAAAACATACATGTGAAGCCATTGTAACACACGGAACATCCAGATCTACTTTGCAACATCCAAATAAAACAGTTGCAACATCCATCTGGAATAGCTGAAACACTTAAAACAAACGCTTGCAACATACGTGTATATCCATTGCAACACATGCACATCCCCCAATATACTTTTGCAACATTCGAATAAAACACTTGCAACATCCGTATGAAACACCTGCGACATGCATATGAAACACCTGAAACACTTACAACATGCATATGAAACACTTGCAACATTCCAGATGAAACACTTTGCAACATGCGTATGAAACACCTGAAATACTTACAACATGCGTATGAAACACTTGCAACATCCCAGATGAAACACTTTTACAACATTCGTATGAAACACCTGAAACACTTGAAGCATACCCTTGCAATATGACGAATCAGCGCAACATCTTCTTCCTACTTAGGCGAATGGAGGCTCGTCGGCGTGGAGAGAGGGGGGAGGCCGCCGGTCTTGAACGAGCTAGCACCGGAGAAGGATGGAGGTGCTCGGATCTCGCCGCTCTGGATCTCAGAGTGCGGCGCGATAGTGGATGGAAGGATGTCGGTCTTGCACGAGCTGGTGGCGGAGAAAGGATGGAGGCGCTCGGATCTCGCCGCTCCGGATCTCGGAGTGGGGCGCGACAGTTGATGGAAGACCGCCGGTCTTGCACGAGCTGGCGCCAGAGAAGGATGGAGGCGCTCGAATCTCGCCGCTACGGATCTTGGAGTGGGGCACGACAGTGAATGGAGGCGCGACGAGGGATGGAGCGCAGCGCAGCCGGGGCGCGACACTGGAGGGGCGCGGTTTGGGCAGGAGGGGCGCGCGTGGCTCTGGCAGAAGCGCGCCGTGTGCGGGAGCGGGGGCGCTGCTTGGGTAGAGGCGCGTCGCGTCCGAGGAACGAAAGCCTCAGTGAGGGAAGAGGGCTGGAGCCTGGAGGATGGGCCGAGACATGAACCCGCACCACCAGCACCAAGTGTCGTTTTTTTTCTCGGTCACGTAAAAGGTTTGCGCATCTTTGTATTAAGATAGAGAAAAAATTTAATACAACACGCCTTAGCGGTGCCCTAGGAGTCAGAAGAATTGTACGTGGACGCTCAGACCGACCCTAGTGAATTGAAATATATGGTGTTACATTGGGAACTAAGTGCCGTTGTTGGTGTCATTTTTTCTTTTCTGTTTCCTGCATGTAGCCTCACAGGCTCACATAATAATAAATAAACCTGCTTGTAATTTGTGTTACACAAACAGTAACCGGCACTATATCGTTAAAAAGATGTAAATGAAAAGAAAAAATGATTTCGGAGAGAGAGAAAATATTTAACGATCAATGCAAAAAAGAGTAGCACTAACTATTAACTATAGAAAAAAGGAAAAAAACGTGTCACCGTGGGGTATGACTTGAGGAGTATACGAGGCAAGGAGCAGATTGATACGATTCCATTTATATATGTCAGATTGATACAATTCCATTCTATATAATAACTAACTAAGTTTACTTAATAATAACCTATTAATGCACAACATTCATCGCTCGTGCTGGGGATAAAATGGAGATATATTCTTCACAAATGATTTGGTGGAAGTCTGAAATTAGAATTGCCACTTGTACCGCATGGTGTCCTTGAACCTGAAACCTAATTTATTATTTATGAATGCGATGTTTTGCAAATAACATACCAAATACTTGTTCGTTAAGTACTATAGTATAGTATATAATGAAAGATTTAATACATTTTTTTTAATAGATTACCTACCTTATTGATAGCCCTGGACAGGCAAATGCGGCCAGCGCATGCCGGGAGAGTCCAGACGCCTTGAGGTGTTGTATTTGTATCCGATGCTGGCAGCCGCGTCCGATACGCGTATATATCAGAGGCGATACGTTCTCAGATACACATCCACGACGTATCAAACGCGTACCGGATACATACTTTGGGATGTGCTGCAGCCAGCTGCTGTATAGTATCCATACTAGTTTCCAACTGCTGCTACAATGATCCATCCGGCAGCTTCAATGTTAAGCGGTGGTGGACGTGGGCGCGGAACGGAACGTGACGACTTTTGCCGCCGCCAGCCAACCAGGTGGTCGTCGAATACGAGTACTCGAATCCAACAGCGACGGCTCCTGATGCAGCGAATGAACTCCCTGTATACGATTACCAGTAACAGGGATGCACCACAACGCAGGTCCTCTGCTGATGCAGTAGTGCAGCAGCGACTCCAACTGGACGGGATGGCTTCGGGGGTGGGAGAACGAAACCCCTCCACGAACCAACGGCGTGTCGGTTTGCTTTACTCTACAAACGGAGGGACGCACAGCTGTCGCTGTCAGCCAGGCTCACGCAACCCCCTCTCCGTCTCCACCACGTCGTCAACCGATCCAACCAGGAGAGAGAGGGGAACGAATTTCAATCCCCATGCCCACGCCTTGTCATCAGTCAGTTTTGGCTTTCGGCACGTTTGCTGGTTGATTCTGGACATATAAGTCTGGCCGGTGCTGATTTGCTGTAAGAGAAAAACACTGTTGACTGGTTGATAAGTCCTGGCTGAAACCAACCAATGAATAGACTGTTTGTTTAGTTTTAGGGTGTAAAGTTTTAGAGTGTCACAGTGTCATATGGGGTGTTCGGATACTAATAAGGATGTTACAGTGTTGTATGAGGTGTTCGGATACTACTAGAAAAATAAACTATGAGACGAATTTATTAAACCTAATTAATTCGTCATTAGCACATGTATTACAGTAGCACTTTATTATCAAATTATGAATTAATTAGATTTAAAAAATTTGAATCACAACTTGTCATAATCTGTACTATTAATTATTTTTTTTAGTTTATATTTAATACTCATAACCCCCGACCTCACCCCGTCCGCCGCTCCCCCGTCCTCCTCCTCATTAAACTTCTAGTGCCTCCCTCCCGCCCCGCCGCCGTCCGGCAAGCGGCAACACCCTATTCAGTTGCCTCTGCCTGCCTTCGCATCGCCGCCCGCCCCACCCCGTCCGCGATCCCTCCCAAATCCCAATCCATCCAATGGCGTCCACCTCCGGCAGCGTCCTCCCGACGCACACAACCCCGTCCGCCCCCGCCGACCCTGCTTCCTCCTCCACCAAGCCCGCCACCACCTCCCCCAACCCACGCCGGCGCTGCCTCTGCATCTGCCTCCTCATAACCCTCGCCTTCCTCGCCGCGCTCGCCATCACCCTCCTGGTCCTCTTCCTCACGGTCCTCCGCGTCCGCGACCCCACAACCCGCGTCGTCTCCACCAAACTCTCCGGGGTCGCGCCCCGCCTGACCTTCCCGGCCGTCTCGCTCCAGCTCAACATAACCCTCCTCCTCGTGGTGTCAGTCCACAACCCGAACCCGGCCTCCTTCGCGTACGCCGCCGGGGGCCACACGGACCTCACCTACCGGGGCGTCCAGGTCGGGTCCGCGGAGATCTACCCGGGCCGGATCCCGAGCCGCGGCGACGCCAACGTCAGCCTCGCGCTCACGCTCCAGGCCGACCGCTTCGCGTCCGACCTGCTACAGCTGATCGGCGACGTCGAGGGCGGCGCCGTGCAGCTCGAGACCGCCACCAGGATCCCCGGGAAGGTCAACATCCTGGGCCTGTTCAAGCGCCACGCCGTGGCGTACTCGGATTGTAGCATCGTCTTTGGTGTTCCTGAGATGCGGGTGCGCTCCCAGCAGTGCCGCAACCGCACCAAGCTCTAGTTGATGATGGTGAGGGCGACGGACGGGCCGGTCCGTCGCCGCCGGCGTCAAGGCTGCTTGTCTCTCTCTCGTCTGCCCCGCGCGCCGAATCCCGTGCGTGCTCGGTGCGGGTTCACCGTCACGTCACGTTGGTTCGCGGTTCGGTGCGTCCTGATGCATCGCTTCGTTCGCATCTCCTCTTGCTTTGGTTGCCTGCTTCTCCGTCCGCCACCACCGCCCGTCGCCGTCGGCGTCGCTCGTCTTGGTTACGTTACATGTGTTTGTTGTTGCGTTGCGTTGGTTACGTATAGAGTCTCAGAGAGTGAGACTTATTTATTTCATTTCACATAGACTGCTTGCTCTGCCTACGTAGACTAGCTAAATACTCTAGTTTGTCGTACGTCACTGCTGTTAGTATTTTGTATTGTATAGATAATCATCATACTGTATGTACGATATGATGAATAATGGTTGGTTGGGTGATCGATCATGTACATAACCACAGAATCGGATTTTCTTACTTATACTTTGTAATCTCATCACAAGTACTACCTCTGCGTGGTGATGGTGACACGCTTTTCTTTTTCTCTCTACTGATAGTGAATTAGTGATACACTTTTTATGACTGCTCACCTCCAAGCTCCTCTACGATCAAGCGTTGTCGGTAGCAAACACCGTGGGATCTGTGGCATACGAAGACAGATTATCGGATGAATGAATGGATTGATGGATCCGTAGCTGCGGCTGGTTGCGCTTTTTACTTTGTAGTCACAAGTACTACCTTCGTGTGGTGATGGTGATAGTAAATTAGTGATACTCTTTTTTTTTTTGTGACTGCTGCTGCTCACCTCCGACCTCCTTTGCGATCAAAGCCATCCATGGGATATGCGGCACACGAATAAAGACAAAAGCACGAATTGCAATACTAAAATGATGACAAGCACAAATTGTAATATTAAGATGGGGTCGTGTGGCACACGAATAATAAAGACAAGCACAAATTGTAATATTAAAATGGGGTCGTGTGGCACACGAATAATAAAGACAAGCACAAAATTGCAATATTAAAATGAAGAAATTGCTATGGATAGATAAAACTTAATTTTCTCAAAGATTATCAATCCTACTACGAGAGAGAATTTCCCCGCAAGCAAGGAACTTGAATTTCCTATGGATTTAGAAAGAAAAAATGTGGTGGATCCGAAGTTTGATAATTGAGATATTAAAATGAAGAAATTGGTATGGATAGATAGAACTTGATTTTCTCGAAGATTATCAATCCTGTATTAGGAGAGAGAATTTCCCCGCAAGCAATGAGCTTGATTTTCTATGGATTTAGAAAGAAAAACTAGTGGATTCCAAGTTTGATAATCAAGATATTGACACAAAATGCGGGGTCCACGCCACATCAGCCGCCGCTAGACTCCACGTGTCTCGCTATTATTGTCACCTCGCGGTATGCATGAGTCTCAATGCTCTTGCTTGTGGCGAACTCCAAAGTCGTCATCAATGTGCTGACCTCCAAGGAAAGCTCCTCTACGATCAGGCCATTGTTGTCGGTAGCAGACACCATGGGATCTGTCATCTGTGGCATACGAAGAAAGACAAACACAAATTAGTAATATAATAAATAAACTAAAATGAAGAAACTGTTACGGATAGATAGAGTTTGGATAATTAATTGAGGTATTATTGGGTTCACAAAATTGGCTACTAAATAAATCCTGAAGATGAAATAAATCCTTTTGAATATCTGGGCACGTGTCTTGCTTGCATGTGATTATGCTCGTGGCATTCGAGCTTATAATATAGTCTACTAGTATGTCATGAGCCCACGGAGTGGCCTGGCCCGGAAATGGAATTTAGCCTTCCAGCTTGCTTGCTCTCTGTGATGCTAGCTGAAGCTGGCATTTGTCCCAAAACAAGGGAACAGAGGGAAGCAGAGGCGCAGGGCACCGCCGCACAGGGGTCCATCGCCGGCGTCCCGGCTTGTCTCTCTCGGTCGTCTGCCCGCTCGTCCCGTTGGTGCTGGTGGTGCGGGTTCACGTCACGTGACGTGGTGTCGTCCGTGTTGGTTGGTTCGCGGGTCAGCGCGTCTTGATGGTTTCGCATCTCTCTTGCTTGCTTGGGAGTTGCTTCTCCGTCACCCCCGCGCGGGGCCCTGCCCGTCGGCACGGTGACAGTACAGCACGTACGAGATACGACTAGTATAGTCGATCATGTGCTGCGGTTGACAAAAACGAATAGGATACCGACGAATATATAACTGATATTATATTTATTTTTATATTTCTGGCTAGATTTAGATTCGAATACGAATATAGATATTGTCAACCATGTCGGATAGGTTACAATTAGATATCGATATCATAAATATACAATTTGATTATTCGGATACCAATACGGTATCAGATGTAAAAAAATATCTGAACTTGGATACGAACAGATTTGAATCCCTCTAAACAAATTCGGTCTCGAATATGGTCGAAAAATATCCATACAATTTTCACCCCTAGCTGTGCTGTGTAACTGTCTTGATCACCAATAGAGTAGCACAGAGAGAGTCCGACATGGTTTATATATATATATATATATATATATATATATATATATATATATAGAGAGAGAGGTTCGGGTAGCTATATGTTAATAACTATCTTTTTTTATCCAAATAGTTATAGATAGAGAATTAGATAGCTACTAGTTGAACCTCTGGATAACTACTATCTCAATATCTCACTAGTTGAATTAAATTAGATAATAACAGCTAATGAGTAGGCCCCACAGCCCAATCTTTTCTCATCTAGCGTCGTATCCGTCTGGCTTAGTAGTCGGTACTTTTTCAGGAGACAGCCGTATTTTTCTCAATCAGCACACGCTACTTTATCCAGCCAGGCCTTGTTTAGTTGGTGAAATTTTTTTAGAAATGGTATTGTAATACTTTTATTATTATTTGACAATTAGTGTTCAATCATAGTTTAATTAGGTTTAAAAGATTCGTATCGTGAATTTCGTCTAAACTATGTAATTAGTTTTTATTTTTTATTTATATTTAATGCTTCATACATACGTGAAAGATTTGATGTGACGAAGAATCTTGAAAATTTTGTAAAATTTTAAGAACTGAACAGGCACCAAGCCAACACGGCACTTATCCCTTCCTGCCATCCGCGTCACTGTCGCACGCACGCTCGGCCGTGGCCCCCGCCGACCCGGACGCCGCCACCAACTCCACGGCCGGCGACGCCGCGCCGGCCTCCACGCCGCTCGACAGCGCTGCGAACCACGGCAGCCCTGTCGTCACGGCCGGCGAGGACGTCCGAGGCCAGGCACCTTGGAGGCGAGCGCGGCGTGGGCGTTTGTGAGGTGCTCGCCAGCGCCGCCGGGGTGCTCGCTTGCTTCGCCGCGCCCCTCCGCCGGCGTCCCCTCTGCCTGCGCCGCCTGCACGGGGCCTCCTCACCTCCGCTCCACCTGCACGGGCGCCTCCTCGCCTGCACGAGCTCTTGCGTCCAGCGCGGGGAGGCCGTCGCGAAGGGGACCCACCGCTTGCCGTCCCAGAAGACGACCCGGCCGTCGGCGACGCCCGTGTACGGCATGCGGCCCTGCGGGGCGAAGGCAACATTCTCGGGCCCCTGCACCTCTGCCCCGCGGAGCCGCTCCCGTCCATCCGCGTGCCGCTTGCGGCGGCATCTCGGCGGGAACGTGCAGCGGCATCTCGCCTCCCCCTGCCGCAGAACGCCGCCAGCGCGGCCACCACCCATGGCGACGCCACCCCGCTAGTCTCCTACCTCGGCTCTCGACCGTGGCTCACCCAGCCGGTGCTGCCGTTGGTGAGCCGGTGCGCGGCGCGCACGGCCGGCTGCCGGTACTGCCGCGCCTACGGCGACCGCGTGCCCATCCTCAACTCGCTGGACGTGCTGTCCGCGCGCCTCGTCACGTACTATCGCTGCGCCGGTTCGTGAGCGAGACGGGGCGGCCGGCGGAGGATTGGGGCACGCGGCACGAGTAGGGCATGTTCCACTACTCGTCGGGAATGCAGGCCGTGGTGGCCGCGGCGGGCGTGTGCGGCCGGGCGTCCGTGTTCTGGTTTGGCAAGGATCCCGGCGCGCAGCACCAGCACCTCTGCCACACGCCGAGAACCAGAAGTCCAGCACATGCATCTGCTGTTAATTAGCTGGCTATCAAACACTAATTCAGCTAATAGATAGATAGTGAATTGTTATCCAGCTTGTTCTAAAAAAAAATTATTATCCAGTTAATATTAGCTATATGATATTAGCTAGATAACTTTTATAAGGTAGTGGATCTAAACAGGGCCTTTGATGTAATGATGGAGACTAGCTGCATACTCTAGTCTGTCGTCACTGCTGTTAATATTCTGTAGAGTATCATCATTCTGTATGACATGATTAATCATGGTTGGTTGGGTGATCGTGTACATAACGACAGAATCGGACAAATGAGTGGATTATTTAGCCCTTGTTTAGTTCGTGAAATTTGGATTTTGGGGCTACTGTAGCACCTTCGTTTTTATTTGGTAAATAGTGTTTAAATATGGACTAATTAGACTCAAAACGTTCGTCTCGTAATTTCCTACCAAACTGTACAATTAGTTTTTCTTTTCGTCTATATTTAATGCTCCATGCATGGGCCGCAAACATTCGATGTGACAGGTACTGTAGCAACTTTTTGGAATTTGGGGTGTAACTAAACAAGACGTTATTGGATCTGCAGCTGTAGCTGCAGCTGGCCAGGTGGTTGCGCTCTTCTTGCTTATACCTTCTCTCACAACTTCACGTTTTCCCCCCTCTACTAAATATCTTTTTAAATTATAGGTTATTTTGGCTTTTTAGACACCTTCCTTCAAAAAAAGTATCATTTTCACTTTCAAAAAAAATATGTCGGTGTTTCGAGTCACCACCGATGAGTAAATTTCTAATATTACGCGTCTGGCTCGGATGGTGTGCTTAGAGGACACGAGATTTATACTGGTTCGGAAAGAATGTCGCTACGTCCAGTTCGTCGCTGCTGCTCGTGTTACTAGCATCAAAAGTTCGTAGTAGGGGTTATAAACGGGCGAGAGAGGGACATGTCCCAAGTCTCTGGTGAAAGGAGTGAACGGATGCTGAGAGCTCGGTCGCTGCTCAGCCGTGCGCTTGTGTGTTTGTTATCTCGTGGTTCGGCTTGGCTTGAATCGGTTCTGAATTGGTTGATATGATTCGTTTTTCGGTCCCCTTCATGAGACACCCTACTTTCTCTTTTATAGGCAAAGGAAAAACAAGGGTTACAACGGAGGAAAAAGAAAAGAACGAGAGAGAGGAAGTCCCTCAGGATCGCCGGGTCCTTCTCATCCTTCACGCGGGTCCCGCGCGACCCTGTAGATGTCAATAGGGACAGCTCCACGTCGCGGCCCTGTCCGCCTACTAGCATCATTCACAGGCGTCGTTTGCCGGTCATGGCGTTCCATTCCGTCGCAGCGGACGTCGTGATGAGCTGACGCGCTTGTCAGTGTTCGTACGGGGGTTAGACAAAACAACACCGGTACACCCGACGCTGTTCTTGATGTGAATCCTTAGGTATGGCCCGTCATGGCCATGGGTTACATTGGGGTGTGCCGGTCTCTTCCTTGGTGTCAGAGTTTTGATCCAGGCCCATATGCCTGGACCTGGAGTGGTTGGCGGCGGGCGGTACGGGACCCCGTCGGGCGAGGCAGAGCCCGCGGCTCCGGGGTCGGGCAAAGCGGAGCCCTCTCCTTGGGGTCGGGCGAGGCGGAGCGCAAACCCAAGGGTCGGACGAGGCGGAGCCCTCTCCCAGAGGTCGGGCGAGGCGGAGCCCTCTCCCAGAGGTCGGGCGAGGCAGAGTGCAAACCCAAGGGTCGGGCGAGCCCACGGCCTTAGGGTCGGGCGAGGCGGAGCCCCTCCCAGAGGTCAGGCGAGGCGGAGCGCACGACCCTGGGGTCGGGCGAGGCGGAGCACTCCCCCAGAGGCGGGGCGAGGCAGAGCCCGCGCACCTAGGGGGTCGGTTGGAGCTGTAGTTGCGCTCTTAACTGCTCGGATGAATCAAAATTGATGGTCATTAGCTCCTCCTCTTCGGGTACCCTAGTATTGATCCCTGACAGTAGCCCCTGAGCCAGCAAAGGAGTAGAATACTCCTCTAGAGGTTTTTTCGCACAGAAGGACTCTGAGGGCCTTGGCCTTCTTTTGTCGCCCATGGCGTGTCCTGAGGACGACGATTCTCTTTCGTCGCGATCGGACCCTTCGGGGGTCTGTCGTTCTACGACTGCGTGTTCGGTCTTCTTTGCAAGTCTAACTTTCCCTGAGCCCCCGCCCGTAGTAGGGGTCCTATCGAGGGTCGGCTCGTCTTTGTGATCATCTTCCCTCAAGCGTTTTTTCTGATAAAAAACAGAGGGGCCGAGCCGTGCCATAATTTTTCTCTATGGATGAATCATGGTGCTCGGTGAGTTATTAATGTGCTAGTCCGAGTGGGGCCCCGACATCCCGTTCGCGGGGATCCGGCTTGGGTCAGCTTGGTGACCAACTCCAGATTCTCAGCGTTCAATCCATATAGTTCTCGGGTCTGTTCGACCGGTCCTAGGGGCTCTATGCCTTTCTTCGAGGAAAAACCATGGATCGTATCTAGCCGAGACTTGAACGTGGGCCGGGATGCCCACGGTGCTCGTGCGCCCTGGTACTGGCCGCTTAGCGGGCCCATGCCTTTCCACCCCCACTCTAATGGTGCCAGGAGCGGTGGTCGAACCCATCGGTGGGCTAACCTTTGAACTCATGGGCCTAGACGGACCATAGGAGCGTTTTTTGCTTCGTATCCCTTTTACCTGTGATCGGTCGTGGCCCATTCGGGGAGGTGAAACATCCGGTGAGTTTTCCGAGGGAACGGACATAGGTTGTGTGCACACATCGCGCGGCGAGACGTGATGGCAGGTCGTGGCAGGTGCGGAGATCTAGGCGGGCGGTTGGTTTCCTCGCACCCATCGCCCCTATAAAACCAAAGGGTTGGCCCCCCGGGTTTCATATGCACGCTTGCATCCTTGCCTCCATAGCCACGCCATCGCCGCCATCGGTTAGGTTTCCTGCCTCCACATCTCCACCGTCGTTGAGCCTACATCCATCTGCCCCCACCTCCAATGGATCCGTGGTGCAGTTCCGACATCACATTCCAGTGCTTGGAGGGCCCCGTCCATCGCGGTCTTCTCCGTGCATGGACCTCGGCCGAGGAGTGGTTGCTGCCTAGCGAGGAGGATTTGCCATCGCCGCCCGATGGCTACGTGGTGTCGTTCGCCCACTTCCATGAGCGTGGGCTCATGACCCCCACCCACAAATTCCTTCGGGGGCTGCTGCACTACTACAAGATTGAGCTGCAGCACCTCAATCCCAATGGGATCCAGCACATGGCAGCGTTCATCTTGTTATGCGAGGGATTCATAGGGATCAGCCCCCACTTTGACTTGTGGAGGCATTACTTCACCGCCGCCCTCCAAAAGAAGAGGGAGAAGAGCAGCAAGCAGGAGTTGCACATGCCGATGGGGTGTGCCGGCATCCAACTTCGGAACAATCGGGTTGGCGAGTACCCGTCCATGTGGCTTTCGACGTCCAATAAGGGGTGGCACTCGTAATGGTTCTACCTCAAGAACGTCGCCGCCACCCCTCTACCAAAGTTTACCGAGCGCCTGATCGAAGAGGCCCCGGAGTCATGGAGGAAGTGGGGACTCCTAGAGAAGGACAAGAAGAAGATCCGAGACCACATCGCCGCCATCCACATCTTAAAGGAGAACGGCCTGAAGGGGTCAGGCATCATTTGGGCCTACCACGCAAGGAGGGTGGCACCATTGATGACGTGCGCACTCCCGCTATATGTGATGGCGCCCGAGGCGTTGTTCGGCGGAACGACGCTTGTCGAGGGGACGCTCCCCAACTCCGAGATCGCACAACGAATCAAGGAGGCGATGGAGCCTCTGTGGGATGACACGGGCGCTGCCCTCGACTTTGTTTACCCGGTGTCGGGGCATCCTCCGATGCGTCCAGAGCCAGGTTACGTCATCTTCGTAAGTTTCCCTTTCACTTGCCTTCCCTTTAATTGATTTCCCGACCCCCTGATTCTAACTTTGAGAGGGACGGGACCAGCTGAGGGACCTGATCCTCATGGATCACCCGACGCCATTACCGAGGGATTGGGCCACGAGGACGGCGAATCGTGCTGAGGGTGAGCGGCTGAGGAAGGCGAAGGAGGACAAGAAGAGGAAGAAGCAGCGGAAGCTGCAGGCGCGGGAATGAGGGGAGGACACTGACAGCGATGATGATGATGACGACAATGGAGACGACGATGAGGTAGCCAATGATATCAAGTGGGACAACCTGGAGAGCAAGGATGCACTGACAGGTATTGGTTCGTCCTTGCAGGCGTTGGGACCCTTCCCGTTCCATGGAGGGGAGGGCACGTCCAGGGAGCCGACGGAGGTGGGCCGTACCGTCGGCCTGCCCCAGGAGCCAAGGGAGGCGGGCGGCTCTGCCGTCGCGCCCGAGGTGCCAACAGAGGTAGGCGGCTATGCCATCGCTCCCGAGGTGCTAGCAGAGGTGGGCGGCTTCGCCGTCATGCCCCAAGAGCCAAGGGGACCGAGCCCCTCTGTTTCAGAGCAGGGGGCGGGCTTGAAACAGCCTCATTTCGATGAGGTGGAGCGAGGGTCGGGGGGTTCGCCCCCCAAACGCATCTGTCGCCCGACGACGCTGAGGTGAGTTATCAGTTCCTCTGTTTTTTCCTATTTTAGTTAGATTTCATCATGACTTATGTTTTTCATCCATTGCAGTGTCGGTAGGCAGCAGAATCCTTTGGCGCTCGCGTCGAGGAAGAGTATCGCCCTCTAATCGAGGCGGCAGCCGTCAGCTGGTGTCGCGCCTGTTTCGAGTAGGAGCGGCGCCAATGTGACCGCGTCGCTGTCCGGTTAGGCACTGCCCACGGTGGCGCCCATGCCCTCGGCGGGATGGGCAGACGCGGGCGTTCAAGGGGCGCCTTCGGAGGTCACGGAGCAGCCAATGATGGCCGCGATACCGCTGCCGACGATGGGACGGATGGGGCTATCGACCGCGCTCATGGCACCGACCGTGGCGGGTGCGGTGCATCCGGTCATGACCCCACCAATGCAGGTGGAGGTGGTGGCGACCGTGATAGGTGGGTCATAGCCGGGCGCAACCGCAGCGGTGCCTGAGACACCGACGCGACCCATGCCATTGGCGGCCCAAGCGACAGCACCTGGCGTAGGCCGGACTAAGGGGGATGCGGCCGAGGGGTCCCCGGGAGTTGTGGTGCTAGGAGAGAGGTTGACGGCCGCACCGCTGACCCCTTCCGTGGTCGAAGGGGGCGTCCTAGTGGGGACATCATGGCGAGAGGGGTCGGCGGCGCTTGGAGCCGATAGGGAGTCGTCCCTTGCCCTAACGTCGGTGGGCAGCGGCTCGCCTACACGGGGTGAGCCCCTGCTCTAGTGGGCGGATCCACAGGATCTAGCGTCGATGCTTTTCACCCTCGACACCGCCACAGAGAGCATGGAGCGGGAGAGCCTCGACGTCGTGATCACGTCCATGCTCGAAGCCCTGAACCACGCTATGGGCGCATTGCACAACGTTGTTGTTCCCTCCGGTCGAGTATTGTTTGGTCCTACTTCTCGCGCTTATCTTCCTTTATATACTTTTTGTATTCTGACCATTGTCTTTCTGTAGTCCCTTATAGCTCGTAGCCGGGGGAAGTCTCGGTTCCTTCGTCAATAGAAGGATACCTAGGACCACCTCATCGAGGAGGCATGGCTACGCATGGAGGTAACAGCTCAGCTTGTTGCCACCCAACAGAGGGTGGTCGAGCTGACTCCCCTCATTGAGGAGGTGGACAATCTTCGGTCGTGGGTGGCCAAGGCCCGTCGGGATGCAGATAAGGCCAACAAAGCGTTTGAGGCCCTATCGGTGAGGTCATGGAAGGATGAGGAGGAAGCTGCCAGGGTCAGGAAGGAGCGAGATGAGTTGCTTCAGAAGGACGCCGAGACCCGCCAGCAGATTCTTGACCTTCTGGATGAGGCTGAGAAGGAAAGGGAACTAAAGCTGGGGGCCGAGGAGAAGCTCATGGCCCTAGAGAAGAGGGCGAGCCTGGATGCCACGGTGGTCACTCGGCTATGCAAGGAGCGGGTTGAGCTGCTCCAAACCTCGGAGAGGCTCTGCTTGGAACATGGTGTGGCTCGCGAGGAGCGTGACCAGGCTTTCCGAGTGCGTGACCAAGCCTGCCAAGAACACGATGATGTGCAGCAGAAGGTCAGCTCCCTCCAGGCCAAGCTCGAAAGCACGATGACCTAGAAGCTGGAGGCCGAGAGCATTTTTGCAGGGTTGGCTTTGGATCTCGTCGAGGTGAGGAGGAATCTTCAGGCCAAGAGCGACGAGCTCGGTATCCTGAGCGTCGCCCTCAGAGTGGTTTGCGATGACCTTGAGGTGGTGTGGTCAGAGGGGACCAGCTCGCTTGCGGCCCGTGCCATCGAGATCACAGCTCGGGTGCACCAGCTCGCGTACCCTTGGGATCAGGTGATACAGGGCCTATGCCCGAGGGTTCTGGCAAGGCGGAAACCATCCCATTAGGGTTGGTCGAGACTGAAATACATCCTTGATTATCTAGGCGAGTTGTCGCCCGCGGTCCTCAGATCTCTTCTTCGGGTATCCCTAATATCGATACCCGATAGTAGTCCCCGAGCATGCGGAGGAGTAGAATCCTCCTTTGGAGGCTTTTTTCAGGTGGGAGGACTCTGAGGGCCTCAGGCTCCCTTTTGTAGCCCACGGGGTGTCTTGGTAGGGTTGCGATTCCCTTCTATCGCGATTGGACTCCTTGGGAACATGTAGCTACGGGGTTCGGGGGGCGAAAAAGATTTCTCTTGATTCCGATCCCTCCCTAGGATCCGATCGATCCACCATCGTATAGTAGCCCCCGAGCATGCGGAGGAGTAGAATACTCCTTTGGAGGCTTTTTCAGGCGGGAGAACTCTGAGGGCCTCAGTCTCCCTTTTGTAGCCCACATGGTGTCTTGGTAGGGTTGCGATTCCCTTCTATCATGATTGGACTCCTTGGGAACATGTAGCTATGGGGTTCGGGGGGCCGAAAAAATTTCTCTTAATTCCGATCCCTCCCTAGGATCCGATCGATCTGCCATCGTCATGCGACCGCGTATTCGGTCTCCTTATGAGTCCAACTTTCCTTGAGCCCCCACGCGTAGCAGGGGTCTAGTCGAGTGGTCAGCTCGTCTTGTGATCGTCCTCCCTCAAGCGTTTTTCAATAAAATGGTGGTGGCTGAGCCGTGCCATGTTTTCCTCGATGGACGAATCATGGGGCTCAATGAGCTATTAACGGGCTAGTCCTAGTGGGCCGTGGGTTCCTGTTCGCGGGAGTCTGGCATGGGTCAGCTGGTGACCGACTCCAGATTCTTGGCGGCCAATCCATATAGTTCTTGGGTTCGTTCGACTGGTGCCAAGGGCTCGTTGCCTTTCTTCGAGAAAAAACCATGGACTGTGAACCGACCAAGACTCGAACGTGGGTCGAGATGCCTGCGGCACTCGTGCACCCGGGTACTGGCTGCTAGCAGGCCCATCCCTTTCCACCCCTCACTCTAAAGGCGCCTCGGAGCGGTTGTGAACCCGTGGGTGGGCCAACATTTGAACTCTTGGGCCTGAATGGGCTGTGGGAGCGTTTTTAGCTCCTTATCCCTCTTTACCTGTGGCGCTTCTCAGCCCATCGAATGGGGCAAACCGTCATCCGGCGCGTCCTTTGAGGGAGCAACCAGAGGTGGCGTGCGCATGTTTCTCAGAGAGGCGATGTGACGAGGTGCGGTGGGCGCATATCTAGGCGGACGGTTCGCCTCTCGCTCCACCTTCCCTTATAAATAGCGGCCTTTCCCTTCATCTTTTGATACGCCTAACCGAAGCTTTGCCTTCTCCGCATCTCCGCCGCCAGCATTTGGATCCAATGCCTTCGCTCTTCCTCCACCAACGTAGCTCTCGTTCTTTCACCCTTGCCTCCCATGTAGTCGTGGTATCGCTCCGATGTTACCCACGCGCGCATAGAGGGCCTCGTCAAGCGTGGTCTTCTCTGCGGGAGGACCAACACGACGGAGTGGCTCGTGCCCAGTCATGAGGAGGCGCCGGCACCGCACGATGGCTACGTCATGTCCTTCGTGCCCTTCCACGACTACGGACTCACGATTCCTCCCCATTCATTCTTCTAGGGACTACATCACCACTACTAGATTGAGCTAGAGCATCTGAACCCCAACGGGATCCAGCACATCATGGCCTTCATCGCGCTATGCGAGGGTTACCGGAGGATCGAACCCCACTTCGAACTATGGAGGTACTTCTTCGCTGTTTCCCTACTTAAGAAGAGGGATAGAGCTGGGGACCTGCCGGTGACGATAGGCTGCGCGGGCATCCACCTCCGAGGCAGCGGGCCACCAAGTACATGCCCTGCCAGCTGTCGAGGTTCAACAAGGGGTGGCATGCGTAGTGGTTCTACGTGAAGAACAACGCCGCTGCCCCCTTGCTGGACTTCACCGGACGCCTCATCGAAGAGGCGCCGCAGGTGTGGTCGTGGGGACCTCCCGAGAAGGAAAAGAAGAGGATGCGCGATATCCTTGACGCCATCATGTTCCTAAAGAGCCACGGGCTTCGCGGGGCCAGTGTCATCAGGGCATATCATGCAAGGAGGGTGGCGCCGCTGATGGCGCGCGCCTGCCGCTGTACGGGATGACGCCCGACGCGTAGCTCGACGGGACGGTGCTCGCCCAGGGGCCGCTCCACGATAGCGAGGTCACGCAGCGCATCAATGTCGATGAAATCTGGTCGACAGTCTATCGAGAGGTATACCCACGGTAGTAGATGATCGATGGAGGTGTGCGTAATAGGAACCAGATGGTGACACAAGGCGCAAAGACAGCAATTTAGATAGGTTCGGGCCGTCTGATCGACGTAATACCATACGTCCTATGTCTTTGTTGGATTGTATTGAATATGAGATGATTTTGAGGGGGTCCCTGCCGCCTTATATAGTCTAGGGGTAGGGTAACAAGTCGGTTAGATCTAGATCTATTCGGCTATATGGTAAGTATTTACAAGGAATACGATATCTATCATATCCGAACAGATCCTTCTCTATCTTCAAGGTTCTTTCCTGAAATTGTATGATGCATGCCGATCGGTGTCTTGCACACACGCCTTCTCCTTAAGGGCTGGACCTCTCCTGTGGTGCGGCCCATGTCTACTACCGTGGGTACCTAGGGTTATATCCCCCACTGCTATTCCCCGAGCGCCTTGTATCCGCTGAGCATCGTCATCTTGAGCAAGTCCGAGCAGTTTATCTTATAGTCAGACAGTAAATCTGGTAATCCGACCAGTTTAACTAGTAATCCAATCAACAAAATAAAGTGCCAACCAGTTTAACTGGTGATCCAAACGGTGGAAGTCGAAGCCGACCAGTCTAATTGGTTAGAAGACCTTAAACTTAGCCTAGTAAAGCTTGCCAAAAGGATATAAGGGGCTCAAGATTAATTTTAAAAATTATTCACCTTAGATGAAGTGTAGCTACTTAGACTCCGTTTGCAAGGTCGAATGATTATCATCCGTGACTTAGTCAATAAGGAGGGTAAATCAAGAAATAAGCACTACATTCACCATCAGGTGAAGTGTAGCCACTTAGTCTCTGAGCCTACTGGAAGATGAAGAATGAATCTTGTAGCAGGGTCAAAGAAAATAAGTCTAAAAGCTTGCCGACATCATCTGACATGTACGTATCAAGACCTAGACGTGCTGCCTAGGATCAACACCCTGATCCGAATAACATGGAGCAACTTGATAGCACACCGATGAGACGTAGCGAGATCCGAACACCAAGGGAGTCCACAGCTTAGCCGATGACTCTTGCACGAAGAACCCGAATGCTGAGTCCTCAGCTTAGCTAGCGACGCTTGCATGAAGAATCCAAACACCGAGGAGTCCTCATCGTGGTAGGCGAGCCCCCATCGTCACTAACGATGAAGCGACGGATAATCTGACCGGTTGGTTGGTGAAGAATCAAGCATCAAGCACCCCAACCATCTGGTCGGTGTTGAAATAATGTTGAATAGATGTGAACGCCAAACAGTCCAACCAACTGATCGACGACGAAGTCATGAACCTAGCGGTCCGACCAGTTGATCGGCAGAGAAATCCAAAAGCCAGGTGGTGTGACCACCTACACGATAGTTCGGCAATACAAATATGTAGGATGGGTAGTACATGATGAATTCGGTGATGAAGAAAACAAAGCGGAGTTTATCAGGAGCAATATATCGGTGAATCTTATATCCCGCAGAGCAGTTTGTGTTTATTTGGACGTTGTTCATATTTGTAAAAAGAATAAAATCCTTAAAATTTGTAGAGTGCTGAGCACTTATAAATAGAGAAAAATTGGAGAGCATGGAGAGCACTTAGCATTAGGCCATGGAGAAAGAGGGAGAAAATCGAGAAGAAGAAGCCCTCTGGGACCGCCGCGTCCTTCTTCTCCTTCATGCGGGTCCCGCCGACGCTATAGATGCTTGACGAGGACGGCTCCACGTCGTGCTCCTATTCACCATTGGCTCCATGCCTCGACGTCACCAGCTTGTCGTGGTGTTCCATCCCGTCCCGGCGGACGGCGTGGTGACCCGACGTGCTTGTCAGCGGCCGTACAGGGATTAGGCAGCACAGCGCCCACGCACCCGTCACTGTTGGCAATGCGAACCCCCGGGCATGGCCTGTCGTGGCCACGGGTCACGTCAAGGTGTGCCCGCGCCCTTCTGGTGTCAGAGGCTTGACCCAGACCCACACGCTTAGACCCGTAGTGGTTGGGGGTGGTACGGACCCTGCCGGATGAGGTGGGGCCCTCGCCCGAGGGGTCGGGCGAGAGGGCTCCCACACCCTCAGGGTCGGGCGACACGGGGGGCTGTGCCCGAGGGGTCTGGCGAGGTGAAACCGTCCCTTCGGGGTCGGTCGAGACTGAAATACGTCCTTGATTATCTAGGCGAGTTGTCGCCCGCGGTCCTCAGATCCCTTCTTCGGGTATGCCTAATATCGATACCCGACAAGTTTGATGACGGAGAAAGTCAATACAAGTATGTAGTTTTTGTAACATGGAGATGCAACAAAAGATTAAGGAGAGACCAACGAGGCAAATCCTATTTAGAAAATATATGAAAGACACCTTAAATTAGGGAGAGAGGGGGCCTCCCCCCCCTCTGGTTGACGAGTACAATACATACGACCGTGACATAGAAATAGAGAGAATTAAACCTTAGAGAGATGGTTCTTTGGCCTTAGCAGCATAGTCTAAAATAGTGATATGCTTCAAACAACTCAGAAGTGCATGTCGGATTGGAAGGATCTCGCAAGGGCCTAGAGGGCGAGGGTGAATAGACCTATTTTTCTAAAATCAACAATCTGAATCGAAACTGTTAGATCGAGGAGCCTTCAAGTATATCCGCGGAACCACCTCGTTGCGGAGGTTCTGGACAGATGCGCGGAGCTTCCACAGAACAGAGCAAAAAACTAACTACAGGGGAATTGAGTGAATGAACTTTGAATCAATTGATATACCAGCCTTCCTGGGAGTTGGTTGACTTTCTCAAAGCACTGGTTACACTCAGAAACTAGTACGGCCACAACCCAACACCAGTGTCCGCCACTGCAAAAGTACACGACTACTAACGTGCCCAACAACTGCCAATTTCGTGATCCATCAACGCCTAATCACCTATTGGACGCTAGATAAGCCATTGTCACGCAGGTCCAAACCGCCGCTGCCAAAGTCACGTGCGGTTGGCTGTCGAAAACTCTAGTCATAGCTCTTTGTCATCATAAACAGTGATGAGCCTGGCGTCATTCCTGACCCTTCGACATATTAGCACTGTAGGATCATACCCTAATCAACTAGATGATTCCACCGTATCCGAATACCTCTTAGGCTCCGTTCGTTTCTCTTATAATCCGTTTTTTTCAGCTTATTTTTTAACCGGAACAGTGTTTTTCTCTCACAACAAATCAGCCGGAACAGTATTTCGACTTGTTTTTTCAGTGAAGCGAACAGGGCCTATCTTGTAGCAGCCACCATAAAAATAAAAAACAGGACATGCGGGGTCCTCGCCACATCTGTTGCTGGACTCCACGTCGCGCTCCTATCACCTCATGGTATGATCGAGTCTCAAGGCTCTAGTTTGTGGCCTCCAAAGTCCTCCTCAAGGTGCTGACGTCTGAGATCCTCTGTAACAAGACCATCGTCTATAGGAACACCATGCAAGAGTGTCCATGGCCCTTGAAGAAAGACACGCACAAAATAATATTAAGAATGAAGAAACGGGTATGAATAGATAGAGCCTGATTTTAGATAAATTTAGGAAGAAAAAATCGATAGAATCGGGTTTGGATCAGCCGTCAGTGAGATATTGGTGCCACCATATTATTGGTGCCACCATATTAGCTAGTACTAAATAAATACTACCGAAAATGAAATAAATCTTTTTGTACATTTGGACACGGGGCATGTGATTACGCTGGTGGCATTTGAGCTCAGTCTATTGTGTGATGGGCCTTAATCGCACGGAGTGGCCTGGCCAGGGAGTGGAATTTGGCCTGACGGCATTGTCATTGGGATGCTGGCATCTGTCCCAAATGGAAGGAACAGAGGAGTAGCAGGGCATCGCCGCCGGCCGTACGCACAGAGGCAAGCTCGCCGGAGGCCCGGTGGGAACGGCGAGTCGTCTGGTCACCGGAGTCGACGGGGAAGGGTCATGCACGTGCAATGCAAACCTCTCGGTGGGGGCGACCGTGACCGTGAGTCCGTGACCGTTGGCAGTCTTGTTTTATTCTGCCGAACAATATTATTTATATTAATAACAAAGGCACAGCAATGCTACGGTCCATTCAGTAGTGCAACAAGCACCTACCGAGCCGCTAGCTACTTTCCAAGTTTCCATCGTGCATGTGAACCAGTACAGACGCAGCGTCTCCTGCACCACCATCGGCACCGTCTTCAGCTTCCGGATCGTGTCTGCGTCTAGAGGCTTTCCATGGCGAACGACCTCCATGACCTCGGCGCGCGCGCGGGACTGCCACTCTGGGTGCGCGGCGAGGAGCATCAGGCACCAGGCGGCGGTGGTCGACGTCGTCTCGTGCCCCGCGAAGTAGATGTTCTTGCAGTTGTCCACGATGAAGTCCTCGGGCGTGCATGAACTGAAAGCGCTGGCGGCGGCCTTGGCGCCCTCGACGATGGAACGCAGGAAGCCGTCGCTGTTGCTCGCAGATGATGTCGCCGGCGGGTCGTGTTCTTCTTCGTGCCTCCTCGCTATGTCCAAGATGAGGTCGCGGATGCTCGCGCCGCGCCTCCGAATCTCTCGGTTGCGCTTTGTTGGTAAGTACCTGAATCCACATCTTATTCAGGCCAGGAGGAAAAGTTTTGCAGGGATCAATGCAGGATGCATGATAATGTGCCTCATCAGGCATGTCGATAAGCTCATTTTCTAATCGAGGAGTTCATGTACTGCAGAGTTTTTTTCTTTTAGTGTTGAAGGAACATAATGCAGAGTTAGTTCAGGAAGAAAAGAAGCCTTTGCTTCCATTACCCTCTCAATTTCTGTCCCTCGGTTGCATTTTGATTTCTAAATCGTATATATCACAAGTAATAGCATATGGCGGTGATACTAGTTCAACAAACAAAAAATGTGCAAATGAAGTTTTTTTTTTAATCTCAGCATACCTACTACCAGGAAGAGCAGCAAATATATCTTGCTTTGCCATTGCCACCTGAAGCTGTCGAATCTTGGGGCCCTATTAATCCATACTTTTCAGCGTATTTTTTCACCCGTAACACTCTCGCAACGAATTAGTCGGACTTGTTTTTTCAGCGAAGTGAACGGAGTACGTGAAAACCTGCTCCCGAAAGCAACTCTTGATACGACATCAGCCGAGAAGTTCCTCAAGAACTCATGAACCACCACCTCTGCACTGCCACCTCCCCTGTCAACTATATCTTCCCATGAAACCAGCATTTCATTTGCAGACTCCGCCATCAAATCCACCATTCCCTGTGGATATCCACCGCAACAAACTGTTCTCATGACAGGGCATTTATTTCAGTATGTAAGCGCTAACCACAAATAACTTCTATTGTAGGAGAGTTCCAGAACACTAGCTAGGTATGTGAATCGTTCTGTCATCAATCAACTGACAGGTTCATTACGAAGGCTGAATTTTTACCTTAACCTTGTCCATGAAGAAGTGAGACGCGATCACCTTCCGTTGATGTGCCCAAAGGTCACCGTTTGCCGTCAAGATTCCCGTGCCAAGAAGCGCTCCAAGCTGCTTCTGCAAGTAGCGAGGCTTTCCAAGATCCAAAGACTTGCAGTTGGCCAGCTCCCTCACCATGTCTGGATCCGTCACAAACAAAGACTGGATGCTTCCAGTGGAATACAGGTAGATGGAACCTAGCACAATGTGACAATTGATTGCATGATATTTAAAGCTTCTGTTATGACAGAAACATGATATGTCTCTCTTTGCTGGAAAGTGAGTAAAAGCAGAACCATTGCTTAGCTCGAAACAAAAGCATTTAAAAAAAAATGGTATTCGGAATGAAATAGGCAACGATTCAATTCAGCACAAGTGGCGCTGACATACCGTAGACCTTGTTCCAGTGGTGGAAGTAAGGGAACAGAGCGGCCATGTAATTGGAGGAGAAGCGATGGTTGCCCCCTGCTGCTGCTTCTTGTTGTTCTTGGTCAGATTCGGCCAGCTGCTTCTGAATCCTCCTCATCTCCGGTATGTTCCGCAGGAGGAGAGAAGGCTTGGGGCCCTTCACTCCCTGGCGCCTCAGCCTCTGCCTGATCCTCTCCGGTCTCAGCCATTGGAAGGTCCACAGGTAGGACAGGAGGAGGATGCAGATCAAAACCGGAGGCAGCAGGCTCAGCCATAGCACTCGCAGAGAGGAGACGCAGGCATGTTCCATTTGTGTCTGTGACTGTGAGCAGGGAACCTGGAAAGCTGGAGATAAAGCTCCCGGGTGCCGCACCCAAAAAAGCAAAAGCAAGAGAATGGAAAGACTAGGGGAACACGGACAAGCTCAGCTCTGTCTGTTTGCTGTGACGAGAGCAGGTGGTTCCTCCCTCTACACTCTCAGTTCCTGTCACATCGTATATTTAGATATATACATGGAGTATTAAATATAGACTAAAAAATAACTAATTATATAGATTGCGACTACTTTGCAAGAGGAAAATTTTAAGCTTAATTAGTCCATGATTTGATAATGTTGTGCTACAGTAACATGTGCTAATGACCGATTAATTAGGCTTAATAAATCCGTCTCGCGGATTACTCGGGACTTGTATAATTTGTTTTGTTATTACTATCTGAATAATCCTATGTAACACCCCTAAACTTTAGCCCATGAATTTAAACACCACCTAAATGGTAGTGACGTCAGTTTTCTGAGAGAAAAAAAATGATGATTAAGACTAGACAGCAGAGAGAAGGGTTATTATACTTCAGATAGACTACTACTAATCAAGGAGTAGCGCCCGTTCGCTTGGTTTATAAGCCATACTTTTTTAGCCAACGAATAATATTTTTCTCTCACAACAAATTAGTCAACAATACTTTCAACCATGGCTTATCAGCCAAGCGAACAGAGCATAGATAAGAGTTGGTCCCAGTGAGTGAGGTTGCCGCCTGTCCTAGCTAATCAATCCCCAAGGAAAATTAGAGCAAGGAAAGAAAGGGACAGGAAAAAAACAAGCCGTGGCTGTTTGCCGGAGATGCTGGTTTTTCCTAGCTCGTCTGCACGTGGGCTAAGGCCCGTACAAAAATTTCCTGGTTTATGTGGTTTTTCTGTTATAAAATGAATCGATTCCTATAAAATTCAAGTATAATTCCTATAAAATTCACGCGTTGCAAAGAAGGTCCCATACTGCAAACCTGGGTTTAAAAAAAAAAAAATTATCTCCTTTTCCATGTGCCTTTTTCCCATCTGTTCTTGTATATATATACATACAGAACCTACGATACATGTCTTCTTCCTAGCTTTCAATTCACAATGTCAATTATAGCTTGAAAATACAGGGTAGTCAAATGTCTTTCTTTGGTCGAATTTCAGTGACAGGCCATCACATTTTAGAGCAGAAGAAGAACAGCAACAAAATAAGTATATGTTTCTATTTTAAAAGAATATAAATATGATTACCTCCGGTGCCACCACTGGATGGTACCCTATCTTAAAACAAGGCATGCTGAAGGCAAGTTGAGTCTTCTAGGACCACATTGTCATGGGACGAATCAAAGGAGGATGGCTAAACTTCAAAATTTTAAGCTGGCAGTTAACTAAAGCTTACAGCACAAGTTTTGAACATATAAGTGGCGCACAGTTGAGAAATAGAAAGTATCAAATATAGTCTGCTCTCCTGAGCCGAGAAAATTGTAGTGTAGGAAAATATGTGATTGAGTTCGTCACAAGAACAAGCTAATATAGATGAAACATCAGGAACTTCAAATAAAGTGGCAGCACCAGGCACAACCAGACATCAAATTCGGTGTTTGGTGATGGTGGTTGGGTGTTGCAGGTTTGTTGACTCGTGGTCGCTTCCACTGAAGCACTAGTTGATGAGCCCAAGTGCATCAAAGAGGTCAGCCTCCTTGAACATTATATACGAGACCACATTGTACAAGTTCAATTCACGTAGAGGAAGCAACTTATTCAGAAACAGAGATCATGGCAACCTTGTCACCACAAGGGGCATGCCAAACTCAGGCTCAATGGTCAACCGAAACACCGGAGAGTGTTGGTACCCAGGTGACAATGAGAATGAGAACTTGCTCAGCAGGCGTGCAAGAAGAACCTTCAGCTCTGCCATTGCCAGGTTTTGCCCGGTGCACAGTCTTGGTCCGTATCCGAACGGCATGTACATGTGGGCCGGCTTGCACGCCGCAGCAGCTCCATTCGCGAACCGGTCTGGACGAAATTCGTTAGCATCTGGACCCCAGGCTTCGAGGTCAAGGTGCAGCATTGAAATGGCTACTTGGATAATGGTACCATAAGGGACGTCAACTCCACCAAGCCTGATGTCTGTCAGGGCTTCACGCATGATTAGTGATGCCGGAGGGTACAGCCGGAGAGTCTCTTGTATCACCATTGTAAGCTTCAAAAGATTTTAATGCCACTTTTAATGTGCATCACCAAAGAAAGATTTAGACCTGCAGGAATGAGGAGAGTCTCTTACTATTTTCAGCTGACGAAGGACGTCAATGTCCAGCACTGTCTGTCCACAGCACACTTCTAGAGCTTCAGCCCGTGCACGTTCCTGCCAGTCTGGGTGTGCAGCAAGTAGCATCAGGCACTAAGTGGCAGTGACCGCTGTAGTTTCATGCCCAGCAAAGTAGATGTTCTTGCAGTTGTCGACGATGAAATCTTCAGGGGCACTGGAATAGCTTGGGCACTGGTTTGCACCATCGACAATGGCATGCAGAAGGTTGTCATATGTGGACATGTGCGTGACAGCATTGCTGCGGCTTTTGCTCCTGTGTTCCCTTGAGAGATCCAGGATTAGTAACCGGACTTCTTGATCCAGCATTTGTATCTCCCAGTTTCTCTTGGTAGGCAAGTATTTCCTGCAATAGAACAAGATTAATAACCAGTCAGGGTGTTCATTTCCATTGCCTTCGTAATTTCTCAAAAAAAAAAAAAAAAAATCAAAAGTCCCTTACCACAGTGCAGACAGCCCAACAAATGTATCCTGTTGAGAAATTAACTTCTGGAGCTGCCTGAGCTTGCAAAATATGTCTTTTCCTTCTATGAAATTGCTCCCAAAACAAGCTCTAGCAATCACATCCGCTGAAAAGTTCCTCAGGTATCCATCAACATAGATCTTCTGACTACCTCCCGTGCTATTAAGCATATTCTCCCATGATTGTAACAGCGGAACAGTTGCATCCACAATCAGCCCTATCATACCCTATCATTGTAGGAACAACACAGTTAGGCTTAGGGTAGGAACAACACAGTTAGGCTTAGGCTGATGATACAGTTATATGGGCTTTTTAAGTAAAATTTAAGAACCTTAATTTTTCTACAAAGAATTGTGGTGCCAGGATCTTCTTCTCATAGGCCCAAAGGTCGCCATTCGCTATCAATATACCTAATCCAAAGAGAGGTTTTCGTGATTTCATTATATGCTGTGGCTTCCCTAGCTCTGATGGAGTCCAGTGGCCCATGTCTTTTACCATTTCTGGCTGAGCAACATGCAATATCTCCAAAACTCCTGTTGAGTAAAGGAACACGGGCCCTGTTCCAATTTTCAAACACCATGTAATGACATAACAAACTGAACTGAAATATTTAGATAATGACAGAGCAATACATAATGGAAACTTAAATGAATCAAAAGTCAACCACTTATAACTGCATACATTGATTGCGAAAGTTCAACAGAATGTTCACAAGACAGGACAACCCAAGTCACAAGCATCTCTCAGCTACAACAAGCCAACAAGGTCCAAAATTCCCAGGACAGCTACACAATCATTTAGCTAAATATTTCTTAATGTTAGACCACGGTTTCTACAGAACCTACTTAGTTACTCGTGGACAAACTTACAGTACTGAACTCCAGAGAGTAGAGTACACATTCTTAATATTTGGGTCCACTTGAAAACAAAGTGTTCATGGATGTCTTTTCTGAGGCAACTATCTGTACACAAACTAAATGTAAGGATTTAATTAAGGTAAATATCTGATCATATGAAAAACCATACTTGATACAAAATCTGGCTATCACTATCAGTTCAGACTTCAGAACATGCTATTTAGTGAACTTCTAAATTTTCTCCTAGGGGAACTTACTAATGGAGGTCCATAGCTTCAAGTATAGAACTAGCTGCACAGTGACAGATAGAGATAGGCAAGGGGATAAATACTTAAACTGCATTCTTGTTTGTGATCCTGAAACAAGATAATAGCCTAATACTCACAGTGGCAAAGACTGAATGATCTTCCATCAATCTGTCATCTTTGTTATTGGGGATTTCTGGACATGAAAAGCATACTCACACAAGATGATTAACATCGCAAAAGGAATCTAAGACTTACTTAAATGCTAAGTATATGATGTAAGGTTCTGGCCATCCTCATATTTGGGAGACCGATGCAAAGTTATCTTTAAGCATAGTTAATTAACCTTACTGAAACTAGAGTTATGGTGGTAGACCCTTGAGTCTAAAGGTTTTAGATTGAGGATACATGAGATGCGACTTTGGCGGAGTTGTACAGGAGGAGGGAGATGTGAGTTTGAAAGGTCAAGTAGTGCCTCAGAAGGATACCTTTCGGTATCTGGGATCGATGCTACAGAGGGATGGAGATATTGATGCGGATGTTAGCTATAGAATCAAAGCATGGTGGATCAAGTGGCGACAAGCTTCTGGCATTCTCTGTGACAAGAAGGTACCACAAAAGCTAAAAGGCAAGTTCTATAGAACGGCAATTAGACCGGCTATGTTGTATGGAGCAGAATGTTGGCCTACAAAGATTCGACATGTTCAACAACTGAGTGTTGTAGAAATGCGTATGTTGCGATGGATTTACGATCACACAAGAATGGACCGAGTTTGGAACGATGATATACGTGATCGACTAGAGGTAGCACCAATTGAAGAAAAGCTTGTCCAACATCGGTTGAGGTGGTTTGGCCATGTCCAAAGGAGACCTCCAAAGGCACCAGTGCATTGTGGAGTCCTAAGCCAAGCTAATAATATGAGGAGAGGTAGAGAAAGACCGAAATTGACATGGGTGGAGGCAATAAAAAGATATTTGAAAGCTTGGGATATACCTAGAGATCTATGTTTGAATAGGAGTACTTGGAAAGCAGCTATTGAAGTGCCTGAACCGTGACTTGGGGCTCTTGGTGGGTTTCAACTTTAGCCTACCCCAACTTGCTTGGGACTGAAAGGCTATGTTGTTGTTGTTGTTGATAGTTAATTAACCTTACTGTCTAGCCTTTTATGAACACTATGTTTCTAGCTTCCGATTATGGAAAGCTGTTGT
This sequence comes from Miscanthus lutarioriparius, assembly GCA_904845875.1. Taxonomy (NCBI): domain Eukaryota; kingdom Viridiplantae; phylum Streptophyta; class Magnoliopsida; order Poales; family Poaceae; genus Miscanthus; species Miscanthus lutarioriparius. Next base: position 126,205,850 of record CAJGYO010000010.1, read on the forward strand.
GATTCCAGAATGAAGTAAACAATCACGATCATGCTTATCAGTCTCATTGCAGTGACCCTTATATAAACAGATAAGCAAAAGCAAGGGATTCTATACATACCATATGTCTTCCTCCAGAGAAGGAAATGAGGGAAGATGGTGGATATGTAGCCGTTCATGTCTTTGTCTTGCCTCTGCACACACTTGAGTTCTTGTCGGATTCTCTTCATCTCCTGGGTGTTGCCATAGAGCAAAGTAGGTTTAGGACCGTTTATGCCTTGCCTCCTCAACTTTTTCCTTATCTTCTCCAGCCTCAGCCATAGGACTTCATATAAGTAAACTAGAGCTAAGCCAAGAAGTATGGTCGAAACAACTACAACTATCTCAAGTAGTTTCTCCATTAGAGGGGGAAGTATGAGAGGAACAAATGAGTCTTATGTCAAACAGACAAGGCAATCAGTACTTGTATAGTCTTCTAGCTTAAAATACTTAGTAATGAACTCCTATATATTCCAGTTTTAAAAAAGCTCCCATCTGTTCCCATACTTGTTGAAGAAATGAGTGGTGGTTTGTCCTTTTCCTGACCTACTGACTCCCATTTACCCATATACTTGTTTTAATAATGGTGAATGATTGTCCTTTTCCTGACCTACTGACGTTCTCTAATTGTTTAGATCACTTCCAGCACGTAGTTTCAGAGACATGCCACCTTGAAAACATGGCAAGTATTCATCACTAGACTTTTAGCAACTTGATTTAAGGCTTTCTGCTTGCAAATTTTTCCCTTCCAGTGTTACTTCGTGAGACCATACAGCCACCATATATTATTACTACATATAACTCTGCACTATGTAACTAGCATGACACAGGTGGCTCGTTTGGTTGGGGGTAATTGAAAGAAGGGAATGAGAGTTTAGAGGTAGGAGTTTAGAAATATTTTCTTTGTTTTGTGGAAATGGGAGTTTTGGTGGAAAGGGGAAGGGGAGTTTAGGGGGCCAACTCCCACTAATCAATTCCCTAGGGGAGGGGTGGTAATTGGGAGGGAATTGTGCTCTTATTAAAATAAAAGTAGATCCTTACCGTTCATCATGATTTGCCTCTTCAATTCCCTTTCTTATTTCCCTCCACGAACCAAACAAGGGATTAGGACTAAAAGTCAATTTCCCACCTTAATTCCCTCTATCAACTCCCACCAATTATTCCCATGCCTCTTCCAACGTATTTGCCAAACACACCCAGTAGACTAGATTAATCTAGGCAAGAGTTTTATATCAGAAAGAAAGAAAGAAAATGAGGAAAAAAGTCACAAATAAAACACGAGTGAGCTTCAAATAATAAATGAGGAATTACCTCATGGTTGGAACAGATATTTTTTTAACATAAGGCAAATATCAGAAGAAAAAAAACAACAAGGTCAGCAATAGATTGTTTAAGGCATGGATTAAACTTTGGAGTGGAGAGTTAAGCATATTTAATTTAAAGCAGAAGCTTCATAGGACTTGCAAATTACCAGTCAAACTACAACAAGCATCATGCACAATGAGACTACAAGACAACAGATACTTTAGGTACTTACTGATGAATGCATGGGTAAACTTTCAGGCAGAGTGTTAGTTACATGCTTGAAGTTACAATCTAAGCAACCAAACATACAAACTATTAATCAACAGCAGCAATCATCAGTATTTGTTTTGCTGAACTGACTGAACTTGGGTACAAGAACTCCTTGGTGGATCACGTCAGCAGACACAAAGTTTGAACTTCAAATTAATCTTGAACCTTTTCATACACAAGTGACACAACACTGGCAACAAGCACACGCCATCACACAGACATTTGGTATCAGCAGGTATGCACTGAATATTTAGAACATAGACCACCAACTTCTTCTTGTGTCTACATGTGTTGTAGTGGTAGTCTGGGATCTACGGCACAATTGCCTTCTAACATTGCCAGCTGGGTTGGTGAAGCACAAAACTAGAGCTAAACTGACAAGACTTACAACTGGAGCTGCTGCAATAAATAACCATCTATGACGCCCATGTGCTCCATTTGGCTGCTGTGCAGTAGGAACAGCATGTTCACGTGTATTAGTCTCTTCCATTGTATCACCACCTGTATTAGAACTTCCATCAACCTCAGGCTCATAAGTTTCTTCAACAACTTCCTGCGGATGGGTACGCTCCACCCAATGGATACCTCCCTCATTGACTGTGGCATGCTTGGACCTCTCATATTCCGGGTCATCTGTAGGAAGCTCGTAACGACAAACTGGGCATGTATTCCTATAGCTAAGCCATGGCAAGATGCAAGATGAATGATATAGATGCATGCATGGTAGCTGTTTTGCTACAGTGGTGACAGGCATATCATCTTTGCAGACTGGACAGGTTACACCACCGTTTATCTCATAGCTTTTGGAGATGACCACAGATGAAAGATTTTCAATGACAGATGCCGCTGCAGGTGGAGCTCCTCTTCTGGAATTGTTATCCTCAGCAAACTGCTCGAGAAGCATTTCAAACTGTCTTGCATCAACATAATCTCCAGGATTCCCAATAAAAACTCTCCTGATTTCTCGCCCTTCCATGTCGGCTCTCAGATCAATCCTGTTAACTCCTTGGCTTCCAGCTATTCTCCAAGTCCACGCAGCACCTTCAGCTTCCTGCTCATTCAATCCACTCGGGGCGATATCATGCCATTGCTGCCGGTGCTCCTGCATGGTGTCATCTGCTTCATCCAAATCAGACTCTTCTGACTGCTCATCCTCATCATCATCTTCAGGATCATCTGAATCCCACTGGTATATTCCAGCATTCATAGGATCAATATCTGTATCCGTGTTCATGTAGCTCTCATTGTCAAGCTGAATGACAATTTCCCTCCCAACCATGGCGTGGCGATCAACAGAAGCATCCGATTCCCCACCCTCGTCACCAAAACTGATGTTCGACTCAATCTCGCCAAACACAGAATCAGCGTAACTCAGAAAATCACTCTCGTCATCTGAAGTGTGCCATCTCTGGGACCGGCTCGGCGTAGAGCTATAAGACGCGTGCTGTCGCGGCGGAACCGTCGGAGAATCAGCATCCGCCTCATGACCCTGCCTAGCCAAGTTGATCAGCTGGGAGAACTGCTGCGGGAAAGCATCCTCCTCCGTGGGAGGCTCGTGCCCTGTCACGCTGGAGGACCTCTGCCTTCGCCATCTTCTCTGCCCGTTAGTCCTGGGAGTCTCGTCCCTGTTGCTGTTGCTGTCACTAAGCACGGTCATCTTGCACTCCCTGCATATGGCTAAAGCTTCGAAGCTGTCGGTGACCTCGGCGTCCAGAGTGAAAGGCCGCGTGCAGACCAGGCACTGCACGTCTGGCTGAGCGGGGAGGAGCTCGTAGCTGCCGTAGTGCCTTTGCTGGTCAGACATGGATATCTGGTTCTTTTAAATCCGCGAATACCCTTTTGTATCTATCAGTGTGCCAGGGAAAGGAGGGAATATGCGATCGAGTTCATACATGAACTGGACTCCAAGGAAGCAGATCTGTCCGCTGGACAGGACAGGACATCCGGATCAGGTGCCCGTGATATGCATCAGTAAACACGCGCGCATATGTAAACCTGCCAACGAAAGGAATGGAAGTGATTGGTTAATCAGACGGTACAGAGATCAAACCAGATTAATACACGCGCGAACTAATGGAACTAGCAGACAAGGAGTTTGGGCAGGTGAGGGAAGATCAAGATTTGAGGGGGGAATGGAATAGAAGAACTATAGAAGTAAAACAGTAATCCTAGGGTGGGGAAACTAGAGAGGGAGGGGAAGTTTCCTCACCATGAACCTCGATCCGGACGGGAGAGGCCTCGCGAATCGATCCTGGCGAAGCTGCGTGCGAAGACTAGGACGGATGGGGAAGATGAAGACGGATTGGGGGGAGAGAGGTGTGGAGGTGGTTGGGTTCTCCGCTCCTGAGATTTGTCAGATGGCTTCTCCTGCTCGGTATAGACGGACGGAGAAGAAGAGACTGGAGAGATGTGGGCCTGGCCCGCTCGTGTAGTAGGCCTATGTGCTCCAGTCCAGACCAGCCCAGGCTGCACAAGTCGTGGTCGGGTTGATTTGATTAGTGAAGCCAGGCCCAGACACGCATTCCTTGGCCTCTTCTCTCGTTCACGACTCGTATATTTTTTTTGGAGCTCATGCTAGGGAAGGTCATGATTGCTACCAACGACGCGGATGTAGTGAAGAATATGCATGGCCCTGGGATGAGCCCCTATGGCCACATCATCAGGGAGATCAAGGCAGGAATGGCAAGTTTTCGCGTCGGTGGATATCGTCTATGAAAGCAGGAGCTCGAATGTTGATGCTCATAGATTAATCAAAAGCTCCATTTATGAATCCGTAGGACGACATGTTTGACTGTTATTTCCTCTGAATGGAGTCTGTACCGACTACTCTAGTATATGGTGGTACTGCATTTCCCAAAAAATGTTATATGCACGTAACATGCATGTATCTGGTCGCCTCTTAGTTTTTTGGGCCAGTCATGCTGATGTCATGTGCAGAAAAAATGCCGTTGAACAAACCCAAGAAGCATTTTTCTCAAACACGTCGCTAGAGCCATTATTGTAGTTGTAGCTTCACCAGTTGTCGATCACATTGTCTTGTGTCAGCATATGTTCATGCTCTATCCTTGTCTTTCATGCTCTATCCTTGTCTCCATTATTGGTTAATCTGATGTTGGAAAATATGCAAAAAGCTGCTCAAACAATATGCAGCCTGTTCGGTTGGCTGGTTCGTTTCGTTGCTGGTTCGTGAAGAAGTACTGCTGGCTGATTTGTGTGAGAGAAAAATACTATTCCGGCTGAAAATTTACGATCGTTTACGACAAACCACAGCCAAACGAACAGGCTGATGGTAAGTCTGATACACACCTTTTGTGTCTTTCTTTTCCTCTTTAAAAATGCAAGGCAGAGCTCCTGCCCTTTTTTATTTTTAAAAAAAAGTCTGATACACCACCCGAGATATCTGCATTGATAAACTAGAATTTAGGTTTGTCGTCAGTGTTTTACCAAATAGTGGAGTCAGGGGAACCTTTGAGATACTGGTAATCAAAGTAAGGTTGAGAAAACAGTCAATAATACCGGCCTTCAACAAAGACCAGACTCACACCTTCAAGATCATCTAACAGATCTTGTACATAGAAAAGCATAGACCAATAAAAATATTGTGTTTGCTTTGTAATTAATTAATAAAACTTATTATGTTTGCATTGAGCAGTCGTTAATTAACGATCAACTCCTTATTATATAGTAGCCACATAGATTAGTCCTATATATTTTCATATATTTTTGGATTACCATCAAATTAATGACTCCTTGTACAGGACGCCGCTACATTCTAAAGACAGGAGCAGACCTGGTCGCCCCCGCCATGGAGCAGTCGCCTACTGTGGATCCCGTTGGCCCCACCATGGAGGATGCGCTGACTGCTGGGCCAACGTCGCCTGGAGGTGGTGCACAGGACGAAGGTGATCCGGTGGATATGCTGGGCTATGAATATAGGCAATTCAATAAAAACTAATTTAATATTGAATATATTGATGATTTCTTTTTATAAACTTAGTTGAAGTTAGAAAAAAATTAGCTTAAAGACAAATTGAATAAAGATTGGGGGTAGTGTGACGGAAGTATCTTCTTTTTGTTTGATTGATCGAAGATCCGATCCGTTGACCACAGACGTGAGGCCTTGACTAAGAGCCGAGAAGGACACGTCATGGATACTCATTTTCAATCCTCCGACCCTACGTACGTCAGTCGTCATACGTTAGTAATTAAATTGGTGTACATATATAGCTTAAAAGTCTGTTTGGTTGAGTTGTGAGCTGCGAAAAAAACTGTTGTGAACTATGAGCTATAAAAAGAAGTTATTGTTAATTATATGTTGTTAAAGACGGTAGAAAACTGTTTGGTTAAAATAAATATAAAGCTTATCTTCTCTCTATCTTTCTTGAAACAAATATGATATATCTTTTTATTTCCACCTATTTCGAAAAATCAAAAGCCAAAAATCTGTACTATACCAACAAACATGTGTGGCCGTTTTGCAAATCATCGCCCTGTTCGTTTCGGCTGGTTTGGCTTATAAGCCATGGCTGAAAGTACTGTTGGCTAATTTTGTGTGAGAGAAAAATAATATTCGTTGGCTAATAAACTATGGCTTATAAACCAAATACGACCAAGCGAGCATGCTCTTCTTTATCACATCACTCGGTATATTGTCCCATGCTGTTCTTTGTCCGCCTACCGCTCCGCGAGTTGTAGCGGGACTACTGCGGGAGCGTCACATCCACATCCACATCCACGTGCATGCGGAAAGGGATATGAGGAGTAGTAATTAAGAGTATTTTGTAGTACTCCTACATAATCATGACTTTGTTTTTTTGTGAATCCTACATACAGTAATCATGCATGACTTCATGAGACAGTAGACCAGCCATTCTATGCATGCATGGTTAGGTGAAGAAATCCAGGCATCCGGCAAAAGGCATGAATACTTCTGCACCCAAAACGGTCAGTGCAGAATCTTCTTTTAGAGAGGAGATTAACTTAATATATATTGATACAAAGCCGGGGTTACCAATTCAAAAGCGAACCACAAACACACTAACAAACTGACAGAGAGATCTAAATGGCTACTACATCCGGAAGCATATATGATACACATAATTTGTCACTATCAGTGTAGGCAACTGACATTTTTCCCAGCAAAGGAACGAAATTTTCTTTCACTGACATTTAGTTAGTACATCACGTAGGTTTACAACAAATCGAAGGATAAAAGTGCTTGAAATATCGTAGAATTTTCTTTAAGAATTTTGGTACCTGTTCACGGCTGAAAAAAAGTGGTAAAACGGAAAAAAATCCTCTGTCATCCGTCAGTGCATTGGTAGCCGTGTACTCCCGTTTGCTGAGCACCAACGCCGCCCAGTCTTAGGGAGTGTTTGGCTGGTGGTAAAGCCGATGATGCTGATTTGTATGGCTGATATTTTAGAGAGAAAAATACTATACAATGGCTTATAAGCCAGCAAATAAGCTGGCTGAAACGACCAACCGAACACTCCCTAAGCAGATGGCCTCTGGCTGCGCGCTGCATCGTGTCGTGCGTGTAACTCCAAGTGCTTTTTGAGTCGAGCCAACATCTTTTGTACTACTATCATATACTTACTCCGTTCTAAGAAAAACAATTCTCAATTCGTGAAGAGAGTCAGATAATTTTAAATTTTTTATCAATTTTACATAAAAACTAATATTTTTATATCAAATAAGTATCATTTGATTAATTTATATAATACATATTTTTCTAGTAGTCTATAAAATAAAAAGTTTGACTTGTCTTAAATTTAGAATTATATTCTTTAGAGATGAAAGGAGTAGTACAGTAGAACCTTTCAAACGTTCTCTTCTGCACTAAATGGCCAAAAAAGTATATATAAACCTAAAAACACCTACTATCTATGTTCCTTTTTAAGCGTCACTATGGTATTTATGTTGATCAAATTCTATTAAGTTCGACTAAGTTTGTAGAAAATATTTACAATATTTATATCTCCAAATAAGTTTAATAAAAAATAGATTTAATGATCTATCTAATGATACTAATTATGTACTACAAATACTTATATTTTTTATATATTTAGTTAAAATTAAGCATGTTTGACTTCTCGGGAGATGAGCACGATAGTTAAAAAAGGGATGGAGAGAGTATCATATTAGACCAATAGCTCAAGGCAACACGTGGCCTCACGCACGGCCACACCCATGTCGTGAATCCAATCCTAGCACATCCTCAACAATATGAGTAGTTACCAACTCACGCATGGCCACACCCATGTCGTGAATCCAATCGTAGCACATCCTCTACAGTATGAGTAGTTACTAACTCTACTATTCTCTCCGTCCCAAATTATAAGTTATTATAATTTTTTGGAGAGTAAAAAACATCTCAATTTTGACCAAATTTATATAATAAAATAATAACATATATGATACAAATAAGTATCCTTATATCATTAATTATATTTTCATACTATACATATTTGATGTCATAAATCTTTATAATTCTCTATATAATTTTGGTCAAACGTGAAATGTTTTGACGCTTCAAAAAAGTTAAAGTAACTTATAATTTGAGACGGAGAGTAGAAGATAAAGCACCTTGGGGATCGAACCGTACTTTTTTTTCTTCCAATGCGGAACCCTACGTGTTGGGAAGGTGATGTGCCCCTCACACAGTCCTGGATAGATCAAACAAAAAGGCACACATTAATTCTTTTTGTGTACTGAGCTCAGATAGTGTACCCCCCTCTCTCTCCTTGAAACCTCAATGAAGCCAAACATGCGTTGGGCCTTCTTTTTTTAGGAGAGCTTCATCATTGTTGTCACCTCACCACTCGTAGTACAAGCAGAAAACAAAATAATATAAAACACTATACAAGCTTTCCCCGGCCGCATTTTTATATTTTCGCCCTCTTCTTCAGGCCTATCATTAGAACGTACCGGCGGATGATGAGGTGCGTGCCGCTAACTAAGCAATAACCGAATTCAAAGATCTCACATGTATGATGGATATCACATAAAATAATGAGTAACTAAGTCTAACAAAATTAAGCAACCAATATATATACACTCGCAGTACATATGACAGCCTTAGATGAGCAGCACTGAATTAAGAGAGAATTTCCTATTTAACATCAAAAGATAGAGTAGTGCCCTTTGTGACCCTGAAAGATAATCCGTGCCTTTTTTACACCCAATGTAACTTTATGCCCCATATAGGTTGTTGGGTCCGTCAAGTCATTTTGTTAGGCCAGTCTCAATGGGTTTCATCAGAGTTTCATGGATATTAAATATGTTGATGTGGCACCGTATTGATGAAGAGAGAGATTATAACAGTTTCATCGGAGTAGAGATAGTTTTACGATGATGAAACTCTTCTGCACTGTTTTCAAAATATAGATGTATTGAAAACTAGGACATGAAACCTCCATTAAGACTGGCCCACGTAGCTTCAAGTTTTCCTAGACTAAAATGCCCCTAGACCTCTCTCTTTTTTACACATGGATTATCTTTCAGGGTCACAAAGGACTCTATCATTTGATGTCAAATAGAGAATTCTCTCCTGAATTAAATTCAGGCATCCCCATCTCCCATCTGCCGTCGTTTGCCATATAATAAAATCTTGATGCTAGGCTAAATATATATATAGTAGTACTAGTACGTAGCCTCCTACCTAATTGCTTCTCCATATATATATAGATAGGAGTCAACAACATGATCAATAAATAAAGACCATAAAATAAATCAGAAGATGTTCGTAGTACCTATATATTTAATTTGACATGTGCAATGGATGAAAGAACTGATAAGAAATGAAATACATCATGACCTATATGTTTGGTACTTTGGTGGTAGGCGGAATGAAACAGATCGTAGCTAGAGCTTCTTTTTATAATATACTATGACTAGTAGCAGTAGTAGGTAGCCAACTTTGCGGAGATCGATATTCCTCCTGCCCTCTTCCGTCATTTTATGGGGGCAAGGGCGCCTTATTGTTAATATAGTTATTAGCTCTCCATCGGGACATGTAGTTATATATACGCACACACGTATTGTTCTACAGTTGGCCATATATGAAATAATTTATTTTATGGCCACCTTGAGTTATGACAATTATCGTACTAGTGTGATTTAGTGAAACTTTCTCCTAAGTGATTTACTATAACATTATGGTAAATATCATCATGAATTATAGTAACGTATGTATCGTAAATGTATACTCACTTTATCGTAAATTAGTACCGTACATACATATATGTCCTCCTCTCCGATCCTCCCTCCAATTGCTCTTGAATGGATGGAGATCGGTGCATATTTTCGGGCGGGCTCACTTTGGCTGCGCGCATTGGACATGATGATACTCAAGTCTAACACCAATGCAAGCTTGCTGAATAGTGCACATGACATCGATGAGAATTGTTCGATCAGATGGTCAACTCGGTCTTCCAGCACATGCAGCTGCAGATCTAGTAATTACTAGTACTACTTACTACGTATATTTAACCAAGCAATAAGCAACGCGGCTACTACCCCCCCAAGATTTCGTCTGCCACATGTGCATCAAAAACCAAGGGAGAACCAAACCGAATTGGGTTGATCCACTTCCCCCACCTGTTCCCCTTCCATCTTTGGGGTTAATCCCAGGATATGTTCATTTCCTTTGACACCGACCCTTAGATTGGCTTGGTTTGGCTACTCCTGTAGCCTACACATTTTTTAAAAGTAAGGGCAAGAACAATCCAAAATCCATCTCTTTAATTCCAAAAAAAATCAGAAAAAAATGACATTCGAGAAATCAGAAAATTCATCTCTATTTTTTTTTTAAAATAAACATCCCAAGAGGAAGAGCAATTCAAAAGTCATCCCTGAATAGGTTAAAAAAATATCATTAAAAGAGCAAGATCAATCCAAAAATATCATAACAAATGGTATGATGTAGTTGCATATGCATAGTAAAAATCAGAAGCAGCTCGTGGCTAAGTACATAATTTCAGTGTTGAATCACAAATTAATTGGTACATATGCCTTTCAAATGTGAGTATTTGCATGTCTAAATAATTATTTACACTTGTAACACTACTGATTGTCCATTGGCTTGTTATTATCAACCACTTTTTTACATTGTTTGCCATATATTATACATGTTTTACATTGTGAAGCAAATGAACCTAAACACACTACACTATATAAACCAAACCAGATCTCAAAACTAAGACTTAGACAAACTATTCAAAGTAAGCCTTCTTTTTCTACTTGGCCAGACATGCAAATACTACTCACATTTGAAAGGCAAAGTAAGTAGAGAAGCAGATGAACCTAAACACACTACACTATATAAACAAACCAGATCTCAAAACTAAGACTTAGACAAACTATTGAAAGTAAGCCTTCTTTTTCTACTTGGCCAGACATGCAAATACTCACATTTGAAAGGCAAAGTAAGCAGTGAAGCAAATGAACCTAAACACACTACACTATATAAACCAAACCAGATCTCAAAACTAAGACTTAGACAAACTATTCAAAGTAAGCCTTCTTTAACTACTTGGCCATCTAGGACCCTCTGATTTTTACATACCCCCCCCCCCCCCCCTCCTTTACAAAGTTCCTCCAAGACCCCATTACATGCAAGCAAGAATTTTACTCCTGGTACATAGGACTCTACACTCAATTCCTAAATAGCACACATCTCTCTTAAGTCCTAGTCAAAGTAGGATTTGAGTCACCATACAACAATACATGTGACCCAAAACACATTGTAGCTTGATCAGATGACCATAAACACTGGTTGCTAAAAAGTGCTCAAAAACCCCCTTCACATTGTTTGTAACTAGCAATCAGCATTCAGAAATCAGAACAAGAAAAACAGACAGAAAGATCAAAGACGAAAGCAAGGGATACAAACCTTTTTCACGGCATGCCTCTCTAGGTTAGGAGACTACAGCAGAAATCTCTCCAAACAACCTTTGAGTTTGCTACTTCACCCACATCATGTTAGCTGAGCATACAATTGGCATCCAAGCTTCTCTAGTTGTCAAATACTAGGAATTGATCTAATTCCTTATCTAACTTTGCCCCAAAATTACAAACAATAGGTAATTGAGCAATTAAAAACCATTGTAGTTCGACTAGTCATGCAATCAGTCAGGGATTCTTGTGTATTGTTCTTTTTTATCATTAAGTACTTTCTATGCAACTATATCAACCCTTTGGGTTGATCCACTTTATGTATTACAATGCATGAGGTATACATGAAAGATTACAGCACATGTGTCATCACAATGAGATCACAATACTGATAGCTATTCTATATTGTCAGATAGGCTACAATAATGGCTGGATGCACTATCACGATTGATCTGGCCATGAATACAACAATCAATGACTTCCATGTTTAACAGCCCAAAATCTCCAGTCCAAATTACCATTTGAACTTTCTTCCATCACTAAATCACGAACCCCTGCATAGTTGATCTAGTTGGGTCCATTATATGTCACTTTTATTCAATATGATCCTTGCGGGCCTACTTATTAGCCTAGTACGTAGGCCGTCTTCTCTTTCTTTTACTAATTCCACCTCAGCATCGTCATCATTACTTTAACTCAGGTTAACATCACGTACTTTAACTCAGGTTATATACCATCATGGTTCGCTTGTTTGAGAAAATCAAGGGAGCTGCTAGGCGAAAGGGAAAGGCTCCGGAAAATAATCGGCCTTGTTCATTTCCTTTCCATGTGCTCCAACAAGCAACAAACAATTTTGACAAGGAACTCGTCATTGGAGTTGGAGGTTTTGGAGACGTTTACATGGGAGTGTTAAAGTGTGGTACCAAGGTTGCCGTGAAACGGAAGAAGATGGCATCTTGGCAAGGTCAGAAGGAGTTCCGAGCGGAGATTGAACTGTTAGCAAGTCTGAAAGACCCCAATTTGGTTGATCTGATTGGGTACTGTGATGAAGAGAATGAAATGATCTTGGTTTACGAATACATGGAAAATGGGACTCTAAAGAGCCATCTCTATGGCTCTGATAAACCCTCCCTCAATTGGCCGGAGCGGCTGGAGGCTTGTGTGGGAGCAGCGAGGGGACTGCACTATCTTCATACTAGTTCTGAGAAGGGCATTATCCACCGTGACGTCAAGTCTGAAAACATCTTGCTTGGTGAGAACCTCTGTGCCAAGATTGCTGACTTTGGGCTATCCAAGGATGGTCCTGAGTTGAACGAAACTCATGTCATCACTCAAGTGAAGGGCACCCCTGGATATGTTGACCCTGAATACTCTCATACGATGCAGCTGACCCAGAAGTCTGATGTCTACTCTTTCGGTGTTGTCTTGCTCGAGGTCCTATGTGGCAGACCAGCGTTTGACCCTAAACTTCCCAAGGACGAGGTTAACTTGGCATGGTGGGTAACGGGAATGCTGAAGAATGACCAGCTGGAGCAAATCGTTGATCAGAAAATTGTAGGCACAATCAGCCCACATTCTCTGATGATATTTTGCAACATTGTGTTGATGTGCCTGGCAGAAAATAGAGTGGAGCGGCCATCGATGGAAGAGGTACTCAGGGACCTGGAGCAGGAGCTGGAGTACGTTCATGGCAGCATCAGTAGTGCAGGTTTATCTGCTGAAAGTTCAGATGATGAGTCTTATCATGACGATGCCTCTTCTCGGCTAGTCAGGCCTGGCGAAGGTAAAGTTTTGACACGATCTCTAGCTATTAAGGCTTACAAGAGAGCTTCAAACATGCCTCATGATTCCTCTACCCCGTCGACGAGCCGGCCAGTGGCCCGGGCGTATCAAGTCCCGGGTGGCAACAACATGAACGGCTTTCTCGAGCTCCATAGCATCCAAGAGAGCATCAGTGAAGCTGGAAACTCGCATGACTCTGATCGTGACTTCACTTCTCAGCCAATCAGGCAAAGGGGAGGCAAAACTTTGAGACGATCTCTAGGTAAAGCTTACGTGAGAGATGATGATCTGTAATTACCTTGTCTTTGTTTTTGGTCTCGATGGTTGCACTGAACTACAGCAATTGTCATTTGTGAACTCCATTTTGAGTTGGTTGCTGGCTAAATGCCGGATCTGTGAACCTTAAATATTGCAGGTGTGTATATGTGTTGCTTTCTTGGGCTCTTGCTGTCTCTATCTATGATTATATGCTAGTGTCATTTTCACGTATGTCTTGGAAGGTGACGACGAAATGCTTTGAAATATTTGGATGTGATTATCTTCATGCCTATTGTATGGATTGTCAGAATATACATGGACTTCCTCTCTATAATACAAAGATATGCATCTCTCCTGCGTATTCGAGAAAAAAATGAATTACACATTGATACCAGTTTTTTTAGGACAAATTGATACCAGTTATTATATATCACGAATGTTATGTTCATATATATGAAAATCCAATAAAAGCGAATTTTTGTACCCTTGGAATCAAAGTCATGAGTAAACATTATCTTCATTCCAACGTCTTGATGAGGAAGGAAATCATGTATCTGCAGCCTGCAGACTGCCAAGCTAGAAATTCTGAGATCAACTGAGCAGCGATGGCCAAGTATGAGGCTGAGCGCTGACCGCTGAGAAGGGCAGAGGCCAAGTAGACCTTCTTGTGGCTCTTATATATGTTGCTGTCTGGTGCGATCCCATGGAGAAGATCATCCATGGCATGGATGGTTAATACTGCACTTAGTAGTCATCAGAGTTTGGTGCGGGGCTAGAGAGCAGCAAGCATGCAGCTGCAGCTCATGCCAGCCTCCCATCGATAGTAACTCCATTCCCTGCGTGCAGGACTACTGCAGGTGCAGCTTTAGTCCAGCACTTGAAGCTAGGAGCTGCTGGACTTTTGTGACTGAAATCCTCTACTACTCCTGCTGCTGTTTCTTTGGCCTTCACTTCAGGACTCCACTCCACTACTCCAGTGGGCGGCGTTCGCCAGGCCTGCCCACGAGTCTGCTGAACGGCCCATGGTTCCATCGTAGCATCAAAAAATTCTTAAGGCCCAGCAGGCTGTGGCATGGGGGTGCTGCTGCTTTTATTTGGGCCTTTGCCGCTAGAACGGCAAGCTGTTGCAAAAAACCGTGTCCATGCGTCGCCTCGTTCAAGTCGTATTCTTTGCCAACGTACTTCTGTTAGAGCTACAGATCATCGATTTCAAACTTCTATCCCAACTCAAATCAAAACTTTTTATATTTGATAATTTTTACAGAAAAACAAACAGGCATCTGTGGCCTGCAGGACGAGGGAAGGCAAGCCCGTCAAGCGCCAATGATGATATGATGGCTATTCAGGCTTGTGTTGTGCAATGGCCGGTGGTTTCATGTGATGACCATCTATCTATCTTCCAACACTCGGTAATGTTTAATCATATAAACTTTTTGTGACAACTGCGATCGATGATTCCTCGTTCATGGAATGGGAGTCAAATTGGCATTGGCCACCCATGCATCATCACTGCATACATATATATGCTCCTCTTTTTTTTTTGAAAATCCACGGTCGAGAAAATCACCGGGCATATATTAATGGAGAGGAAGAGCAACAACAACATACACCAAAAAAAAACCTCACGGTATAAGCGACAGCTCGACAATACCACAACAAAACAACCCGCTAAACCACCAAAGCACCGATAGGTAGATACTGTTAGAGATGACCAACCAGCTCTATTGCAAGGCTCAAGAGGGCAAGTATACACAATGTACATATGCAAAGAAGCCCTCCAAGTAGAGAAAAAACACATACACCTCCTATACATCTAACACCCCCCTCAAACTCATGGTGGATCTACAACACTGAGTTTGGAGAGTAGGAATCTATGATGAGCCCGGGTCTGTGCCTTGGTAAAGAAATTAGCTAACTGGACCTCTGAAGGCACATGGTGGAGCGTCACAACCAGATCATGCACCTGCGATCTCATGTAGGAAGCATCAACGCCAATGTGTTTGGTGAGCTCATGCTTGACTGGGTCTCGAGCAATACTGATCGCACCGGTGCTGTCAGAAGAGAGAGAAGTGGGTGTAGTGGCAGGCACACCAAAATCCTCAAGAAGCCATCGTAGCCATGTCACCTCCGCAGTCACAGTCGCCATAGCACGCAGCTCAGCCTCAGCACTCGAGCGGGAAACTATAGTCTGCTTCTTGGTTTTCCAGGCAATCAAGGAGGAGCCAAGGAAAACACAATAGGCAGAGAGAGAGAGTAGCGATCATAGTGATCACTCGCCCAGGTCGCATCAGAATATGCCTGAAGCTGAAGAGAACTAGAACGAGGGAAGAAAAGGCGCCGAGAGATAGTTCCACGAAGGTATCGCAGAACACAAAGGAGATGAGCATAGTGGAGCTGGGTAGGAGCTGAGACAAACTGACTCAAGATATGCACAGAGTGAGAAATGTCAGGACGAGTGATCCCAAGATAGATAAGACTCCCAACAAGCTGACAATAGCGAGTAGGATCAGCAAGTGGTCACCATCAGTAGGTCGTAGGTGAACACCAAGCTCTATAGGAGTATCAAAAGTGCGGTGATCAGTGAGAGCAGCACGGGAAAGGAGGTCCTGAGACCATCAGATGTGGAGGTGACCTCAGGACCAAGGAAGTAACGAAGTGAACCCAAATCAGACATAAGGAATGTCTCACTGAGACGCTGCTTCACAAAATCAATGTACTGGGAATCATCACCCGTGATGATCATGTCATCGACATAGAGAAGAAGGGTGCGACCACGAGGGGAAGTGTGAATAAAAAGAGCAGGATCGTGATCACTTGCCGTAAAACCAGTATCGATGACAACAGAGGAGAAACGCTCAAACCAGGGCCGAGGAGCTTGCTTGAGGTCGTAGAGAGAACGGCGCAACCGACAAACCAGGCCATCAGGAACAGAGTATCCTGGAGGTGGCTGCATATAGACTTCCGCTCGCAGCTCGCCATTGAGGAAGGCGTTCTTGACATCCAACTGGGATATCAACCACTGACGAACAGAAGCAACTACAAGAGTGCGAACAGTAGTCATGTGCGCGACAGGAGCGAAGGTCTCCTCATAGTCACGACCTTGCTCCTGTTGGAAGCCGCGCGCCACAAGACAAGCCTTGTAGCGCTCAAGAGAGCCATCCGAGCGGGTCTTTACCTTGTACACCCACTTGCAAGTGATAGGAGTGACGTGAGGTGGCAAAGAAACAAGATCCTAGGTGCCAGTACGTTCTAGGGCAGCAATCTCCTCAGCCATAGCATGTCGATGACATAGAGAAGTAGTTCCGCTCCTCCTCCGTCAGGTATATCATCCCCATGGTTCCTCGTCTCTGATACCGTGTTAGAGAATGACCAACCAGCTCTATTGCAAGACCCAAAAGAGCAAGTATACACAATGTACATATGCAAAGAAGCCCTCCAAGTAGAGAGAAACACACATACACCTCCTATACATCTAACAGATACCACCAAACACACCGTAGAAAACAAGCAAGGGTCGTGGAGAGTTCTCATCAGCCATGTCTACAAGGTGAGAAATGGCATTCATAAATGCTCTTTGCATCCCTATGTATGCTCCTTACATTATTTCTTCTAGATAGGTAGTGCTATGTCATCTTTTCATCCCTTCAACACTAAAAGAGTACTCTTATAAAAAAACACTAAGAGAGTTGTTTCACCAAAAGGAAACATGCTCCCAACTAGAAAGGTAGATCCTAATACGTAGGAAAATAAATAAATATGCGCGGAGGTCGCCAGTATACAAAATAAATAGTAAAGGAGACAACAACAATTTAGGAAACTCGGATCTTTATTAATTCTTTCGAGAATTACAAAGTACACGTTCCCACTGGATTACATTGAGTTGCGCCTAATACATCTGACTAAACAGGCGATCATTGATTGAAAGGTTCTTGGTTCCCGGGGCCTCGTGAAGCCGCCGGTTAATTACATCAACGGTGTTGGATCGTGGAAAACCTCCGATTAAGCTGCACAAATGGTCGTCGTCTTGTAATCTGCATAAATATCCTCCAAGTATAAATGGGTGGCAAGAATTGCCATATAACATGAAAAAAAGCCCTGTCGGTCTTTGGTGAGAAATATCCGGCCTTGTCGATCGCGGAATTCATGATAAAGTCTCAAGTGTATGTTCGGCCTCGTCGGTCGCGGAATGATGATGATCTCCGAGCCTCGTCGGTCAAGGAGAGAAATATGTCCAGCCTCGTCGGTCAGGACGTATGTGTTCTCAGCCTCGTGGGTCGTGAGATGAGGTTGGTTATTTGAGAGACTTTATAATGAGACTCCGGTCATTATGTCAGACACGGGCGCCACAAGCAAGTCGCCTTGAGAGTGTACCATAAATTTTCTTAGGCCAAATAAACGACACTGTCAACAAGTCGCCTTGAGAGTGTAACATTGGTGAATGAATTCTCATAGTTGTGAAAGGCTCTGCATGAAATGTGCAATGGCCTGAGAAATATGAAAATGAATTGGCGGGCCATCTGGAGTCTGCATGGCGCTATCTGGAGTCTGCATGGCACAACACTTAACAGTGAAGGTCTTAATATTCATTTATTTATACACCTTTTGTTGCGTGATTCATTCCAGCGTATACTAAATAAACTCAAATAAGCTCACAAATATGTGATGGCGTGATAGATGCATACCCTGCATATCAAAGATCCACATTAATTGATCTGCTCGTTTCCTTAACTTGCAGGCATCATCGAGGCGGCGTTTGTGCCAAAACACTAAAGAGGGGCTCAAAGAGCCAACTCTAATGTCAGACTACGTGACCGCGCCGGCGTGTGTCAAGCTCGGCAGCAAAGAGGACCTGTGCCTCTAGGAGCATGTGCATGTTCAGCTTCTTGTACGTACTAATTAATTGTTTGGGATGTCCAATGTATATTCACATGTCTGAAACTTGTGCAAAACATGTATGGACAATTCTCAAATGCCTTAACAAGATTAGGAGAACTCAACTCCTACTAATGCACGCCAAACATACAGCTAGAGTAATCTGGTGTGCTGCCGCACTTACTGACAGGTATCTGAAGCTTAACTTTACAAATAGACATGTAAATTGTAACTCACAACTCCAACTTGTTCCGTAAATATAGGAGACCAAAACTCCAAATCAATAAGCATAGATCATGCATACATGGCTGCTAGTTTAGGCATAGATGAAATCTCAAATAATTGTGACCAAGGGCACACTAACAAGCATTGCCCATATTCATGTTACATCTCAAGTGTTCACACAAGGGACTCAACTGCTGCCATACATCTTGAAGCTGATTTGGTTGCTAGCTAATCAGCCTACATTTCACACAATAGTGACAGCAAGAGATAGGCATCTTGTACAGGACATTTCTAGCAAATATACATTATACATTTCTAGCAAATATACATTACGAGCCTATTCGCTGGTTGTTTTCTGGGCTGATAAGCCCGACTGATGCTGGTTTGTTGTGAGAGGAAAACACTATTGGCTGGCTGATAAGTGATAAGCCTTGGCTGAAACCAACAAGCGAACAAGCTGTACATCTCTTCTTAATCTTCACGTGGCAAG
Source organism: Miscanthus lutarioriparius (assembly GCA_904845875.1). Classification (NCBI taxonomy): domain Eukaryota; kingdom Viridiplantae; phylum Streptophyta; class Magnoliopsida; order Poales; family Poaceae; genus Miscanthus; species Miscanthus lutarioriparius. The sequence continues at coordinate 126,224,967 of CAJGYO010000010.1, forward strand.
CAGGGCTCATCTTCATGCTGATATGTGCTAGTGCTCCTAGCATGCTCGACTGATGCACTTGTTATCATTTATTTCATAGTATTGACATAATCAATCAAACTCAATGGCCAGCATCACAGCCTTTCTCTTGAGCGTGGGCTGCATCACCAATGGCTCTTATCTGCATATCTCTGCCTCCGTTGGACTACTACTCGAAGGTGATGAATGGCTGCTACTTGCCTCTGTTTACCAGCTTGTCAATAGGGTTTGCTCACCACCAGAGCTCTTCCCTTAAATCTCTGAAAGTCAGATACAGAACCTTTCACTGACAATCTGAATTTGCTGCCACCATATGCATCTTGGAGCTACTAATAAGCTAATCAGTCGGCACTGCAGTTTTACTCAACAAACACGAACAGCAGCAGAACATAATGCTTGCACTATTATTTCTAGTATTGCAGCAGAATATACTGCTGGGCACTATTATTTCTAATATTACCCACAACTGTATTTGCAACATGCTGATCACCACCACCACATGTTAACAACCTTTGTGTTTCATTCGCAGGTTCCTTGTATTTTGTGGCTGCCATCACGACTGGGCATGCTTGCCTGTTCTAACACTGATCTTGGATTCATCTTGCGGCCGGTACGCTAAATCTAATCAGCCAGCTTCTGAGGATCCAACAAATTGATAGGTGAGCTGCATTACCTTCTGATCTGAGCCTCATTGCCTAGCAAAATCTATAGCTTTAGTATTGCACTGATCGAGTGAGCCTACAACTTTGCATCACATACAGTACTGTCAATTTAGGCACTCTTCTTTACTGGACATCACTCTCATGCTTGGCACTGTCTGTAACTCGCCACTGCATGTGCCTGTGATCTTACATAAAAATTCAGACTTTCTTGCTTTACTGAATACACAAATCTGTAAACAGCTCAAACACTACTCTGCTATTTTTCTTGCTTATCTGATCTTCACACTTATCATGATGTTACTCTCTGATCTATAATCTATAACTACACAAATGCATCTTCTCTTCTATATCAGGGCTTACATCAAAGCCTCTGGACACTGATCTCGTGCTACCTCGCTTGCAACCTACTGCTGCCCTTATTCAGACTTGATTATCTAAACTACACGGCCAGCATCTCCTTTCCACAGGCTGCACTACTCTTGCGGCTTGCACCAAACTGCAACGCTGAGCCTCCCATGTTCGCACTGTAATTTACACGGCCGGCGAACTGTCTACATTCACTCACGCCCAGTACTGCTTGCAAGTGACTACCCCTCACCTCTAAACGAGCATGCTAATTCTATGCTCCTCGCTAACTAATCAGCCACCTTATCAATGTTTCATCAACATGTGTGAACTGCATCACTACTAAGCACCATCTGCCCACACATCTCATAATCTAGTTTCTGATCTGCCGGCTCTGCCCAACACTGCATATTCTCACAGACAGGCGGACAAGTGCTGCATTACCACACCCGCAGCTCTTTGCATGCACTTCTGCTACGAAAGCTTCATTGTTAATCACCAGCTTGCCTCCAACCTACTACCACCCATTCTTCTTTTCTATACTGCCACGGCAATTAGGGCTCTCTCCCTTCTACTGCATATTGATCTCCATCTGCACAACCATCTGCTACTCTGATCATCAACAACATACTTTTCCATCAAATTCCAGCAGCACAACTACTTCTGTTTCAAGACTAGCTGTTCTAACCTACTCCTGGACCTTAATCTTGTGACGACAACACCAGCAGCCTAATCTTGTGACTGCATGAGCATGGCATCTACTACTTCTCCTCTGCTGATCTGCATCTACATACATCTGCATGCATGCGCACAACTAACACCACGGCAGCCTTCTCTACCACACGCCGGCCACACCAACACACCTGCTACTACCCTGCTTCTTCTTCACATGCATCAAACTACAGAGGGCGGCCTGCTCTGCTTGGCTGGCCTCTGCACTGGAATACTGGATTGATGGATGACACACGACACTACTGCATTCTCATCTCCGGCAGCCTCTTGTTTCTTTTATCATCATATCGTAAGTTCGTAACACAAGTAGATCGGCAAGCCGATCGTTTCTCGAGGCAACATAAATAGATCGGCAAACCGAATCAGTTCTGAGGCAACACAAGATTGGCGAACCAATCGATTCCGAGGCAACACGAGATCGGCAAGCCGATCGATTCCGGGGCAACATAAGATTGGTAAACCAATCAATCCCGAGGCAACACGAGATCGGCAAGCCAATTGATTCCGAGGCAACATAAGATTGGTAAACCAATCAATTCCAATTGATTCCGAGGCAACATAAGAGGCAACAACAACAGCAGAGGGAGGGGAAAGAATGCTATCAACGGCAGCTGGTGCTCACCATTGCTGACGGCTTTTCTCTCTCACCTGAATGAATCTCTCAGGATGTGTGGGCAGCAGCTGGACGTGAGTGCGGCAGCCTCCTGGTGGTGTGTGCAGATAGGATCGCCTCCTGGTGGCAGCCTGGCGGCCGCCGTCTGCGTGAGCTCCGGCGTGGTGTATTGTGATGAAGATGGTGGAAGCTGGTGCCTGGTGGCAGCAGCCTGACGGCTGTGCGTGTGACCGTGTGTGCCTTCCCCCCCCACACAGAAGAGAACCAGCTCTGTTTATAAGTCGAGCGGTGGCCAAGGAATCCAAGGCGAGCGCTGCTGCTCCACTCGTCGTGGAGAGCACTTCTCGCGTCGTGGGGAGCGCTTCGTCCGAGGATGAGGGATGACCGAGCAAGCTGCGGCTGTGGCTGATATTTCTTTCTGGCCTGTCGTTTTGAGGCTCCTTCATGCATCTGAATCGGAGATGGCGTTTACCGATTCCTGTGCACTTGCCGTTGGGATCAAAGTGCATGCTGTCATGCATGTCTATACGGCCGCGTATTTCGTATACGTACTACGTGTGTATATATTGGGCCAATGCATGACCACACGATGCTGGATGAATGATGCCACATGGGCTGCTGATCACCTTTAGCCCAATAAATGTATAATATATATATGTCACTCCCTTGCATGCACTTTGCTTAATTATCTTGGCAATACATACGTGCATGACTAATTGGTTGAATAGCCCAAGTGCATATACCTTCTATAACGGTTAATTAGCCTATATAATGGTGCAATAATCACACACACTATTGCAAGTGCTTTGAATCCCTTGAGAGCTAATGACTGTGGTGATCACTGGGTTAAATATTTTTATCTTCCAAATCATTAACATGGCTTGTAAGTCTTACTGAGTCATGTTTCATTGGGGTCCAAAGTCAGCCCATATATAATTTGTATTCACGGACACAATTTATTTATGGGGCAATATGATTAATTGTGCCACCATAATATTATATCCAAAAGTATTTATCTCATATAAAAATATTTGTCTCGATCCATCCTCAATTCTGAACAAATCCACTGCTTGATGCAAATATTATTCAAGATAATGCAATTTTTATAGGCTGGCATAAATATTAAAGCCACGCATGAAATGTTACAAAATCTTGTATTAAGAGTACTAATGATGATATTAAAAAAGGCTATGAACTAACATATGCTACGAAACAAAGCCGATAGAGTTATCAAGTGCCAACTATGTTGCGTACGTACGTCACGGCCAAAACATCATCACGTCATGATAAAAAAAAAAGAGTAGCGCTATGCGCAAGCTTCCTTCACTCTTCAGCAAAATCAAAAGCAAAAAAGGAAAAAGAAAAAAAATCACGTACGTGCAGGATCGGAGGGCCAGCTGGTTCCGATAGTTTTTTCTCCTGTAAATTAATTATGTCTCTTGAAATTGCTAACTTATTATGCAGTGAGTGTGCATGGGTCCATGGGCTAGTTATATATATCGGAATGCATTTAGCACTATCGTATATTTTAGTACTACTGTTTCATGTTTTTCTAGTTTAAAATAATGATAATATTGTGGGTAGGGTGTCCGTCTAGATGTATCCGTCCAGACGCCTAGTTTCCAGCGCAATGATTGGGCCTAAACAGACAACGGGCCTATGGCCTCCCCAACTCACCTTATTGTTGCGAACATTTCCCTTCCCCCTGGCCTCCCCAACTCATCTGCCTATTGCCAACATCCTCCACTCCCGACCACAGAGGTAGTTTTCACCGCGCTGTCAGCTCGCAGCAGGCGCGTCCGCCGCGCCATTCGCCTGCCGCACTTGCGACGGCCGTCCACTGGCCCCACTCTGTCACGACCATCCCCGTCGTGCCCCATCCCGCGCCGCGTCCCGCCACAATCTCACGCCGCACCGTGGCTCCATCTCATGCTGCGTGGGGCGTCCCCTGCCGCGCCCCCATCCACCTCGGCTTTTCACAGCTACGGTGTGGACCGCGCCACCAGGAGGAGGTCACCAGCTATTGCTCTCGACGTCCCCATGACCCGAATTTGCTAGCTATCGCAGTTCCACACTAGGTAGGTCGTGAGCCGCCGGTGATGTTCTGTATTTCAAGTGTTTCATGCGTTTCAAACTTTGTGTTTCAAATGTTTCATCTAGATGTTGCAAAAGTAGATCTGCGATGTTGCATATGTAGCAATGATAATATATGCATGTTGCAAGCCTATGTTTTAAGTGTTTCAAATGTATATTTCAAGTGTTTTATCTAGATGATGCATATGTTTGCTATGGCTCTATACGCATGTTTCAAGCGTGTTTCAAGTGTTTCAGATGTTTCAGACTCACGTTGCAAGTGTTTCATTTGGATGTTGTAAAAGTAGATCTCGATGTTGCATATGTTGCTATGGCTATACACGCATGTTTCAAGCGTATATTTCAAGTGTTTCATCTGTTTTAGACGTATATTGCAAGTGTTTCATCTTAATATTTGAAAAGTAGATTTGGGAGAGGACATGTTTCGATGACACCGGTGGCTGGCGGACAGCTGTCTGCTGGTGATGGGGGCGTCGTCGTGAATCACCGTGCGGGCACCTGTGGCCAGTATATGCCTCCGTAGGTGGGGCAGGTGATGGGACCACGTGGGGCCTGGGAAATGCGCGCGGTGTGGGATGGTCTGCTGGGGTGCGGGATGGGCATGGGGGGCACGGTGCGACGTCCGGACGCGGGCGTTGGATGGGATGCGGACTCGGATGGTGGGATGCGGTGCGGGATAACGCATGGGAGCTGCGTCCGGACGCGTGCGTCCGTCTGGACGTCCTGGCGCTAGCCCTTCCGTTAAAATAATATCATTTCTGGCGCTAGCCCTTCCGTTAAAATAATCTCATTTTATGATCTTTAAGAGATCAAGTCAATGTTTTATTATTTTTAGAAAATAAATTAGCCAAAGGATTAAATTTACTCGGTTTCAACAATTAGAGGGTGTTTGTTTTTGTCAAACTTCTCTAGCTTTATCAACTTTGTTCTAAGTCAAACTTCTCTAACTTTATCAAAATTTTAGAAAAAATATATCAATGCCTGCAAATTCAAATAAATGCATTATGGAGACAAATTACATAAATGATTCAATAAAAATAGTATGATATTGAAGAAATTGATGTGTTCATGTATAAATTTAGTTAAAATTAAAGAAAAATTGACTTAAAGACAAATTGAAGTAACCTCTATGATTTTTAGAATGGAGTGTGCCTCGAATATCTTCTTTTTGTTGATTGAAGATCCGATCCGTTGACCACATACGTGAGGCGTTGGCTATAAGAGCCGAGAAGGACACGTCATGGATACTCATTTTCAAACCGTATCGATCGTCAAGTCCCATACGTACGTCATACGTAGTAATCGGGTGTACATACTGGCCTCTCACCTAGGGAGTACGACATACGTACATATATATTGCCGTTGCAAGCCATGCATGCCAGCGGACCTTGTCTTGTCGTCAGTTGTCACGTCACTCTGGTACGGTGGTCGTCGCCGGTCAATTACTACGTGTACATGGGCGTTGCATCACCTGCATATGCGCGCGTATTAGTACATCCCTTTAAATTATAGATATTGTACATGAATTTTGACATAACATGCACACACATTTAATTGTATAGCAAGACTTATATATATATATATATATATATATATATATATATATATATATATATATATAATATATATATCATATATAACTACTACATTTTGACAAAATATTTACGATAATTATTATGTTAATTTACGATATTATAGTAACTCCTTGCTAAGTGGTTTACTATAATATTATGGTAAATATCCCATGTGTTATAATAACCCAACTATCGTAAATATGTATTGATATATATTATATATATAAATTATATATATAAAATTATATATATAATATAGGTGGCTACAAAATAACTTATTTTGTAGATAATTACTATACTAATTTACGAGATTATGGTAACTTTATATATATATATATATATATATATATATATATATATATATATATATATATATATATATATATATATATATATATATATATATAGAAAACCAAAATGGAAGGAGTATTTAATTACAATGAAATATATGGTTAGCATATATGTTTACAAGGAATTTTACTATATCACACTCTATTCCTTAAAAACATATAGGAAGTGAACTTAACTTGATTAGTAGTTATAGGTAGAAGGTGATGTGTTCATCAGGGAAGAAGCAGGGAAGTAGTCAGCAGGTGATGGCACGGCTAGCGAGGGGCTGTCGCCAGCCGAGGACAGTGAGGGGTGTTTGGTTTGCAGCCTTCTTTGAAAGTCGATATCAGACAAGAAGCACATCGAAATCAAACGCCTGACGTGGCTGCCTGGAGCTTGAAGAAGTGCTGCTAACTGTAGCAATGCATGCTGTCGTGGCCAACAAGACAAACAACACACATCGATGAGCGCAGTAATAATGCCACGATCAAACATGCAGGAGTAGGACCAGTGGATGACATGCATGCATGCATCGATCTGGATTAAATTTTCTGGTTCTTCTCGATCGATTTACCTACCTTTTTGTATGCATTTGGTCGTCATCAGTTGGATCCATACAGAACACCGTACCTTAGTGCCCCTACCGTTGTTACAGCTTTTTGTAGATAGTAGATGCAAAGAGAAAAGACAGTTGCTGCCTTTACCATTACCATACATAGATCAGAGTAATTTTGTTCTGCTTGTTTTTAACCTAACTAATACATATTCCCTTTTCTTTCTTTTTCTTTCTTTTTTTAAGGGAATATTACAATTTGATATGATCAAAATTCCAAAAATCTAAATGGTAACTAGACAAAGTATATGTGTTTAAAGTATTAATTTTTTTATCAATACATTTGACATTTCACGTATATTTGAGGATGATAATGTTTCTTTTTAAACATTTGATAATATATTGTAGGTGTGAACCCAGCGTAGCTCCGTTTTGTTGTGTGATACATGGAGCCTATGTCCACTCATGTTCAAGTCACTGACGTGTGGAAGATATGCTTGTATTCTTTTTCTACTAATTCTTTGCATACATACAAGATTCTGCATATATTAAGCAAAGAAAAAAGGTACATGGTAGGTGTTTTGCCTTTTGGTGTCATGTATGACCATCTCCTTTATTGGACTGTCGCTATCGCTAAATTTGCTCTTGTTTTGTCCGAAAAGGACTAGAATTGCTGGCGCTTGTTAATTAAGGCACAATGATTTGCTATTTAAAATAGCAATAATTGACCAGGTGAAGGACCATTCATATTTCTTTGGAAATATTGCACTGTCCATTACTTCCTCCCCAACGACCACAAATATGTGACGTTTGAGATTGTGTAAACTCAACGATTTCAAACTTCAACTATACTATTTTTTATATATTTATTATCTATAAAATATAGTGATGTATACTTTTGTTTTTTAGCGCATGTCTATTTGTGCCATTGCCAAACATCAAAACTAATAACACGTAAACACTAATTTGTAGTCGAAGTTTTGTATGGTAGAGGTCAAATAAACAACAAAAATGTCACTTATTGTGACCGGAGGCTTTTGTTGGGAAAGATATTGAAATATGAACAAGAAGAATATATGTGTTAGATTGACAAATGGCACGTTGCTGTTGTGCATATATATATTGCCCCGTTTGATTTTACTATCCATATACCAAGAATCGTGTAATCGCCACTAAGTATAGTCCTCTTGATGATTTCTCCTACATTGAATTTGAGAGCCAATGTTTTTGTAATGTAGTGACAATATGAGTGTATGGCCAAAATCAACTTAAGGAACGGTGTTACGATTTTAATGAAAATATAAAATGCTCGACAACACATTTAATTTTACGACCTCTGTAGAAAAGCGGAAATATAGCATTGCTTGGCACCAGAATCAGCACAAAGCACTTGTCATGTGTTAATGGGATCAAATGGCAGCGAGGTTATGGGGATTCATATAGGAGCAAGATGTATGCATAAATTAAATTAAGTTGGCAAAAAGAAATTGTATAGGTAGACGAATGAATCTGAAAAAGCTCAGAGGGGTTTTAGTATTTTTGTTCTAAAAAAAGGATTTTAGTATTTCCTTCTCGGTCAGGGAAATGTCGGATTGCAGTTAGTTATCAATTTCTATTCTAATAAAGAGTAGTCAGCAAGTAGTTATGCACACTAACTAAAATGCCTCTTTTGTACAGAGACTAATGTGGAAGTTATTAGACTGGCAAATAGAGAACTAGTGAGGTTTGTGAGGATCGATATAAGACTATAAGGGCTCGTTCGGTGCGGCTCCAACACCGACTCCTCCACGGGCTCTGGCACGGAGCCGCACCAAACACCACACGAGCGAGGAGCACTTCTAGCTCCCAACCAGAGGAGTAGGAGCCCGAAATAGTGGCTCCGCCTTGGGGTTCTGAGGCGGTTCCAGCTCTGACACCGGAGCCGTGCTGGAGAAGCCCTCTCAAACAGGGCCTAAGAGCGAGATAAACATGTAAATTAAATCAGGTTGGCAAAAAGAAATTATATGTAGATAAATGGATAAAAACGTCACAAGGATTTTATCAGATTCCTTAACGTCCGAGAAGCACCGAATGATCATTTGTTAGCGATTCTATTTGCAACACATAACCCATAGTACATTACGTGAATATTCAGCAACCAATTTGGGGAAGGGAGATCTTTTGTCGCCTCCTGGTAGGCCGGATCATGTAAAATGACCCTCTGTAAAGAGAGTAGATATGGAAGTCATCTGACAAACAAAAACTATATAGGTTACTAAATAAGCTGAAAAAATCCAGCTGCAAGTTTTCAGTCTGTTTTTCAGTCTGTTTGTTTGTTGGTTTCAGCCAGACTTTATCAGTCAGCCAATAGTGTTTTTCTCTCACAATAAACCAGCACCAGCCGGGATTATCAACCTAGAAACCAACCAGCGAACAGGCTGTTTATTAGCAAGTTTCCTTTGGAGGAGAAACCCCACATTCGTTCTGTTCGCTTGGCTTATAAGCCATATTTTTTTAACTAACAAACAGTATTTTTCTCTTACAACAAATCAGTCCACGGTACTTTGGCTTATAAGTCAATCGAGTCCGAACGGGGCAAGACAGCCAAACGAACGGGGCAAATTTTGTCCCAGCACCGACAAATAGTCATGACTCATGAGTGCTCACTTGGCCGTTGGGCCACAGTTGCGTGGCCCCACTCGACAGGGAAAAGACACATCCTCTCCTGGCAAGCTTGTCGCATCCGCATGTCGTCTGGCCCGTTGGGGAGCTGCCACGTACATGGACCCACACGTCAGTCACTAGGCCAAGCACTCGATCTCACTCCCCACTCAGACACTCAGCTCACACACCTCAGTCAGAGAGAGAGAACCTTCACTTTCAAAAAAGCCCCCGGGAAGAATCCAAACGTTAGGAAAGGGACATGTGTCAACCGTGAGCCACCCAGGGGCAATTCGGTAACTCCACCTCCCGTGCCAACTGTGAGCCCGTGTCCTCTCCTCTCCCCCTAGCATTACCGGTGGGGACAATTCGTTTTGCAGTTAAGCCCCTGGGAGAAGGTGGTATTACCATTACCGCCCTCGTCGTCGTCCCCTGCCTGCCTTCTCTCCCCTGCCGTCCTGCGGCAATCTCTCTGCCTTCTTCAATCCCCAACCAAACCCCTCCTCCTCTCCGCTCTCACTCTCGCCCGCGTCGCAATCATACTCGTGGGGGCGTGGGGCGCGCGCTTTAATCCCTCCCAGGATTTCTGTGGCGTCCGCTCCCTCCACCCGGATTCCGCCAGGATTGAGTAATCGCATCGCATCCTCTTCTTCTCCTCCCAATTCCTCTGTCCGTTCCATCTGGGTCGCGTTGCTTCTTTCTTCCCGATTCGCCGCCGCCGCCGCTGCCGCCATCCACTTCTTGTAGGAGTAGGACTCTGCCCTGTCAGTCCGCCCGTCCTATCCACCTGTCCTCCTCGCTTGCGTCCACGCCATTGCCGCTCTCTCTCTCTGCTAAAGCCGGCTGCTTTCTTGGGCCGGCCGGTCCGGGGCGTCGTCCCTGCCGGGCGTAAATGCGCGTCCGTGCAGAGGATCCCAGCCTCCGCCACTCCAAATCCCGTCCTTGTTTGCCCCCAATTAAGAGCAGGAGAAGACGAATCTTCTGCGCGTGCTAATCCTAGTAGTGGCCAGAGACGACGAAGTCGTCCTGACTTCACTTCGCGCCGGCGGCTGCTCAGCTCTGACCCCAGAGCACCCCACTGCTATGGGCTTCTCGATCCGCGCATGCCTCCTCCAGCTGCTGCTGGTGCTCCTCGCCGCCGCCGCCACCACCTCACCCGCGGCGGCGCAGTCGCGGCCGCCGTCGCCGGCCAGGATCCTCGACGCGGCGCTGCAGGACTACGCGTACCGGGCCTTTGCGCGTCCGCGCACCGGCATTGTCTACAACGCCACGCTCCCGGGCAACCTCACGGGCATTGCCGTCTCCGCGGTGCGCCTGCGCAGCGGCAGCCTCCGCCGGAAGGGCTTCGCGGGCTACTTCCAGTTGGGCGTGCCCACGGGCATCGTCGTGCAGCCGTACGTCGAGCGGGTGGTGCTCGTGTACCACGACCTCGGCAACTGGTCCGACTACTACTACCCGCTCCCCGGGTACACCTACCTGGCGCCGGTGCTCGGCCTGCTGGTCTATGACGCCGCCAACCTGTCCGCCGTGGGGCTGCAGGAGCTTAACGTCGTTGCTTCGGGTGGTCCGATTTCGGTGAACTTCGGCGGCAATGTCAGGACGGTGCCGGCAGGCCGCGCAGCGCCGAGGTGCGTGGTGTTCGATTTGGATGGCTTGCCACAGTTCCGGGACCTGGTGGCAACCGATGTGTGCTCGACGTATCGCCAAGGGCATGTGTCGATAGTGGTGAACTCCAGTGGGATTGCTCCTGCTCCACCTCCACCTGGCGCGATTGCCCCGTCGATTCCGACCGCGGGAGGAAATAAGAAGGGAAGCTCAAAGGCGTGGAAGATCGCCGGCAGTGTGGTTGGGGCTGCCATAGCATTGGGGCTCCTGGCTGCGCTTCTGCTGTGTTTGGTGAGGTATAAAAGGGATAAGAAGCTTCAGGTGATGGAAAGGAATGCGGAGGTTGGAGAGACATTGCGGATGGCGCAGGTTGGGCGGACGCAAGCACCGGTGGCATTGGGGACACGGACACAGCCGGTGATTGAGAATGATTACACTGCATAGTGGAGTTTTTGGGTCTTCTGCATAGTTCTACTAACATGAAGACTTGATGGTGATGGCTGGAGACAGGATTGTCCATTGGTTGCTTGACGCATACAATTTTCCATATCAGCAGAGGGCAACCCTAGCCGCTAATTTCAGGGCCATGGTTCTGCTCCATGAGGGTTCAGCACATTATTTGGATGGGTTTGTTCGGAAGCTTAAGTTTTGTACTGCAAGCAATGGCTATTGTTCATGTTCATAGTTGCCATGTTCATATGTGAGGAGTTCCTTTCATCTCCAAGCAAGCAGGTGGTAGAGGGGAAATCTTTGTCGTATCAGACTTGGAATCCTCAGTTATTCTTTTGGGGTATCTGTATTCAATAGAAAATGGGCTTGGCAATAAAGCTTAGGTAACATTCATTGCACATTGCATCCTCACAGCATGAGTCAGGCGGATTCATGCTGTGTTGGAGAGATTCATTCATCCAGCTTCGATTCGATTTCATTTTTTTTTCTTCTCTGTTTCATGTTTAGACAGCTGCTGAGATGATGTAGTGCTGCACATGTTTACTTATCTGGTGTTGTGGTAATTAGTCTGATTGTGATCATCTATATTTCTGTCCATTTATTTTACATCCGCTGTGATTGTTGTCTGGGAAATAACTTAAGCTCTAAGTGTACATCTTTTATGACCTGACAGCAATATCAATTGTAGATCTTGTTAATGCCAAGCTTTGTCAAATTCCAATTTACACTGATTGAAATGAAAAGAACAAGAAGTTAATGTCGGTCATAGCAGTCGGCAAAATAAATTTCAATTAACAGAGGGATTCATGACGAATATTCAAGAAGGTTTGGTTAATGTAAAGGTTAGAAAAATTCTGAAGTTTTTTTTTGAAAGGTCAGCAGGGAAGCTCCCTACCTATTTTTTTGTATTTTCATTATATGAAGAAGGGTACAATATGTACAGGTTACAAGGCTCTTGGAGCCAAAAAGCAGAAAAAGGAAATACATTATGTGAAATTCTCACACCAACTAGTACGGGCATCCCTGATTTTCTGCTTGGCTTTGATGCAAACCAACCCAATCTCTTCCTTGAAGGCAGATTTCCAATTCTGAAGTTTTTTCTCTGCTAGTGTTCTGGCATTGTCAATTGCCTAGTTATGAATATCCTAAGTTTCATGTAGAGTTGTTAATGTGGGCCTAGATGTTAAATGAAGAAAATATGCAAGTATGAGCAGTGTGCAGAATAAATATGAGCTGAACAGAAGGATTCAAGAATGCTCCATTAGAAAAGTTCCAAAGCTTACCTTTTTCTCTGGTAGGGTTCTGGCCTGGGTGCTGTCCAAGTTGGTTTGAAATATTATAAGTTTTATTAGGTAGAAGAGTTGTCAGTGGGGGACCTAGACGGTCAACGAAGAAAACAAGATGCATGCATTTGTACATTGAGTTCGTTTTGAACTTGTTACAGGTTTTCTGTGTTTATTATTTTTCATGGGCCTTGCCCATATTTTGAATCATGGAAGAGGAGTCTTACGGTCTTACCCATGGAGTTCCATTCTGTTTCCTTTGCTTGTACCTGGTAATTTAACATGCATGATCTGATTCTCTGAAAGTGTAGACTAGTTGCAACTTGGAAGTGTGTACAATGAGAGGGCATGAACAATCTGTGATGTCAGTACAAGAGCTGTCCAATCAAAAGCAAAAAAAAAAAAGGATTGTGTGAGCAGATAGCATGAACAATCTGTGACACCAACGAGATCTGGGCAAACAGAAACAAAACTGCATATGAGAGAGCATGAACAATGTGTGATGAATATCAATATGAGAAGGAGAGGTGGCCAGAGCTCCAGCTAGGCCACCCACTTTTTTTGAGCACGCAGTGTTCTTTTTTGGGTTTCATTTCATGCTGGGAATCATGGGATCATGAGTGAAGTGAACTGGACAGACTCACAGACACATGATGTGCACTTGTAGTTTAGGAATCAGTGCTGGGAATGTGGTTGCCACTTGGAATTAGGTACCCTTGTTATGATGAGTCCCAAAGCCCGGTTCCTTTGTTCAAGGTAACGTGGTGCAGTGCAGTGCTGAAATGTGAAGCAACCTTGAGTTGAGGAGCAGTACTACTTTTTTTTTTTTTGATAAGGGGAGTACTATTAAATTAGTAGCACTCGCTGCGTTCACAAGCATGTGTATGCATCTAGTGAGCCCGAGTCAGCTAGACGCGGCACACGTGAGTGGTATCTGCTGCATGATCCTACAAGGTGCTGGCCAGGTGAGGCCAACTCACAGTCACAGCTCATGTGCGCTGGCTGGCCTGGCCCTGGCCTCCGTTTGCTCTCCTCTCCACAATGTAATAATCTGTTTGTTTTGTAATGCCAAGGGTGCAGCTTGCTGCTGCTGTATAATTTACTCCTACTACTGATGCTCTTGTTGGTTGAGTGTTGGACTACTGATGCTATGGGCTAATTAATACCTGTAGCTTGTTTTGTGCTGATGACTTATCACTGTATGCAAGTGAGCAGTGACAGTGAGGCAGGTAAACTGAACCTGCGTGCGTACCATGCGTAGCTGTAATCAGAGGAGCAGGCATGGTCTGCTTCTGCCTTCTAGTACCAAGAATCTCCTGCTGCTTGTAGTGTAGGAGTGGACTGTACACTGACTGGAGTACGACAGACAGTGTTTTTCGGTGAAATAATTACAGGAAAGGCGAACGCAGCCCTCTGGCATGTTCGCTTGAACATATCAGCCGACTTTAATAGCAGCTGAACAGTCTCCCCGTTCTTCGATCTCATGGTGTATTGGTGTTCAAACCAATTTGATGTTGTTGTAAAAAAAATGTTGATATATGTTTTTTTTAAAGTATTGATCGATAGTAGAAAATTTTGACTCGGAACAAAATTACAACTGCTGAAGTTTTTGAACAGAGTCAGGTCAGGTGGTCCGTGACCGGCACAGCAGATGGCAGGTGCCCAGTGTTAAAATGGAGGGGGGACCTGGGGACCTAGGGTTAGTTGCTAATGAACTAGTTAATCCCTGGATTTTGGAACAGATAAATTACAGGTAGGTAAAAGGACTATAGTACGGAGTATTCAGTGTCCGTTTGATTTTGAACACACAGTTGACTCGTTTGACCTCATCTGGCGGGCTAAAAGCCTACAATTACACTGGAGTAGAACAAGAATGAAAATAAAGAGGTCGGTGCTCATCGTACAGCCAACGTATTCTATCCTGTATAGATACCAGCTTGCTTGGCATAGATAGACGGGAAAAGGATACCGGGCTGTCGAGCCCGTATAACTTAGCTTTTTAACAGCTTACAATTGAACCATATTTTGCTCAGAAAAAAAATTGAACCATACAAACCGTAAGAGGTAAGACGTGACGTTCTTTTGCCGAGCTAGAACAAAACAATTCTTAAATTATTATTGACGTCAAAAAAATTCTTAAAATTATTACATCCGGCATGCCATCCTGTACAGAGGCCCAAATACGAAAGGCATCTATGGGCCACTTGTATATAGGCCCAACAACCGGCCGGCTGTGTCGCAGTATCCCACTAGGAGAAAATTGAACAGCCCGTGTACAAAGTAGCATTTGCTAAAAAAAAATGTACGTACAAAGTAGCAGCAGCCCATTATGAAATGACCAGACACCGATAATTCTCTCTCCAGATCAATAGTTAAGTTCCAACAAATCCACTTACATTTTGCTAAACAAAAAACAAAACAAATCCACTTACATTACTCATGATCCTAAGGCGTCACATTTTTTAAGATAGGAGAGAACATCTGGTTTTGTCCTCTAAGGAGAGGAATCAGATATATCATGGCGCAACGATAGAAACGAGCATACAAGAGGATAGTCACTAGACGTCATGTGGTACATACTATTACAACAGATTCACAAATCTCAAGCATATTGCAAAGATGAAATACTCTTGAATTTGAGGGTGAGCATCCATAAAAGTTAACTCATATGATCACCAATTTACCATACACTGTCACAAGACAACTAAAATGGCAATGGCCTGTTCATAACATGCAGTCCCTTGGATTGTGCTACCGAGTCCGAGAGAGACGAAGTTATATATCAACACTCTTTTTCTTAAATAAAGTTATCAACACTTAAAAAAAAGGATTTGCTAAATTTCAGTTGTCTAAATTTTAGTCTTCTTTCGGACGACGGTTATTGTATATATTTTATATTAAAATTATAGTTTTAGTTCGTTGCAATTTCTATAGATACAATGTGTATTTTTTTGTTTCGAGAATAAAAAAACCGTTAGACAAAACCACAATGCTGACAAAAATCTGGTGTGTGTTGGCACAAAGGTAATTTAACAATTTATAATTATTTCTATAGTCACGCAAGGATAAAAATTTGATATGTTATGACACAAAGACAAATAACAAATCATAAAAGTGACAATTTACTTGGATTAATTGGTAGTATAAGAGTGTTGCCTGAAATTATCTTAAAAAATAAGAGAAGAATAACAGCCAATGCATACTTGAGGGTATTTTATTCTAATTGTGTTTTGTGTGATTTTATTGTCTATAAGACAAATACATAAATATATGACAAGAATTGTACCATATCTTTCTTAATATAATACAAAGGAAAACTATACATCAAAGTAAAAAATATATTGTTGTAATGTGTGGGTGGGTGGGGTGGGGTGGGGTGGGGGGTCGGCCCCCTTGTTGTGTCCTTGAGTATAGCCGTATAGGTACCTCCTTGGTAGATATGGAATAAAACTTGTTGGGTTGTCAAGCCCGTATAATTAATCTGCTCTCCTCGTCCTTTTATAACTGGGTTGTCACCACCTTCTGCCTGCATGATGCACATTTAACATTCAAATAATACAAAAGGTTCTAGCTTTGGTCATTTCTTTCTCTTATGAAGAAGCATGGGCTTGTTCGGTTGTGGAAAAATGCGGATGCTGTTGTTTGCTCTGTTGGTGCTACAATATTATGTAAGCTGGCTTGCAGCTGAAACAGCAGCAGCCGCTGCTTTTAATGCTCAAGCGAACAACAGCATGGGTTCAAGCATGACTAAAATTGTGTGCCAAGCTAGAACTGGGATTGTTTTTGGTTGCTGCCTCAAACAAGCCAAGCCAATATTTTGTCTGTCCAATAAATTTGGTAGCCATTTGTTTCTTGGCCGAAGTTTGGTCAGCACAAAAAATACTGGCCGGCGTCAGCTTGTGCACTCACCACTCACACAGGCGAGAAAAATGGCTGCCCTAGTTTGGCCGTGCTGGATGCCGATTCTTAGGCGATGTGTCACTCAAACAATGTTTGCACGTAGTTCGATATTTATGGATTAACAAACTTCTAATTACCATATATAAAAAATTATATATCTAATTTGCAATTCGTTTTCACCACAATATGATTTTATCTACAAACAAGATCTCACATGTGCTTCAATGAAAATAATTAAATGGCTTAAGGACCGAGCATGTCATACTTATGGACATGACAAATTTTGGCTTGGCTACCAACCAAACAACAATTTATCATCATATGACCAAAGTTTGGTTATACCCTGATTTGGCTATGGCCAAATTTTGGCTTGGCTAATTAAGGCTTGTATCCAAACAACCCCAAACAGCACTTGTCAAAAAAAAAACATCAGTTCTTTTATGCCTACGCGGGGCTTCTACGGGCCACTTGTACAGAGGCCCAACGATTGGTCGGTTGTGTACCAGTAGCGTGCTAGGAGAAAGCAGTAGTTAACTGACAACAAATCCACTTACATACTCATGATCCTGGGGGCATCACATTTTGTGGATAATTGAAAGAATATATCTGGCTTCGTCCTCTGAAGAGTAACCAGACCTGCTTTTTACGGTATACCACGGCACAATGACAGAAACAGGCATAAAGAGGATAGTCACCACACGTCGTGTGATATGTATTCCCTCGGTTCTAAAATATAAGATGTTTTAACTTTTCTAAATGAGTAGCTTCTGCTAAGTACTTAGATATACACTATGCCTATATTTAACGGAAACAATGTATCTAGACAAACCAAAACATCTTATAATTTAGAACAGAGGGAGTACTATATTACTATTACAACAGATTCACAAGCATATTGCAAAGATGAAATACTCTTGAAGTCAAGGATGAGCATCCATGGAAGCTAATAACTCATATGATCACCAGTTTACCATACACTGTCACAAAGACAAATGAAATGTACAATGGTAGTGTCCATAACACGCAGTCCCATGGATTGTGCTTCAGAGGGACGAAGTTATATATCAACACTTTTTTCCAAAAGAGAAGAAGTTATCAGCACCTAAAAAATAAGAAAAAAAAGTAACAGCCGATGCATACTTGAAGGTAGATTGCCCGCAGGCAGGCTCTGCTCAACAGCAATTGCATGATTGGTCTCATCTCACCCTATTCACTTGAACTGCTTATCACTTTCACAACAGATCAGCATCAACCGGTTTATCAGTCGTGGAAATCATCAGCCGAACAGCTCAAATTCCTTGCCGTTTGACACTGGCAATTGCAGTTTAAGGCTAGCAATATGTCCTGCAGTGGAACTAGAACGTAACGGATGTGTCTGAATCATTTGTTTGGGAGTCATACGTATGGTGCTAATTTCGAAAACAAACTACACCAAATTCATTTTCACACAAAAACGCAGGAAAGGTAACAAAATTCCTGCAATCCAAAGGAGCCCACAAGACCCGTATTAGATTTTATTCTGAGATTCAAAAGGGCTGGAATTTTATTTTATAAAACGAAAAAAGGCTCCGGCTATGAACTGAAGCAATCAGGGTCTGTTTGATATGGAGCCCCTGGGTGGCTCGGCCGGCTTAGCTTGGCTGTGGCCAGCCAAAGTCAGACTCCCATGGTGCAACCCCTCTTGTTTGATTGCCATGTTCCTAGTGAGCCAGGTCAGGTTGGGATTGTGTTTGTTTTGTGTACAGATGGATAGGATGACCTTGCATCTGGAGTATGGTGAAGTTACCCTCATGTTTCTCTTTTCGCCATTCTATCACGCACTTGCTAGGCGCTGGCCATGGTCGTGTTGAGCTTGAGTCGGCAATGGCCGAGGCAAGTTCGGCAACAACGGCAGATGACGAGCAAGCCCATGGCGTCTCATTCCCGGCCTTCCTAGCGCCAGAACGTTGCCGTCAAGCTGCTGCAGGAGCACGGCATCACGGGCCGCGTGGGTGCCTGAAAGGTCCTAATGGCTAGAGGGAGGGGGTGAATAGCCTATGAAAATTTCTACAACAACACTAAGCAAAGTGGTTAGACAAAAATGAGGCAAAGCAATACTTGCACTAGCCTACTAAAAATGCAAGCCACCTACCACAATTCTAGTTATTATAGTCTCGGAGCACACAAGGCTAGGTTACTACCACTAAGTTAGTGAGCTCTCAAAGACTAACTAAAGAGCCTCACTAACCACTAGATCCGACACAAGCTTAGCTCTCAAAACTAATTACACTAAAGAGCTTAGCAACACTAGGAAAGTAAATGCACGGGTGAGGTAGTGAGGTTATACCGACGTGGCAAGCGATGATCAATCAATCAATCAATCATAATGAATACCAAAAAATCCTCGGGACAAGATGACACAATGATTTATCCCCGAGGTTCACTTGCTTGCCGGCAAGCTACATCCTCGTTGTAGCGATTCATCCACTTAGAGGTTCACGCGTTAATACGCATCACACGCCTAACCCTTAATTGGGTGCCGCACAACCAACACAAGATGGGGATCTACAAGCTACGAGCAATCCACTAGAGTATCTTTTGGCTCTCCGCCGGGGAAAGGTCAAGAACCCCTCACAATCACCACGATCGGAGCCGAACACAATCACCTTTCTCTGCTCGACGATCCTCGCTGCACCAAGCCGTCTAGGTGGCGGCAACCACCAAGAGAAACAAGCGAAATCTGCAGTGAAACACAATCACCAAGTGCCTCTAGATGCAATCACTCAAGCAATGCACTTGGATTCACTCCTAATCTCACAAAGATAACAAATCAATGATGGAGATGAGTGGGAGGGCTTTGGCTAAGCTCACAAGGTTGCTATGTCAATGCAAATGGCCAAGAGAATGAGCTAGAGCCGGTCATGGGGCTTAAATAGAGGCTCCCTCAAAATAGAGCCGTTAGGTCACATAAGCAACCATTGGACTCACTGGCACGGGGCCGTCAAACCATCCGATGCTCGGTCCGACGCCCTGTCGCGTCCACTCTTGCGCTACCACGTGTCCCAGTCAAACGAGTCGACCATTGCCGCCAATGGTCAAGCAGTCCTGCGCTGAATAACCATGGTCGGACGCACCGTCGGACTCCACACAGGCAGGGTCCAACGCGGTCCAGTAAGGTCCAGAGAGCACAAAACCGGTCGGACTCCGGTCCGACGCCCACCGTCGGACCCAGGCGGGAGTCCGATGTCACCTTCTCTCCACTCGCGTGTTAGGGTCAGCCGTTGGACCAAGCCAGAGGCTGGTCCGATGCTGAGTCCAACGTGAAGACCTCGCTCTCGGTCTTTGATCAGAGGCGCTGGGGGACCGTCGGACCCAGGGTCAACCTAGTCCAACGCCCTGGATAACCAGGGTCCGATGCCCTGTTTTCACTCCTTTTGATCTCCAACTTCACCACCCTTGCTTAAATGTGCCAACCACCAAGTGTACCACCTTGTGCATATGTGTTAGCATATTTTCACAAACATTTTCAAGGGTGTTAGCACTCACTAGAATCTAAATGCATATGCGGAGTTAGAACATCTAGTGGCACTTTGATAACCGTATTTCATGATGAGTTTCACCCCTCTTAATAGTACGTCTATCTATCCTAAATGTGATTACACTCGCTAAGTGTCTCGATCACCAAACCAAAAAGCTTCTATCAAGATTCACCTTTGCCTTGAGCTTTTAGTTTTTCTCTTTCTTCTTTTCCAAGTCCGTGCACTTGATCACCATGGCCATCACCACCATCAACATGATCTTCATTGGCTCCATCACTTGGAATGTCCTTCCCTATTCTCATGATCACTAGAGCTAGTAGGTTAGCACATAGGTTTTCATCAATTCACCAAAACCAAACTAGAGCTTTCAATCTCTCCCTTTTTGGTAATTAATGACAACCCTTTCACAAAGATATGAATTGAAATTCAATTGAATCCATGTTGCATGCCCAAGCATATTTACCATGTGTAAAAGGATTTGGACAAGTTTCATGAACCCAGTTGGTAGCATTAGCTCTCCCTACATATGTGCTAAGAGTTTGGATTGAACCTTGCATATATGCATGAATTTGAGTTGTGGGAGAGTAATGTCTACCAAATGATGCAAAAGTATAAGAGATGGACCTTTGAAGCGTGATACCAATCGGAGTGCACCAAATATACCATCCTTAGCACCATGATTAGTTAGATGCCACTTAGAATTACTTGCAAAACACAAACACTAGATACCTCGTGAGATCAACATTATAAGCAAGGCTCTAGCACCACTTGTAAAAGCAAAGCAAGTAAGCAAGGCATATCTAACTATCACCTATGCATGCTAGTTTTTCATTTCATCATTCAAACCTACAACTAGCATACACCACATAAGCATGGAATCATAATTTAAAACTTGTGCCATGCAAGCAAACATATGAAATACACATTCAAATGCATCAATCAAGTTTATGAGCTTGCTCCCCCTACTTATGTGCTTAAATTTAATTGATCCCCTTACTTTTATATTTCTCCCCCTATGTCAAAGTTTTCCCCCTTTGTCATCTTATTTGTATCTTTGTGCTTCTCCCCCTTTGTCATCAATGACCACAAATGTTCAATTTTAGATAAGTTAAGATTATCAATGTCAATCAATGGGGTGAGGATTATTTTCCCAAATTTGGTTCAATCTAGATTACTTGCCAAAGATATTTAACTCGGTTTGATCCAAGGACAAGCTTCCTCACACCTCATTTCAAGGGTTATCTTATATCATGTTGAGTTAAACACTTATAGCTCATTTTCTAGATCAAACACTAGGTTCATAAGCCCACAAACATGCCATATGCTACCACTAGATCATATCAAGCATAGAAGCAATAGTGGTACCATACAAGCATTTGATTCATTTGATTTTCATAAATGAGCCTATAAAACATGAGGAATGACTAGATGCACTAAACATGTCGTTAGCAAAGGATGTATGCATGCCAATCAACTTTTACCTTGGATTGCTCGAAGGAGATGCATGTCATATAAGTGGGGGGGTGCATCAACACATATTTGAGAAATCCAATATGTTCAACTCATTACTTAGCTTGCAAAACCTCTTCTCATCCAATGGCTTGGTGAATATGTCGGCAAGTTAATCTTTGGTGCCTACACTCTCAATGCAAATGTCCCCTTTTTGTTGATGATCTCTTATGAAATGGTGGCAGACATCAATGTGCTTTGTTCTTGCATGTTGAACCGAATTGTTGGTTAGCTTGATTGCACTCTCATTGTCACATAGCAATGGCACTTTCTTGAATTTGATTCCAAAATCATTCAAGGTGGCCTTCATCCAAAGAATTTATACACAACAACTAATGACGGATATGTATTCGGCTTCGGCGATTGATAATACAATACTATTTTACTTCTTTGATGATCATGAAACAAGTGATCTTCCCAATAGTTGACTAGTGCCCAAAGTGCTCTTTCTTTCAACCTTGCATCCCACATAATCAGAGTTGGAATATTCAACTAGCTCAAACTTTGCTCCTTTCGGATACCATAAACCAATATTTTACGTATGCTTCAAGTACATCAATATTCTATTTGTAGCCTTCAAATGACTTTCTTTTGGTGAGGCTTGGAATCTTGTACACATGCACACACTAAACATGACATTCGGCCTTGATACGGTCACATAGAGTAGGCTTCCAATCATAGACCGATATAATTTTTGATCTACCATGTTGCCACTTGCATCACTATCCAAATTGCCATTTGTTCCCATTGGTGTACTAATGGCCTTGCTTCATTCATGCCAAACTTCTTGAGTATGTCTTTGATGTACTTGCCTTGACTCACAAATGTACCATTCTTCAATTGCTTGATTTGAAGTCCAAGGAAGTAACTTAACTCTCCAATCATTGATATCTCAAACTCATTAGCCATCATCTTCCCAAACTCTTCACAAAAGTCTTAATTGTTTGATCCAAATATGATGTCATCAACATAGATTTGCAACACAAACAAATTCTTTCCAATCTTCTTGGTAAAAAGAGTGGTCTCAACCTTGCCCATCATGAACCCTTTAGAGAGGAGAAAGTCCCTCAACCTCTCGTACCATGCTCTAGGTGCTTGCTTCAAGCTATATAATGCCTTCTTCAACTTGTAAACATGGTTGGGTTTCTTATTATCTTCAAAACCGGAAGGTTACTCAACATATACTTCTTTATTGATGTAGCCATTGAGAAATGCACTCTTGACATCCATTTGATAGAGCTTGATGTTGTGGGCACAAGCATAGGCTAGCAAGATTTTAATTACTTCCAATCTAACAACCGAGGCATATATTTCTCCAAAGTTAAGACATTCAACTTGTGTATAGCCTTATGCTACCAATCTTGCTTTGTTCCTTAGTACTATCCCATCTTGATCTTGCTTGTTTTTATAGATCCATTTGGTTCTAATCACATTGTGGTTCTTTGGTCTTTCAACTAACTCCCATACTTGATTTCTTGTGAAGTTGTTCAATTCTTCATGCATAGCATTCACCCAATCAACATCCATCAATGCTTCTTCTATCTTCTTTGGTTCAATGGATGACACAAATGAGAACTGTTCACAAAATGATGCTAATCTTGATCTTGTTTGTACACCTCTTGAGATATCACCAATAATAGTGTCCAATGGATGATCTATAGCAATATTGGTTGGTTGGAGTATTGGAACATTGTTGCTTGTACTTGCTTGCTCATTGGATTGAGATGATGTACTAGCCACTTGATCTTGCATATTATCATGAGAGTCACTTGAACTTGCTTGATTTGTATCATCTTGCACATTTGAGTTAGAGAGCACTTGCACTTGATCATCTTCTTCATCAATCACTTGCCTAGGTCTCAATTCACCAACATCCATGTTCTTCATGGCATTTGAAAGTTGAATGCCTCTAACATCTTCAAGATTTTCATTCTCATCTTGAAAACATTTGGTTTCATCAAATTCAACATCATGTACTTCCTCAAGAGTACCACTTGCCAAATTCCAAACTCTATATGCTTTGCTAGTGGTTGAGTATCCAAGCAAGAATCCTTCATCACATTTCTTGTCAAACTTGCTCAATCTAGTGTCTTTCTTCAATATATAACATTTACAACCAAAGACCCAAAAATATGCAATGTTGGGCTTTCTACCATTCAATAGCTCATATGGTGTCTTCTCCTTCAAGGTATGACAATAGAGGCGGTTGCTACAATAACAAGTCATGTTGATTGCTTCAGCCCAAAAGGATTGACTCACATTGTACTCACTAAGCATAGACCTTGCCATATCAATAAGTGTTCTATTCTTTCTCTCAATAAGGTCATTTGATTGTGGAGTGTAGGAGTGTACTTGGCCGAGAATTGATGTCTAATTCCAAAGTCATCACACAACTCATCAATTCTTGTGTTCTTGAACTCACTACCATTGTCACTTCTAACGCTCTTGATGGTTGTTTCAAATTCATTGTGTATGCCCTTGACAGATGATTTGAGTGTTGCAAACACATCGCTCTTGTCCACTAGAAAGAATACCCAAGTGTATCTTGTATAGTCATCCACTATCACAAAGCCATATTTATTTCCACTAATGCTAGTGTATTGTGTTAGCCCAAATAAGTTCATGTGCAATAACTCAAATGCCTTGCTAGTGCTCATTATGCTCTTCTTAGGATGGGTGTTTCTAACTTGTTTGCCGGCTTAATAAGAGCTACAAAGCTTATCCTTCTCAAACACAATATCTTTCAAGCCTCTAACCAAGTCATGCTTAACCAATCTATTCAATTATTTCATTCCAACATGACCAAGCCTTCTATGCCATAACCAACCCATACTAGACTTAGTGAACAAGCATGTTAACAATTGAGCTTCACTAGCATTGAAATCAACCAAGTATAGATTCTCATATCTAAATCCTTTGAAGATCAAATTAGAGCCATCTATACTTATGATATCTACATCATCTATACCAAATATGCATTTGAATCCAAGATCACACAATTGAGCCACGGATGGCAAATTGAAGTTCAAACTCTCAACTAGCAACACATTAGAAATGCTCATGTCATTGGATATTGCAATCTTACCAAGCCCTTTGACCTTGCCTTTGCTATTGTCACTAAATGTGATACTATCATAACCATCATTGCCATTTGTGTTGATTGAGCTGAACATTCTTGCATCAACGCTCATGTGTTGAGTGCACCCACTATCAAGAACCCAATGCCTTCCTCTAGCTTTATAATTGACCTATAAAAAAAGATTAATTCTTTTTAGGTACCCAAACTTGCTTAGGTCCTTAAAGGTTAGTTACTAAGCTCTTTGGTACCAAAATGGCTTTCTTCTTTGAGCCCATCCATGGTGCACTAATGAACTTAGCCTTCACACCATTAGTACCCTTGGTAAGCACATAGAGGGATTCAAGCTTAATCGAGGATACTTTGGCTTGTGATTTCTTATTCATGAATTTTTGCTCTATGTGACCAACTTGCTTACAACTAGTGCAAAACCGACCATTGTTCTTCATAAAACTAGTCTTGTGAGGAGCAAAGACCGCCTTGCCTTTCTTGGGGGTATAGCCCAATCCCTCTTTCTAGAGAAAAGCTCTTTGACTACCCAAGCACATAAGCAAGCGGTCCTCTCCACCATAGGTTTTGCCTAAGGCAAGAGTGAACTCATTTATCTCCTTCTTGAGGGTCTCATTCTCAACCATTAGTGAGGCATTACAAGTAAAATCATCATTACTAGATGAGCTAGAAGTGGAAGTGCTACAAGAAGGGTTAGTGGGAGCAACAATGATAGGCTTATAGAGTGAACTCCGTCAGCGTTGATGATCTATGAGATCGATCCGACCATGAAGATATGGCTGGGCTATGGGAGGGACGAAGAGCCTGCGGAAAAAGCCATCTTGTTCGACAAGGAAACAACACTCACTCCCCTATCTGGCACGCCAACTGTCGACAGAATATCATCGGCAGTCCTCCAAGGGGTATCCCACGAAGGTAGATTGATCGGCAGAGAGGTGTGTGATCAAGAACAAGAAAGCAACAGAGACACGAGTTAGACAGGTTTAGGCCGTCAGTATGACGTAATACCCTACTCATGTGGTCTGTTGGTTTGTATTAACTATCATATGATATTGCGTGAGTTTGGAGGGGGTCTCTGCCCACCTTATATACTCTGGGGGGCAGGGTTACAAGTCGGTTAGATCTGAGAGATAACCAAAAAGTAATAATAGATTACAGGAATCATGAGATCATATGTATCCTAACAGATCTCGTAGTATCTTCAGGATATCTTCCTGGTGTCTTGCGGGCGGCGCCAAGCAGAGTCATGCCCCGCAAGACTTCGTCTTGTGGGCTGGGCCGCCCCTGGGGGCGCATCCCATGTGGTCTGCCGTGGGTATCTAGGGTCGTACCCCCCACAGCTTCACTAGCATTAAAATCAACTAAGTATAGATTCTCATATCCAAAGCCTTTGAAGATCAAATTAGAGCCATCTACACTTATGATCTCTACATCATCTACCCCAAATATGCATTTATATCGAAGATCACACAATTGAGTCACGAATAGCAAATTGAAGTTCAAACTCTCAACTAGCAACACATTGGAAATGCTCATGTCATTGGATATTGCAATCTTACCAAGCCCTTTGACCTTGCCTTTGCCATTGTCACCAAATGTGATACTATCATAACCATCATTGCCATTTGTGTTGATTGAGTTGAACAGTCTTGCATCAGTGGTCATGTGTTGAGTGCACCCACTATCAAGAACCCAATGCCTTCCTCTAGCTTTGTAATTGACCTATAAAACAAGATCAATTCTTTTTAGATACCCAAACTTGCTTGGGTCCTTGAAGGTTAGTTACTAAGCTCTTTGGTACCCAAATGGCTTTCTTATTTGAGCCCATCCATGGTGCACCAATGAACTTAGCCTTCACATCATTAGTACCCTTGGTAAGCACATAGAAGGAATCAAGCTTAATCGAGGATACTTAGGCTTGTGATTTCTTGTTCATGAATTTTTGCTCTATGTGACCAATTTACTTGCAACTAGTGCAAAACTGATCATTGTTCTTCACAAAACTAGTCTTGTGAGGAGCAAAGACCGCCTTGCCTTTCTTGGGGGTATAGCCCAATCCCTCTTTATAGAGAGAAGCTCTTTGACTACCCAAGCATATAAGCAAGCGGTCCTCTCCACCATAGGCTTTGCCTAAGGCAAGAGTGAACTCATTTACCTCCTTCTTGAGGGTCTCATTCTTAACCATTAGTGAGGCATTACAAGTGAAACCATCATTACTAGATGAGCTAGAAGTGGAAGTTCTACAAGAAGGGTTAGTGGGAGCAACAATGATAGGTTTATAGAAAGATTCATCAATTATGTCACAAGTTAAGCCCACATCACATGTTACAACATGCTCCTTCACATTTTGCTCATCAAGTAGAGAGGAATGAGCTTTTTCAAGCTTCTTGTGAGCCTTGCTAAGCTTCTCATGGGCTTCCTCTAGCCTCTCATGAGATGCATTAAGCTCATCAAAGGCTTGCTTAAGGGCTTTTAGTTCCTTACGCAAGCTTTTGTATTCCCTTCTTTTAATGTCAAAATGTTCCTTAGCATCATCTAACATGTAAAGTAGTTCATACTTAGTTGGTTCATCATCATCGTCACTATCATTTTCATTTTTATCATGTTCCTCATCATCACACTCATCATCGGATTGTACCTTAGTGGCCTTAGCCATGAAGCATATCGATGGAGTGTCGAAGAGAGAAGGCTTCTCATGTATGGCAATGCTTGCAAGAGCCTTCTTCTTGGTTGTCTTGTCATCATCACTATCATCATCATCACTTAAGGAAGCATCACTGTCCCAAGTGACCACATATGAATCACCCTTCTTTTTCTTCTTGAAGGTCATCTTGTCCTTCTTCTCTTTCTTTTCCTTCTTGTCCTTCTTCTTGCTCTTCTTGTCATCATCATCATTGTCGCTATTGTATGGCCATTGAGCAACAAGATGATCCTTGCTTCCACACTTGAAGCATCTTCTTGATTCTTCCTTGCTCTTGAATGTCAACAGAATATCGTCGGCAGTCCTCTGAGGGGTATCCCATGAAGGTAGATTGATCGGCAGAGATGCGTGTGATCAAGAACAAGAAAGCAACAGAGACACATGAGTTAGACAGGTTCAGGCCGTCAGTATGACGTAATACCCTACTCCTATGCTCTGTTAGTTTGTATTAGCTATCGTATGATATTGCGTGAGTTTCGAGGGGGTCCCTACTCGCCTTATATACTCTAGGGGGCAGGGTTACAAGTCGGTTAGATCTGAGAGATAACCGAAAAGTAATAACAGATTACAGGAATCATGGGATCATACGTATCCTAATAGATCCCATAGTATCTTCAGGATATCTTCCTGGTGTCTTGCGGGGGGCGCCGAGCAGAGTCGTGCCCCATAAGGCTTCATCTAGTGGGCTAGGCCGCCGCTGGGGGCGCAGCCCATGTGGTCTGATGTGGGTATTTGGGGTCGTACCCCCCACAACTAGTCCCTGAGCGCCTTGTACCCGTTGTGCAACATCGTCTTGAGCTTGTCCGAGCAGGTGCGAACAAAGCTGAGCAGTCAAACTCATGGTCCGACCACCGTGATGAGTTGCCGAGCAGTTGTGAGCAGTTGCCGAGACACGTGTACCGTCACCGAGCAGCGTGAACCATAGCCGAGCAGCATACACCGTAGCCGAGCAGCATAACCCAAGTACGGCTTGCCATAAGGGTGTAAGGAGCTCAAGTTCATAATCGAAAATTTCTTCGTAGTGGACCAAGTGTGCCCACTTAGAGTCCGACCACGAGAAAAGGAGATAGTCTTCTTCAGCTTCAAGAGGTATGGAGTCTTCTAGAATAAAGCAAACACATTCACCATGCGGTGAAGTGTGCCCACTTAGTCCCCAAGCCTGACAGTAGATGACGTAGTCATGTGGTGCTAGGGTCCAAAGTAGAAGAAAAGTAGAAAACCAGCCGAGTAAGCAACCAGTCCCTGAGTGGAGCCTTGAAAGAAAAACGCACATTCATCGCAAGGTGAAGTGCGCCCACTTAGTCCCCGAGCCTGACAGTAGATGACGTAGTCATGTGGTGCCAGGGTCAGAAACAGCAGTCAATAGAAGAAAGTCCTTAGCGTGGTGAAGAACCAAGTCGTAGTGATGTAGTCCCCGAGCCACTAGCGTAGACTATCGGAGAAATCCATCCATGGAGAATAAGCCAGAGTAATGGCTGTACAGTAAACGGTTACTAAACCCCAATTAATGGCGGAGAAGTCAGCGATTATTTGGTGAGTAGAAACAGATAGCGGCGATAAATGGGCGACACGGGCGGCAGTTGCGCAAAAACCTAGGTAACGGCCCATTAAGCCGCGTCGGAGAATTTGGAGAGGCGCAAATCGTGAGAACGGTTTCCCAAAAACCCTCGAATGCGAAAGGGTGGGGAAAGTGCTTTATAATTGTGCCACCACATCCCACGTTCCCACCTTTACCACTTTGCCATTTCATCTTCCTCCTCAGCTCTCGCATTTCCAGATTCGCATCCACACTTGCTTTAGTGGCCAAACCCTAATCAGATCTGAGAGATGGCGTCGAAGAAGGGGGCTACGAAACCGAAGAAGACAAGCCCCAAGAAGGCGAGCACCGAAGCCCGGCGTGATGAAGAATGGGTGGAGTCACGGACGGGAGAGGCGGAGCTCAACAGATTGGTGGAGGCGGGCATCCTTCCTGACAGCGCTACCGTCGGATGGTGGTCGGCCCTCGATGAGCCCTTCTCGATGCCTCATACCGATGAAGTGGTTGTATTTGAGGATTATTTCTGGCGTGGGTTGGGATTTCCTGTTCATCCATTCCTGAGGGATTTGTTGGAGCTCTGGGTGGTTAGTCCGTGCAATCTCCACCTAAATACCATTTTGCATATATCTATCTTTATCTATTTCTGTGAGGCGTATCTGGGAATCCTTCCCCACTTCAACCTCTTCTGTCACCTATTCTAGCTGAAGAAGAGAGGCAACGATGGTTCCAAGGTGGTCGGCGGAGTGTATCTTCAGCTTCGCAATGGAATGGCGGGCGAGTACCTTACTGTGCCGCTAAACATGTCGTTGAAGGGGTGGAACGCTAGGTGGTTCTACATGAAGCAGAGCCACCCTGCCGTCCGCTACGACGCCGACCACATCCTAGAGAGCCAGAAAAGCTGGTCGGAGATGCCGAGCAACGCCGATATGGAGCAAGTGAGGGAACTTCTCGACCTTATTAAGGGAGTGAAGACCAACAGTGGACTGGTGGCGGCGAGCTTCATTAATCGCCGCATCCAGCCCTACAAGGAGAGGGCCCATGCGCCTTTGATTTCAAGGGGGACACCGATGGCACCCAGGAGAGGTCGGAGCTGTTGTCGAGGGACGTTGTTCAGGAGCAGGCCGCAGAGCTATTCACTCTGTTTGCCTCGTTTAACTTGCCAAAGCAGACGAAGCCCTTTCACTACAAGAATCTACCTCCTCAGGTAAATATCCAAACCAGTCGCCCCTGATGCTTTTTATCCACGGCTGTTGAATAGCAGTGCACTGATTTACTTATGCAAAGATCCATTCACAGGAACGGGCGGTGTACTTCTTGGGCATGCCGAGGGGCGATTGGCCGCTGACAGTGGACGCTCGACCATCGGCTCGGCCTGAGGAAAGCGGCGTCGGCGCCTCGTCGGAGTCCGGAGACACGGACACTGGTCAAATGAAGAGTTCTCCCCTGGTGTAGAAGAAAGTCAGGGGGAAGCGGGCAGTGGCAGATGAGCCAGCCCTGAAGAAGAGAAAAATGACGGGTGCCGGTTTCCGCAAGCCGGGCAGCATCTCGCTTGGCGGTGACCAGACAGCTCGGACGCCGAGCACCGTAATGTCTGAGTGGTTGGATGATGACGTAGTTCCAGTGGCTCCTCCACCGAGCACGAAGGCATCTTCACGCAGCACGTGCGTGGAGGATCAATCGAGGGGAGGTGAAGAAGTCCCCGAGCAGCGAACAAAGGGAGTCCCCACGCAACAGGCAACGGGAGTCCCCGAGCCGGCGGCGAAAGGAGTCCTCAAGAAGGCAGCGAGGGAAGTCCCTAAGCAGCAGGTGAGGGAGAGGCCGATGATGGAGACTGCAAGGTCTCCAACCCAGAGAGCGGAAGTCAACCCTACGACCACGCCTGGGGGCTTGGTTAGGTAGCGTCGGTTCAAGAAATTGTACCGGCAGACCAAACCATAAGTATCCTTGCCTTGGAGTTACTTTGCTATCGTTTCTTATCTTGTTTGGCGACTGACGAGCTGATCTGATGCAGTGCGAGGCATGCGGAGGATCTGACCCCGCCCGTCCAGACTGATGAGCAGCCAAGGGCTGGTTCCGGGGCAGAGGCAATGCCGATGGCTCTCGCTGAGGAGTCCCTGGGTGCACAGCAGCCGGTGGATGAACCAACCGCCACAACTGGTGGACTTGGTGGTGGCGAGAGATCAGCGTCGGCGGCGGACGGGTCGACGACGGTGCCCGTGACCACGGCGGAAGCCGTTGGGGCTGCAGGAGCTGAAGCTGGAGTTGCCGGCGATGCGCTAGAATATGGAGTGGAGAAGCCTACGGTGCTAGAGGAGCAGACGGTGCTCCCCGAGGCGTCGGAGGGTATGGTTGGACCCGCTATCCAGCCACCGAGCCCCCAGGTGGTGCCTCCAGCTGCAACAGAGGAAGACGAGGTGGAGGAGATCGAGCGTAATGAGCCTCGAACCCAAGCTGTCTGAATCCTTTGAAAGCGCAGCTATGAGGTGGTGAATCTTGAAGAGGAGAACACCACCAGGGAGCTCAGGAGACTGGAGACCACCCTTGCTGGGGTGATGAAGTAGATCAAGGTCAGTACTGCGTCTAGAGTGCTCGTCTTTGATGATGGAGATCAGAGTTCGTCACTGTCATTGTGCATTTGTAGGGGATAACTCGGACTGCCGAGCAGCGGCACCAGCTGATAAAGAGGATGGAGCCCCTCGCCGAGGAGAATGAAAAACTCAAAGAGGCGATGAACCTTATGGAGAGAAACATCCAGAGGGCTCGACGCGAGTGAGACCTTGCTGAGTCCAACGCGCGAGACCTGGAATACCAGAAGGGCGTCCAATCTGTGCAGTTGGCGGCTGCGTCCGAGCAGCTGCGGGTCAAATCTGAGCAGCTGGCGAGTGCTTCCATGCAACTAGAG
Source organism: Miscanthus lutarioriparius (assembly GCA_904845875.1). Classification (NCBI taxonomy): domain Eukaryota; kingdom Viridiplantae; phylum Streptophyta; class Magnoliopsida; order Poales; family Poaceae; genus Miscanthus; species Miscanthus lutarioriparius. Next base: position 126,257,018 of record CAJGYO010000010.1, read on the forward strand.
CAAAAGACTGAGCAACTCAGAAGCATATCCGAGCAGAAAGCAGGTATGGCGTATCATCAAATGTACTTTGCATAGTTGAATTGCCATATTGTTGGTGATGAATGTTGTGCTTATTGAGCAAGAAATGGAGCTTGGCTAGATGCGCCAGGCCATCGAGCAACTCTGAGAGGAGAAAAAGGAGTCAGAGCGAGCAGACAAACTGGCCGGGGAGCTGAAAGGTGAATACTTCTTGGTCAGAGTTACTGTTGAAATAGTTTTCTTGTTTGATGGAACCTTGTGATACTTGCAGGCTACCATCATAAAGCCAAGGCACAGTTTGATGTGCTGGTGCAGGAGGCCAGGACCCAAAGGGACAACTTCGACACCGTAGTCGCCGCAGTTAAACCGGTGCTCGACTACGTTGACCTGGAGGCGGCTCTTCAGCCCGACGGCAGGCGGCAATGTTCGGACACCATCATCTAGAGGCGCAAGGCGACATGGAGAACTTCAAGAGCTTCAACCACGACGCCATTGTATCCACCACTACCCACGCCCTTGCGGCGGTTTGGTTCCACTATCCAACCTTTGACCTTCAGGCGATAGGGGGCGGATTCACCAAAGGGATGGGCAAGGTGGAGCACTAGCAGCTGGAGGATGAGGTGGAGGACGCGGCGAACAAGCTGGCTGGTGACATCGACCTATTCGGCGAGACAGATGGCGATGGTGAAGCTCAGTGATCTGCTCGGAGGATATCATCTGTAACATCTAGATGGGGTAGTTAGAACACGTGAGAGCGCAAAAAACATTTATGTATGTGTATAAATGTTATAAGGTGCATGTTTAAGCAGTTTGCTAGTATTTCGGTGAAAAAATCTTCATAGTTTTAACCATAACGCAATTATATGAGTAGCGTCCGAGTAGTTAGTTCACTACTAAACCCTATGGCCTCGGCTAGCCCATAGTCCATAACGTCGAGCGAGGAGCCCGTGCACGTGTAGGAGGAATGGGCGTGACCAAGGAACCGCAGCCGACCACCCATAATGCAGAGCGTGGAGCCCGTGGCACGTGTAGGGAGAGATCGGAGACTGGGTCTTCTCCACAGAGAATAGAACGGAACGTGTGCTGCTCGGTGGTTGTTGTTGAAATAACTTGGAGATATATGCGGTATTAGTGGCGTCTGAGTAGTTAGTTCTCTACTGTGCTCTTGGCCTTGGCTAGCCCATAGTCCATAACGTCGAGCGCGGAGCCCGTGCACATGTAGGAGGAACAGGCATGACCGAGGAACCGCAGCCGACCACCCATAACGCGGAGCGCGGAGCCCGTAGCACATGTACGGAGAGATCAGAGACTGGGACTTCTCCATAGAGCACATACCAAGACATATGCTGCTCGGCAGTCGGTGAAATATCTTGGAGATTTGGAGAAACGTGATCGGCGACTTGGAGAAACCTGTTCGGTGAAAAAACATTGGAGAGTTAGAGAAACATGTTCGGTGATTTAGAGAAACCTGTTCGGTGAAAAACGTTGGAGAGTTGGAGAAACGTGTTCGGCGATTTGGATAAACCTATTCGGCGAAAAATGTTGGAGAGTTGGAGAAACGTGTTCGGCGATTTGGAGAAACGTGTTCGGTGAAAAATGTTGGAGAGTTGGAGAAACGTGGCAGAGCGGTTATGGCGATTTCGTATTGGAGTTCGTTATGGAGTAGCTTAGAGCTCGGCATCCGTAAGTGGAGATTAAACCATAATGGAGAAATAATGGAGACAAATTATGGCGACTAAAAACTTTATTCATCATGGAGTGGAAATACATATCCGGAGCGTTTCAAGGATAGAAACGTATAAGGTGCTCGATGTGCCAAGAGTTGGGGACATCGATTCTGTCTAAGTCACATAGGCGATAAGACCCTGGTCGGGTAACCTCCTTGATGACATAAGGCCCTTCCCAGGGGGAGGAGAGCTTGTGCATCCCATCAGTTTTTTGTTTTCTATGGAGAATGAGGTCGCCAACAGTAAATGAACGACCTTTGATGTTACGGTTGTAATACCTCCGCAAGCCTTCTAGATATTTGGCTGTGCAGACGCAGGTGATTAGGTGTTTTTCCTCGGCCCTGTCGATGTCCTCTGTCCGAACAGCTGTGACTTGCTCTTCATCATAGTTTTCCACCCTAGGTGCTCGGAAGGCAATATCCACTGGTAGTATGGCTTCTGAGCCATAGACCAAGAAATATGGAAACACACCGGTGCTACGACTAGCTTGAGTGCGTAGTCCCTAGACCACAGCTGGTAGCTCCTTGAGCTATCTGTCCAGATGCTTTTCTTCTTTCTGATATAGCCTCTTTTTGAGGGCATCAAGGATTATGCTATTCACCCGTTCGACCTGGCCGTTGGCTCTAGGATGGGCAACAGAGACGTATTTGACGGAGATGCACCAGTCTTCGCAGAAGTCCCACAAGTGATGGCCAGTAAATATAGTTCCGAGGTCGGTGATAATGCTGTTCGAGAGACCGAATATGTGGATGATATCTTCGAAGAGCTCGACTTCTTTCTTTGTAGTAGCTGAAACAAGCGGTTTGTACTCGATCCACTTGGAGAACTTATCAATGGCGACGTACACATACCAAAAACCACCTGGCGCTGGCTTGAAAGGCCCGATCATGTCCAGTCCCTAGCATGCGAAGGGCCTAGAAGCTGGGATGGTCTACAGTTCTTGTGCCGGTATATGTATTTGCTTGGCGAAAAATTAGCATCCTTCACAGCGTCAGACGAGGTCTTCTGCATCGGAGATGGCCGTGGGCCAGTAAAAACCAGCTCGGAAAGCTTTGCCGACCAGGCTTCTCGTAGCCGCATGATTGCCGCAGGAACCGGTGTGAATTTCAAGAAGTAGCTTCACTCCTTGGGTGATGCATTTCTGTAGTATCCCTTCCTTGGCACTTTTCCTCATCAAGTTGCCGTCTACCAGCACGTAATGCTTGCTTTGGTGAATTAGGCATTCGGTTTCGGTCTTGTCGGTGGGTACTTCAGCGCTGGTGAGGTACTTGATGAACTGCTCCCTCCAATCGGCGACCGGCGAAGGTACCGTAAGTACCAACTGCTCGGCAGGGGGAATCTCTTCAACTTCCTTCTCTTCCTTAATGGATGGCACCAAAAGATCTTGAATGAAGACCCCAGGCAGAACCATGGCGCGAGAAGAACCTATCTTGGATAGCTGGTCAGTGAGCTGATTTTGATCTCGTACAACGTGGTGGTACTCAATACCATAGAACTTCCCTTCAAGCTTCCTAATTTTGGCGCAGTATGCGTCCATCTTCTCGCTGGAACAGGACCAGTCTTTGTTGAGCTGGTTGATGACTAGCGTAGAGTCCCTGTAGACCATGAGGCGCTTGACACTAAGCTCGATGGCTATACGGAGACCATGGAGACACGCTTCGTATTCGGCGGTGTTGTTGGAGGCCGGAAAGTGTATCCGGAGAACATACCGGAGCTTATCCTTGGTTGGCGTAATGAACAGAATGCCCGCACCAGCACCGTTGATGTTGAGAGCGCCGTCAAAGTACATCACCCAGTGCTCGGGGCAAGTAGCGGCGATGGGTTCTTGGATCTCGGTCCACTTAGCGATGAAATCAGCGAGCGCCTGTGACTTGATGGTAGGTCTGCTTCTGAATTCGATGGAGTAAGTGCCGAGCTCAACAACCCACTTAATGATGCGGCAGTTGGCCTCTTTGTTGCGGAGAATGTCCCCCAGAGGGAACTCGGTGACCACGGTGATCTTGTAGTACTCGAAGTAATGATGGAGCTTGCGCGACGTAATCAGGATGACGTATAATAGCTTCTAAACTTGAGGATAACGAGTCTTGGGCTCATTAAGGACCTCGCTGATGAAGTAGACCGGGCGCTGTACCTTATAGGCATGTCTGGCTTCCTCGCGTTCGACGACGATAGCTGTGCTAACGACGCGGGAAGTGGCAACGATGTATATCAGGAGAGTTTCGTCTGGCCGAGGTACCATCATGATCGAAGGCTTTGTTAGGAAGAACTTGAGCTGCTCGAAAGCTGTGTCTGCTTCTTCCGACTAGCAAAAGCGCTCGGAGGCCTTGAGGAGCTTGAAGAATGGTAGCCCTTTTTTGCCGAGGCACGATATGAAGCGGCTTAAAGCAGCCATGCATCCTATAAGTTTCTGTATATCCTTGACTCATGTTGGCCATTTCATGTTGGTAATGGCGGAGACCTTGTCATGGTTGGGTTCGATGCCACGAGCACTGATGATGTAGCCCAGTAGTATACCGGATGGAACTCCAAAGATGCACTTTGAAGGGTTCAGCTTCCATCGGTACTTGTTCAGGTTGGTGAAAGTTTCCTCGAGGTCGGCGATAAGATTGCCAGCGGTCTTGGACTTGACGACCACATCGTCGATGTAAGCTTTGACGTTGCGGCCGATCTGTTGGTCAAGGCACATCTGAATGGCCCTTTGGTATGTCGCCCCAGTGTTCTTGAGTTTGAAGGACATGGTGGTGTAGCAGTACGCACTGAAAGGCATGATGAACGACGTCTTGATCTGGTCTTCTTCCCTGAGGGAGATCTGGTGATAACCGGAGTAACAATCGAGGGAGGAGAGCAGTTCGCATCCGGCGGTGGAGTCTACAACCTCGTCTATCCGAGGCAAACCGAAGGGGTCCTTAGGGCAGTGTTTGTTAAGATCAGTGTAATCATTGCACATTCTCCATTCTTAATTCTTTTTTTGAATGAGAACAGGGTTTGCTAACCACTCAGGATGATACACTTCTTTTATGAATCTGGCAGCTAGGAGCCGTTTTATTTCTACCCTAATAGCCTCCTTCTTGTTTGGCGTGAATCAGCGGAGTTTCTGCTTGATCGATTTGGTGGTCGACGAGACATTCAAGGAGTGCTCGATCTTCTCCCGTGGTACCCCTGGCATGTCTGTGGGTTTCCAAGCAAACACATCGGCATTGGCACGTAGGAACGAGACGAGCACACTTTCCTATTTAGGGTCGAGGTGAGCCCCAATCTTCACGGTCTTGGAGGGGTCATCGAGGCCGAGGCCGACCTCCTTGACTTCCTTGGACTTGGCGGAGGCACGAGGAGGCTCGAGCTCGGGGATCTCCATGTCTTCGGCGGGCACCGTCTTGGCTTCGGTGACCACGCTGGCCATCTAGATGGAGAGGTCGGTGGCTTCGGCAAGGGCGAAACTCTCTGTCTCGCAGGCATAGGCGATGGAGAGGTTGGCCTGTAGGGCCAGGACTCCTGTAGGCGAATGCATCTTCAGCACCAGATAGGCGTAGTGCGGTACAGCCATGAACTTGGCCAGAGCTGGCCGACCAAGTATAGCGTGGTAGGCGGTGTTGAAGTCGACGACGTAGAAGTTGATATGCTCGACGCGGTAGTTGCTTGTCGTGCCAAACTGTACTGGTAGGGTGATCTCTCCAAGTGGTTTGGATGTCCTGCCAGGTACCACACCCTAGAAGGAGGAGTCTGAGGGTGTGAGATCTGTTATCCTGAGGCCCAACTCCTTTAGGGCTCTGGCGAAGAGGAGATTCAAAGCGCTCCCACCATCGACGAGCACTTTTCTAAAGATCACCCTCTGGATGGTTGCATCGAGGACAAGGGGGAAACACCCAATGTAGGGGATGTCTGCCAACTGGCCGGCCCTGTTGAAAGTGATGGGGACCTCAGACCATGGGCGATAGCTGGGGTCGGCAGCGGTGTCTTCTGTAGTGATGGCGAGCACCCACCGAGCGGCGAGCTTCCGTTCTCTTCTGCTTTTGGTGGAGGCAAGGCCCCCCGAAGATGGTGGCGACCACCTTATCATGATCCTAGAAGGCATTGTTGTTGCCCCCAGGTGGTTGGCGACCTCCTGCTCCGTCGTTGGTGTCGTCGTCCAGCTTCTTGTCCTAGAACTCTTTAGCCAAGCCAAGGTAATCCTTCATCTTGTGCCTAGTGTTCTTGTGAAGAGGGCACGGGCCGTCGAGGATCTTCTTGTACTGCTCGTCATAGTTGCGCTTGGCACGAGGTTCATTAATGGCAGCAATGATGTGGTCTGGTCGATGACGGTGATTCTAACCAGACTTGGATCCTTCTTGGTGATCACGGCCGCTGTCCCGATGGTAACTACGGTCGTTGTACCAACGGTTATTGTAGCGTCGGTCGTCGGGGCGGTCGTCGTAGCGGTGAGGTGGGCGATGAGTGCCCGCATCCTCATTGAAGCACACCTCGGCTTCCTCGGCGTCGGCGTACTGGTTGGCGGTCATGATCATCTCGCCAATCCCTGTGGGTGGCTTGCGGTTGAACTTGGAGCGAAGCTCATGGTGATGGAGTCCTCGGATGAAGACGGTGATGACCTCAGCTTTCGTGATGTTGGGAATAGAATTCCTCATCTCGAAAAAGCGTTTGATGTAGCTACGGAGGAGCTCGGACGACTTCTAGTTAATGCGGTTGAGATCATGCTTCGTGCCCGACCGAGTACACGTAGCCATATAATTATCGGTGAAGACTTTTTTAGCTCTTCCCAGGATCTGATGGAGTCCGGGGCAAGCCTTGTAAACCAGCTCATGGCGGCTGGCGTGAGCATGATGGGAAGATAGTTTGCCATGACGCTGGTGTCTCCTCCGGCGGCGTGGACAGTAGTGGTGTAAGCCTGTAGCCACTGTGTCTGGTTCATCCTTCCTTCATAGGGTTTGACCCTAGTGATTTTAAAACCACGGGGCCACTGAAGTGTTCGGGGCGCCCTTGTGAATGCTGGGAGCCCTTCGGGGTTGTCGGCGCCGCCGTCTGCAGCATCACCGGTGGCTAGCGGCTCGAGAGCTGAGTCTGGGTTACCGTACTCTTGCTCGTACTCCTGGTGGTGGCGTACTTCTTCTTCATGGCAACCAAAGTGGCGTTCATTGATACATCGACGTGCATCTCAGAGATTGTTAAGGTGCACTCGAACGTCCTGTTCGACCTCCTGGTCGTGTTGGCGATGGTGATCGGCGCGATGGCCCTGAAAGTGCATCTAGCCCTTTAGTGGGTTTTGGATGATTGAATGACAACATGATTAAAGGACTAACCCGTTTGCTAAAGTGTGAACAGGTAATAGGTTATCTCATAGATACTTAATGAAAGCCAAAATGATGTGTTGTTGTATAAACAATCTAGTTCAAGCACAAGACAACAATGCAAATGGAATTCATGTGAAGGCTTATTTATTGTGGGATTTCCATGTACTATGTGATAGCAAGCTCATGATTATTAGTTAATGAGACATGATGGATTGCATATGGAATGGTCTCATATCTGAAGCTTGCTAAATTAAAATGAAAAAGATAACAATACATATGAATGGATGATTCAACACAAGATGTGACTTGATGGCTTGAGATGGTGAAGATAGCAAGGAAAGGCTTCGAGGTACTAAGCAAGGGTGAAGGGCAAGCGACGGCTTGGCGGCCGAAGAACCTAGCTAGGGTGAAGAAGAAAGTACTTGCATTTAGTTGAGGTACTAGTCAAGCTAAGATGGTCATATTGATGTGAAGGATCAAATCTATAATGAAGTATTTGATGGAAGTGACTTGATACATTTGGGATTATTCAAACTTGATGAATGGAATCAAGTCACATGCTCAAGATGGCTATGCTCAAGTGAAAAGATCAACATCAACATGTTAGCACCCTTACTTGATGAAGATTGGAAGGGACGGCATCAATTCAAAAGAACAACTCAAGTGGTACAAATTCATATTTCCGTTTGTCTTGAGTTTAATAGGTATGCCAGTACTATTAAGAGGGATGCATCATGTTGATAGATAATGTTTCATAAGTGCTCAAGCCAACCCATGTGAGTTTTGAGTATTTGAGAGACAAAAGAGCTTAGCGATTTGTTCTTGGTTCGGGCAATCTGGACGTGTCCGGTATTCATACCAGACGTGTCCCAGATTTGTCCAAGAATTTGTAAAATTGTTGTTCTCGGGTTGGTTAGTCGGGAGTTCCGGCGTGGGTCGGGAGTTCCGACGGTCGGGAGTCCGGCATGGGTCGGGAGTTCGGACGTGTCGACTTCAACCGACTTGGAGGGTTCATCGTCTGGTCATACCGGACGTGTCGAGATTAATACCGGACGTGTCCGGTATGGATGACCGAAGCCAACGGCTAGTTTTCAAAAGCCGTGAGGGTCGGGGAGTTAGGCGTATGTCGGAGTTCCGACGGTCGGGAGTTCCGACGGTCGAGAGTTCCGACATATGTCGGGAGTTCCGACACCTCACTAACTTTAACTTCGATTACATGTTTTTCAAAATTTGCGAGGGTCGGGGTTCCGACTTGAGTCGGGTTCCGACGGTCGGAAGTCCCGACATTCTTCGGGAGTTCCGATGCCTCACAACATCATCAGTAACTTAGTTACCGTTGCTAGCTCGATCGAGTCATCTGGGGACGTGTCGGTATGCATACCGGACGTGTCGGTATTGCAACGGCTATAAAGCGGCTAGTTTTTCAAGGGGGCTATAAATACCCCCAAGCCTCCACCTTTGAGGCTGCTTGATTCTTTGAGATAGACACACGTTTTTGAGCCTTGCCAACTCTCCTAAACCCTCTCTTAGTGAGTGTGTGATCCAAATTACAAAATCAATTTGTGGGTTAAGAGAGAATTTGAAAAAGAGAGCAAGCCACCACTTGAGCACTTGTGCATATTGTCAATCTCGTGATTAGCATTTGTTACTCTTGGACTCTTCGGTCCTAGGCGGCTAGGCGTCGTCACGGAGAGCAACCTAGAGATTGTGGTTGCCGGGAAAGTTTGTAGCGGTCGATTCCGCCGCCTCGGAATCAAATTAGTGGAAGGAGGAAAAGGAGTTGGAAAAGACTCGGCTAGAGTGACCTTCGTGGTACCCTCTAGGGCTGACCTTATTTGGGTCGCCTGCAGACCCCTCAACGGAGAGTAGGACTCGAACGAGTCCGAACTTCGATAAAACAAATATCGTGTCCAAATTCGCATTTCATTTGATATTTGTGTTGCTCTAGCTGTTCTCTGGAGGTTCTCTGTGTATATTGTCATCTCCATTAGGTGCCTGCAGCTTGGTTTGAAGATAGAAATCGAAAGGAGCAAGTTCGGGGCCGATTTGCAGAAATCGTGTATCGGACACGTCCCGGTATTCATACGATTTCGTCCAGTATTTTTCACCGCACCTTGAAAATATTTATTCTCTGTTCTAACTTGGTGTTGCGGGGTTGTAGCTTCTAGATATATTCTTTATACCTTGTTTACTTTGTGGCTAACTTGTGAGGGTGGTAGTAGTCTTAATTTGGAGTTTCCATCTTTGGAAACTCCCTTTCTAATTGTTTGTTTCGCATTTAAAGGTGTTATTTTTTGAAACGCCTATTCACCCCCCTCTAGGCGGCATCCTAGGTCCTTTCAATTGGTATCGAGCGAGGTTCTCACCTAAAGCTTCACCGCCGTGAGAAAAGGATGTCGACGCCTATCGAGTTGGAGCCGGTGCTTCTCCAAAATGATGGTTCAAACTTTCTACCTTGGTCAATACATGTACTCAATGCTTTTAGAGATATTAGTCCTCTTGTTGAGCATATTGTGGATGCAAGCATACCTCTTTCTATAGTTGATTGGAGCAACTACAAAAATTTGTCAAAAGAGGAAGAGATATCGTGCAACTCAATGCTCAAGCTATTAATATTATTTTGAGTACATTGAGTGTAGAGGTTCAAGATGAGGCAATCTTCAATGGACAACCACCTCCGGAGAGTGCTCATCTCATTTGGACTAGACTTTTTGATTTGTATGGAAAATCCAAATGTGATGATGCACTTGAGATTAAGTCATTGGAAAGTATGTCCATTGTGTCATCATACAGCGAAGAAGCCTCACAAGACCTCAAGAGCACCGAGAGCGGAGCAAGAAGTGCAAGCGACACATGACGTCTTTGTCTCTTGCAGACATATCGGACGTGTCCCAGGTATGCCACCGGACGTGTCCAAGATGACCGAGGCAAAGCAGACCAGACAAGCAAGCATTTGTTTGCAACGATGCTCAAGCCCGATGGCGACCAAGTGATGAGTCAACCTCAGTATCCCATGATACTCATCAGTTGTGTCTCATGGCCAAGAAAAGCAAGAAGAAGAATAACAAGAAAGATCAAGAAAAGGAGAAAGCACAAGTAGATGATCAAGATAAGAGTGATGTTGAAGTTGAAGACAACTACAACCTTGATCATCTCAACCATAAAGACAAGTTCATCATCATGAAGATAGTTGAAAAGAATGATGAGCTTGAAGAAGAGATTGAGAAGCAAGAGCAATCGCTTCAAAATCAAGAAAAGTTTCTCATCTCCAAATTGCAAGAGCTAAAGGCAATAAATGAGAGGTATGAAAAATTGTCAATTGAGCATGCTTTAGCTACTAACTCCTCTTCTAGTGTTTCACAACTAGAGAAGGAAAACTTCGAGCTCAAAGCAAGGCTAGATGAACTATCAAGCAAGTATAATGAGCTACAAGCAAATTATGTTCATCTAAAGTGCTCTCATGAGGAAGTAGTAGAATCAAGCATCATGCTTGAGGTGGCTCATGAGGTTGTGATTACATCGGTAAAATTCTCTCAACCTCTAACACATCCGCTCACTAGTACACCATCTCAATTAAATATTTCTTGTACTAATGAATGTGCTCCTCAAGCAAGCCAACCTTCGATTGAGCTAAATCTTATAGAAAACATAGAGCTCAAAGAAGAAGTGCAAAGATTAAAGAAAAATGTGATTCGGTTGAAGGGTAAGGAGAAAGCACAACCTTCTCAAGATAACCGTGATAACATGGTGAAGAAGCTTGAGAAGGGTTCAAACCTTGCTTCCTCCAAAGCCCAACAAAAGAATCACATCTCAAGCAAGGCCAACACAACCAAGAGCAAGAAACATGGAAAAGGATGTGCTATGGTTGTGGATTGTATGGACATGAGTGGGCTATGTGTCCACACAAGAGTTGGGCCGACAAAGTTGAAGCCGCCAATCAAAAGGCTTCTACCAAGAAATGCCCAATGTACAAAGAAGCAAGAAAGGAAGCCCAAGTTGCAACTAGAAGATGCTATGGGTGCAATGAGATGGGCCACAAGGTTGATAGATGTCCATACAAGCAAATCAAGCATAGAGCACACAAAGGCCGCATATGCTATGCTTGTAGAAGAAAGGGGCATCTAAGCTATGAATGCCCAAATGGTAAAACTCCTAAGCCAAACACATTTGTTTATAATGATATGCTTAGGAAGACCAGAAATGGAGTTAGCACTAGTAAGGTGATGTGTTCACCACAAACTAATGCTAAAGCCATTTGGGTGCCTAAGCACTTATTGACTAACTCAAAAGGACCCAACAAGAGTTGGGTACCAAAGTGTGCTTAGGTTAATGATGTAGGTACTTGGTAATGGGATGAAGGTTTCGGGGTGGTTGAGCAAGTAAATTGAAAATATTCACTCAATCTATCAATCAATTTTTATCATAATCTCATATATGGTTGACCCAAAGATAAATCAATGACCATATCATTTACTTCATCTCTACCATTGGTAACAAGTACCTAAAAACCTTATAGGATAGCCACTTTGTGTTTAGTGCTAAATGGCTCACAAATAAGTATATTTATGAAATAATTGGAAGTGGCTAATTAGTTTCATTTAATAATTATCATGTTTGCCATGTGATGCTTTTAATGGCTCTCTAGTAGAGCAATGCAATTGTTCAGATGCAGGCATACAAGAAGTACCAGAGCACTAATTGGAATGCAATTGAGGTTTGATCCATATGATTTCATATATCCTTAATTTGCTCAGAAGCTTGTGATCTATCAAACCTAAGTGGGTTGTGAGTATGTCTCAACGAAATTTAAATATGGCAAATTACTTTGTGTTGGTCAAAATAGAAAATTGACTCCCAAATTCTTAAAAGAATAAAGTGCTTGTTGAAAGTCATTCAAATTACTTGTGGTACTTATTTAGGGGGAGCTCAGTTTCTATTTTGCACCATTGTGGACTAACAAATTTATCTAGCATTATTTGTAGTCCTTTGGATGAAAATTGATTTCATATATGGTATGATTATTTGACAAGTGAGGTCAACATGATGTTGTCATGCCATGTATTATCTCAGTGGTGATATTGTGGGCTCAAGGCAAAGGTATGTATTTACATACATGCATTGTAAGTGCATCTAATGCCCTTTATATGCTAGTGTGTGCATTTGTGTGATATAGGATAGATGTTTTACAAAATCCCTAACTAGCATGTGTAGGTGGTGTGGTTTTTGAAAATCATGTGGTTTTTGGGTCTTTGTGACCTAGTCATGTCATATTGTGATTGTTGCTACCCTTGGTTGATTATTTGCCTAATCACATGTGACATGGTTCTCTCTAGTCTATAAATATCCCTATGTCCCACTAAAATCTCTCAAATTTTGAAAATCATAAATTTGCCAAATATTCGAAAAAGAGAAAATCAATTCTTGGCTAATTCATGTCCCCTAAGTGAGAATCCTAAGCCTATTTCAATTAATGCAAATATTATGCCTAGGAAGGTTTGTCATGGTACCCTATTGGTTAGTATTGCAAAAATATTCCGCTATTCATACTAAGGCTATGCCTAAGTATGTTATGTCTAACATGGGAGGACCCAAACTAGTTTGGGTACCATCGAAAAGTGGATGATCGTTTGTAGGTACCATGGCATTGGAGACTTGATTCAATGGAATTATTATTGTTCATCTTATGTTGAGTCAAGTATTGAAGCCTAGTGCAATTCTATCCCAATGCCAAGTCAAAATTGAGTGAAGTCCATATGCTATCAACATACAAGTGTCATATTCAAGTTGTAGGAATTTATTGATATATTTGAAGGCATGCAAATAAGTGGAGTTGAAGCTTGCAAAGATGATCATAAGCTATCAAGGTATATCTCTTGTTGATCAAAGTTTATTTGGGTGCATATGAGTTAATTGAATTGGATACATATGCATATGTTGCTTGCTATGAGATGTTTGAATGGATTAAATGCTTAAGTAATCAAGTTTGAAGTTGGTTTGATTGGATATGTTCATAAGATTTCTTCTAGTAAGTGGTTTGAATGGACATATGTCTTGTGAGAGTATTCAAACAAATTGATTTCAAGTTTGGTTCAATTTGAGAAAAATGGCTCAATTATTGAAATCTGTCCAATATTGAAAATCTAAGCTAGCAGTGATCATAGACATGTTTGAGTAATCAAATCTATTTGTATTGGCTTGAAATTTGGTCTGCATGCTCTACACTTATGGTATTAGTTGCTGTGCAAATTTCATGAGATTTGGATAAGTGATACTTTGGATTTGGAGTAGATCTTGTCAGCTATAGTGCAGCAGTTTTCAGCATGTACCTGTGTGGAAAGATATGAAATCTGGTAGCAATATAGAAGTCCAAAGAAGCTCAAATTTTACAGCTACTAGAAGACTTAGTGTGTCACATCTTCACCAAATTTCGTGGTTTTTGGATATGTACTTTGGGAGATATGATTTATTCTTTGAAGAGTACAGAATCTGCCAGGAAAGTGACAATTATCGGATTGATCAAAAGTCACTTAGATTCAAAGGTCCGCAAATTAGAATCATATCTATAAGTGATTGAGGTACCTATGTTTTGGTTTTGGTTTGAGATAGAAGCATGACAAATGATGAGTACAAGACAATTTATTTGAAGAGTGTATCTAGTACACATTTGGTACTCAAGCTAGAGATCAAGACCAAGATCAAGATGAAGATGGAGTTTAAATTCTAGTGATAATTGGAGATCTTTTGATAGAAAGAAAAGGACTTAAACAAGTAGAAAGAAAAGGACTTAAAGAATGATTTAAAGTTATTCATCAAATTAAGTCCAACAATATGGATCAATCAAACAAAATCTTTCAAGTGGATCAAGTGATTTTCTTTCAAGTTATTTCAAGTGAGTATCAAGGATGGTTCTTTTGGAGAGGTCACTTCGCTCTAGGCTTGGATGGCTAAAATCTAAGTGGTAATCTAAAAGGGACATTTGAGGTACTTGGTTGAAGAAAATCAAGAGATTGGTCTAAAAAGCAAGCAACACAAAAAGAGAACAAGTCATAAAATTTCAAGTGGTATCATGAAATTTCAAGTGGTATTACAAGTGGTGCATCTTTCAGTTCTCTCAAGCAAGCAATGATCAAAGAAGAAGCAAGCCAACCACAACAAGAAAAGTGCACTTGATCATTAGTGATTCTCAATTCATATGGGTGAAGAATAGGAATTCAAAGAATTGGTATCTATTGGTCTTCACCAAGCTTATAATTAGACTTCATGGTGCTCTTGGAGAAATGAATTGAAATCTATATGACTATCTTCCTCTCCAACATAGCAAAGGTATCATTGTATTGTGCATGATCATTTTTCATCCCTTACTAGTATGCGGTTAGTGCATATAGTACATGCTTATAGGATCATGCACTACAAATGAAAAATTTTAGATTCATAGACTACCACTATTGCCTGAATGATTATATGATCTAGTGGTTAGTGTATGAGTTTGTTCATGAGCTAGTAAACCCATGTACTTGATCTATTTTGAATTGCAAACAAGTGACAAGTACAACCTCTTTAAGATGACAAAGGGGGAGAGGTTAATACAAAGAGGGAGAGATTTGTACAAAGTTTGAACCTTAAGCACCCTTTGTGCTTTGTGTGACCCTTTGTGGCGATAGATGACAAAGGGGAGAGATATGATTAAAGCTTAAGGAGGAGAGAGATGAAAGCTTAAGGGGAGAGATATGTTTAAAGCTTCAGGAGTGCAACCTTGTGTCTAGCTATGACAAGGGGAGAGATATGACTTGAGAAATCTTTGAGATGAGTGCTATGTGTGTGATATATATGATGTATTTACTTTCATAAGGACCATGCATGTTTTAGAGTGACTTTGTATGGTGTGATGCTTTTTGTTTAGTCTTGTGTGATATATCATGTCATATGCATCATGGTTTTTATTTTGACACACACATGCACCCCACGGATGCAATGATTTAGGGGGAGTCTCCTATATGTTTTAGTATGTGCAATTAACAAATCGAGGTCATTTTGTGAATTCTAATCATAAGCACATATTAAGGAGGAGCCTCTCATAAATCATTGAACCCAAAAGTTTAAATGTTTATATCATTTTGTAAGCTTTAATCAAGTTGTCATCAATCACCAAAAAGGGGGAGATTGAAAGTGCATCTAGCCCTTTAGTGGGTTTTGGATGATTGAATGACAACATGATTAAAGGACTAACCCGTTTGCTAAAGTGTGAACAGGTAATAGGTTATCTCATAGATACTTAATGAAAGCCAAAATGATGTGTTGTTGTATAAACAATCTAGTTCAAGCACAAGACAACAATGCAAATGGAATTCATGTGAAGGCTTATTTATTGTGGGATTTCCATGTACTATGTGATAGCAAGCTCATGATTATTAGTTAATGAGACATGATGGATTGCATATGGAATGGTCTCATATCTGAAGCTTGCTAAATTAAAATGAAAAAGATAACAATACATATGAATGGATGATTCAACACAAGATGTGACTTGATGGCTTGAGATGGTGAAGATAGCAAGGAAAGGCTTCGAGGTACTAAGCAAGGGTGAAGGGCAAGCGACGGCGGCTTGGCGTCAAGAACCTAGCTAGGGTGAAGAAGAAAGTACTTGCATTTAGTTGAGGTACTAGTCAAGCTAAGATGGTCATATTGATGTGAAGGATCAAATCTATAATGAAGTATTTGATGGAAGTGACTTGATACATTTGGGATTATTCAAACTTGATGAATGGAATCAAGTCACATGCTCAAGATGGCTATGCTCAAGTGAAAGATCAACATCAACATGTTAGCACCCTTACTTGATGAAGATTGGAAGGACGGCATCAATTCAAAAGAACAACTCAAGTGGTACAAATTCATATTTCCGTTTGTCTTGAGTTTAATAGGTATGCCGTACTATTAAGAGGGATGCATCATGTTGATAGATAATGTTTCATAAGTGCTCAAGCCAACCCATGTGAGTTTTGAGTATTTGAGAGACAAAAGAGCTAATCGATTTGTTTGTTGGTTCGCAATACCGGACGTGTCCGGTATTCATACCGGACGATGTCCGGATTTGTCCAAAGAATTGTAAAATTGTTGTTCTCGGGTTGGTTAGTCGGGAGTTCCGACGTAGGTCGGGAGTTCCGACGGTCGGGAGTCCGGCATGGGTCGGGAGTTCGACGTGTCGCACTTCAACCGACTTGGAGGGTTCATCGTCTCGGTCATACCGGACGTGTCCGTAGATAATACCGGACGTGTCCAGATGGATGACCGAAGCCAACGGCTAGTTTTCAAAAGCCGTGAGGGTCGGGAGTTCCGGACGTATGTCGGGAGTTCCGACGGTCCGGAGTTCCGACGGTCGGGAGTTCCGACATATGTCGGGAGTTCCGACACCTCACTAACTTTAACTTCGATTACATGTTTTCAAAATTACCGAGGGTCGGGGTTCCGACTTGAGTCGGGGAGTTCCGACGGTCGGAAGTCCCGACATTCTTCGGGAGTTCCGATGCCTCACAACATCATTGTAACTTAGTTACCGTTGGCTGATCTCGAGTCATACCGGACGTGTCCGGTATGCATACCGGACGTGTCCCGTATTGCAACGGCTATAAACGGCTAGTTTTTCAAGGGGGCTATAATACCCCCAAGCCTCCACCTTTGAGGTCTGCTGATTCTCTTGAGATAGACACACGTTTTTGAGCCTTGCCAACTCTCCTAAACCCTCTCTTAGTGAGTGTGTGATCCAAATTACAAAATCAATTTGTGGGTTAAGAGAGAATTTGAAAAGAGAGCAAGCCACCACTTGAGCACTTGTGCATATTGTCAATCTCGTGATTCGCATTTGTTACTCTTGGACTCTTCGGTCCTAGACGGCTAGGCGTCACGGAGAGCAACCTAGAGATTGTGGTTGCCGGAAAGTTTGTAGCGGTCGATTCCGCCGCCTCGGAATCAAATTAGTGGAAGGAGGAAAAGGAGTTGGAAAAGACTCGGCTAGAGTGACCTTCGTGGTACCTCTAGGGCTGACCTTCACTGGTCGCCTGCAGCCCCCTCAACGGAGAGTAGGACTCGAACGAGTCCGAACTTCGGTAAAACAAATATCGTGTCCAAATTCGCATTTCATTTGATATTTGTGTTGCTCTAGCTGTTCTGTAGGTTCTCTGTGTATATTGTCATCTCCATTAGGTGCCTGCAGCTTGGTTTGAAGATAGAAATCGAAAGGAGCAAGTTCGGGGCCGATTTGCAGAAATCGTGTATACTGGGACACGTCCGGTATTCATACCGATACGCGTCTGGTATTTCCTCTTTACCGCATGAAAATATTTATTCTCTGTTCTAACTTGGTGTTGGGGTTGTAGCTTCTAGATATATTCTTTATACCTTGTTTACTTTGTGGCTAACTTGTGAGGGGTGGTAGTACTCTTAATTTGGAGTTTCCATCTTTGAAAACTCCCCTTTCTAATTGTTTCCGCATTTAAAGGTGTTATTTTTCAGAAACGCCTATTCACCCCCCCTCTAGGCGGCATCCTAGGTCCTTTCAGGCCCCCACCCCCCTAGAGAGGCAGTGACTGGTCAGCGAAACAGCTGTGGCTGGGGCGGCGATTGGATCTTGGCACAGCTGATCGGCGAATCGTGCTCGTCGAGCATGAAGGTCTCTGATCCTAGTGGATCTCGTTGACCTGGCAGTGCGCCACTTTGAGCATGGCAGCGACCTTGGCGACCTCGGGAGTTTGCGCAAGCCGGGCGAGCTCGTTGGCGGCCACGGCCAAGTTGGCGCTCAGAGTTTTGTAGATGTCGTGGCCATCGACGCGAACGAACTCGTCGTCGAGGTTGCGATGGAGGGGCCTTCCCTACGAGTCGAGCTGGCTGTTGCGAGCAGCCTCGGCCATCGCAAGGGCATGCTCATTTGCTCGGCGCTGCGCGCAGTTGATGTTCTGGTTCTCATGAGCGGCGCGTTCCTCCTTGGTTTCCCTGTTTCGAGGGGGGCTGTCGACGCTGACGTTGAAGATCGCGCCCCCCGGAAGGGCGGGAGAGAAAGTTGCTCAGTGGTGGTTTTGGTGAGGGTCTCCGTAGAGCCCTAGGAGTCAGAGTCTAGATTTTCCTCTAGGATGGTCTAGAGTGAAGCTTCAGGGCATCAGTCGACGTGCAGCATGTTGACAGCCGACGGGAGCTGGTCGGCGATCTGGTCGGCGAGAGGATGGATATCCCCCACATGGTCAACGAATCTGCCCCTTAGGGCATCTTGATAGGCGGTGGCGATGTTCCTAAAGGGTAGGGCCATAACCCCTAAAGTCTGCCGAGCAGCCTCCGATAGATCTAGATCGGAGGGTGGTCGGCGCTGAACGAGAGTGTCCAAAGCTGATTCAGCAATGGAGAGACAATCGGTGAGCTTCTGACCAACCTGATCGATTGATGCGATTAGATCATCGTTGTTGATCTACCTCCTCTGGTAGCGAGGAAGCGGGCAGCGAGTTGTCGATGAAGGTGACCTCGGAAGTGGTTCCGAGATCGGATCTGCAGTCGCAGGTGCGGGGGTGATCAGCATAGAATCGATCTGCACCAGCTCGAGGAGCTCTCCAACTCCATCAGCGTTGATGATCTATGAGATCGATCCGACCATGAAGATATGGCTGGGCTGTGGGAGGGACGAAGAGCCTGCAGAAAAAGCCATCTTGTTCGACAAGGAAACAACACTCACTCCCCTATCTGGCACGCCAACTGTCGACAGAATATCATCGGCAGTCCTCCGAGGGGTATCCCACGAAGGTAGATTGATCGACAGAGAGGTGTGTGATCAAGAACAAGAAAGCAACAGAGACACACGAGTTAGACAGGTTCAGGCCGTCAGTATGATGTAATACCCTACTCATGTGGTCTGTTGGTTTGTATTAGCTATCATATGATATTGCGTGAGTTTGGAGGGGGTCTCTGCCCGCCTTATATACTCTGGGGGGCAGAGTTACAAGTCGGTTAGATCTAAAAGATAACCGAAAAGTAATAATAGATTACAGGAATCATGAGATCATACGTATCCTAACAGATCTCGTAGTATCTTCAGGATATCTTCCCGGTGTCTTGCGGGCGGCGCCAAGCAGAGTCATGCCCCGCAAGGCTTCGTCTTGTGGGCTGGACCGCCCCTGGGGGCGCATCCCATGTGGTCTGCCGTGGGTATCTAGGGTCGTACCCCCCACAACTTCACTAGCATTAAAATCAACTAAGTATAGATTCTCATATCCAAAGCCTTTGAAGATCAAATTAGAGCCATCTACACTTATGATCTCTACAACATCTACCCAATATATGCATTTATATCCAAGATCACACAATTGAGCCACGGATAGCAAATTGAAGTTCAAACTCTCAACTAGCAACACATTGGAAATGCTTATGTCATTGGATATTGCAATCTTACCAAGCCCTTTGACCTTGCCTTTGCCATTGTCACCAAATGTGATACTATCATAACCATCATTGCCATTTGTGTTGATTGAGTTGAACAGTTTTGCATCAGTGGTCATGTGTTGAGTGCACCCACTATCAAGAACCCAATGCCTTCCTCTAGCTTTGTAATTGACCTATAAAACAAGATCAATTCTTTTTAGATACCCAAACTTGCTTGGGTCCTTGAAGGTTAGTTACTAAGCTCTTTGGTACCCAAATGGCTTTCTTATTTGAGCCCATCCATGGTGCACCAATGAACTTAGCCTTCACATCATTAGTACCCTTGGTAAGCACATAGAAGGAATCAAGCTTAATCGAGGATACTTAGGCTTGTGATTTCTTGTTCATGAATTTTTGCTCTATGTGACCAATTTGCTTGCAACTAGTGCAAAACCGATCATTGTTCTTCACAAAACTAGTCTTGTGAGGAGCAAAGACCGCCTTGCCTTTCTTGGGGGTATAGCCCAATCCCTCTTTGTAGAGAGAAGCTCTTTGACTACCCAAGCACATAAGCAAGCGGTCCTCTCCACCATAGGCTTTGCCTAAGGCAAGAGTGAACTCATTTACCTCCTTCTTGAGGGTCTCATTCTTAACCATTAGTGAGGCATTACAAGTGAAACCATCATTACTAGATGAGCTAGAAGTGGAAGTTCTACAAGAAGGGTTAGTGGGAGCAACAATGATAGGCTTATAGAAAGATTCATCAATTATGTCACAAGTTAAGCCCACATCACATGTTACAACATGCTCCTTCACATTTTGCTCATCAAGTAGAGAGGAATGAGCTTTTTCAAGCTTCTTGTGAGCCTTGCTAAGCTTCTCATGGGCTTCCTCTAGCCTCTCATGAGATGCATTAAGCTCATCAAAGGCTTGCTTAAGGGCTTTTAGTTCCTTATGCAAGCTTTTGTATTCCCTTTTTTTAATGTCAAAATGTTCCTTAGCATCATCTAACATGTAAAGTAGTTCATACTTAGTTGGTTCATCATCATCGTCACTATCATTTTCATTTTTATCATGTTCCTCATCATCACACTCATCATCGGATTGTACCTTAGTGGCCTTAGCCATGAAGCATATCGATGGAGTGTCGAAGAGAGAAGGCTTCTTATGTATGGCAATGCTTGCAAGAGCCTTCTTCTTGATTGTCTTGTCATCATCACTATCATCATCATCACTGTCCCGAGTGACCACATATGAATCACCCTTCTTTTTTTTTCTTGAAGGTCATCTTGTCCTTCTTCTCTTTCTTTTCCTTCTTGTCATTCTTCTTGCTCTTCTTGTCATTATCATCATTGTCGCTATTGTATGGGCATTGAGCAACAAGATGATCCTTGCTTCCACACTTGAAGCACCTTCTTGACTCTTCCTTGCTCTTGAATGAAGACTTCTTTCTTCTAGCACGATAGCCCTTCTTCACCATGAACCTGCCAAATCTCTTCACAAAGGGAGCTATTTTCTCATCATCATCCCAAGAGAATGAACCTTCATCTTCACTTGATGTGTCTTGCTTGGCTTTGCCCTTGGATGATGTGGCTTTGAATGCCACACTCTTCTTCTTCTCATCTTTTTTATCCTTCTTTTCTTCCTTCTTATCATCATCTCTATAAGTATCATCGGTCATCACATCACCCAATACTTGGTTTGGTGTCATGGTGTCTAAACCACTCCTCACTAGAATTATGACCAATGTGCCAAATCTTGATGGTAAACATCTCAAGAACTTGTGGGGGAAGTCCTTGTCCTTCACTTCTTCTCCAAGTACTTTGAGATCATTTACAAGCACTTGAAGCCTATGGAACATCTCTGGCACACTCTCACCTTTCTTCATCTTGAAGCTTGTAAACTTCTCATTGAGAATGTATGCCTTTGCACCCTTCACGGCTTGAGTTCTCCCAAAGGATTCCTCCAACTTCTTTCATGCCTCATGAGCCATCTCAATGTTCTTGATTTTCTCAAATGTTTTCTCATCCAAAGCATCATGAATGGCACTAAGAGCAATGTCATTGTTTTGGAGCAATACTTCTTTGGCGACGGTGGGAGCTTCGGCATTGGCTACGTCAATCTTGGTCTCCACCACCTTCCACACCTTTCTATTGATTGACTTGATGTAGTCATCTTCGTATTCCAATAAGGATAATTGGAGCCATCAAATTAGGGTGGCTTCTTGGTGTTATTGATTTGAGCCATTTTGACACCGAAGGTTGTTAAGCCTCAAATCACGGTGACCATGACTCCGATACCACTTAAAAAGGTCCTAATGGCTAGAGGGGGGGGGTGAATAGCCTATAAAAATTTCTACAACAACACTAAGCAAAGTGGTTAGATAAAAATGAGGCGAAGCAATACTTGCGATAGCCTATTAAAAATGCAAGCCATCTACCACAATTCTAGTTACTATAGTCTCTGAGCACACAATGCTAGGTCACTACCACTAAGTTAGTGAGCTCTCAAAGACTAACTAAAGAGCCTCACTAACCACTAGATCCGACACAAGTTTAGCTCTCAAAACTAATTACACTAAAGAGCTTAGCAACACTAGGAAAGTAAATGCACATGTGAGGTAGTGAGGTTATACCGACGTGGCAACCGATGATCAATCAATCAATCACAATGAATACCAAGAAATCCTCAGGACAAGATGACACAATGATTTATCTCCGAGGTTAACTTGCTTGCCGGCAAGCTACGTCCTCATTGTAGCGATTCACCCACTTAGAGGTTCACGCGCTAATAGGCATCATACGTCTAATCCTCAATCGGGTGCTGCACAACTAACACAAGATGGGGATCCACAAGCCACAAGCAATCCACTAGAGTACCTTTTGGCTCTCTATCAGAGAAAGGTCAAGAACTCCTCACAATCATCATGATCGGAGCCGGAGACAATCACCTTTCTCCACTCGACGATCCTCGCTGCACCAAGCCGTCTAGGTGGCAGCAACCACCAAGAGAAACAAGTGAAATCCGCAGCGAAACATAATCACCAAGTGTCTCTAGATGCAATCATTCAAGCAATGTACTTGGATTCACTCCCAATCTCACAAAGATAATAAATCAATGATCGAGATGAGTGGGAGGGCTTTGGCTAAGTTCACAAGGTTGCTATGTCAATGCAAATGGCCAAGAGAGTGAGCTAGAGCCAGCCATGGGGCTTAAATAGAGGCCCCCTCGAAATAGAGCCATTGGCCATTTGCATTGACATAGGTGACCATCGGACTCACTGGCACGGGGCCGTTGGACCGTCCGATGCTCGGTCCGACGCCCTGCTGCGTCCACTCTCGCGCTACCACGTGTCCCAGTCAAATGAGTCGACCGTTGCCGCCAATGGTCAAGCAGTCGCGCACTGAACAACCACAGTTGGACCCAGACCGTTGGACCCACCGTCGGACTCCACACAGGCAGGGTCTAACACGGTCCAGTAAGGTCCAGAGAGCACAAAATCGGTCGGACTCTGGTCCGACGCCCACCATCGGACCCAGGCGGGAGTCCGACACCGCCTTCTCTCCGCGCGGGCGTTAGGGTCAGCCGTCGGACCCAGCCAGAGGCCGGTCCGACGCTGAGTCCGACACGAAGACCTTGCTCTTGGTCTCTGATCAAACACGCTGGGGGACCGTCGGACCCAGGGTCAACCTAGTCCAACGCCCTAGAAAACCAGGGTCCGACGCCCTGTTTTCACTCCTTTTGAACTCCAACTTCACCACCCTTGCTTAAATGTGCCAACCACTAAGTTTACTATCTTGTGCATGTGTGTTAGCATATTTTCACAAATATTTTCAAGGGTGTTAACCATCACTAGAATCTAAATGCATATGCAATGAGTTAGAACATCTAGTGACACTTTAATAACCGTATTTCACGACGAGTTTCACCCCTCTTAATAGTACAGCTATCTATCCTAAATGTGATCACACTCGTTATGTGTCTCCACCACCAAACCAAAAAGCTCCTATCAAGATTCACCTTTGCCTTAAGCTTTTTATTTTTCTCTTTCTTCTTTTCCAAGTCCGAGTACTTGATCACCATGGCCATCACCACCATCAACATGATCTTTATTTGCTCCATCACTTGGAATGTGCTTCCCTATTCTCATGATCACTAGAGCAAGTAGGTTAGCACATAGGGTTTCATCAATTCACCAAAACCAAACTAGAGCTTTCAGCGTCGTCCCAGTACTGGTCTCCCTCCTCGAGACCGGGCGCGCGCGTGGGGAGAACCAGCAACGCGCCGTGGAGGCCAGCGTCGTACGGCCCCTGCTGGACCTCATGGCCGACCCTGAGTCCGGCATGGTGGAAACGGCCGCGTACGTCGTCCACTCCCTCGTCAGCTCCGGCGAGGGCCGCGCCGCCGCCGTCGAGGAAGGCGGCATCCCCGTCCTGGTCGAGTTGGTCGAGGTCGGCACCTCGCGATGGTGTGTTCGGCGCAGGGTCGAAGGGGGGCAGCTCGAGCAGCATCCTCTTGCGCACGGAGGAGGCCGGGAGGAGGTAGCGGCGCTTGCGCCCCGCATCGGCGGCGCAAGGCGCGGAGAAGGCGACAGCGTAGTGCGCAGGGTCGATGCGAAGCTCGGCGAGGTGTCGCGGCGCTAGCGGCGGAGTGAAGAAGAAGGGCTCCGGTGTGGGAGGTGAAACTTGGACCGGGAGGTGACAGGATGCGGCGCGTGAGGACGGAGCGAGACTGGCCCGGGAGAAACGAAGCTTATGGATGTTTCCCCAGATGCAGGAGAGAGAGAGAGGAAGATTTGCAGCCGGCCGGGCTGAAAACTGGACCAAAGAAATCAAGCAAGGCCGGTTGCAGCTGGAGGGCGGCAGGGCCACCCCTGGGCTCATCAAAAGCGCCCTCAGTATCTGATCCTCCACTCTCTCGTACTGTGCGTATCTTTAGCGCCTTTCCCATTGCATCATCCGGCCGGCTGGTCCCCGCCGACGCAAGCAAGCTAGCTCCGACGTGGCGAGCCCGCACTGGTACAGCGTACGAAGGCCGGATTCCTGTGGGGCCTCGGCGTTATCCTCCGACGTGGCACGCCGGAGTCCACGGGAGGGCGCGGAAGAGTCTCCGGCGAGGTCTGCGTCAATCCAGAACGAAGCTGCGTCGCTTGTTTGTTTATTTGCGGTTGCGCTGCTGAAAAAACACGCAAGCTAGGTACGAGTAGTCGAGTACGTACATACTTGACACTCCATATCCTGCTACTTGGACTTGGACCGATCAATGAGATGAGATGGTATTTCTTCTTTGGGAATCGATCGGCAAACGTTGCTGTTTCATGCAGATGCAAACACAACAGCATCAGCCACAGCAAGAAAGGAAAAAAAAAACTGGGAAACACTAGGTATATATATGTGTGATGAACTGATGATGATGATGCAGGCAAAGAGCTGTACTGTACCTATCAGACCAAGGTTATTCCAAGTTTTTACTTTTATAGATACTCAAACAAGTAATAGCTGTATGGATGTATGTATCTACTCTGTGTTAGTATAAACCATGAACACCTTTTTTTTTCTCAACTTAGTACGCGGGAAATTTGGAATTACATACTAGGAACAAACAAATAACTAACAATGTGTGTGTATGTATGTATGTATGTATATACAACTACATACAACTACAGAACTACTCCTAGATAGCACTGTTTGCTTTAACTTGGGATGATGATGTCGTACCTACCCTACCTACAAGCATACAGTACGAACAGCGTTAGATCGTGAGAAGAAGGTTCAGACTTCAGACGAATCGTAGCCGCAGGATAAAGCTAGGCAAGGACTCCAATGAGGTTAATTAGTTACATCCAGCGTCACTTTTTTTTTCTTTCTAAAACACGACTTCACGTGTATTAAGACATCCAGCGCAACTGTACGAGTAGGACACAGTGGTGTAATGCAGGCGAGTACGGAAGCGTAGGCCTCAAGACGGGGGCCTGCCGCCTCGTCTCGTCCGCGAGACCGACCGATCCAGTCACGGCAAGCATCGTCCACTAGTTCAGTTGCCGATGGAGAACTGAGCGATGATGTTGAAGACGACGACGACTAGCTAGCTAGACCAGGACGCCATTCCAAGCCCGGATTGGAATTGCAAGTGGACTTCACATCACTGTGGACGACGCCGACGCGTGATTTCTGGTTGCTGCGGTGGCTCTGCTCGTCGTCGACCTCCAAATAAACACCAACCATGCAAAATTCGTTGCATCCAATCAGATCTTCTTCCCAAATCCATTAGACTATCTCCAACAGTCCAAACCCAAATACAAGATCCATTCTAAGAATTGGGTCATGAACAGTCACTAGGTCACCCACCCAAAATTTTCTTTCTCCAACAGTAAACCCAAAATTTTCTCTCCGGGAACAAAATATCTACCACTTGTTCCTCCATTCCTCTCCCTCCAACTCTCCAGAAATCTCTCCCTCTCTCCATGACCAGCGGCGGTGCACCCGCATGTGCGCGCGCACTCTCTCCCTCTCTCTCCCTCTCCCAATGTGGCAGCGCACCGGGCGGCCTCCAGCGTGGCGGCGCGCCCGGCTGGGCCTCGGCGGCGGCTAGCCCCCTCCTCGCCCCTCTCCTCCTCCGACCGTGCGTCTCTCTCTCTCTCTCTCTCTCTCTCTCTCTCTCTCTCTCTCTCTCTCTCTCTCTCTCTCTCGCCTTGGCCCTGCTGCTTGGCTAAGCCTCTCGTGGCAGCCAAGCCTCTGCCGGTGTTGGCCGTGGCCAAGCAAGCCTCCATGGTGCCCGCCCAAGACAGTGCTGGAGCCCTTCTCGCCGGGGCTGCTAGGCTTAACGTGCCTTCGGCGGGCGGCCTGGCGAAGCCCCCCTCAGGCTGGGCGGGCGCCCACCACTACGGCCGCAAGATTTTGTGTCGTCTCTCCTCGACGACGCTTTTTTGCGTTCTTGCCGGCCTCGGATCCAAAATGGGTTCTTTGTATGAGTCTTCTGTTGGAGCGTGATTTTGGATATGCAAAGAACTGTGCGACACCAATTTTGTGTTTGGGTGTCTCTATGGGAGACAGTCTTACTAGCACGGTAGCATAGCAAGTACTATAAACTAATGCTATAGCAAGAAACGAGAGGCCAGCAGCGAGCTCTCGAGAGCCGGCGAGCAGTGGGATGGGACCAGGGGCGGACACAGCGGTGGGGCTTGGGGGGCTCGAGCCTCCCCTACCCATGTCGGAGCAGTGGAACCCCTGTGGAGTCTCCATAATTTTTTAGGCAAAGTTCTATAGTGTAGAGGGTCTGAGACTTAAAATCGAACAGCAGTGTTGTTCAACCCCCTCCCCCCTGAAATATATCCTGGGTCCGCCGCTGGATGGGACCTCTATATATGAGAGCGAGATGAGGTGGATCTCAAGACTGTGCCCTGCCTGCTCAGCAGTCAGCAACTCGATTGGAGCTTGCACTACACAGCTCTGGCTCTGATCCTTGTGTGCAGTGCAACCCTGCATAGCTAGCTAGCATGGCAGCTTCCTCCATGGACAGGATTACCCAGTGGTATATATGCTGATCGCTGAAGCCTCTGTTCGTGCTTCATTTCGGTTCAGGGTGCACGCATGCTGATGACGATCCTCCTGTGTTTGTTGTTGCCTTCTGCAGGGTATCGTCCCAGGAGGTCGCTGCCGACCTCACCGTCAGAATCGCCGACTCCGTCTTCCCTCTCCACAAGGTACGGTGGCGGCGGTGTTCACTCTGCTATCTTCTGTTCAAAGATCAAATCTTTTTTTTTCATCAATCAATCAAACACAAAAGAATCAAACGATTGATCGTCAACACACACTGACACACGGCAAGACCATTGATCATTCACAGCGGTGCTGATTGATTCCCTCTCTCATCATTCATCAACGAGCAGGCGGTGATGGTGCCCAAGTGCGGCTACATCCGCCGGGCCGTGGCGGCGGCGAGCCAGCCGCAGGGCACCGGGGCCGGCGCCGTCGAGCTGGACCTGTCCGCGCTGCCGGGCGGCGCCGACGCCTTCGAGAAGGCGGCGCGGTACTGCTACGGCGGCAGCCTGGAGATCACGGCGCACGACGCGGCGGCGGTCCGCTGCGCCGCGGCGTTCCTCGACGCCCCCGACATGGCCCGCCGCGCCGAGGACTTCCTAGCGCAGACCGCGCTCCGGTCGCTGCCCGACGCTGCCGCCGTGCTGCGGTCCTGCGAGATGCTACTCCCGGCCGCCGAGGAGCTCGGCGTCGCGCGCCGCGCCGCGGACGCCGTCGCACTCGGGGTCTGCAACGAGGCGCTGTTCCCGACGGCGAGGCCGGGGGCGGGGGCGACCGGGTGGTGGGCGGCCGAGCTCGCGGCGCTGTCGCCGGCGTCGTTCCGGAGGGTCGTCACGGCGCTGCGGTGCCACCGCGCGGGACCGGAGGTGGTCGCCGCCGCGGCCGTCGCGTACGCGGAGCGCGTCCTGGCCGGGATCCTCGCGCCCGCGGCGGCGCTCGGGCCCGGCCGCCGGGACCGCGACGCCGTCGTCCGGGCGGACGCGGACCAGCGCGCGCTGCTCGAGGCCGTCGTGGACGCGCTGCCTCCCGCCGCGGACGCGCCGCTCCCGGCCGCGTTCCTCTGCCGCCTCCTCCACGCCGCGGTCACCGCCGAGGCGTCCGCCAAGACGTGCCGCCACATGGAGCTCCGCGTGGCGGCCGTGCTGGACCAGGCCACCGCGGGGGACCTGCTGGGCGTCGCGCTCGATGGCGCCGGGGAGCGCGTCAGGAACGCCGACACCGTGCGCCGCGTCGTCGCCGCGTTCGTCGAGCGGCAGCAGCGTCAGCCGCCGCAGACGCAGGAGGTCCGGCGGCCGTCCCTGGCCGCGGGCGAGCTGCTGAGCGCGACCGGCGCGCTGGAGAAGGTGGCGAAGACGGTGGACGAGGTGGCGGCGGAGATGGCGACGGAGGAGTCGCTGCCCATCTCCAAGTTCGTGGGCGTGGCGGGCGCGGTGCCCCGGGACGCGCGGCCGTCGCACGACTACCTGTACCGCGCCGTGGACATCTACCTCAAGACGCACCCGGGGCTGGACGAGATCGAGCGGGAGAAGGTGTGCAGCGTCATGGACCCGCTCAGGCTGTCGTACCAGGCGCGCCTGCACGCGTCGCAGAACAAGCGGCTGCCGCTGCAGGCCGTGCTCAGCGCGCTCTATTACGACCAGCTCAAGCTCCGCAGCGCCGACGGCGGCGGCGGCGGAGGCGGCGCGGAGGAAGGAGGGTGGGAGACGCAGTCGGCCGCCAGGAAGGCCCGCGCGCAGGCGCGGGCTGACGCGTCGCTGGCAAGGGAAAACGAGGCGCTAAGGTCGGAGCTGGCAAGGATGCGGGCGTACGAGTCGGGGATGCAGCAGCACAGCAAAGGGAGCGGGTCGAGGTCGTCGTCGTCGTCGCGGGTCCCGGCGGCGGCCGCGGGGAAGAAGGCGAGCTTCTTGGGGTCGGTGTCCCGGACGCTGAGCCGGCTGAACCCGTTCAAGGGCGGGTGGGCCAAGGACACGGCCAGCATCGCCGACGGACGTGACAGGAGCGCCATGCATGTGGTCAAGCCAAAGAGGAGAAGGTTCTCCATTGGCTAAATTCTATTTGTATGTATATATGATCGTGTGTTTGATTTATATTATAATATTATGTAACTAGAAAAGGGTGTGCGTGCTTGTAGTTTCAATGTTACCTTTTTTTTTTATTCCTTCTTATAATCTTATTATAGTGGTCAAGAGTGCTTACAATTGTATCTATACACTAGATATATGACCGTGCCTTGCACGGGAGCCATATTTTTACCCACGCGCATTTACAATGACAAATTTAATTATTTTTAGAAAATAATAAAAAACTAATACACAAATTTATATTGACGATCATAAACTATTTCATATATATATATATATATGAAACCATTTATCTTTTCGTCTACTCTCTGCATCCGTCCTCTCTTTTCATGTTGTAGTGTCTGTCCGTGAGTTTTTTCTCGTTGTTTGCGTTCGTGTACGCCCTCGCGGCCATGAAGCTTCACAAGGGCACTCTGTTGTCATGGATGATCAGTCCTCGCATCCTGCTTGCCCTCGTCATCGTCGCCACACCAGTCCTCGCATCCTGCTTGCCCTCGTCATCGTCTCGCTCTACGACGTCAACTTCGTTGATGGTTACGAGTACATACACTGCACCTCCTCTTCATCCTCTGCACCGCCGTGAACGACGTCTCCGTCTACCACCTCTGTAACGTCCCACCTCTCCGAGGCTGGGCCCGCTTACATCTGATAGCTTTTCAGGAGGACATAGCCTCGCGCCTCACGCACAGAACACACTTTGTTTTTTCTGCGACTTTGTCCTCACTCATGCGCCCGAGGAAGAACTTCCCGTCGGTCACTCCCATCGCCTCCAGGCAAGCACGCTTAACCTTGGAGTTCTTAAGAGATGGACTTCGGAAAAAAGTTGCAACTTGTTGAGTACGCAGTATCCTATTAATCCTATTAAGCCCACGAGCACGGGTGTTACATCCTCACCTTTAAGAGATCGACGTCCTCGTCGATCAAAATCTAAGCCAGAACGCCCCCCTCTTAGCACGTCTGTGTAGGTCACCCCCCATTACATTTGATAGCTTTTCTAGACATGCGCAAGATGTGCTAGGCGTGCAGTGACCACGCCGGATCCACACCACCATGCGCGCACCATGCTCAAGAATTCACCACACACGACACCGCACCGTGAAAACCGCGAGAGTCGGCTCGATACTATTCTCAGAACGCCCCACCTCTCCGAGGGTGGGTCCGCTTACATCGATGATAGCTTTTCTAGGACATGATCGGCCTCACAGACCAACACGGTCTTTTTTCGCGACTTTGTCCTCACTCATGCGCCCCGGGAAGAACTTCCGGCCGGTCACCCATCGCTCCAGGCCAAGCACGCTTAACCTTGGAGTTCTTAAGAGATGGGCTTCCAGAAAAGAAATTGCAACTTGTTGGTACGAGTATCCTATTAATCATATTAAGCCCTGAGCCTCGGTGTTACATCGGTCCCAGTGCTGCGTCGCCGCCGAGCCAAAGGCGGGAGCGGGCTTGGCTCTTGCTGTGTGTCGTGGGTCGTCGGATCCTTCGGGCCGCCCAAAGATTATGTGAAAGGAATTGTTTTCATTTATTCTTTATTACTTGAAAATGAAATAGGTTGAAAAATGTTTGGGGTGCTCAAATTTGCTCCAAATTTATTGAAACAAATTTTTCTAGGTTCCTTATCATCAGATCTACTTGGGAAAATTATTGCATGTCATTTTTGGGATACTTTTCTGTAGGATTATATTTAATCATGTATATTGCTGATAACTTGAAAAATGTGTAGAAAAATATATAGGCTTCAGAAAAATATGATTCCAAGTTTGTTAATCTTCTTATGTCATGTACTTCCTAGGAAAAATAAGTTTCATGCATGTGCTGTGGGAAAAATTTAAAGTGTAGTTCAAGTGCCTTTAATGGCTAATTTTTGTTATTTTTGTTAGAGAGCAAACTCTGTATAAAACATACATGTGATAAATTTTTTTTACAGTCATTGCATGCTATGTAGAACATAGGAAAAATTCTAATTCTGTTGTTTGACAATTTTCACAGTACAAAGTATTTTCATGTTCATGATCATGCCATAGCTTGTTATTTTTGTGTAGCCTATGTTACTGGTCCAAATGCCATGAAAATTTTATGGTAGTCTACTTAGAGTATTACTATGCTACTGTAATTTTCTTAGATTTTTATAAGCACTAGAAATATAGATTGCTGTTGTAGCCCTAATTAAAAAGGAAATAAAATAATCCTCTTTAATACAAGATTAGTTAATAATAATAGCTTTGGTGTATCTTTGAAGCATTTGATAAGGGTGTTTACTTAACCTATTAGTAGTAGAAGAGAATGCAGTAGATGACATGTGCTTGTGGTATATTTTCTTGGATGATGTGACTACCTTGCATTCGAACATATCCATTGTTTTCATCTCATCCGATGCACCGATTGCATAAGCACTTACGCACATTGCATCATACAGGATCGCAAACCGAGAACCCGGTCGTCATACCCGAGGAGCCCGAGGAGCAGCTCGAGGTGCAGCAGCAGGAAGTGCCAGAAGCCGACGAGGAGGACGTTGAGGAACTTCCGGAGTGGCCCGATCACCGCCCGAGCTCCTTCGAGAGAGGCAAGCCCCGGAGCATCTTTCTCCCGGTTTGCGATGATTTCATTAAATGCTTTACTTTAATTGATGCATTACGTTCAGGAGTTGTTTGCAACTGTTGCTGCATTATACCTTGTTACCTTTGTTATACTATATCCTTGTTACCATGGTATCCGCGGTCGAGTCAATGCTTAGCTGGCGTAGACCGGCAGAAGTCGGGTGATTTCCTGTCACCTGCGAGCTATAGGTGGTTACCTGGATCTGCTTGGATGGCTATGAAGTCATGGTATAACTAAGTGTGAAATGAAGTTGAGACCGGACGGAGACTTGTAGAGTTTTGGACTGTAGTGTTTCCGTCTGTGTCGATTAAGGACCGACCGTTGTTGGGCCTCGAGTCATGTTGAACGCATGTCTTACATTTAGCTGGCCGGATAAAGTACCTTCCGACCGCGAAGCTGGGAGATTTTTCGGGCCGAGTAGATTGCCCGCAGCGCACTATGCCGAAGCAGGTGTGGTAGGACACGGGGGCGGAATGATAAGACCAAAGTGCAGTCGGTCGGCCCCCGGGTACATGTGGTTCCTGGTAAACTCGAGATACCTGGAAAGTTGACTCGGTGATCAATATCTCACTTTAGCGGGTGAGTGAGATTTGTGTAAGGAATAAATCACCAGCTGGTTAGGAATCGATTCGAATCGCCATCGCTCCTGGATAGTGAGCACTTGACTTGAGTTACTTCATCGTAGTAAATGTTTATGGAACACTTGGATAGTTATAGTGAATATGACAGTATGGAAGTTGTTTAATGATCAGTGGTTATCATTAATTGCTTAATCACATGTTTACTCTAGTATAGATGCAAATCTAGTCGATAAGTTAATAATAATTAAGTTGGCAATAACGCTTTTAGAAAAGTTATGGAAATGCTAAAAATGCTTCTTTTGCAAATGAGTCAGCTACCCTACTATAAAGCCTTCATAATCCTTGGTGTCATTTATTTTCGGTTATATCGGGTAAGTCTAGCTGAGTACCTTCTCGTACTCAGGGTTTTATTCCCACTTGTTGCAGATGGACAGATGTATTACGGCTATTGTATCAACTGCCTTTATCCTGCGATGGGTGATGCTTAGGACCATGGGCAGGGTCATTCCTTACGTCTCGTCTGATGCTTTTGTTGGAGATGATCATTCGCTGGCACTATATTTAAACTCCGCGTGAGTGTGTGTGTGGTTTGAACAAATGACTTCCGCTACTTTTCTTCGAACTGGTTTGTAATAACTATGTTTAAACTCTGATGTATTTGAGATTGCGAACTTTTATGTAATATGTGATGGTGACCGCTAAACTTATTACGATCTTGGCTGGAATGGAAGTTGGTTTGAAATCCTTCGCGATTTCACGGACTACCGGGTTATACGGGCTTAAGTTTGCTAAATCGTCTGCTCTGGCGGATGATTTTCTTACTTAATTTCGTATAATTGGTCGGTTCTGTTACAACCTCCTTGTCTTCGAAGGCGTCTTAGGTCAACTCCACCTCATCTTCGTCGTCTCCGGCCACCGTCATGGAGGCATGCGACCTTATGCGGGCCAATATGTGCCGGACAACGAGGCGTCTAGTGATGTGCCCGTTCATCGACTACCTCCTCCAGAACATCATGAAAACGCCCGTGGATTTTTTAAGTACAGGCGACGCGGTGCCTTGGGCGTGGCTAGCGCCCGGACATCCGGACGCTCGCGCAGCCCGCCTTCCGCACGTGCACCCCGCCCCTGTTGCGCCCCGCTCCTTCCTGACCCCTTCCTCTCCTCCGCGTGGGTGGGACCCGGGAGCCGACGCCTAGCTCGCTGCACGCCCTGTCCGCTGGTCCGCAGCTCTACCACGCCCCCATCCCCCGGCGTCCGGGCCGTGCGCCCATCACTCACCATGCCCCGTGAAACACTTGCAACATGAAATACTTTGATGCAACATACGTCGAATGAAACATTTGAAACATACTGTTGCAATGTAAGTGTGAAACATATGCAACATAAACAAAAAAAACTCTTGTATCATGTGTGTGAAACATATGCAACATCCATATAAAACACTTGCTGCAACATACGTCTGAACAGATGAAAACTTTTTTCAAAACACTTGCAACATGGCACTAAAAACACTTGCAAAAATATGCAACATGTGCAACATCTCGATCTATTTTTGCAACATCCATATATAACAATTGCAACGTACCTATGAAACTAAAACATTTGAAACATACATTTGCAACATAGGGGAGAGAAAGGCCGCGGCCGATCGATTCTGGTCGTCAGGGTCCAACGACGAGCGGCGGCGTGCGAGCACCACCAGCACCGGCCACGCTCGTGGGTGCCCTTGGCTTAGCCGGAGAAGACCTGAGGCGCCATGGCACGTACGCCCGAGCGGCCATGGCAGGGTCAGCAGCGCAGGTGACTGGGATGCAGGTGAGCGGCGCAGGGAGTGAGGGCGCGCGCGCGGCCAACGATGGGGGAAGGCACGACACGACAGCCCAACGAGCACGCGGTGGGGGAAGGGGTGGATGAATGAGTGGCCCCGCTGCTTCGGATGCTGGGTGGATAAGCATATGAGGGAGTGACGATTTTTTTTTTTGAGAGAGATGGGGCTACTCCTGCAGAACCGCATCTAGACGAGAGTCACGGACATAATGTCTGTGTTGGATCATTAGCGTTTATACATGTGTTGTGTGCTTGCTTCAGCATGGAAAACGCAAACTGACATGTGTTTTGTCAAAAAAAAAGGAAAAAAAGAGGACATGCCATTTCAAAAATGAAGAAAATGCAAAAAGAATGGGAATTTACTGATGAGTTACTAAAAGAGGACTGATCACAACGAAGTCACTGGAATATTAAAAGGGATCCAAACCACACCAAAATGAAATCAAATCTAAATATCAAATAGTTAAAAAAAACAGCCAGCCAGCCCGGTGCGTGCACACACACGAGATTCGGGTTTGAGCCCGTTAATTTGGGCAAGATCGGACTGGGTCTGGGCATTGTTCGCTAATTGATCGACCTAGCCTGATCAGCCTAGCCCAAGTCCGGTTCAAAGTAAAGCCACCGGCATCCCCAGCGTCCCGAGTCGCTCACTCACTCACTCCGTAGTCCTCCCTCCCTCACTCCATCCCCCACGCTCCCATGCCTAGGGTTTCCGCCGCGCGGGTCACCGCCGGTGTTAGCTCCGGTTCTCCGTTCCTTCCCCGGCGCCGTCGAAACCTCCCACACTCTGGACTCCACTTCGTCCCCGCCGAGCCCTCCCTCTCTCTCCTCACTCCTCTCCACAGCACTGCCTTTCTCCACCGCAAGAAAAAGGCGAAAAATCCTACGCAAATCCGCCATCCTCTCCACCGCCGAAGCTTCTTGGTCCTCCTCGCCGCCGCTACGCGTTAGATCGGCTCGCCGTGTTCGGTAAGCAGCCCAAAGATCCCTGCTTTTTTTCCCGAGTCTTCTTGTCCCCCGTCCTTGGTTTCGTTGTACCATTTTCTTCGAGGCCGTGGGGGGAAAATGTTGTGGCCGGTGGCCGCGCCCGCGGTTCCTTGGTCCGTCCCTGTTTTCCGGGTAGCTGCGGAATTGGCGCTTGCTCGGTCGGCATAGCACGGCGCGGTTGAAGCGGTTAGGCCTTTAGCCTTTACCCCGTAGGTGGTTTCTCTATGACCCGCCTTGCGGATCCGACGCCGCCGTCGTCCCCCCCCACCCCCACCCCCACTGGATCTGACACCCACGTGCTCCTATTGCAGCTGAGGCCTCCCGGCGCCAACGGATCCGCCTGTTAGTTCACCGGATTCGGCAGCCTTCTCGCCGGATCCGACACACTGGCAGCGTCGTCCGCTTCGTCCTGCTCCTCTCCTGAAGGCAGGCACTGCATCCGCCGTTCAAAACACGCGAGGACTTCTGGCAAGGCAAGTCCCCTTGTATTACGACCTAACTCCCCTGTTTGTCACTCTTACAATTGCTGCAAATTTGCTTGTATGCTGCAATCATCATACCATACAATTTCGAAATGCCAACAGATGTCCACTGACCGTGCTAACTGGGATGAAGCCACCTTGAGGATCTTTCTCGAATTAGTCATAGAACAGAAAAACCTCTTGCACTAGAGCCAACGAGGCCTCACGACCGTCGGGTGGAACAATCTTTACCCACAAATCGAAAACAGAACAAAGTTGGGTTATGACAAGAAGCAGCTTCAGAACAAGTTGAGTGACCTAAAGCGGTCATATTTCGCTTGGCGTGACCTTCAAACCCACACTGGCCTGGGCCGTGACCCGATCACAGGAGGCGTCGCAGTTGACCCCTCATTTTTTGAGGATGGCAACGGTGTACTTCCTTCGACCTTTTTCTTTCTAACCCACTGACTACCAATTACTACGGACGCTCCTATTCTATTCGGCCTAACTTGTGGAACCATGGCACGTGTGCAGGAAACTAGCCAATCGGCTGCGCAGCGGACCAAAGTTCCCAAATACCTTGACCTACTAGTCACTCTTTGGGGACGCACCCCCCGTGAAAGGGGCACCCTGCTCGCTGCTGGTGGCCATCAACGCGAGAGGACACCAAGTACTCCTACCAATGCAAGTCCACACGACATGTCCCAGGAACCTGTAGGTACACACAGTGTCGGCCAGTCCTCCAAACGAACCCATAGAGAACATTCCATCAGCAGCCCCCAAGAAGAAAACTATTTCCATTGAAGAGTGCCTTGAAGACCTAACCCAGTTCATTAAGAACCAGCAGCAGCAGAAGGCGGGGTCAAGCAAGCACGAGGAGGAGATGGCCAAAGTGAAGCAACTTATGAAACAAGATGGGATCGCCGAGTCTGATCCTGCGTTTGCTCATGCGTTAGTTGTGTTCAAGAACACAATTGACCGTAGGAACTTTCTGGCCATGGAAACCAAAGAGGGCCGCATGAACTTGATTGAGGCCTGCTGGGAGGTTCTGAGAGCTAGATCCAAGTAGTCGTTATCCCAACGAACGTTCCTACTGCGCCAGTCTATGTAGTTTTATGTTCGAATTGTGCATGTTGAGGATGTATGTTTGCCCTATGTTCGTTTCATTTTATATTGTAATTGTAATGTTCCCTGGACATTGCTTGCTTAGTTGCATCGATGTGTTGTGGCCTGAACTTTGTGTACTCGTTTTTTTCGCTAATCAAATAAATTGTGTACTGTGATGTACATGCGTTGGTTGTAGGTTCACCTACAACTTGTAACAAGACAAGACTCTATTAATTGAAGTTTTATGCCCCTTCCTAGCCTGTCTTCGCGCAGCTACTACCAAGAGCCTGCGGAAGGCACCGAAGATTATATGGCCCCTGAGGTGCGAGGCACCTGGTTGGACAAGAAAGACAAAGATGAGATATTAGTAACCTCCCTGGTTGTGTGCTCCAAGCGCCTCATCGCTGCCATAGTTGCTATTAGGTCTTTCAGTATAATTGCTCTGTGCCGACCAGGGGCTGCTGCATGGTCAGTGAGAGTACATGAGGTGTGCAGGTTGTTCTCAGATATGGTCATCTTGCAAGGGAAGATCTACGCTCTTGACCGCACCGCCATGCCTGGGTATCTTGTTGCTATAGACATTGTGGATGAGTATGACATTGAGCCAAGGGTGTCTCGGATTGAGTGCCTCATCAAGGGAATCTCATTTCCACGCCAAGAAGAGTTCTTCTGGGTGCCTTATCTCCTTGAATTCCATGGCACACTGCTAATGGTCTGCAAAAAACTTTCCTATAAAATAGAGCACGAATCTGGAAATTTCTCTATCATTTTTGTGGCTGCTGGTAGTGGGTTTGTAGTGTTCGAAGCTAATCTTAAGCGGCACTTGTGGGCTGAGATGAAGACTTTGGAGAATGACCAAGCATTGTTCCTTGGGCGAGGATGCTCCAGAGCTGTCCATGTGTCCCCCTACGATCTTTCACGGGACTGTATCTTCTTCCTGGATGATTTCACTGGGTATTGGAAGAAAACAACTACAGCTTGTGAACTGTATGACATGAAAGATGAGAAGATCTATTCACCCTTGCCTATGGTATCACGGAAGAGTGGAAACGTTCCTGCAATCTGGATATTCTCACAGGGTAAGCGTGATTGCACTTCTTTTTCTGTGGGTTTTAAAAAGAGGTAAAAAACTACTTCGATGTTCTCCTATCAAAATCAAATTATTTCTCCTCAACTGTCAATAGCTGTATACTTTGTTACCCACATGTTTCAATGTTCACTAGATAACCTGAGTTATAAATCATGTAGAGTGCCAAAATGATGCCATCATACAGTTACGAACATGGTAATAAAATATCCTTACATTGGGAATCCAATGAGCTGGCATAGATGTGCAATTAAACACAAGCACAATACTCATGTCCGAAGTTTTTTTTACATGGAAGCTAAAAAAAGGTGGAACCTACCTCTCGAGGGATTCTTATATGAGACTTATATTCTGAGGTTGCGACAATCATGTGAAAAACGAAGTGCTCTTTTGTTTTCTAGATGAATGTGACAGGATATGCTAGTGAAATGTGTTTCTTCTTCGAGACATCTCTCACATTGCAGGATGATAGATCACAGATGCAATCCTAACAAATTATGACTTGGAAAATAACATTAAACAACTATGTTAGAGGTGGCTTAGATCATATTGTTTCACATAGGTTTCATTCATGAAAAGCTACCTGGTCGTTTGAACGCATCTGTGATGGTTTTTTCCAAATGCAGGTGAGATAGATAAAGCTGCAAACAGCAGGAGAGGTGGAATGTGAGGAGGCGGAAACTCCGATGCTTATATGTGGAGGGACTTGTTCTGCTGACCCACTGAGCAGGGCTACTAGAAAAGGGTTACAGAAATCTTCATGTAGCCATGTGTTCCTAAACATGCACAAATTGCTCCGATGTCATTCACATGTGTTTGAATTGGATGTTACTAGCATTAAAAAAAATGACCAGCCTGGTGCATGATACTGTTATTGTTTTTATTTTTATGTGCATGGTATTGCTTCAAACACCCGTTCTAATTAGAAATGTTGTCTACTTTGGCCTTTGGTTAGTGACTGCTTGAACCGTGGTTTCTAATATAGTGCTTTTGGTTATAAGCTTGTCTCAATTTCTGAATCCTGATTTGATTTGTTTGCTTCGGACTTGCTGCTTGATCTTTTGTAGGATGATCATGTACGAAGTTGGCATTGACATTGGCTCGCTGTTTTCCTTTTGGGTTTGTCTCTGTGTGGAACTGCTGGAAGGAATTCAGTCGAGTCACACGCACCTATCTGGTGATCTGTAGGTAAAAATCACAACTGGTTATGTATCATATATATGTGATGTGTATTTGACCATTACAATCGAAGGTGCGCAATAATTTATGCATCAGAGTTTGTCAAATGTTGCCAACACTGCTGATTCAAGTGAGAAGTGACACAGCTAGCAACCCTTAGCCAGTGGCACTTGAAGCAAGTACTTTTATTCAGGCTGAAGAAGCGATGTATCTAGACTGCTGGGTTGCTGCTTCTTTGCTAGTGCCAAATGCAGTAGCACGCATGGCAAATTGGCAATGCACGACGTTAGTATTAGGAGGTGATCTTCTGCTACTGAAGTGAGATTTTGATGCAGGTAATGCTGTTTGTTCAGAAATATACTATATATATAATCCAGTGTGCTACCGGTAGTACAGCTGCTGCTTTCTTTTTATTTCAGAGTTTGTGTATGCATGCCCCGTATGGATGGAGTCCATAAAAATTCATACACAACCTTTTAAAAAAAAAATCTGCCTTAGTTTAGTGCTTCTTACGAGTTGGAACCATTCAGAGTAGCCAGAAAATTCTGACTAATTTGAATCTATAACAATTCCTTGAATTTCGAAAAAGATCTCTGGAAACCACTAAGAAAAAGAAATATTCTTAAATCTGGGGTTTGTAGCGCTTGCCCTGTCCTTGCCTTATTATAGAGTTATAAAACCACCTTTGAAACCACTAAAGGGCTCTTGTTTGATTTCTATTGTTTGCTAGTAAAAAGTATCTGATTTTTTAGTTTAATGACTAAAATCAGATTCGCACGATAGGTCAATGGTCATAACTAGACTTCATACTTTACGAAACCAATAACATTTTCATATGATCTATACAGCTATATATGATAATTGTACCTATTGATGAGCAATATTTTTTTTTTGCTAATTTTCGATTCGGTTAATTATTTTGGAAAAAATATCGGTAACGCTCTCCTCAAGGCAGCGTCCGTCCGCCCAGATGCTCATGTTCATGGGCCACGATGCAAGCCCAAACGATCCTCTCCTATCCACTCGTCCAACTCTCTAGACACCGCAGTTTCTCCAAGAAAAAAATACCACCGCAACGGAGCTCGCCCAACGCACAGCTCGCCGTGCTCCACCCGCGTAGCTCGCGGCAACTGGCCAGGGCAGAGGCCGCCCGCGCACTTCTTGTGCTTCGGCACCCCGACTCGCCGTGGCCGGAGGTGGAGTTTGCCGGCGTGCAGCTCATGGTAGCCCGAGAGGAGCCTGCCCACGCACATCTCACGCTCTGCTTGCCCAGTTTGCCGTGGCCAGGGTGGATCTCGCCCGCGCGCAACTCACGACGGCCGGGATCAAACTCGCCCATGCATAGCTCGCAGCGGAGCTTACCCCGCGCACAGCTCACGCTCCACCCGCACAGTGTGGAGACCCGCCGTGACCTTCTCCACCGGAGCGACAATCTCCGAACTCCACATGCTGATGAGCATCCATTCTCCCAAACAGCAAGGAGATGTTTGCGCTGAAACGGCATGTTGCAAGACGTCTGTTTCAAGTGTTTTCAAATGTTTCATAGGTATGTTGCATGTGTTTTATATCGATGTTGTAAAAGTAGATCAGGATGTTGCACATGTTGCAATGGTGTTTCAAGTGTATGTTCCAAATGTTTCATTTGTTTTTAGATGGATGTTGCAAGTGTCTTATCTGGATGTTACAAAGTAGATCTGGATGTTGCATATACATGCATGTTGCAATCATATGCTTCGAGTGTTTCATACGTATGTTGCAAGTGTTTTATTTGAATATTGCATATGTTTTGCAATGGCTACACACATGTGTTTCCTGGTGTTTCAGACCTATATTGCAAGTGTTTTAATTGTTTTCGAACGTATGTTTTAAGAAATTCATCTAGATATTACAAAAATAAATCTGGTGTTGCATATGTTGCAGTGAGAGTGGAGGGGCCCGCCTGCTACAGATGCTGGGCCCGCGTGCATGCGCGTGGGAGTGGAGGGGGCACAAGCGATAGGCGTGGAAAACGGAGTTGGGCGCAGATCGAGACGCGGACCCTGCGTGGGCGTGGGAAACGAGCGGTGCAGGCCCCATAGCGTCTCAGAACGGACGTCCGCACGCTAGCAAGTCCGGAAACACATAGAAAGTGAAAAATAAATAAAAAACACAGGCAATTGTGGGCTTCATTTATGGCCCACTCACCCAGCCCTATTGGTGTCCATTTCATCAGGTCTGAAGACTCTCTGAACGCACGTAGGCTCCTCCGCTCCGAATCGCCATCGTCACAGTCCACGCTCCACAGCACAGGCCACGGCGGCGCCCGGCCGACGACGCGTCCAAGGTATCTTCCCTGTACCCTGTCTGCCCTCTTCTTTCCTCTCTTCCCCTTGAAGTCTTGAACTCTGTCCGTGCCTTCGCTTACTCATGCGTCGCCCCGCGAGGTCGCAATGGCTCTGATGTTTTCCGTAACCGTCCCCTTCCGCATGTTCTTGATTCCCTTATCGATTCTGTCACCTAGATCTGCCTCCAGCCCACCGACGGCCGTAGCCACCAGCCCGCCGGCGGCCGTAGCCCCTCCGGCGCGTGGCCCTAGCCCTGCGGGTGGTCCTTCGGGCGTGGCCTTAGGCCCGCCGCCGGCCATCCGGGCGTGGCCCTAGGGCGGCCACCGGCCGGCCAGGAACATCCCCAGGCGGCTGACTGCCCCTGGTCTCCCTCCCGTCCAGCGCACGTCCCGGTGCGACGCCCCTCGTCTCTCCATCGATCTCCACCGCCCCTATTTTCAGTTGAAGTCTGCTTCCCTCAAGATTTGGCCACCGGTGTTGTCTCCGTCAAATCTGAATCGAGTTTTCAGGTTCCTTGTTTCTCCCCTGAAAATGTATATATTATACTTCCTTTCTCTATGTGTGGCTATATGTATACAGAAGTAAAGCATGGTTCTGATGTACTGCAGTGGAGATTTTGGGCTAAGCAAGGACTGAAGGTTGCTATTGGAGGTACTGTTTACTTTCAAGATAGTGAAGAATTGTTCAGGACCTGTGATTGAGACTCAAAGGTATACTTCTTTCTTCACTGGATTTATTTGTTGTATGTTGTTATTCTACATTTTATTTGTGTGCTCACTTGTCGAGTTTGGAATGTTTGTCCTTGCACCAAAAATAATTGAGCTTCCTTTGTTGTGATATCTAATATATTAATATGAGTACTCTATTAATATTTGAAACAG
The DNA here is from genome assembly GCA_904845875.1 of Miscanthus lutarioriparius. Classification (NCBI taxonomy): domain Eukaryota; kingdom Viridiplantae; phylum Streptophyta; class Magnoliopsida; order Poales; family Poaceae; genus Miscanthus; species Miscanthus lutarioriparius. The sequence goes on from CAJGYO010000010.1 coordinate 126,299,095, forward strand.
AACTAGTTAATATGTCAAACCGGACATGGATGTATAATGGTTGGCAACGTGGCAAAGCTCCCTCAAATGAATGGATTGATGGAACCACAGAATTCTTGAATAGTGCATTTTCAATTAGGAAGTATATATGTGTATTAAGAAGTTCTTTATTCTTTCCATGTACACCTGATTGTATTCCTTATACTACAAGCCTGATTGGCTATATAATAGAGGTCACCCCCTCATTAGGGGTGTGGTGTTTCCCAATCTTCTCTACAAAGACATAGGTCTGAGCTAGCAGATGTAGATATTTTGAGTTGGTAAAACAAAATTTAGTAGGATATGGGTCCACATGATGCTAAAACAGCCAAATCTTCAGTCAAATGAAGAATTTAACATGCAAATAATTCCAGAGGAGATAATAATAAAAGAAAAGAAAGGTATATATAAGATACTTACTGCCATGATAAATAGTGCACATTGCAATTTATCCACAAAAAAGAGAAACTTCAGCTTCACAGAACTTTTTATTTACTTTATCTAGAGGACAAATCATGCTACTTATCTACAGAAACAAGAGCAAGCAATTTTAGATAGATGATATATGGTGAAAGGGAAAAATCAAAAATCAGATTCTGAAATTCTCTCGACTCACCAACTAGAGTAACAAGCATCAGGGAGAAATAGCATAAGAAATATCCTCATACTCAATGTAATGAATCTTCTTCTTGCGCAAAATTGGTGAAAAAATGGATCTTATAAAGCGACTGAAAGGATCCTGCAAGCCTTCCATTTCATAATGACCAAATCGCCAATCCCGCAATATGAATGATCTCTGGATAGGCCGATCTAAACCCCCTGAAGAACAAAAGGCTCATTTTTCTTAGGTGGAGACAGCAACCACAGTTTATACCAACTAAAATTTCTATTTCAGTTAGGTTTTTTGTCTCTCTATATGCCCTTTGGTAATTATGTAACTCAACTGTATCAAAAAAAATTATGTAACTCAACTGAAGGAGTTGTAAGGAGTTGTGGTATGAATTCAATATACGAAAAACTAACATGGAGCGACACTCTCGACTCCAAGAAGCCTGAAGGCAGTAGCCATTGGCATATTTTACAATATGTCAATAGTTTTTGTTTATCCTACTTATCAAGTTGTTTTAAGAGAAACAAGCCATTACACATGAATAATGTCAATTTAATAATATAACAGAATGTTTCGGGAATAATCAGCACATACCTGCATACATCCGACCATGTTTATCTACTGCCCTGAAAAATGGGCGTGTTTTCTTCTGAAATGCTGCTTGTTGCAGCTCCCTCCAAGCACCCAGTCTGTCCTGTCTTGTAATTTTCCCAGTTTAACAACCTGAAGTTCAAGTGCATTTTGTTAAGATCATCAGAGAAACACCAAATGCTCATATGTATAAAAAAAAGAGTGAGAAATTAAATTATCACAAGTCTGCACAATTTATGCAAAACAAGGGACCCAAGAAACAAAATGCACAAACATTACAAATTTGTTTTATACTTTTGCGGACAATGTGTACACAGGATACTGTATAATAATTTGCTGAGATCAGGGATCACCTTAGAGAATAAATAGTATGAAGGCCTAGGTTTCCGTGTTAGGTTGTTAGCACGACCAACAGCTACAAGCCCAAACTTGGGACCATAGCCATCTGCCCATTCCCAATTATCTGACATCGTCCAGAATAGATAACCAAGCACAGGCACACCCTTCAAAACAATGTCTATCAGTGCTGGAAGTTACAGATACATGAAAGTAAGGAATGTTTCATTACAAATTAATTTAAGACCGGACCATAATGATTGCAGCATAAATGGCTAACAGGTGCTCCAGAATATATGGTCTCTGAATCAGATCAGTCTCGTCAGAAACTCCATTTTCAGTAATTATAAAAGGTATATTCAAGCTCTTGTATCGTTCATTAAACTGAATCAGGATACGAAACAGCCCATCAGGATAAACACCACGACCAGATTCACTGTACTCATCATTGTCCACGAGCTTTAGACCAGAGCCTGATATCACCTCCTGCATGAAAATGGAGTAATCAACTCTTGTTGTTTACATGTTCAGATCATTTATCTAAGCAGCTAGTATTTAATTTACCTGCCCATAGTAGTTGATGCCAATAAAATCCAATTTATCACATATGCTATCAATGTAAGGGAAAAGGGTCAATGAATTAGCCAGTGTGACAGCAGCAACATCAAATAGACCATAGGGCCGTGTAAACGATACATGATGAGCAACACCAACGATTGGCTTCCTTTTACTTTTGCTGTAAAACACCACCAAAGAGTTCAACTCAGAATTGTGGAAATTCATGAGAAATTGCATTTCAAGTAACATATTATATACCTTTCTGAATGTATGTTTTTTTTTTAACGCACTTTCTGAATGTATGTAGTCATAGGCTTCTGCATGTGCAATGGCCATCCAATGTAATGCTTGGTTATATACACCAGTCGGTAAAGCAGATGTTGCTACTTCAATTGCATTAGGGTCTCCACCAGGCCAAGCACCAGCACAATAGGCTTTTTGGCTATGCTGACATGGACAAATATTCTTACAACATGTAAGATTCTGCTCAGTTGTTATTTATTTGCTTTTGGTCTAGGATCTGAAGGCAGAGAAGCCTAATGAGATGGTTACAAATGGTGTTCTTTCAAGCCTTCAGAATTTCCTACGCAAGTGCCTCATAGCTATCCTCTCATATGGCCCAATGCCGAAGCACATTGCATTTATTATGGATGGTAATCGTCGATATGCTAAATTCAGAAGCATGCAACAAGGAGCTGGTCACAGGATGGGTTTCTCTGCTCTTATTGCAAGTCTGCTGTACTGCTATGAAATGGGTGTGAAGTACATCACTGTTTACGCATTCAGCATTGACAATTTTAAAAGGGACCCAAGTGAGGTGGAAACCTTGATGCAGTTAATGGAGGAAAAAATCAATGAACTATTAGAGAACCGAAGTGTAATCAACAAGATTAACTGTAAGATCAACTTTTGGGGCAACTTGGACTTGTTATGTGAGCCGGTGAGGTTGGCGGCTCAGAAGCTGATGGCGAGCACAGCTGGAAACACAGGGCTGGTCTTTTCTGTCTGCATGCCATACAACTCGACTTCTGAGATTGTCAATGCTGTCAGTGAAGTCTGTGCAGAAAGGAAGGAACTGTTGCAGAGTGAACATGCTGGCGACTGTAATGGCCACGCTGCAAATAACGGTGTGCATTCAGAGATTTCAGTGGCGGATTTGGATCGCCACATGTATAGCACTGGCTGCCCAGATCCTGATATCGTCATCCGAACTTCAGGCGAGACTCGACTGAGCAATTTCCTCTTGTGGCAAACAACGTTTAGTCACTTGCAGAATCCAGATCCTCTGTGGCCCGAGTTCTCTTTCAGGCACCTTGTTTGGGCTATATTACAGTATCAGAGAGCTTACCCTTACCTAGAGCAGAACAGAAAGCTGGCTAAGAAGCAGTTGTGAATGTGATTCCATGTTAATTTTAAGGAGATACCAGGAGGGTTTTGAACATTTCAAGTTGTACAAAACTTCCCCTTCCATTTTCCCAGAAATGGGAAATTCAACTGTTGCTGTGAAGCAATCATGACCGTCCGAAAAGAGTTGTCTGAACTGATCAGATGGGAGCTAGAACACAGTGCATGGTCCATTTTTCATAAATCTGTAATTAACCCTGACTTTACATTCTTCAGTTGCTTCTTGCAAGTATGAGCAAGAAGTTCTTTTGAAATAAAAATTGGACCATGGGTTCCCTTGTCATATGAGATATCGACAGTTCACGGAAATGGGAATTTTTCTAGGGTGCATTAATGAATGTGCTGAACATTTGGATCTTTATATGTATGCTATCTATTATGTTGTGATGAAATTACAGTATGGACAGTCCATATTTAATATGTTGTTGCTACTGTTCTGTTTCTATATAATTATTGTATTCAATTTGCTGCATGGTTAAGTTTTTTTTTTCTGTCGGTGGTCTGTTATTTTTCTGTGCGTTAACCGAGACCGACAGAAAAATAAAAAATTTCCTGTGAGTGTGCCTCTACGACTCTATCGGGACAGCATCGACATTTTTCTGTCGGGCTTTTCCTTTTTTCTGTGAGGATTAACGCACACAACATTTAAATTTAATCTCTGTGCGTGTAACACCCACAGAAAAATCATTTTTCTGTCGGGCTGTTCTTTTTTTCTATGAGGATTAACGCACACAACATTTAAATTTAATCTAGGCTAACGCAATTTTTCTGTGCGTGTAACACCCACAGAAAAATTATTTCTAACGGTGAACACACAGGACAATTGAATTTTTCTGTCGTTATATTTCCGTGGGTATTTTCTGACGGTATTCGTATTTTTCTGTGTATTTTCGCACACACAGAAAAAGGGAGATTCCATTAGTGTTTGGTGTTTTTATAATGCAGAGAGCACGCCAAATGGGTTGCAATTAACTAGGGAGCACCTGCAGCAGGAGCCTGTGGAGACTGGCAAAGAGGATCCTGGGATGCCTCTTCGTGGCGGGACTACTGGTTCATCTGCTGCCTCCACAACTTTGTGCTGAACATATAAGAACTAATAAATACGGTTTAAGACTTAAGGGAGTTAATTCTTCATTGACTGATATGTTCCAACACACAAAAAAGGCCTACCATCAGCTCGTCACATTCATCTCGCTCAGATGCACTTGGATACGATATCACTACTAGGACCTGTTGCTTGTTTTGCTAATCCGTATCGCCCAAATGCCCATTTGTGCCGGCTGCATAAACAGATGCTTCTGTAATTTGTGCTTGGATTTTGGATTCCAGAACTTTTCATTGCACATTGCGTCATGCAGCATGAGTCAGGCGGATTCATGCTGTGTTGGAGAAATTCATTCATCCAGGTTCGATTCCATTTCATTTGTTTTTCTTCTCTGTTTCATGTTTAGGCAGCTGCTGAGATGGTGTAGTGCTGCACATGTTTACTTATCTAGTGTTGTGATAATTAGTCTGATTGTGATCATCTAGATTTCTGGCCATTTATTTTACATACGCTGTGATTTTTTGTCTGGGAAACAATTTAGGTTCTAACTGTACATCTTATATGACCTGACAGCGCTATCGATTGTAGATCTTGTTAATGCCAAGCTTTGTCAAAATGTATTTTTTAGTGGTTGAAATGTAAGAATAAGAAGGTGTGGTTAATGTAGGCCATACCAGTCAGCAAAATAAATTTGAATTGATAGAGGGATTCATGATGAATATTCAAGAAGGTTTGGTTAGTGTAAGTTAGAAAAGTTATGAGTTTCTTCTCTGCTAGTGTTCTGGCATTGTCAATTGCCTAGTTATGAATATTGTAGGTTTCATATAGAGCTGTTAACGTGGACCTAAATGTTAAATGAAGAAAAAAATGCAAATGTGAGCAGTGTGCAGAATGAATATGAGCGGAACAGAAGGATTCAAGAATGCTCCATTAGAAAAGTTCCAAAGCTAATCTTTTTCTCTGGTAGGGTTCTGGCCTGGGTGGCAATCCTCAAGTTGGTTAGAAATATTACAAGTTTTATTTGGTAGAAGAGTTGTCAGTGCGGACCTAGAAGGTCAACGAAGAAAAGAAGATGCATGCATTTGTACCTAGCAGATAGCACGAACAATCTGTGACACCAATTTGAGATCTGGGCAGATAAAAATAAAACTGCATATGAGAGAGCATGAACAATGTGTGATGAATATCAATATGAGGAAGGAGAGGTGGCCAGATCTCCAGCTAGGCCACCCATTTTTTTTTTTTGAGCACGCATTGGTGTGTGCTATATACTACTAAACGATGGTATTTGTATATGATGTGTGCTTGCATGCTTTAAGAAAAAGGAATTTGCAATTTATGTGTCAATCAAATTTTATTACGCTTCTTTAGAACAAAGAAGACATGTATGGTGCGTTTGGATCCCTCTATTTTGGAGGAATTAGAATCTATTTTATAGACTAGACCATTTGGCTTGGATTTTGTCATTCTAGAACTTTTCAAGGTTTAGATATAAGTCTGCCTTGAATTTATGGGGAGAAATAGAAATAGAAATAGATTCCATCCATCCCCATTCTATATTTCAACCCTGCAATTTATACCATCCTCTTTGCCTCACTCACCTACAGAAATCTCCAACGTATGGCCAAAACAACATACGAGTACGTTCCAAATGTGATCATGTTAACTTAATTGATTTGTGTCTAAATTATGATTATTGGAATGGATTTCAATGACACAATTCCAAACGGGGCCACGGAGATTTTGGAGGATTGTGATCCTTTGGCAAATTTTCCTATATGTCTCTTTGGGAGGGACAAAGGATTAAACCTTAGATTTTTTTTTGGAGAAAACCTTAGAAATTTCTTTGGATTGCTATATGGAAACCAAAATAAATACTCTCAAGAATTCAGCCCAAAACTACGTTATCATCCTACTGCTTTCGCTCCGGACCCCATCCGACGGCTCAACAAGGCCCAGCGGCCTGGTGGCCCAACTTTTCTCCAAGCAGAGCAAGCACGACCGCACGAGGCATAGAAGTGTGTGTGTGTGTGTGCACGAGGGCGTACGGCGCACATTGGCGCGCTCCTCTCCCGTTCTCCCTAAACCCTAGCGCCTTGCGGCCGGGCGAGGGCCGGCGGACTCCGGCGAGCCGGCGAGGGCGCGTCGGCGCAAGAAGCGAGCCGCGGCGGGCAGCGGGCCGGCGTGCCGGCGTGCGCTGTGCGCCTGATCTCCTGTGTTTAGCTTAGGGGCGCGGGGCCGCGGGCAAGGCCGCATCACGCCGCAGCAAAGTTTCTTGATCGGTGTCGTCGTCTCGCGATTGCGGACATCCACTCCGCGAAGATAAACCGGAAAGGTTTGATATTTTCTTTGTTGGGTTAGGCACTGGCGTGCCTCCGTCCATGCCCACCATGTGTTTGTTTATATGAGGGCACACCTTTTTACCCGTTCTGATCGCCACCTGATGGTACGTTTCCTCGTATTCGCGCAGGATGTCGCAGAAGAACCAAAGATCACCGCCATGGTCCGACCTCACACCAGAGCTCCTCGGCATGGTGTTCCTCCGCCTCCCTAGTCGTCCAGATCGCGTCTTCTTTACTGCCGTCTGCCGCGCATGGCGCACCGCGGTGCAGCAGTGCCGCCCGCGGCTGCCGTCGCCAATGCCGTGGCTCGTACTTCCTGACGGCAGCGCCACCAGCTTCCCCTGCGGCAGCGAGACTTTTCACCTGCCGGATGGCGTTCGCTATCACAACTCTTGTGGCGAGTGGCTTCTCTTGTCGCAGGGTGACTGCAGCTGCTTCCTGATGAACCCCTTCACCAAGGCCACCATGCTAGTTCCTAAACTGTGTTCTTACACCACCTATTCTGACCCGGACACTATCCGCGACCCTAACTTTGAGAGGATGTGGACTAACCTCAAGGACATATCTGAGATATATGTTTTGAGTCTAGTGGTATGCTCGAAACGCCTCATTGCTGTGACAGTTAGTACTAAGGGCATTGGTGGACGTATAGGTACACTAGCATTGTGCCGACCAGGAGATGCTGCATGGTCCATGGGAACAAACGAACTCTGTCGGTGTCTCTCAGACATAGTCTTCTTCAGGGGGAAGCTCTATGCTATTGGCTTCAACAATGGGCCGCATGATCTTCGTGCCATTGAAATTGTGGAAGAGAATGGCAACGATGAGCCGAGGGTGTCTCGAATTGAGCGCATATTCATTGGAGCCCCCAGTCCCCGCATAGAGCGGGAGCTCTCTGCACTGGATACGCCCCCCATAGCATCCGGATGTTCCTACCTTGTTGAATCGTGTGGCAGACTGCTAATGATCCGCAGGAAAGTCTACTGCAGACAAGAGACACGGGGACGAAATAGTTTCATTCTTGTGGCGGGCAGCAGCAAGTTTGAAGTTTTTGAGGCAGACTTTGGGTGTATGTTGTGGACCGAGCTGAGGAGTTTGGGAGATGACCAAGCATTTTTCGTGGGGCGAGGATGCTCGAGAGCTTCTTGTGTGTCTCCATATGATCTATCATGCGATTCTATTTTCTTTGTGGATGATTACACTAGCCCGGTTTGGAAGAAAACAACTATATCTTGCGGTGTGTATGACATGAAAGACGGGAAGGTCTATTCAACCTTGCCTATGGTATCATGGATGAGTGGAGACATCCCAGCAACCTGGCTTTTCTGTGAAGGTATTGAGTTCATGTTTTTTTTTCTTGCACTAAAATAGTCTGCTATAGACGAAACAGGCCTAACGTTTCCTTATTTTGGGGGTGTCATCAAACACAGGAACTGCACACAAATACATGAAAGCAAAACATTTGTGAAACATCACATCCTTTTGCTCTTTTCTTTTATTTATTTATTTTACTTCGGCAGGGTGCAGGTATTCATTAAGTAGGGCTTCTAGTTTGAGTGTTGTATTATGTGTATAACCTTGTGAAATGGAAGTAGTTTTATGAAGATGGATGTGTTCTTGTGATTTCGTATACAAAGCCAAGTGCATGCGTGTTCGTATTTTTCCTAGAGACACGTTTCACACCTTGGAGGAGAGGATGAATCTTAGATTCAATTTGGTAAAACATTTGTAAACAATGAAAATAGGAGACAACATGGGACAGAAGGAACTGTGATTTTTATTTTATTTTTAAATGAAATTAAAATGGAGCTCTCATTGATTCAACAACTCATAATCCTTTTGGTGATTTTATAATGCAGAGAGCACGACAAATAGGTTGCAATTAACTGGAGAGCACCTGCAGGAGCCTGTGGAGACTGACAAAGAGGATTCTGGGACGTTTCTTCCTGGCGGGGCAGCTAGTTCATCCGCTGCTTTACAACTACGTGCTGAGCATAGAAGAACTAATAAATAGGGTTAAGAAGATTCTTCATGGGCTGATGTGTTCTTCCTACGTGAAAAGGCCTATCGTGAGTTCATCACATTCACATCGCTTCGATGCGCTTCGATACACTATCACTACTTGGACATGTTGCTTGTTTTGCTAGTCTGTATTGCCCAACTGTTCAGTTGTGCTGGCTGCACAGAATAGATGCTGTAATGGTGCTCGTGCCATTGGGTGTTTCTTCCTGAAGTCGATGAGGATTGACCTCTGATAACGATTACCCAAGTGATTTGTTAGGCAATGCCTATGCCCACTGCCGTCCCTCTGTTTCTGCATCCTGATGTATATGTGCGGTGTGTTTTGAACTCTATGAGAGCTTGCTTCATCCTCCTAATTTTTTACAATTTGATCTTTTTTCGAAGAAAATTTACGTTTGGCCCCTGGAAGATTTAAACTCATCTTTGGAACCTGGGGTCGGCGCCAGGACTCATGGCGCCGAGGTAACACGTCTCGGCGCCACAGATCTTGGCGCCGAAGTGCCTGGCCGAAATCCTAGGTGGCGTTGACGTGGCCGGTACGCCATAGATCTTGGTGCCGATTTCGGCGCCACGAACTCTGGTGCCGAGCTGGCCCATGCTGCTTTTGCGCAGGCGGCCAATGTGGCTTGTCGCCTCCGCCTCCGCGCTGCCGTTGTGATCGGCTACAGAGAAAAGACTGCTGCTGCAGCCTTTTTCTCATCTCTCAAATCACTGGAGTGCATCCGTGCATGGCTACAGAAAAAAGATTGCTTCTGCTTGTGATGGCTGGTTTGGTGTCAACAAAAGTTTTCAAATGTGGGGCCCATGTGCCACTTATTTTTTAGTATGAAAATATAGTCAATATGGGTCTTATTTTATAGACTTAATTACAAGGAATATTCTAGTGCAAATAAATTATAGAAACAATACACTGTTTAGAAGCTATGGCCAATCAAAATTTCATAAATCAGACGGCACAGGGACGGAAGAAGCGGAGCGCGGCGGTGCCAGAGCCAGACGGCAGGCCGCAGGCGCGCCTCTCGCGTGTCTTTGGGCGCCGCGGTTACCGAGGACCAGCCATCACAAGCAGCAATAGTCTTTTTTCTGTAGCCATGCACTGATGCACTCCAGTAATTTGAGAGATGATAAAAAGGCTGCAGCAGCAGTCTTTTCTCTGTAGCCGATCACAGCGGCAGCGCGGAGGCGGAGGCGACAACAGTGGCCGCCTACGCAAAAGCAGCATGGGCCAGCTCGGCGCCAGAGTTCGTGGCGCCAAGATCTGTGGCGCCGACCTCGGCGCCATGTATTATGGCGTCGAGGTACCGGCCACGTTAACACCACCTAGGATTTCGGCCAGGCACTTCGGCGTCAAGATCTGTGGCGCCGAGACGTGTTACATCGGCGTCATGAGTCCTAGCGCCGACCTCAGGGTCCAAAGATGAGTTTAAGTCTCCTAGGGAGCCAAACGTAAATTTTCTTCGGAAAAAGGGTTAAATTGTAAAAAAAATCATCCTTCTCTGTATATAAGGATCATCTTGTTTTAAAGTATTTTCTAAGTTTCAGCAGTACTAGAGGAATAATTCGATTTCAGGCTATATGACCAATTTCTCTTAACTATCACGGTCACCTGATTTTCCTCTTTGATCTACAAAACTAGTTTATTAAAACCCGCCCCCCCCTCAAGTTTTAAAAAGACACTTTTGCACCCTCAGCAGTTTTGAGGGTGGTTTTGATGATGTGTGGGCAGGGGACTAGATGTGGCACCACGTCAAATCGGATTAAGTTGAAATCATAGTAAGTTGGAGGTTTAAGGAGGTCGAATTAAAATATTTTTAAAATATATGATCGTGCATTTTTAGAAAACGGTGTGTGTGCTTGTAGTTTCACTGTTACGTTTGTTTTTTCATTTATTATTACTGGTGTGTGCTATATAATGATGGTATTTGTATATGATGTGTGCTTGCATGCTTAAGAAAAAGGAATTTGCAATTTATGTGTCAAACAAATTATATTAGGCTTCTTTAGAACAAAGAAAACATGTCTAGCGTGTTTGGATCCCTTTATTTTGGAGAAATTAGAATCTATTTTATAGATGAGTCTATTTGGCTTGATTTTGGCATTCTAGAACTTTTAAAAGTTTAGAGATAAGCGGCGCTGCTAGCGCCCGAACGTCCAGACGAACACCCGCGGCTGCATTCCATTTTCGCGCATCCACGCCATACGCGTCCACGCGTGGGCCAGCGTTGTTCGGATGTCACTCACCCACACTTGCATCTCGCGCACCCACGGGAGGCCGCGCCGCCGGAACGTCACCTGCGCCGCGCATCGGTGGGGACCGCTCGCGCCCCTCCCGCTTCATCTCATATGAAACACCCGATCTACTATTGAAATATCCATATGCAACACTTGCAACATATAAAAAGACAGATAAAACATTTGAAATGTGCGCTTGAAACACTTGCAAAAACACTTACGCAACATCCAGATAAAAACACTTGCAACACATATGTGAAACATATGCAACATCCAAATAAACACACTTGCAACATACGTCTAAAAAACAGATGAAACATTAGGGACAAACGCTTGCAACATATGCAACATCCCGATCTAGTTTTGCAATGTCCATATGAAACAATTGCAACATACCTCTAAAACATTTGAAATGTGCGCTTGCAACATGCATTGTATCATGGTGCGGCATCCTCCGCCGTCTGCATCGGGGCACCGCAACCGTAGCAGGAAGCGAGGCCAGAGGGCTTCTGCGGCAGGGCCCGGTGCTTCTCCTTGAGCTGGCAGCGGCTGTCGACGTCGTTGGGCGGGGCGGGGCGGGCAGAGCAGGACCAGTGGGACGGGCGGCGGAGCAACGCGGAGTAGGTGCAGGAGCAGCAACGGCAAAGCAGAAGCAAGACCAAGCGGGGTGAGCGGTAGGAGCAACGAAAGGGACGTGGGGCACGGAGCAGAGCGGGATGGGTCCGGGTGCGACGCCGCCACGCTGGAGAAGGCTGCGGCAAGCGGACCCCGCAATGGAGGCTCCCGCGGTAGTTGCAGGCGTGTGGCATGATGGAGGAGCTCGCGGTGGTCGCATGCGAGCGACGGTGGGGGAAGGATCGCATGCGTGCGGCTATGGGGATAGAAAATGTCGCTGGCCTTTTTTTTTCTTTTTGGAGAAATCGTGCTAAAGGTGGAGCAGAGCAGGCCTATTGGGCCTGATCACTACACAGGCCTATTGGAGCGAGCAGGCGTCCGACACATGCGCTTGGACGGACTTCCTCACAAGAGCATTAACTATAAGACTGTCTTGAACTTATCGAGCGGGGGATAGAAATAGATTCCTTCCATCCGCATTCTATATTTCAGCTATGCACACTCACGTAGGCCCTATTTGCGTGTCCTTAAACCCGACTTGATCCGCTTCTTTTTTCATCCGGAACAGTATTTTTCTCTCATAAATTCCTCCAGATTCATCCAAAACAATTCAGATTCCTCCAAATTCCTCCGAGCAAACGGGGCCGTACAACAAAAATTTAGCATATAAGTACGTTCCACGTGCAACCATGTTAACTTAATTGACCTGTGCCTATATTGTGATTCTTGGAATGGATTTCAGTTCCAAGTATCCAATCGAGGGCTGCAGGAATTTTGGAGGATTGTGATCCTATGAAAAAAAATCATATATGTCTCTTTGGGACAAAGGATTAAATAAACCATTTACACAAAAAAAAAGATTAAATAAACCCTAGAAATTCCTTTGGATACCATGTCACGAATTTCAGTCCAAAACTACGGGGAGCTTGGATCTACCGTAGAGCTAGCAGCTGCTCTGGAGCTATGTTTTTATAGCTGAAGCTCTGCTAAACAGGCCCTTAATTGATGTATGTCTAAATTATGATTAATGGAATGGATTTCAATTCAAAGATTCAAACGGAGCCCAAGGATTTTGGAAGATTGTGATCCTATTGGAAAATTTTCTATATGTCTTTTTGAGACAAAGGATTAATAAACACTAGAAATTTCTTTGAATTACTATGGGAAACCAACATATAAACGGGAAACCAACATAAATACCCTGTCAAAAATTTAGCCCAAAACTACGTTATCGTACTGCTTTCGCTGCGGAACCGACCCGACGTCTCAACAAGGCCCAGCGAGCAGCGGCCCGGTGGCTCACGTTTTCTCCCTGCAGAGCAGGCACGACGGGCGCACGGCGCACATCGGCGCGTTCCTTCTGTATCCCGTTCTCACCAAACCCTAGCGCCTTGCGGCCGGGCGGCGGACTCCGGCGAGGCCGCGTCGGTGCGAGCTGCGACGCGCGGCGGGCAGCGGGCAGCGGGCCGGCGTGCGCTGTCCGCCTGGTCTCCTGTGCTTAGGGGCGCGGGGTCGCGGGCACGGCCGCATCACACCGCAGCAACGTTTCCTGATTGGTGTCGTCGTCTCACGGACATCCACTCCGCGAAGATAAACCGGAAAGGTTCGATATTTTCTCTGTTGTGGGTTAGACACTGGTGCGCTTCTATCCATGCCCACCATGTGTTTGTTTATATGCGGGCACACCATTTTACGCGCATTTCGATCCTCTTATTCGCGCAGGATGTCGAAGAAGAAGCAAAGATCACCGCCATGGTCCGACCTCACTCCAGAACTCCTCGCCCTGGTGTTCCTCTGCCTCCCTAGACGTTCAGATCGTGTCTTATTTACTGCTGTCTGCCGTGCATGGCGCTCTGCGGTTCAGCAGTGCCGCCTGCTGCCGTCGCCAGTGCCGTGGCTTGTACGTCCTGATGGCAGCGCCACCCGCTTCCCCTGCGGCAGCGAGACCTTCCACCTGCCGGATGGCGTTCGCTGTCACAACTCTTGTGGCGAGTGGCTTCTCTTGTCGCGGGATGACCGCTGCTGCTTCCTGATGAACCCCTTCACCAAGGCAACCATGCTACTTCCTAAACTGTTTACGTACACCACCTACCCTGACCCTTCGGAAACCATCCACAGGCTCTCTGGGTTGCTTTGCATTAACCGCAATTACATATCTGTTTTGAGTCTAGTGGTGTGCTCGAAACGCCTCATTGCTGTGATAGTTACTAAGGTCCTTGGTGGACGTACAGGTACACTAGCACTATGCCGACCAGGGGATTGTGCATGGTCCATGGGAACAAACGAACTCTCGGGGTGGCTCTCGGACATAGTTTTCTCAGGGGGGAAGCTCTAGCTCTATGCTATTGACGTCAACAATGGGCGGCAAGATCTTCTTGCCATTGAAATTGTGGATGAGAATGGCAAAGATGATCCGAGGGTGTCTCGAATTGAGCGCATATTCATTGGAGTCCCCATAACATCCCAATGTTCCTACCTTGTTGAATCACGTGGCAGACTGCTGATGATCCGCAGGAAAATCAACTGCAGACAAGAGAGAGTGTACTGTTGGGGAGGGAATAGTTTCATTCTTGTGGCAGGCAGCAGCAAGTTTGAAGTGTTTGAGGCAGACTTTGGGCGTATGTTGTGGACCGAACTGAGGAGTTTGGGAGATGACCAAGCATTGTTTGTGGGGCGAGGATGCTCGAGAGCTGTCTGTGTGTCTCCGTATGATCTGTCACGCGATTCCATTTTCTTTGTTGATGATTACATTAGCTCGGTTTGGAAGAAAACAACTACATCATGCGGTGTGTATGACATGAAAGACAAGAAGGTATATTCAACCTTGCCTATGGTATCATGGATGAGTGGAGACATCCCAGCAACCTGGCTTTTTTGTGAAGGTATTGATTTCATGCTTTTTTTCTCTTAACCTAAAGTAGTCTTCTGTAGAGGAAACAGACCTAAAATTTCCTTGTTTTGGGGTGCCATCGAACACATGAACCATACACAAATACATGAAAGCAAAACGTTGGTGAAACATCACCACCTTTTGCTCTTACCTTTAAAAAAATCAGCAGGGAGTTGGTATTCATTAAGTGGGGCTTCTGGTTTGAGGGTTGTATTATGTGTACAACCTTCAACCTTGTGAAATGGAAGTAGTTTTATCAAGATGGATGTGTTCTTGTGATTTCATATACGAAGCCAAGTGTATGTTCTTATTTCCTAGTGACATGTTTCACACCTTGGAGGAGAGGATGGATCTTAGATTCAATCTGGAAATCCAGGAGACAGCATGGGACAGAAGGAGCTGTGATTTTTATTTTAAAAAGATGAAATGAAAACGAAAATCTCACTGGATCCACAACTCATAATCATTTTGTTGTTTTTATAATGCAGAGAGCACGACAAATGGGTTGCAGATAACTGGGAAGCACCTGCAGGAGCCTGTGGAGACTGACAAAGAGGATCGTCGGATGCTTCTTCCTGGCGGAGCAGCTGGTTCATCTGCTGCTTCCACAACTACGTGCTGAGCACAGAAGAACTAATAAATAGGGTTAAGAAGATTCTTCATTGACTGATGTGTTCTTCCTAGGCAAAAAGGTCTATCGTCAGTTTATCACATTATCCTCGCTCAGATGTGCTTGGATACAATTGGCCCTGTTCGCTTCGCTGAAAAGCCAGGTTGAAAAGTACTGTTCGCTGATTTGTTGTGAGAGAAAAACACTGGACCTATTGCTTGTTTTGCTAGTCTGTATTGCTCAACTGTTCAATCCAACTTAAAAAAAACTGTTCAATTGTGCTGGCTGCACAAAACAGATGCTGTAATGTTGCTCTTCACACTGGGTGTTTTTTCTTAAGTTGATGAGGACCGAGCTCTGATAATGATTGGCCAAGTGATTTGTTAGGCAATGCTTATGCCCACTCCCGTCCCTCTGTTTGTGCATCCAGATGGCTTCTGATTCCTGATGTGTGTGTGCGCGCGCTGTGTGTTTTAAACTCTGGGAGAGCTTGCTTTCATCCTTCTCTATAAACTATAATATACTCCTGTATAGGATCATCTTGTTTAAAGTATTGCCTAAGATTCAGAAGTACTAGCACTAGAGGAAGAAGCCAAATTCAGTCCATCTGACCATCTCTCGGCAATCCATGCAACCGTGTCTTGGACTATGCACAATTTCTGAAGCGGAAATGCTCTTATACAGGCGTTCGGCCTGTTTCTTTCGTGTCGGATGCCGTTTTAACTGGACTACAATCTGTATAGCCTGCCAACGACCCAATAGTCTTCACCTTTCTCTCCCGCGCCGCTGCTCGTCTTCCTCACGTAGTTTCTCGTCTCCCTGACGATGACACGGCTGCTCGTCGCCCAGATGCGGCTGCTCATCTACTCGACGCCACTGACCGCCCATGCTCGTCCTTGTTCTTCCCTCGCCGCTGCACCCGCTCGCCTTCCTACCTTGTCTCCATGGTGGCAAAGTGGATCTAAGTGGGGCACCTCTATTGTGAGGTGTTTCTCGGCTATCAAATCCTCCATGGTCGGGTGTCTCTCGACAACGAACTACACGCCGGAGGTGTGGCCTCGCTGGTGACAAGCTCCTCCATGGTGTCTGGGCTCCTTCAAAAGCAAGCGCAACCGGATCTGCACTATACGGTGGGTTATGTTGTAGTATTTAATATGTTGCAACAGTCAGTCTTGGATGTTACATGTTTTATGGCACTCAGCATAAAATTGGATTTTACGGTGTTGCAACAGTCAATTTGAGATGTTGCAATAGTAGATTTGAGATGTTGCAACATGTTTTTTTGATGTTGCAATAGTCGTTTTAAGATGTTGCAACATTTCTTTTGGATGTTGCAAGTGCCGATTTAAGATGTTGCAACATGTTTTTTTTATGTTGCAACCGTCGATTTGAGATGTTACAACATGTTTTTTTTTAAGTTGCAACAGTCGATTTAAGATGTTGCAACATGTTTTTTTGATGTTATATGAGGTTTCAGTAAATTGCAAACCTTTTGTGTCTTGAATGTTACAAGCAATGATTAACATCTGATCCATTCTTTCCATCTCTCTCCCTCACGTACGACAAGGTGCGGTGTTCGCAAGCGCAACCACCATTACCGTGTTTTATTATTGCATCACAAGAGAAAGTAGGCAGGCAAGCAGCCTGAAGGGGCTGAGTGCTAGGGTGGGATGGGTAGAGCGAAAGTCTCTGGACCCGAAAGGGAAGAAACGCCGGAGTGGGACGGGTAGAGCGGAAGTACCGGGATCAATTGTTTATATCTAGATGTCCGGACGCTAGTACAATAGTATTTCCCTTTCTGAAGAGGAGAGTTGCTGCCTGAGGTACTCCTACTTAGGGATGAAAACTGATCGGATATGAACGGATATCACTGATATTACATTTGTTTTTATATTTTTCTCCGGATTCGGATACGGATAGTGTCAACCATGCCCGATAGGATATGATTGGATATCGACATCATAAATATGCGATTTGAGTATTCGGATACGGATACGGTATCGGATATTAAATATCCGAACTCGGATACGGACAGATCTAAACCCCTTAAAACGAATTCGGTCTCGAATACGATCGAAAAATATCCGTACCTTTTCACCCTATTCCTACTAGCCGGAACCCGGAAGCAGAAGCGAAAGCAATTTCTACATTGCGTTTACACGGCACGGGCTAGGAAAAGGCCGAGCTGAATGGTAATTTATTGGGCATGCAGCCCGTTTACTACCATTGGGCTCCATCTGGGCTTCTGCATTACAGCCCAACATGTCTGTTTCGGTAGCCCAAACATATTTTTCTGCTTAAAAAAAAAACTAGCCCAAACATAAGAACTGGAGTCCCCCGCAGTCTCCACACATCCGCAGCAGGGCAGCACCGGCGGGCGGCGGCCGACGAGTCACGAGTCCAAGGTATTTGCCTCGTATCCTCCATCTCCATGCCTTCACCTCCTAGGTCGGCGCCGTAGCAATGCTCTGCTGTTTCAGATGATGTTGCGTCGGGTTGTGTCCCTTCCGCACGCGCTATCACGCACACGGCACACGCCTTCACCTGTCTTTGATTCATTTGCGGATCGTGTCCGTGATTGTGCGCTCCCTATCTGTGAACAAGATGCACCCATGACACGCTTCCATTCGGTGCCCACCGGGTGTTCGTTTCTATGCCGACCCACCTCTCTCCTTGTTTCATTTTTTTTCTTAGAATTCCAGGAAGTCCGCTGTCCAATAGATTACATTACGGCCAGGACCAGATGGACATAGCTTTTACAGTTCCCAAATCTCTTTGCCAACAGGTTGGCTTCAACTTATAAGGAGCAACACTGCTCAGAAGAAGTGAATCCATTATTACTATGCCAGATACATATCGATAGGTTTTGTGCATGTCCACCAGCCATAGACTGCAGTTGCAGGTCATAGGTTGATTTGAATCTCCTCCTCCAGATCCTGTTTGCCTTCAGCTAGGTATCACTCATCCGTACCCTCTCCAGCCGTGCCGCCGGAGACTCCGCAGCACAGAGCAAACTGCAAATGGTGAGTAGGGCGTAGCAGTCAAGTCATAGTTCATCAGCAGTACCACTCATCTCGTGAACATCCACTCCGCGAAGATAAATCGGAAAGGTTTGATATTTCTTTGTTGGGTTAGACACTGGTGCGCTTCCATCCATGCCCACCATGTGTTTGTTTATATGCGGGCACACCATTTTACCTGTTCTGATCGCCACCTGATCGTGCATTTCGATCCTCTTATTTGCGCAGGATGTCGAAGAAGAAGCAAAGGTCGAAGAAGAAGCAAAGATCACCACCATGGTCTGACCTCACTCCAGAGCTCCTCGCCCTGGTGTTCCTCCGCCTCCCTAGGCGTGCAGACCGCGCCTTCTTTACTGCCGTCTGCCGCGCATGGTGCACCGCGGTGCAGCAGTGCCGCCTGCCTCCGTTGCCAGTGCCGTGGCTCGTACGTCCTGATTGGCAGCGCCACCTGCTTCCTGAGCGGTGGCGAGACCTTCCCCCTGCCGAATGGCGTTCGCTACCACAACTCTTGTGGCAAGTGGCTTCTCTTGTCACGGCATGATGGCAGCTGCTTCCTGATGAACCCCTTCACCAAGGCCACCATGCTACTTCCTAATCTGTGTTCTTACACCACCTACTCTGACCCTTCGGAAACCATCCATGACCATAGGAACTTTGAGAGGATGTGGATTAACCTCAAGGACATATCTGAGATATCTGTTTTGAGTCTAGTGGTGTGCTCGAAACGCCTCATTGCTGCGATAGTTACTAAGGTCCTTGATGGACGACGTACAAGTACACTAGCACTGTGCCGACCGGGAGATGTTGCATGGTCTGTGGGAACAAACAAAGTCTGCCAGTGGCTCTCAGACATAGTCTTCTTCAGGGGGAAGCTCTACGCTATTTGCGTCTACAACGGGCAGCAGGATCTTCGTGCCATTGAAATTGTGGATGAGAATGGCGACAATGAGCCGAGGGTGTCTCGAATTGAGTGCATATTTGTAGGAGTCCCCCTAACATCCCACTGTTCCTACCATGTTGAATTGGATGGCAGATTGCTGATGATCGGCAAGCAAATCATCAACTGCAGAGAAGAGTACTGTTGGGCAGGAAATAAAATCATTCTTGTGGCAGGCAGCAGCAAGTTTGAAGTGCTTGAGGCAGACTTTGGGTGTATGTTGTGGACTGTGGTGAGGAGTTTGGGAGATGACCTAGCATTGTTCGTGGGGCGAGGGTGCTCGAGAGCTGTCCGTGTGTCTCCATATGATCTATCACGTGATTCCATTTTCTTTGTGGATGATTACCCTTGCCCTAGCCCATATTGGAAAAAAACAACTACATCTTGCGGTGTGTATGACGTGAAAGACGGGAAGGTGTATTCAACCCTGCCTGTGATATCATGGATGAGTGGAGATGTCCCAGCAACTTGGCTTTTCTGTCAAAGTATTGAGTTCATGTTTTTTTGTTCTTGCACTAAAATAGTCTGTTGTACATGAAACAGGCCTAAAATTTCATTTTCTTTTGGGTGGGTGGGGGGGCATCAAACAGAGGAATCGCACACAAATACTGAAATACATTAAAACATTGGTGAAACATCACCTGATTTTGCTCTTTTTTTATTTTTAAACTTCATTAGGGACTGCAGGGTGCAGGTATTCATTAAGTAGGACCTCTGGTTTGAGTATTGTATTATGTGTAATGGAAGTAGTTTTAAACATTGAAATTAGGAGACAGCATGGGACAGAAGGAACTGTGATTTTTATTTTATTTTTTAAAATGAAACTCTCATTGGATCCACAACTCATAATCATTTTTGGTGTTTTTATAATGCAGAGAGCACGACAAATAGGTTGCAATTAAAGGGGGAGCAGCTGCAGGAGCCTGTGGAGACCGACAAAGATGATCCTGGGACGCTTCTTCCTGGAGGGACATCTGGTTCATCTGCTGCTTCCACAACTTCGTGCTGAGCATAGAAGAAATAATAAATAGGGTTAAGAAGATTCTTCATTGACTGATGTGTTCTTCCTAGGCAAAAAGGTCTATCGTCAGTTCATCACATTCACCTCACTCAGATGTGCTTGGATACAATACCACTATTAGGACCTGTTGCTTGTTTTGCTAGTCTGTATTGCCCAGCTGCCCATTTGTTCAGGCTGTGTAAAGCAGATGCTGTAATGGTGCTCTTCCCACTGGGTGTTTCTTTCTGAAGTTGATGAGGACCGACCTCTGTTAAGTGATTACCCAAGTGATTTGTTAGGCAATGTTTATATGCTCACTGCCGCCCCTCTGTTTCTGTATTCTGATGGCTTCTGATTCCTGATGTGTATGTGCGGTGTGTTTTAAACTCTGGGAGAGCTTGCTTCATCCTTCTCTGTAAATATATATAGGATCATGTTGTTTTAAGTCTGTATTGCACGGCACGGTATGGGACAGGCCGAGCTGAATGGTAATTTATTGGGCCTGCAGCCCATTTATTCTAATTGGGCTCCATATGGATAAAAATGCCTGGGCTTCTGCATCTCGTTTATTTACAGTCCAAATATAAGAACGGGTTCCCCACAGCCCGCAATGTTCAGTCTTGACACATCGTCCTGGACGCTCTCTTTCGCAGCAGGGCAGCACCGGCGGCGGCCGCAGCCGCCGCCGACACCAACGAGTTCAAGGTATTTGCCTTGTATCCTCCATCTCCCTGCCTTCACCTCCTATTCTCCTAGGTTCTCGCCGTAACAATGCTCTGCTGTTTCAGTGGTTGCGTCGGGTCATGTCCCTTCTGCACACGCTATCACGCACACGGCACACGCCTTCACCTGTCTTGATTCGTTTGCCGATCATTTCCGTGATTGTGCGCTCGCGATCTGTTAAGAAGACGCACCCATGAGACCGATAAGCACCGAAGGTGATCCATATGTTATAGGGTTCAGAATTCAGATGCGAAACAAATCACACGTTTCCATTCCGTGCCCTCCGGATGTTTGTTTCTATGCCGACACGCCTCTCTCTTTGTTTCATTCTTTTTTACAGAATTCCAGGAAGTCCCCTGTCCAGTAGATTACCGTCAGGACCAAATGGACATAGCTTCCAAAATCTCTTTGTCAACAGGTTCGCTTCAACCTTGAAGGAGCAACACTGATCAGAAGTAACTGAATCTATTACTGCTATGCCAGATAGATACCGATAGGCTTTGTTCATGTCCACCAGCCATAGATTGCAGGCCACTGGTTGATCTGCATCTCCTCCTCCAGATCCTGTTTGCCTTCAGCTAGGTATCACTCACCCGTACTGTCTCTAGTTGTGCCGCCAGATACTTCGCACCACACAGCAAACTGCAGATGGTGAGTAGGGCATAGCAGTCATAGTTCATGACTCATGAGCGAGTAGTACCACCATGGATCGCCACACTTGCTGCATACTGGGTTTCTGCGTTTCCATAGACCTAAATGTATTCAAGACTATTTTTCTTTTCGCAAAGCTGGAACCCAGCCACTGATACGAACCCATTCACAGTACCAGACTGAAGGATTTCAGACAAGGATAGCCATATATATTTGTTTATTCACGACACATTAAAATTAAAGAAAAGGTAGTGTATCGTCTCTCTATGGTTTTCTACTCCGTCTGATCATGCCTTTCTACCGTTTGCATTGCAGGATGGCGCAAGCCATAGGCTCCTCGGCCTGGTGTTCCTCCTCCTCCCCACGCGTGCCGACCGAGCCTTCTTTCCTGCCGTTTGCCGCGCGTGGTGCTCCGCGGTGCGCCAGTGCCGCCTGCCTCCACCGTCTCCAGTACCGTGGCTTATGCTTCCTGACGGCAGTGCCACCAGCTTCCCTCACCGTGAGACCTTCCAGCTGCCGGATGGCATGCGCTACCACAGCTCCTGTGGAGAGTGGCTTCTCTTGTCGCGCAATGATGGCAGCTGCTTGCTGATGAACCACCTCACCAAGGCCACCATGCCCCTTCCTAGCCTGTCTTCGTACAGCTACTACCAAGAACCTGTGGAAATCCCCGAAGATTATATCCCACGCTATTATCGGATACGGGGCAACAGTTGGTTGGACAACAAGGACATCAGTAACATATCTGTACGCTCCCTAGTTGTGTGCTCCACGCGCCTCGTTGCTGCCATAGTAGCGGTTGGGCCCCTCGGTGCAATTGCATTGTGCCGACCAGGTGCTACTGCATGGTCAGTGAGCGCTCAAGATGAGTGTTGGTGGCTCTCACGCATGGTCTTCTTCCAAGGAAAGCTCTATGCTCTTAACCGCATGGCTGGCCATAACGACGATCTTATTGCCATTGACATTGTGGATGAGCATGACAGCGATGAGCCAAGGGTGTCTCGGATTGAATGCGTCATTGAGGGAGCCTCCTTGCCATCACGTCTTGAACTTTCCACCATCCGCACCCACTACCTCATTGAATCCAATGGCACACTGTTAATGATCCGCAGAAGATTTTCCCACAAAAGCCAAGATTGGTCTGATGTGGTTTGTTGCAGCAAGTTCGAAGTGTTCGAGGCCGACATTGAGGAGCACTTGTGGGCTGAGGTGAGGACTTTGGGGACTAACCAAGCGTTGTTCCTTGGGCAAGGGAGCTCCAGTGCTGTCCACGTGTCTCCCTATGATCTTTCACGGAACTGTATCTTCTTCCTGGATGATTGTACGGTTGTACCAACTTGCTTATAGAGAAAACTACTAAACATTGTCGAGTATATGACATGAAAGATGAGAAGATCTATTCACCCTTGCCTATGGTATCATGGAAGAGTGAAAGAGTCCCCGCAACATGGATATTCTCACAGGGTAAGTTTGTTTGCACTGGGCTTTAGAAATAGATAAAAAAAATGCTTCAATGTTCTCCAAGCAAAATCAAATTATTTCTCCTCTACTGTCAATAGCTGTACTTTTTTTGGAAAAAATAATTGCTGTACTTTCTTACCCACAAGTTTCAATGTTCACTAGATAACTTGAGTTATAAATCATGTAGAGTGCACCAAAACTATGCTATCATACAGTTTTGAACAGGGTAAAACATATTCTTATATTGGATCCAATGAGCTGACATAGATGTGCAATAAAACATAGGCACTATACTCATATACGAAGCTTTTGTTACATGGAAGCTAAAAAAGGTGCAACTACTTACCTCTCGAGGGATTCTTATGAGACTTGTATTCTGTGGTTTCGCTAATCGTGTGAAAAACGAAGTACTCTTTTGTTATCTAGATAAATGTGACAGGATATGCTAGTGAAAATGGTTTTCTTCTTCGAGACATCTCTTTTACGTTGCAGGAGGATGGATCACAGATGCAATCCTAACAAATTGTGACCCTGAAAATAATGTTAAACGACTTTGTTAGAGGTGGCTTAGATCATATTGATTCACATAGGTTTCATTCATGAATAGTTACTTGGTCGTTTGAGCCACACCTTGTGCTTCTGTGATGGTTTTTCCAATGCAGGTGAGACATGTGAAGCTGCAAACAGCACGGGAGGATTTGCAGGAAATTGTGGAACCTGAGGAAGTGGAACCTCTGAATCTCTGATGCTTGTACGTTGAGGGACTTGTTCTACCGATGCCTCTACCACTCTACACTGAGACTGATGAGAGTTACTGAAAAAGAGTGATAGAAATCTTCACGTGGCCACACATGCACAAATGGATCCGATGTTCCTACACAATGATTTGGATGTCACTAGCTATTACCTGCATTAAAATAATGACTGACCTGTTGCCTGATACGGTGCTTGTTTTTATGTGCATGGTGTTTCTTCAAACACCCGTACAGTGCTAATTAGAAATGTCGTCTACGTTGGGTATGAGTGACTGCTTGAACCGTGGTATCTAATATAATGCTTTTGGTTCTGTGTTTGTCTCAGTTTCTGGGAGGTTGCAGCATGATCCTTGAAGGATGAATGGATGATGATTTATTTACAACTATAGTTTCTCGAAAATTTTAGGCCATTTGCATGTAACGACGGGGCTTGCCATATCGCTTTTTAATGCAGATATTTCCATCTTAATTTTCTGAGAGCGGTATATTTTTGCTAAATTTTGATGCGGATGATTGATTTTTTAAAAGGTGAAATGCAAAAAATCCACAAAAACAAAGGCACGTATGGGCCCATCAGTTCTGTAGGCTCCGTCGCTCAATTATGACCCAGCCCAGCCGAACAGGTCCATTTCATCCGTTCTGAACGCACGGTAGACTCCATCGAATTTTTTTTAATTTTAACACTTTTTTGAATCTAATTTTAAATCTAACACGGGTGGTTTTTTTTAAACTAATACTTTTGGCCGCGCCTATTGCCCTGGCGCGGCCAAATGTCTGTGTCACGCCATGCATGGTGGCGCGGCAACGGGCTGACGTGGCGACGACCGGAATCGCTGATCATGCAGTCAAGTGCGAATGTGGTGTTACATCCAACTACGGTCTAGTCCCTTCGGAACTTAGAATAGGTCATTATTGCGGCTATATGATTGACTATGATGAGGTTGATTTTTTGTGGTAACCATGGAATCGTATTTTGTTTCTTTTGCTAAGAGATATATGATATAATTTATCGTTTCAACAGAGCACTAGAAAATACAGGTGGGAATGTTACGATGGTCAAGCTAAGTTCTTGGATGAACTGAAGGGGAAGCAATTAATTGCACGGAAGAGGGGATATGGACCTAACTACGTCAACCTTTTCGTTAAACATCATAAAGAGAAGATGTGTGAGTTTGCTAGACAGCGCGGTATTTATAACCCGATCGACGTTGAGCTTGTCAAATGGGGATTGGAGAGACAGATGACATTAGAGGAGGAGAGGGCAAGGAAGGAGACAAGGGAGGAGATAAGAGTACAGATGCAGGTCTTGAACGAGCATGTTGTTTCATTATGTGCTAATGAGTGCTTGAAAGCATTTTTTTCGTTGCCTGATTTTATACGTAATATAATCGTGTTGCTAACTGATTGCATTTTATACATGAAGGGATTGGATGCAGTGAAGACCATGCTGCAGAGGTGACTCGTGTAAGGTACGAGGAAAAAAAGTTAGATGGACACATAAAGTGAGCTGGTCGCACCGTTGAATCACCGATTGTGTTGTCTGATGAGGGGGACGAGGATGAGGACGACACTGCCAGACTCAGCGAGCTCATCGCTCTAGCAGAGGTGGGCTTGCAGGTGGATGAGGTTGAGGACGACACTGCTAAACTGAGCAAGCTCATCGCTCTAGCAGAGGCGGGCTTACAGACGAAGGAGGCTAAGGATGACACTGCCAGACTGAGCGAGCTCATCGCTCTAGCAGAGGCGAGCTTGCAGACGGAGGAGGATGACGACGCGTTCTTCCCTCGGGCCGCAGAGGCCGCAGATGAAGCGGAGGCCGCTTACTACAGGCGAAAGACAGATCAGGGCAACAGGTGACCCTAGCCACAACAACAGGGTTGTGGTTGAGGATTGGTACTCGGACGACGAGTTGCTTACTCAGTATGTTTCTTATTAGGGTGCGGCACTGCTGCGCCAAGATCGGTGGCGCGGTAGGCCCCTGCCGCATCAGCGGTCAGTGATTCCGGTCGCCGCCACATCAGCCCGCTGCCGCGCCACCATGCATGGCGCAGCACAGGCATTTGACCACGCCCAAAAGTGTTAGTTTAAAAAAAACGACAGTGTTATGTTTAAAATTAGATTCAAAAAAGTGTTAAAATTAAAAAAAATCACTCCATCACTCCGAGAGTGCAAATCCCCATCGTCTCCGTCGATTCCTTCCCACCCATAGTCCACAGCGGCGGCGGGAGGCGAGCGATGGCGACGACGCGTCCAAGGTATTCGCCTTGTATCTTCTCTCCCTCACTTCCTCTCTTCTCCTTCATCTCTCTGCCTTCGCTTCCTCACCTGTCGACGTGCGAGGTCGCAACGGATCTGATGTTCCTTTACCTTTGTCCCATTCCGTATGGTCATGATTCCTTTGTCGATTGTTTCTTGTTTGCGGGCTTGAGATTTGTGAAGAAGAAGCATCCAGTGTGCTTGATAAGAATCAAATGTGATGGATCATTATTATTATAAGAGTTTTCCATAAATATTGACACACTACCATTCCATGTCCACCAGGTGTTTGTTTCTATGCCGACGTGTCTATGTCCTTGTTTTATGCTCCGTCTGATCATCCCTTTCACCTATTTACAGGATGGAAGAAGTGCAAGGCTCACCGGTACCGACATGGTCGGACCTCCCTTCGGAGCTCCTCGGCCTGGTGTTCCTCCACCTCCCCACACGTGCCGACCGGGCCTTCTTTCCCGCCATTTGCTGCACGTGGTGCTCCGCGGTGCGCCAGTGCCGCCTGCCCCCACCGTCGCCAATGCCATGGCTTCTGCGTCCTGACAGCAGCGCCACCAGCTTCCCTCACGGCGAGATCTTCCAGCTGCTGGACAGCATGTGCTACCACTGTTAAAACTATAGGATCATTAGGAATATAGATCTAGCCGGTCTACTTGTACTTGGATAAACCATGAACCCTAGAATATCTACCAGAGCAGTAACAGTAAGTAGAACGAGAGAAAAGAGGGTAGAAGATAGACATGTCAAACCTGACACCATAGAGGGAGTAGATCCAGAGGCCTCCATCTCTTTCGTTGAAGTCTGCGCACGGGCAACGACGGTCGGGGAAGACGGGTCGGAGATGCGGTGCCGGGGGTGAAGATCGATGGCGGCGCAGTGCAGTGGTGGAGGTACTTCCCGTCACTGGTTGCGCCCCTTACTTAGATCGGGTTTAGGGTTTTGTCGGTGGGGAGCTCGGCTCAGGCGAACCTCGTGACTTGAGCCGTCGACCCCACCTCTATTTATTGCGCAGTGTGACAGGGGTCCTCCAGCCATAGTGGGCTGGGCGCCCCCGATCAGGGCGCGGATCAAAGGCCCAACTGGGCCGTTGGGCCCAGTATAGAATTGAGATCAATCTAACAACCACAACTCTTGTGGCGAGTGGCTTCTCCTGTCGCGCAATGACGGCAGCTGCTTGCTGATGAACCACTTCACCAAGGCCACCATGCCCCTTCCTAGCCTGTCTTCGCGCCCCTACTACCAAGAGCCTGCGGAAGGCACCGAAGATTATATGGCCCCTCAGGTGCGAGGCACCTGGTTGGACAAGAAAGACAAAGATGAGATATTAGTA
Source organism: Miscanthus lutarioriparius (assembly GCA_904845875.1). Lineage (NCBI taxonomy): Eukaryota > Viridiplantae > Streptophyta > Magnoliopsida > Poales > Poaceae > Miscanthus > Miscanthus lutarioriparius. The sequence goes on from CAJGYO010000010.1 coordinate 126,326,513, forward strand.
ACCTCCCTGGTTGTGTGCTCCAAGCGCCTCATCGCTGCCATAGTTGCTATTAGGTCTTTCAGTACAATTGCTCTGTGCCGACCAGGGGCTGCTGCATGGTCAGTGAGAGTACATGAGGTATCCAGGTTGTTCTCAGATATGGTCATCTTGCAAGGGAAGATCTACGCTCTTGACCGCACCGCCATGCCTGGGTATCTTGTTGCTATAGACATTGTGGATGAGTATGACAGTGAGCCAAGGGTGTCTCGGATTGAGTGCCTCATCAAGGGAATCTCATTTCCACGCCAAGAAGAGTTCTTCTGGGTGCCTTATCTCCTTGAATTCCATGGCACACTGCTAATGTTCTGAAAAAAACTTTCCTATAAAATAGAGCACGAATCTGGAAATTTCTCTATCATTTTTGTGGCTGGTGGTAGTGGGTTTGTAGTGTTCGAAGCTAATCTTAAGCGGCACTTGTGGGCTGAGATGAAGACTTTGGGGAATGACCAAGCATTGTTCCTTGGGCGAGGGTGCTCCAGAGCTGTCCATGTGTCCCCCTACGATCTTTCACGGGACTGTATCTTCTTCCTGGATGATTTCACTGGGTATTGGAAGAAAACAACTACAGCTTGTGAACTGTATGACATGAAAGATGAGAAGATCTATTCACCCTTGCCTATGGTATCACGGAAGAGTGGAAACGTTCCTGCAATCTGGATATTCTCACAGGGTAAGTGTGATTGCACTTCTTTTTCTGTGGGTTTTAAAAAGAGGTAAAAAACTACTTCGATGTTCTCCTAGCAAAATCAAATTATTTCTCCTCAACTGTCAATAGCTGTATACTTTGTTACCCACATGTTTCAATGTTCACTAGATAACCTGAGTTATAAATCATGTAGAGTGCCAAAATGATGCCATCATACAGTTACGAACATGGTAATAAAATATCCTTACATTGGGAATCCAATGAGCTGGCATAGATGTGCAATTAAACACAAGCACAATACTCATGTCCGAAGTTTTTTTTACATGGAAGCTAAAAAAGGTGGAACCTACCTCTCGAGGGATTCTTATATGAGACTTATATTCTGAGGTTGCGACAATCATGTGAAAAACGAAGTGCTCTTTAGTTTTCTAGATGAATGTGACAGGATATGCTAGTGAAATGTGTTTCTTCTTCGAGACATCTCTCTCACATTGCAGGATGATAGATCACAGATGCAATCGTAACAAATTATGACTTGGAAAATAACATTAAACAACTATGTTAGAGGTGGCTTAGATCATATTGTTTCACATAGGTTTCATTCATGAAAAGCTACCTGGTCGTTTGAGCGCATCTGTGATGGTTTTTTCCAAATGCAGGTGAGATAGATAAAGCTGCAAACAGCAGGAGAGGTGGAATGTGAGGAGGCGGAAACTCCGATGCTTATATGTGGAGGGGCCAAAGGGCGCCTAGCTCAAACGGTTAGGTGACCCAGCGGCACTTCTCAGGTCCTGGGTTCGACTCCCCGTAGGAGCGGATTTCATGTTGAGGTTAAAAAAATCCCCTCGCCCATCCCCATGTGCCAAAGTGCAGTGAAAGGCCCCGGTCCGGTTCTCACAGGGTGACGGCACCTCCTGCGTCAGGATGGGGGCGGGGGTTCGGGGATTTTCTCGATCTGTGTGAGAAGATCATTCTTCTTAACGGAAAACCCGGGGCCGTCATAACCCCCGCAGGTCGAGTTTTTTTTTTATATGTGGAGGGACTTGTTCTGCTGACCCACTGAGCAGGGCTACTAGAAAAGGGTTACAGAAATCTTCATGTAGCCATGTGTTCCTAAACATGCACAAATTGCTCCGATGTCATTCACATGTGTTTGAATTGGAAGTTACTAGCTATTACCTGCATTAAAAAAATGACCAGCCTGGTCCATGATACTGTTATTGTTTTTATTTTTATGTGCATGGTATTGCTTCAAACACCCGTTCTAATTAGAAATGTTGTCTACTTTGGCCTTTGGTTAGTGACTGCTTGAACCGTGGTTTCTAATATAGTGCTTTTGGTTCTGAGCTTGTCTCAATTTCTGAATCCTGATTTGATTTGTTTGCTTCGGACTTGCTGCATGATCTTTTGTAGGATGATCATGTACGAAGTTGGCATTGACATTGGCTCGCTGTTTTCCTTTTGGGTTTGTCTCTGTGTGGAACTGCTGGAAGGAATTCAGTCGAGTCACACGCACCTATCTGGTGATCTGTAGGTTAAAATCACAACTGGTTATGTATCATATATATGTGATGTGTATTTGACCATTACAATCGAAGGTGTTCAATAATTTCTGCATCAGAGTTTGTCAAATGTTGCCAAAACTGCTGATTCAAGTGAGAAGTGACACAGCTAGCAACCCTTAGCCAGTGGCACTTGAAGCAAGTACTTTTATTCAGGCTGAAGAAGCGATGTATCTAGACTGCTGGGTTGCTGCTTCTTTGCTAGTGCCAAATGCAGTAGCACGCATGGCAAATTGGCAATGCACGACGTTAGTATTAGGAGGTGATCTTCTGCTACTGAAGTGAGATTTTGATGCAGGTAATGCTGTTTGTTCAGAAATATACTATATATAATCCAGTGTGCTACCGGTAGTACAGCTGCTGCTTTCTTTTTATTTCAGAGTTTGTGTATGCATGCCCCGTATGGATGGAGTCCATAAAAATTCATACACAACCTTTTTTTTTAAAAAAAAAATATATGCCTTAGTTTAGTGCTTCTTACGAGTTGGAACCATTCAGAGTAGCCAGAAAATTCTGACTAATTTGAATCTATAGCAATTCCTTGAATTTCGAAAAAGATCTCTGGAAACCACTAAGAAAAAGAAATATTCTTAAATCTGGGGAATGTAGCGCTTGCCCTGTCCTTGCCTTATTATAGAGTTATTATAGAGTTATAAAACCACCTTTGAAACCACTAAAGGGCTCTTGTTCGATTTCTATTGTTTGCTAGTAAAAAGTATCTGATTTTTTAGGTTAATGACTAAAATCAGATTCGCATGATAGGTCAATGGTCATAACTAGACTTCGTACTTTACAAAACCAATAACATTTTCATATGATCTATACAACTATATATGATAATTGTACCTATTGATGGGCAATATCTTTTTTTGTTGCTAATTTTCGATTCGGTTAATTATTTTGGAAAAAATATCGGTAATGCTCTCCTCAAGGCAGCATCCGTCCGCCCGGACGCTCATGTTCATGGCCGCGATGCAAGCTGAAAGCTCTAGTTTGGTTTTGGTGAATTGATGAAACCCTAAGTGTTAACCTAGTTTATCAAGTGATCATGATATAGGTAGCACACTCTAAGTGGTGAAGCAAATGAAGATCATAATATGATGATTGTGATACCATTGTGATGATCAAGTGCTCGGACTTGGAAAAAGAAGAAAGAGAAAAACCAAAAGCTCAAAGCAAAGGTATAAATCATAGGAGCTATTTTGTTTTGGTGATCAAGACACTTAAAGAGTGTGATCACATTTAGGATCGATAGTCGTACTATTAAGAGGGGTGAAACTAGTATCGGAATACGGTTATCAAAGTGCCACTAGATGCTCTAACTCATTGCATATGCATTTAGGATATAGTGGAATGCTAACACCCTTGAAAATATTTGTGAAAATATGCTAACACATGTACACAAGGTGATACACTTGGTGGTTAACATATTTGATCAAGGGTGGTGAAGTTTGGGTGCAAGGGTAAGAAACTCCATCGGCGCCCTAGACAGTAAAGACGGTGGTCACTGGGTGTGACCGGACGCTGGCCTCGGTTGGACTGAGGCGTCCGGTCAGATGTAACAGCAATGACGCTGGCGTCGGTCAAACGACCGGACGCTGGGTCGCTCTGCGACCGGACGCTGGTAGGGTGCGTCCGGTCAGTGCTGACGTACGCTGACGTAGGGCATACAGAGGAGACGTTGTGTGACCGAACGTTGGCTGTGTCCGGTCAAGCATGATCGGACGCGTCCGGTCAGGAAAAATCACGTTTGGAACCTTACTGGAAACGACCGAACGCTAAGGTCCAGCGTCCGGTCACTTTCTAACTGACGCGTGCGGTCAGCGAACGACCGTTGAAATCTGACGAACAACATTTGAAGCAGGGGACACGTGGCGTGAATCACGTGACCGGACGCTGAGGGCCAGCGTCCGGTCGATCGGACCGGAGCGTCCGGTCACCCCGCGTTGTGCCCAGTGAAGAGGTACAACGGCTCTATTTCGTAGGGGCTTCTATTTAAGCCCCATGGCCGGCTCAAGCTCACTCTCTTGGTCATTTGCATTGGCATAGCAACCTTGTGAGCTTAGCCAAAGCCCTCCCACTCATTTTCATCATAGATTAAACATCTTTGTGAGATTGGGAGAGAATCCAAGTGCATTGCTTGAGTGTTTGCATTTAGAGGCACTTGGTGTTCGTGTTTCGCTGCGAGATTCGCTTGTTATTCTTGGTGGTTGCCGCCACCTAGACAGCTTGGAGCAGCGAGGATCGTCGAGCAGAGGGTGGTGATTGTCTCCGGCTCCGATCGAGGTAATTGTGAGGGGTTCTTGACCTTTCCCTGGCGGAGCGTCAAAAGGTACTATAGTGGATTGCTCGTGGCTTGTGTGATCCTCATCTGGTGTTGGTTGTGCGGCACCTTATTGAGGGTTTGGCGTGTGATGCCAATTAGCGCGTGAACCTCCAAGTGAGTGAATCGCCACAACGAGGAGTAGTTTGCCGGCAAGCAAGTGAACCTCGGTAAAAAATCATTGTGTTCATCATTTGATTCCGAGTTGATTGGTCTTTATTGTTATTCATTCTTGTGATTGATTGGCTCCTTCATCTACACGGCGGTATAAATTTCTTGATCACTCTTTTTATATTACCGCAAACTAGTTGTTAAGCTTTTTAGTGTAGCTAGTTGTGAAAGCTTGCTTGCTTGGTTGGTGTAGCTTTTTAGTTAGCCTTTGAGAGCACACTAACATAGGGTGGTGTCATAGCTATTGTGTGAATAGATTCTCCCTAAACTAGAATTGTGGTAGGTGGCTTGTATTTTGAGTAGGCTAGCGCAACACTTGCTTCGCCTCATAATTGTTTAACCCTTTTGTTAAGTGTTGTTGTAGAAATTTTTATTAGGCTATTCACCCCCCTCTAGCCATTAGGACCTTTCACAAACCCAAACAATCCCCTCCTATCCGCTCGTCCAACTCTCTAGACACCGCAGTTTCTCAAAGAAAAAAATACCACCGCAGCGGAGCTCGACCAACGTACAGCTCGCCGTGCTCCACCCGCGTAGCTCGCGGCGACTGGCCAGGGCAGAGGCCGCCCACGCACTTCACATGCTCGGCACCCTAACTTGCCGTGGCCAGAGGTGGAGCTCACGGTAGTCCGAGCGGAGCCTGTCCACGCACATCTCACGCTCTGCTTGCCCAGTTTGCCGTGGTCAGGGTGGATCTCGCCCGCGCGCAACTCACGACGGCCGGGATCAAACTCGCCCATGCATAGCTCGCAGCGGAGCTTACCCCGCGCACAGCTCACGCTCCACCCGTACAGTGTGGAGACCCGCCGCGACCTTACCCACCGGAGCGACGATCTCCGAACTTCACATGTTGACGAGCCTCCATTCTCCCAAGCAGCAAGGAGATGTTTACGCTGAAACGGCATGTTGCAAGGCGTTTGTTTCAAGTGTTTCATAAGTATGTTACACATGTTTTATATCGATATTGTAAAAGTAGATCGAGATGTTGCACATGTTGCAATGGTGTTTCATGTATATGTTTCAAATGTTTCATTTGTTTTTAGATGGATGTTGCAAGTATCTTATCTGGATGTTACAAAGTAGATCTGGATGTTGCATATACATGCATGTTGTAATCATATGCTTCAAGTGTTTCATACGTATCTTGCAAGTGTTTTATCTAAATGTTGCATATGTTTTGCAATGACTACACATATTTCTCCTAGTGTTTAAGACGTATATTGCAAGTGTTTCAACTGTTTTCGAACGTATGTTTCAAAAAATTGATCTAAATATTGTAAAAAATAGATCTGGTATTGCATATCTTACAGTGAGACCCACCGCCACAACCACCTGCTACGGGCCCGCGTGCATGCACGTGGGAGTGGAAGGGACGTGAGGGGTAGGCGCGGAAAATGGAGTTGGGCGTCAGATCGAGACACGGACCCGCGTGGGCGTGGGAAACGAGCGGTGCAGGCCCCATAGCGTCTCGGAACGGACGTCCGCACGCGTCCGAAAAATATAGAAAGTGAAAAAAAAAACACAGGCAACTGTGGGCTTCATTTATGGCCCACCCACCCAGCCCTATAGGTGTCCATTTCATCAGGTCTGAAGACTCTCTGAACGCACGTAGGCTCCTCCGCTCCGAATCGCCATCGTCACAGTCCACGCTCCACAGCACAGGCCACGGCGGCGCCCGGCCGACGACGCGTCCAAGGTATCTTGCCTGTGCCCTGTCTGCCCTCTTCTTTCCTCTCTTCCCCTTGAAGTCTTGAACTCTGTCCGTGCCTTCGCTTACTCATGCGTCGCCGCGCGAGGTCGCAATGGCTCTGATGTTTTCCGTAACCGTCCCCTTCCGCATGTTCTTGATTCCCTTATCGATTCTGTCATGCTCGTGGATTTAAGATTTGTGAAGAAGAAGCATCAAGTGCCCTTGATAGCAATCAGTCAAAGGTGATGAATTATTATTATAGTATTCTTAGATAAACATTGGCCTGCTCAGTGCTCTCATTCCATGTCCACCAGGTGTTTGTTTCTATGCTGATGCGCCTGTCTCCTTGTTTTCTTCTCCTTCTGATCATGCCTTTTCTGCAGGATGGCAAGAGTCCAAGGCTCAGCACCGTGGTCGTGCCTTCCGCCAGAGCTCCTCGGCCTGGTGTTCCTCCGCCTCCGGACGCGTGCTGACCGAGCCTTCTTCCCTGCCGTCTGCCGCGCATGGTTTTGATTACCCAGTAGGACTACAAAATTAATTTTTGACCTCGCTCAACTTTTAAAACATTTTCTTTGGCATCTTGGTTGGTTTTGATGGTGTTTCTGATGTCACGCCACACCAGAGCGATAAATTGGACTAAGCTAAAAATTCAGTGATAACCATTTGTTTTTGTAACTTGGATGGTTTTTATGGTGATTCTTATGTCACGCCACATCGGAGAGATAAATTGGACTAAATTAAAAGTTCAGAAAGTTAATCGGACTAGAAATATATTTTAAAATATATCTAAAAATTCATAAAAATAAAATTTAAAAATTTATCTAAATAAATATTTACACGAAAATAATGCAATTAAAAATTCAAAAATCTAGTTTAGTCTTACAACATTCATAGAAATTCTGTTTTATCTCGGAATATTATGAAACTAGTTTAATTTTTTCCTAAAATCATGCTCATCTTATTGTGCGTAGCTTGAAATTGGTTGAATCTTTATGAATTCATTTTACGCTTATTTGCTAATAGAAGCTCAATTTATGTGTTATAATTAGTCGATGTGTTATTTTGTCAACCCGAGCGGACATGCACGACCAAATGGTCGGATCTGGATTTTTTTTTGAGTACATTATTTTAAAACATTGATTTAAAATCTCCTCCGCGTCCCTTTGCGTGCCCCTGGACGGTTGGACAGCAAGGCTGAATAGTCTGAATAAAGAAGGCAAGCATTTGAACTTTAAGAAAAAGTTGCAAAAAGATTATCGGCGGGAAAGGGCGTCCGTCCGTCCGTTCGGACGCTTTGTTGGTGGGCCGCGACGCCAGCCCAACTATCCCTCTCCCCGCTCCTCCATTTCAAAAAAATACTCATCCACTTATTCATATCCACTCGTTCCTATTGCTCCTACCCCGCTCATTCATATCCACTCGTTCCTATCGCTCCTATCCGCTCGCCTAACGCCTTTAAGGCGCAACACTCTGCCGCTGCCCCCTGCTAGGCGTGGCACACAGTCGCCTCCGAGGCGTAGCACTCGGGCGCTGACCTTGCTAGGGATGGCGCGCGGCCACTCCGAGTCGCGGCGCTCGGTTGCCGGCCCGGCCAGGCGTGGCACACAGCTACTCTCTCCTAGTCGTGTGGCTGTTGCCTCCCCGCCACGCCACGCGGCCGATGCCTCCCTTCCGCCTCGTGCAGTCGCCGTCGGGCCACTGCCTCCTGTGAATTCCACATGTCGACGAGCCTTCATTCTCCCGAGTAGCAAAGAGATGTTGTGCGAAAAGCGCATGTTGCAAGCATATAGTTCAATTGTTTTAGATGTTTTAAAGGTACGTTGTGAGTGTTTCATATGAATATTGCAAAAGTAGATCCGGATGTTGCACATGTTGCAATGGTTGTACACGTATGTTGCAAGTGTGCTTATTTGGATGTTGCATATGTTTCACACATATGTTACAAAGTGTTTTATCTGGATATTTCATATGTTTTGCAATGACTTTTTTCAAGTATTTTCATGTGTTTCTTGCAAGTATTTAAGACACATGTTTCAAGTGTTTTATTTGGTTTTAGAAGCATGTTGTAAATATTTCATCTGGATATTTTAAAAGTAGATCAGGTGTTACTACTATGAACCCACCTGCTGTAGCTGCTGGGGCGCTACCGAGCAGGCGCTAACGTCTGGGTGAGGGAAGCGGGGGGCGCGCGAGCTAGGGATCGAGCGGTGTGGGCGACGTTCGTGTGGTGTGGGCCCTGCATGGACACGTCACACGTGAAATGGAGTGCAGACCCGAACTTCCGGACGCTACCACTACCGAAAGATTATTGGCCCACGTGGCGCAAGCCTACTCCAGCTCAGGCCTGGAGGCTCCAGGTTTGCTCCCCTCCTGTTCGTGACAAAGGGGGGCTGAGTTCCGATGGGACCCACATGTCAGTGGAAGGTCTTGTTTCGTGGATCATCAGGGGGATGGATGGACTACCAGAAATGCCCCTGCCAAACGGACTCTCTCCCCTTCTTCCTCTCTACTGTACTTTACGAATTCAGTTCACACAGCGTCTTTCCTCTCCTCCCCTTTCCCCGTCTCCTCCCTAAAACCCTCCCAAAACCACGCGCTCCTCCGATCCACACCGACCCATGGATCGCCCCCGCCGGTCCGCCCCGCTACCCACCACTCCCCTCCAACCGCGCGATCTCGCCATGGACGACGCGCGCCAGCACCACCTCCGCCCGCGCCACGCCGCGGGGGGCCGCGTGGTCCGCGTCCGCTTCGCCGATTCCGACGCCACCGATTCGGAGTCCTCCGACGAATGCCACCGCCTCCTCCACGAGATCGGCCAGCCTCTCCCCTCGTCCCCCGCCCCCGCCCCCGCCCCCCAAAGGAACCGCCTTTCCCGAACCGCCGACCGGCCGTTCCGCGGCGTGCGGCGGCGGCCGTGGGGCAAGTACGCGGCGGAGATCCGCGACCCGGGGCTCGCCGGGAAGCGCCGCTGGCTCGGCACCTTCGACACCGCCGAGGAGGCCGCCGCAGTCTACGACGCTGCCGCGCTCCGCATCCGCGGCCGCCGCGCCGTCACCAACTTCCCCTCCTCCCCCGCCGCCGTCTCTCCGGCGCCTTCCCTCGCCCTTGCCGCGCTTCCTCCCGCTCCGTCCCCGGCCCCTGAGGCGGAGACCTCCTCGGCGTCCACGGTGGTCGACGCCGGGGGTGGCGGCGGCGACGACGAGGTCACCGGGGTGCCTCCGCCGCCGCCGTGGTTCGGGGAGGATGGCGGCCCGCTGGAGCTCTTGGACTTCGGCCTGCCCCCCGCGGCGGCGAAGCGGGGCCAGTGGGAGGAGGAGTTCGGCGATCTGGGTGACCTCGACGACCTCTTCGACCTGCCTCTCTGACACACCAATTTTGCCCTATGGAAATGGACGCCGGTGAGAATTTTCTGTTTATATAGTCGGAATCGAAATGATCCAGAGATAAAAAAAAAAATCTTGTTTTGTTTGCGCGGGGGTGAGCCGGTGAGTGAGTGAGCAATTCAGTTTTGATCATCTGACGAGTTGTTGTTGAGCGCATTGTTTCTTGCTGTGAGAAATCATGCAGAAATGCAGTTGTTATGTATCTCCAATGCAGAAATGACGAGTTGTTTTGACCATCTGATCATTTGCCTTTGCAAAAAGATGGGTGTAAATAAATTCAGTAAATTCAGCAACTGCCTTTGATCCCTCGTCAGTGTCGAACAACACTGATCAGTTCTTTCATCTTCATTGATCAGTTTAAACTGGAGGCTGGATCTCACAACAGAGTACAGAGATCGCGACTACAAGTGTGTCAATTTGAAGATGACAGCTTGGTCTCGTATAATTAGCTATGTTCACCGAGGTAGCAATAACCTCAAACTAGTTGTACACATCACCCCTGACAGAGTCAGATTAGTAGTAGTACAAATCATTGAGCCCACTGCCCACAGTTCACTGTCGCCTCATCTTCCTGTATGCTGTTTGTTTTCGACACGCTGGACCCAGTCCTGCTGCCTCCCCAGAACCCTGCTACAATTGTGCACCATCTGTTTGCATTAGTTTAGAGTTGGCGATGAATTCATAATACGCTCAAACCCAGCCCAAGTCATGTGAAAAGCGACACCTAATGGTTCAGTGCAAGCATGGAACCCAAGCAAAAGGATGCAGCACTAGAGCACTATGGTCTGTGTCTGTTGTCTAAACAGACAGTGGGCTCAGCGTTGCCTGTATCGACTCCGTGTTGCAACACCAACAAGCTAATCGAACAAAAACTTGCATCTACTAGTATACTACTAATGCATAATAAGGCAACAGCAAACGGCTGTCAACCAACCTATCTGCTCTGCACCGTCCCTCGAGTTCAGCAACTCGGCACTGTGTGTAAGTAATACTCCAGTTATCACGCATTTCATGTGCATCACTAGTAATCACGCATTTCATCACCATGACACAAACGCCCTGTTCGTTTGGGCTGGTTTGGCTTATAAACCATGGCTAAAAGTACTGTTGACTGGTTTGGGGTGAGAGAAAAATATTATTCGTTGGCTGATAAGCCATGGCTTATAAGCCAGATACGAGCAAGCGAACAGGCTTTCACTGCTCACTAGCTGCATATAGTTTACGGCAAGTTGTCGACTCAAGTGCAGGGCACAAATATAACACAGCATTTTACTGCATAACAGTGACCTAGGACTTCTCATGCGGATGCGGTATGCGGGTTAAATTAAAATGGTCGTTTGTACTCTCTGCATCCTGAACTTCGTTTAACAAGAACCGCCAAATAAGAAGTACAACTTCAGAAGATGTACACTTTGGATGCTTTATTTGTACCAAATGTATGTATTGTATACTTTTTTTGTACAGCAGCTCAAATGAGAGAGTGATGAAACTGGCAAAACCACACTAGTATCGAGTCGTGAGGAAATCAATAGTGGCTTTAAGCGCATCGATGAAGGTATCCACCTCATCTTTTGTATTGTAGAAGTGAAGACTTGCACGAGCACTTGCAGTGATACCAAGGGTCCTATGCAAAATCTGTGCACAGTGATGCCCTGACCGAATTGCTACGCCGTGCTGAAACAAAAGGGTGAACAAAATCAATACTGAATTACCAGTGCTGACGAAAAAGTTGTTTAATGGAAAAGTAAGCAGAAGCATCATACTAATAAATCATTTACTTGAACCAATTAGTTTTGGTAACAGTTAGTTCAGGGCAAGTCAACTAGACAACACGAAATCAGAGACAAACAACATGCTATGACAGGTGATTGCTCGTTCGTTGCAACAGATTTCAAATAAAAAAGTATTTAAAATTTTAAGCTCTAATAGTTGAATTACATATAGAATTAAGCCACAACAAAACTACATAGGTGGTGGAAGGCTATAAATTTATCATCTGATACACAGATCATTTCATAGAAGATGCTAATGTAGAACCAACTACCATCAGCATCAACTGTGTCAGTAAAGAAAATAAATTATAAGTACATATAAAAGCCACTGCTGGATGCTGAAAGTTGCAATTTCTCCTTGTGATCGATTTAGAATGTTAAAATTTGATCTACTTTCGAATTGCATTTAAAAGCTAGGCAATGCTGAAGAGCAAGAGCAGACCATAGAAAGATAGTAATATGCAACAGGAACAGAGTGGAGTTATAAAGTTATCTGAAAGTCCTGTACTCCTGTTACGCAATCTGATAATGAAGCTCAGAGCAAGAATGAGAAAAGTACACAACTAGAGCGTACCTGCAGATCAAGAATTTCAGCAATATCTGTCGGATGAACATTCTCCACATTGAAAGAACACAACGGAGCACGGTGAACAGTTTGGGAAGGTGCTGGACCATATATCTGGACATTTGGAACAGAAAGAAGGCTTTCGTAGAGATATGTCCCCAACTCTTTCTGGAAAGCAAAAGCTAACAGAAGTGAGAATGTTATCACAGGAATTGCTCTTTCTAGGACCAAGATAGATCTTATATTGACCTCATATTCATGGATCTGCTCCATGCCAATGCATGACAAATAATCAATGGCTGCTCCCAATCCTATAGCTTCTCCAATTGCAGGAGTTCCAGCCTCAAATCTTTCCAAACCAATCAAGAGCATTATAAGAAAACAAGGGGAGACATAAATGAAGAACATTATAATAGGGAATTTGTCTATACATTTCTGTGATTTTGTCTGTAGCACACTCTTTTGTCTGGGACAGGGTCATACAGAAAATAAAATTTAACAGTGTCCTACTGACAGATCCAATTCTATAAGAGTGATGTGTGGCCTGTTAATAATTCTGGTACAGGTTAACATGGGTATTCAAGGTGTGCCATATCAAGATGGAAATAGTCAAATTCCACATCAGAAAATTAGCTGCAGACAAAAGCAGAATCAATGTTTGATTATTAACTTCTAAAACGTGTGCCCTGTTGTCTAGTAACTTTTCTATCACTTAAGATACTCCATACACTGTATCGACTTTCTACAAAACATATGATAGCACCCAATGACAGATCTTGAAAGATCAAAGCAAGGAGTTCCTCACCTAGAGGGAGGCTCGGCGTATGTGGATCTGTCTTGGAATACATCTGCAATCATTTCACCACCACCTGCAGCAAAATCAGTACAAGCCTAAGTAAAATGCAAACAGGAAACTGAGGCTTACCCAATGCTGTAGATTTAGCTACTGATTTTATCCTCTGGCAGAGAGTGAACAAGTTCATTTCACCTTGCAGTATCTTACCTAAGAAAGGCTCCATAGATGACAAAATCTCAAATTTACCATGCAAAATTCCGACGCCTGTAGGGCCACACATCTGAGAAGTTTAGCCCATAAATTTGTGAAGGTCAATTGTTGTGTATTCCAACATGACTAGAAATTAATTTATAACAGAGAGTTGATGATAAAAACCTTATGAGAGGATGCGACAAGAAAGTCTGCGCCAAGTTTCTGAACATCAACTGGCATATGGGGAACACTTTGGCAAGCATCTACAAGGACTTTAGCTCCAACTCTGTTTGACCATGTTACAATCTCCTCGATAGGAAGCATGGAACCTGGAAACCATGAAGGAATGTAGTTGAATGCGGCTCAGAAATTGTAGTTTTAAGATAATTGATTGGAATAACATCAGTTGCATATTTAGTTTCAGCCTCATTGCGTATGAAAGAAAGTACAAATTATCATATAAAGTTCCAACACAGCTATTTGATTAAAAATTATGTCATTAATACCAATATAATAATAGCTTTTCACAAAGACATAAGTTACAGTATAATTATCATGATCTTTAAGAGCCTTTCAAATAAGGCATTAGCTTACCTAGAACATTTGCGACATGATGAACAACAACTATCTTTGTCTTGTTCGACAGAAGCCCTTTTAACTGCTCAATGTCTGGGACATTTTCTTTAGTCAATCCAACATACTTTAAGGTGGCACCAGTCTTCTGGGAAACAAATTGCCATGGAACAATAGCACTATGATGCTCCGCAACTGTAAGGACAATCTGGCCAAGAAAATAGTGGAAAAAAGGTTCTTATGAAGAATATACAAAATATTGCATGTTTTCAAAGAACACGTACTAGATCATGCTACTTGGTAAAATTTGTGATCGGCAAACCAGCATTGTTCTCTAGCAGTCATTAGATGGGCACTTTACTAACAAACATACTACAAAGGAATGAGTGGGACTTTTAAATTTTATTTATTTATTATTATTATTGTTGTTGTTACAATTATGTTTTTTGCACAACTTTTACAGCTGCATGAATCAATACATGAAGTTAAGATCATAGACAGTAGGTACAGTAAACTAGATAAACCATAATGTAACAGCAGGAATGAGATAGAAGCCTCACTTCATCTCCTTCTTTCACGTTAGATAGTCCCCATGAATAGGCTACCAGATTGATAGCTTCTGTAGCATTTCGAGTGAAAACAATCTCTCTGCTATCAGCTGCATTGACAAAATTTGCAACTTTTCTTCTTGCATCCTCATATGCATGAGTAGCCTTTGCGCTGGTGCCAAAGGAACCGGCATGTCAGTTAACTTACAACATGTACTGTGTACACATATATTGGTAGCAGTGTAAACACCCAAAACTCAAACAAATGAAGGAACTCATGCACATTGGCCAAAGAACACCATGAACCGACTGATCTATCTTTTTGTGTATAGTGCGTCAGTTGATCATTAAATACTATAGAATCAACATTTAGAAATGCACATAGAAGAGCTTATCAAAATCAACAACAACAACAAAGCCTTAATAGAATGAAATGAAAAAAAAAACAGAGCAAGTTCTGCTCAGTAAATGTGCATTCCAAGTTGGCATTAACATGGATTTATAGTTTAGACACACTTCATGGAGAAATAACAAACAATTGTATATGCTACCTGAGTGCATGAATACCACGATGAACATTCGAATTGTACGATCGGTAGTACTCATCTAATGTTCTCATCACACTATAAGGTTTCTGTGATGTTGCACCGTTGTCGAAGTAAACTAATTTGGTACCATCGAATTCCTGCAAGTTCCAACAGTACAAATGGAATCAGAGTCTCCTAACTAAAATGTTACTAGAAGCTACTAGTATCCAGCAGACAGTAAGACTGCTTTGCGCATCGTGTCTCGGGATATGGCACAGATTCTCGAATGAAAAGGAAAAGAAACAAAATCTTATGATGATAGTAGTAGCAATTCACAGGCTACTAAATGCAACTGCTGGGGTTGCTCTAAGAATGTAAACATGGGTGTATTTTCACCTCGAAAGTTACTAACTTCTGAACAATCAGAAGTTCAGAACCGATGTGCCCCTGCTACACGCAGAGTTTGAGTAGCCAGGAACTCAAATGAGCTCAAGGCCTTACGATTGACTGAACTGTAACCCGAGCAAAGCAGCAGATAAAACGGGCGTAGGCAGCACAATAGACCTGGTGAAGGATGGGGAAGTCGACGCGGGTGCGGTGCCCCAGCGACGAAACCGGCTCCGCCTCCCGCGACGGCGCCGCCACGGCCGCTGCGCACCAGCCCCGCCTGGAGGAGGTGGGCTTGACGAAGCCACTGCCGACACCGGAGGAGCCGGGGAAGCAGCACCGGAGCGCCGCCGCCGTCGCCGTCGCCGCCATGCGCGCCGTCGCGGCTCCTGACGAGAACGATAGCGTTTTTGTTCGGTTGGGGGCTTGGGGCTTCTTTCTGCCGCTGTGCTGTAGGCCCCACGTGTCAGCCTCCAAACAAGAGCAAGCGGCAAGCCTCGAGATGCTGCCGTTGGGGCGGGCGTTGACCCGCTGACCAGACCCACCCGTCAGTCACCCCATGGAATCGGCGTGGGAGTGGAACAGCCCGACGTGTCCTCGCGTGGCGGCGACGCCGCTCCGAGCGACGCCGCGCGTGTCGCTCCTCCGCTGCGTCCTCCTCGCGGCCTCCTGCTTCATCCCACCCGCCATGCCGCCGGGCGCCGACGAGGGCGAGTGGGCGGCGGTGGAGCGCCGGGGCCCACACCTGTGGGCGTCGGGGCGGCCCTTCGTCGTCCACGGCTTCAACACCTACTGGCTCATGTACTTCGCGGCCGACCCCGCCACGCGCCCCGCGGTCACCGCCGCCCTCGCGGACGCCGCCGACGCGGGGCTCAACGTGTGCCGCACCTGGGCCTTCAACGACGGCGGGTACCGCGCCCTGCAGCTCAAGCCCTTCTCCTACGACGAGGAGGTCTTTCAGGTGCGCGCCCCGTCGCTATTCTTGTTGTAGTATGCGCGGCGCTTGTTTGATGAAATGCTTGGTGCATGGGCCTCTCGTCTTCTCATCATTTATTATTGTCAATCGTCCAGCGTTTGTACTACGTTCCCTGTATCTCTCAAACAGAGACTCATATCTGTGCAGTAGTACTAGTTACTAATTAATCAAGTGACAACTAAGCTTAGAATTCCATTTTTTTTTGTTACAGGCATTAGATTTCGTGATCAGCGAGGCAAGAAACCATAAGATGAGGCTGATACTGTCACTGTGTAATAACTGGGAAGATTATGGAGGTAAGGCACAGTATGTAAGGTGGGGAAAGGATGCTGGCCTGGATCTTACTTCCGATGACACCTTCTTCTCTGATGCCACAATCAAGAGCTACTACAAAGCTTTTGTTAAGGTAAACATTCTGCTTGCATGGCTCAAAATGGAGAAGCGAGTCTCAATATATTCATAGCTTCGTGATCTTAATTCTTATCAACATCTGTTTTTAGGGCACTCACGCCTTACCATCACAATTACATACATTGTTCTTTCATATCTTAGGCTGTTTTGTCAAGAAAAATACAATCACAAATGTCGCCTACATGGATGACCCTACGATTCTTGCCTGGGAGCTGATTAATGAGCCACACTGCCATTCAGATCCATCAGGTGACACATTGCAGGTCCTTACTTTGCTTTCTTTTGTTACAGTTCTGTTTCCTTTTATTTTTTCTATACTACACGTGTTTTAACACTTGGAGTTTCTTGTAGGCATGGATAGAAGAGATGGCGTCTTATGTGAAGTATATAGACCCTGTGCACCTTTTAGAGATCGGCGTTGAAGGGTTTTATGGTCCGTCGACTCCAGAACTTCTGCACGTGAACCCAGATGCTTATTCTGGAACTATTGGGACGGATTTTATCAGGAACCATCGTGCACTGGGAATTGATTTGGCTTCTGTTCATATTTATTCTGACAATTGGTAAGTCCTCATGTAGACATGTTCTTTCCACTGTGAGTTATGTAGCTGACCAGCTATAAATGCTTCATCTAGGCACTTCATGAGATTGAGTTGATTATCATGACTGAGTGAGATCCTTTTGCCAGGTTGCCTCACTCTGAAGAGGACAGTCACCTCCAGTTTGTGAAAACCTGGATGCAACAGCATATTGATGATGCAGCCAACTTGCTTGGGATGCCAATTCTGATAGGGGAGTTTGGGGTATCACTTAAGCGTGGAAAGTTTGGCCATAAGTTTCGTGAAGCTTTCATGGAGACAGTTTACAGCACTTTTTTGAGGTCTTGGAAGAGTGGAGTGATTGGAGGAGGCTGCCTTGTTTGGCAGCTTTTCCCTGAAAGCACTGAGCACATGGATGATGGTTATGCAGTCTTTTTTGCAAAATCACCATCCACATTAAAATTACTTACAGATCACTCGAGGAGTCTGGAATCTTGAAAATGTGTTGCCTCCCTACTTATAGGAGTATATGACACAGTCCATGCTTTAAGTTTTGCAAGCCAAAAAACATGTCCCAGAAAGTTGAATTTTTATTGTCTAAATTGTAAGGCACGTGTGAGTATGACACAATAATATGTACTGGTCTCTGGATCTAAAAAATAATGTGTTTTCATGTAAATGAGAGGGTAGATAACTAGATATTGAACTTTGGAATGAAATTCCCTCTGTCATGCACTTACTGAATTGCATTCCAACAATATCCTTATACAAATGAAGTGATTTCTTTTTCACGTCCCGTATTGTAGTTTGAGCCTTTATGTGTCATGAGGTGATTATCTATTATGAAACTTATTGAAGTGAAAATCTATTGTTCAAATGTTTTCATCATCTGAGAACTTTTAGGGATGTCAGAAGTTTGCTTACTTTATACTTTATGAAAACAAGAACTCTTGAATTGCCCAAAAGAGAAAAATAATAACTCTTTAAAGGTCTCAGTTAGATTAACAAAGACTGGCCAAAACTGTATATTGTTATCAATCACTGGTGCAGTTAAAAGTGCTTCCAAAGTAGCATCTATATTTTACGTATTTTTCTGTATGACATGTAAGAATTTTTGGAATGGAAATTATAAAGGCTCTGACTTGAGTGAATTGTTCAAAAAAACTGAAGTTAAGTGTTTGCGCTGAGCGATGTTTTACTTGCAGCCTTGCAGCATTTTTTTGCAGATATACCTTGAAGATTCACTGAGAAGCATGTTTGACAAATCTGAGGTCCTAAATCTTGTGGTGATTATTGTTTGTCGGTAGTGTTACAAGAATTCGGGCAACCCCAGTCTGTAGCTTTCTGCATTTGTGCATCATAGAGATTTGACTATTAAATTAAACAGCTGTTCTGGTGCAGAGAAGAAGGGACTGTGATCTGTATCTATGACCAAAACTTCACTGGGTGGCCACTTCTTGATCATGGAATCTTGCTGTTGAGGATCCAGCATGTGGTCACGCTCCGTCTTTATGAAAATTCGTTTGATTCGGTTCAATCTCTCATCATCTCCTTCGAAGCTTGCTGTACTGATAGCTGTTGCAGGCCACGGACGCATCAGCATTGAAGCAAGTACTGATTCCTATACCAGATAAAAATAAGGATGTAAGTAAACTCTGCATCATTATTCACTTTTCATCGGAGCAGATGTTTAGTTCAGGAAATGAATGCTCAAGAAATAGGAAAGGGAAATAATAAATAAATATCCTTTTACGATGAATTATGCTAATACAATGTTTAGATTTTTGTTACATAATCAGTAGTTTAGTAAAGAGCGTGGCTTTGGTGAGCACATCCCCACATATATATTTACAATGTGCGGTGAGATTATGTTTTCTATTCTTGCTTCAATGTTTCTCCCAAGGCACATTTCATACAATATAAATATATAATACCTCTTCAGGGCTTTGTTGTGATAGTCGATCACGCTGGAATTCTAGCCTCAAGGCAATGGTCGTTGGAGGATCATCTGCTCCTGCACCAAGTGTCAACTCAATCTCGTTCTCAGGCAAAGTTGGTAATCCCTGTTACATGTTAATATGAAAACGATGTAATAATCATACACTGTATTATAACAGAAGATTAATCACAGTAAATTCATTACGAGCTAAGGTAAGTTCGTATAATTGTTTCAGAGTTCTTCTCAAATTTCCTGAACTTTCTATTTCGTGTCTCTATGCATATGACTATGCTGAGAATAAGTCAGTTTTTAAAGAACTCGGTGCCTGGTTGACATTTCCACCATATTACCCTACTTTTGATCAAATACAGTTTAGTAGCTACTGCAACTAGGTGGGTCTGTGCTCATATGAGTTATTACATTTCTCTTTTTATAATAAAAACCTAAACGTTTGCACTATATGTATATATTTGTTTGATGTGTAGTGTATGACTGTATGGCTTATATTTTTGTCATTTGCTACGAGGTCTATGCTTTACAAATAGAACAAATAGATTCTTAAAAACATTACATCTTTCTTATCTTCATCAGCTTGAAATCCAAATGGTAGCATTGTAGCTGCCACAAAAAATGATTGACTGATCCTGTCAACGAATTCATGCATTGCATGGATCACACTCAGCCCTCCAGCACCATGTCCGACTAGAATAACCTGGAATTGGACTGAAATGAGTTAGCATGGCACACCAATTTTCAACATTGTTCTTAAATAGCTCCTTAGCTAGCTGCCTTAAGTGTGTTTGCTGGAGTCGCATAATTTCTAAATTTTGTTTGTACAGCACTGCTGTAAGGTATATCCTCAGGTGCATGTTATCCACTTATCCTAGATACAGTGTCAAGGATGATAACTTAAGCACAGCTTATGATTCAATAAGTTAGGTTCCACTTACATTTGTGCAATATGATACACCTTTTATTCAAAATAGCATAAAACATTTTGCCTATGGCCATTTACACTGCAATCCGTAATACTGATATTACAAATTGTGGCAACATATCATTACTTATATTCAATGTGTTGGCAAAAAGGAAGAACAATGCACGTACCTTCTCCCCCTCTGGCAAGGTTGAAATGAGGTCTATGAGCGGCTTGTCATACTGCTTGAACGACCGGATTGTGTTGGGATCAGTAGGATCGACGCCACCTCCGGCAAGGTCAACACATGTAACACGGTAGCCAGCGCCCTCAAGGAGCCAGCGGAGCTTGAACCAACACCAGGCTCCATGCCCTTCACCATGAACAAGCACAAAGTGCTCCTTTGCCGCCATTCCCATCAGCCTGGCCTCTGCCTACCAATCTAAGTTTAACTATTTGATGGACATGCAGCAGGGGAGCTGCATTTTCATGGCCAGTCCAAATTAAATGTCAAACCGACAAGGCGTCCAGTGATTTCCATTCTAAATAGAGTCTCATGACAGCAGGTGTCTACGTTTCTGGCATGCAGAGTTGCCTAATATGGTAGATGATCAGGATATAGCGTGTGGACCAGCTAGTTTTTCTCCTTTTTTTTCCCCTTGTGTGTGACTGATAGGTATATATTTAGCCTTCTGACATCATGTTTTTTCCTCCTTGTGGTCTTATGGTGGTGGGCTGACAGCCATTTATCATCACTCGCTTTCACCATGGTACATGCATGTATTCATCAAATTTGCATTGCAGAATATATATGTCTTATGGTGGTGGGCTGACAGCCATTTATCGATAAGTAAACAATAACTTGATTGGCATACTGCATACATATAGCACCACTGAAAAATCAGCACAGGTGGAGCCTCCGATGGGGACTATGAGTACGCTACACCAGCGTTTACATATCACAATGACCTGAGGATCAGCTCGAAGAGACGCTCCGGTGCAGAGAAGAAAGGGCTGTGGTCAGTGTCTATCGCCACCACCTCGCTCGGCGGCCACCGTCGGATCATCGCCTCCTGCTGCTCCGGCTTCACCATGTGGTCATTGGCTGTCTTTATGTACACCCGCGGCACTGCGTTCACTGCACTCTCGGTGCCATCATTGACATGGCCAAACCTGGCGGTGCTCAGAGCGGCTGGCCATGGGCGCAGCAGAATGGATGCAAGTGTGGAGTCCTGCAGAAATGTTTGTTCATGGTGGTGAGTTCACTGAAACTTATCTTGCTTCTGCAAATGAATAAATAAATGGTTCGTTATATTAACCTCATGGGAGCATTGCTGATACAGGATTGCGCGCTGGTGCTCCTCTCTCAGCGCCACACTTGTTGGAGGGCAGTCGTCTCCCAGACTGAATTTCAGGTCGTACACGTCACCAAACTCGGATAAATCAGGTACCCCCTATTGGTTTCATTCAGTCCAAGTTTCAGAGAATACGCACAATGCGACTTTATGTAACCAAATATAAATAAGAGTTGAACAAAACAATAAGCATATATAGGGGAAGTTTTGATGAATCACATCTTTTATATCTTGTTCCGTTTGGTACCCAAACGGGAGCATGGTTGCTGCTATGAAGATGGCTTGCTTGATCTTGTCTCTGAACAAATGCATCGCATGGGTGACGCTCAGGCCTCCAGCGCTATGCCCTACCAAAATTACCTGACAAGCAACAGTAACACTGCACTGGAGTCATCTATGCTATTATATATCAACCGGTAACAGAAATATTCACACAAGTTGCCTTTTTTTAGGGAAACAGGAGGGGTGGAAACCCCTACTGAGATTTATTAACAAAAGGAACAAAAGTTAGCAAAAGTTACACAGAGAAAGAGAAACAAGAGAGAACTCAGGGGACAGAGGAGGTGGTAAAAAAGATGAAGCTAATTACAAAAGGCCATTCTTCAATAGCAGGGAAGAATTTTTTCTTTGCGCAATGGATAACCAAGCCAAAGCCGCTCTTAAACAGAGCGTTGCAATTTTCTGTGGATGCAGCAACACCATTGAAGATTAGCTTATTCCTTACTGTCCAGATGCACCAGCTTAAGATGATTATGATACCCACAAGTTGATGTTTCAAAGGTACATCAATTTAGTTTCTCAGAGTCTAAACTGAAGTTTTGTGTGTGGATGTTGTAATCGCACCAATTTGTTTTCTCTTAATTCTATCATACGCGGAGTTCTCTCCCTTTTTTCCTTTTTCTCTGTGGGAAGCAGTCAGTAGTATGAACTGAATTGTTGATGGCATGAACTTGATGCAATGAAGGGAACACACACCATACAGTACGTAATAACAATCTGCATATACACTTCGTCACTCACCTTGTGGCCGTCTGGCAAGGCCGCCACGAAATCGATAAGCGGCGCTTCGTACTCGTCGAACGACCGGACATTGTCCGGGTCGACGAGGCTGCCGGTGGCCCCGGCGAGGTCGATGCAGGAGACGCGGTGGCCGGCGCCCCGGAGCAGGCACGCCAGCTTGAACCAGCACCAGGCGCCGTGGCCGGCGCCGTGCACGAGGACGAAGTGCTCCTTGTTGGCCTTGTAAACCTCGCCGCTGGCCTCCATCTCACTTGCAGCTTTGTTTACAAAATTAGACTAAGATCGCGTATGCACTATTGTGTATATATGCATGCATATATACGGCCATATGTAATACTCCTATGTTGCTTACGTTTGAGACAGGCATTTGCAACCAAATGTGAGTTGAAATGGTCAATGGATCGATGAACAAATCAGGCCAAGCAGATGAGCGGACGGAATCGCCAATTGGAACAATCGTACGTAACGTATATAATCATATTGTGCGTACGTGCAGCTGCCCTAAAGTTTAGGGTATATATTAGGGAAATGCTACGGTGAGGACGTCTGGACGCTCCTGTTCACGGGCCGCAACACTAGCCCAATGGCCTAATAGTCGTAGCCCCTCGTCCACTCGCCCCTCCATTCTCCATAAAAAATCACCGCAACTCGAGCAGACGCGCTCCATCGCACCGCCTCGCGCGTTCTCCACGGCGGTTGGGGGCTTGACCGCCAACATCTCCACTGTGCTCGAGAGCGGCTGCCCATCTTCCTCCCTCTCCATCATGCCTCCCAACCGCCCGCCTTCCTCCCTCTCCACCGCGCCTCCGGCCCGCCGCGGCCTTCTCTAGCTCGTCGGCCGCCTTCTCCACCGGAAGCGACAGCTCGTGCCAGACCGCCACGGCCTTCTCCACCGAAGTGCGACAGCTCGCGCTAGCACGAGATTAGGAGCACCACCATTCAGCGCCATGTTCCCATCCACCTCGCCCATCGCGGAAGGGGAGGCAGGGGAGGTCTGCACCTACGTCTGGTGAGGCTTGCACTTGCACCTGCGCCTACGCCCCCATCCACCTCACGCTGTCGGCAGGAAGGGGAGGCCTGCGCCACCGCAGCCCCACAAGGTAGGCGCCGGCGACGCTGTGTTTCAAGTGTTTTAAGGCGTTTTTAGATATGTTGCAAGGCTATGTTTCAAATGTTTCAGTTGTTTCAGACATATATTTTAAGTGTTTCATACGGATGTTGCAAAAGTAGATTGGGATGTTGCAATGGTTGTACATGTATGTAACAAGCGTCTGTTTCCAATGTTTCACCTGTTTTTTCAGACGTATGCTGCAAGTGTGTTTATTTGAATGTTGCATATGTTTCACTTTCACACATGTTCCAAGTGTTATGGCCGGATGTTGCGTAATGTTTGCAATGTTTTCAAGTGTTTTTCAGGTGTTTCATAGGCATATTTCAAGTGTTTCATCTGTCTTTTTTTGTATGTTGCAAGTGTTTGCATCTAGATTGGGGTGTTGCACATGGGATGCGCGCGGGAAGTGAGAAGGGGCGCGAGCGGCCCTCTGCGTGCGGTCTGGTGGCGCGAACGACGTTGAGGCAGCGCAGGTCCACTGCTGGGGCGCGCGCTCGCAAGTCTGACGTTGCTAGAGGCGCTCGCTCGCTTGCTGCGTGGGCTCCGTCCGACGCTAGTGCCCCAGATCTAGTCCTTATATATTATTGTTCCTAGGGTCATAACACCAAATTAAACTGCAATTTGGGCATATCTATTTTTTTTTAAAAAAGTACAATGCAAGAAACAACTACATTGATTCGTTTGCAAGTAGGGGATTAGTTTAAGCTTATGTCGTCAACCTGGGTAGCTTGTACGCCCTCCGTTCCATTGTTCTTGTCATTTTATTATAGAAAATGGACTATAACTTTTTCTATTATTACAATTATATAAAAAATTCAATAACTATGTAAATTTCTAAAAGTGCTTTTAAGACTAATGTATACAAGCTATCTTATAATCTTCAAGCTAAATATTTAGAAGTTATTGATAGTCAAGCTTCAAACTAACGGAAGGGCAAAAAAATGAAACACATTTCGTTTTGGGACCAAATAGAGAAATTCAAAATAAAAAAAGGTCAAGAAAGGAAACACAACATTTTTTACGGCTTAGGAACTAAATTTCTCATATATTTGTCGTCGACTTGTCGGCTGTCGCCGAGGTGCCAAAAAAAAGAAAAAAGAAAAATCAAAGACAAGCGAATGGTTGTGTGGGCCATTTGTGGTTTAAACGGGCCCGAACGTACGGAAGATAGCACTTCGTGGTGCCCTTTGAGGTTACCTAGTTGGGCCTAGCCCATGACAGAAATATGGGCTATTGTTGGATTAACAGCGCCTAGCTGCTAGAGACAGATTGGTCAGGCGTCACGCTCACGAAGAACAGAGTTGGGGGTACGGTGACAAGCTGTGCCTGTGCTGTGCAACAAGCCCAAATTAAATGTGTCGTGTGTCGGCACAACAACCAGTTCATGTGTGCTCACTGCTCAAGTACACTTCTCTGGGAGGAGTCACAAGCTGTGTCTCGATGTGCCTGTATTAGTTTCTAAAATTTTACAAAATTTTTCAAGATTTTCCGTTACATCGAATCTTTAGACGCATGCATGAAGCATTAAATATAAATAAAAAATAAAACTAATTACACAGTTGTGACGAAATTCACGAGACGAATCTTTTAAGCCTAATTAGACTATGATTAGACACTAATTACTAAATAACAACGAAAATACTACGATACCATTCTCAAAAAATTTCGCCTAACTAAACAGGTTGGTAGGCAGTCAAACACGTCGATCTGGACGGAATCTAATTACATGTTTGGTTGCGTTTGGGTAATAATTGAAGGCATTAAATAATGAAGTACTATCATAGGACATTGATAGTACCTACGTTCTGGCCATTCCTGTTTTTTTATTCATTTACCAGTAGAGAATGTAGGCCATTATAAATCACGAAGAATTTGTTTTTTTATGATTCAAATCACGTGGAATTTGTTGGAATGGAGGCCCTGACCGGTTCGCTTCTAAAATTTGACATGTCAAAGATTTGGCAAGTCATGGTTTTGGTTAGTGTTTGGTTTGCTACCAAAACTTGTCAAACTCTCGTATTTAGCTTGTCAAATCTATGACAATTTTTTTGTCCAAACTTTTGGAATGGTAAATTTTGAAAGTCAACCAAGCAGGCCTAAAATTTATTTGATGGAATGATTTGACTATGCCATGTAAATCCCTAACTTAGAGCATCACTTCAACGGTTTTTGGTTCATCCATTTTGATGTCTATCTAGACATATTATCATATACGTAGATGCATAGCAAAAATAGATACAGCAAAGAGGTCATGTTATTAAAAATTATCGGAGGAAAACAGCTATCTTCTTTCTACCAAATTTAGATTTGATATGTGATTTTTTAGAAAACAGCTAGAGTCCATTAACAGCAACAACACACGACTGTATCACCGAGTCAACCCTACAAGATGCCTTGCGAAAGAGGAGATTATCTTGTTTCCTTTTCTTAGGCCCTGTTTAGATCCCACCCAAAATCCAAAATTTTCCAAGATTCCCCGTCACATCGAATCTTGCGGCACATACATGGAGCATTAAACGTAGGTAAAAAGAATAACTAATTGCACAGTTTGCCCGTAATTGGCGAGACGAATCTTTTAAGCCTAAATAGTCCATAATTGGACAATTTTTGCCAAATACAAACGAAAGTGCTACGGTGTCCATTTTCTAAACTGGAAGGGATTTAAACATGCCCTTATTTGATTTTGACTTGGACGTAAATTGACCGCAGCAGCAAACAGCCCCATGATGACAAGACCGTGTCCAGGCGGCTCACACCACTCGTGCTGACACGCAACTTGCAAACAGCGAAGTGAAACCAAGCATTCAACCAGCCGGTCAGGGTCGTCAGAGACAGCCAGACAGGGACACGGGGACGGGGGACGGGGGACGGAGCCCGGAGCACAGCAAAGCTCCGACCTTGCGCCGCCACGTTTGTCTCATCCCTCCCACTCCTCTCCCTCTCCCTCTCCTCTCCTCGGCGCCCTGCACGCCGTCCCATTTCTCTCTTCCCCCTCCCCCCCCCCCTGCCTGTCAGTCTGTCTGTCTCGGAGAGGCGGCGGGGCTCGGGCTCTTCTTCCTCCCTTCCTCAATCCTCCCCTCCTCGTCCTCCTCCTCCCGAGTCAAACTCCAGCCAGCCAAACCAGCAGCCTCGACCTGGCCGCCGACAGGCCGAGCGATTGATCGGGGGATCGAGGGAAGGAGGGAACAGGCTACATGCCCAAGTCCAGCATCAGGGAGAGGGAGCAATCTTCAGGAACAGGATCATCATGCCTTCTTGCCCGCGGCGAAAAAGAGCTAAAGGTTAGTTTTTTTTTCCCACCACAACTCTTTCCGCTCGCTCGCTGGGTTGCAGCACTACTACTATTTCTGGATGCTCCTCTCTCTCCATTCCAACCCTAGTCCCTAGATCTGCTACCGCTCCAAGCCATGGCCAGCCTGCCTGCGTGCGAGCCTCGCTGCGATTATTGGTGGTGTATTAACTTATTTAGGTGCCGGGCATTTTGTTTTTTTTATTATCCCCAACTGAAATCTAGATTGAGTGAGTTGTCGTCGACTAAACTCAGTCCAGCACTCCAGACAGCTCCCCCCTGAGAAAATAAAATATCGCTCGTCTGTTCTTGATCTTGGTCCGGATTCATTCCTAGATGCCTCCCCGAGTACACAAGCGAGGGGATAGTAAACAGAGTCATGGCACTCTGACTCTCTGAGGTGGTGAATGGGTACAGAGTGGCACGCTGATGTAGCTTTGTTTCTCTGCACCAGCAGGGGATTGATGCCATTTGACTCCACCGCGCGCATCTAGCCTCCTCCGGAGCTGATAGACCGCGGGGAAGCCATGGCCATGGAACCTCACAGCCTGCGGTTCGTCAGGTGCCCCAAATGTCACCAGCTCCTCGTCGAGTACCCCTCCATTCCTGTCTACAAGTGCGGCGGCTGTGGCACGGTTCTCAGAGGTACGAATCGTTCCATCCGTCTTTCATTTCTATGTTTATGGAAACAAACAAACAATCTGATCGGTATATGTTGTGTCACCGATGCAGCGAAACATCGGGCTGCCCCTGCAGCACGATCTGGTTCGGAATCTGGGGAGCGCAGCACCAGCTCTCCGTGTAGTCTGAAGGGATCCTCTATCCAGAGTAGCGGATCGATCTGCTCGGGCGAACAGAGAGCTGACCCCTCTGTTGATCGGCCTCATGGAAGTGTGTCCTCCACTGTCAACAATATCGACTCCTGTGACGGTGCAGTCGACGAAAGAACTATTTCTGCATCAGATAGTGGTGTAACCCATGCCAAGCATCCAAAGGAGGACACATGCTCCTTAACTGATGATGGGAGTACCCAAAACTCTGAGGTTATGGTCAAAGAGAAAGAGACACATAACGAAGATGCTGGTGCTGGTTCTACTTCAGATTTGACTGAAACAGTCGAGAATGTTGACATGGGTGAAAAGGCCAATGGAGGCAAAATCAGTGATATTGGTACTAGTGAATTGAGCACGACACTGTATGATAAAAGTCAGGCTGCTCACAGGGAGGAGAGACCGCACATGTATGAAGGCGTGCATGTTGAGTCTCACAAAGCTCTGATCGAAGAGTTGGAGAGGTCTCTTTCATTTAGTAGTGATGATGAATACTTCTCGGACAAAGCAGAAAGCAGCGGGCTAAGTGATGCTCTGCGTAACCAAATGGGTAGCCGCAGGTTCAGAGCGAATGATGCCCCCAGAAGCGATCCACATGGTCGATTGATTGAAGAACTAGAGATGTCTTTCAGCGATGCAGAAGAGCCATTGGAGCAGCATGGGATGAGTTTAGGTAGAGTTCATGGAAATGTGCTTGACAATGATCCACAGGCCCTGGGTGCTAAAAGTGCACATCCATGTGAAGAAAGCCTCTCATCATTTGACAGTGGACATCTCAAATCTGAACAAACTTCTCACCAGGAAAGCAGGGAAATAGGCAATGGCAATCAAGGAAATGAGCGTATTGAAGATAACAACAATACTGCTAACTCTGTTCATGGGAGTGAGCATATTGTGATTGCCGATGATGAAATTGCAGAGAGATTCCATGAGAAAGAGCATGGTAAGGATTTCCAGCCTGCAAACACAGAAAGTGCATATCCTTTTGAAGGAAGCACCTCTTCAGTTGATGATGGCAGTATCGAGGTTAAGCAAAGTTTTCAACTAAATGACCTGACAGCAGATGTCAATCGAGAAATGGAAGATGACAAGATAGCCAATGATAATCTTGTGCCTGCAGATTCCCATGAGAAAGAGCATGGGAATGGTAATCTTGTCCTTGTGCCTGCAGAAGAAGCAGAGACAGTTTGTGTAAATGAAGAGCTAACAGCAGATGGCACTCAGGAAATGGAAGATGGCTACATGGAAGATGACGAAACGACCAATTGTGTGCATCGCAATGATAATTCTATGCTTGCAGATGAAAACATTGCAGAGAGAGTTCACAGGAATGAAGATTTAACAACTGATGGCACTCAGGAAATGGAAGAGGGTTGTATGGAAGATGGCAACATGACCAATTGCATTCATGTCAGTGATAATCTTGTATTTGCAGATGAAGACACTGCAGAGAAAGTTCATGGAAATGAAGAGACAGCTGATGGCGCTGGAGAAAATGAAGAGAGCTGTATGGAAAATGAAAATGTGAATGTTGCTGTTGCAGATGAGGACATTGCAAAGAAGGTTCATGAGAATGAGCATGGTAGGGATCGACGGTCCCTGGAGGACGAAAGTGCACATCTGTATGAAGGAGTCATCACTTCATTTGCCGGATACTCCAAATCTGAACAAAGTTTTCAACAAGATGAGCCAATACCTGATGCCACTGAAGAAAAGGAAGAGGATTTTATGGAAGATGGAAATACGGCCAGCTGCCTTCAAGAAAACAGGGCAGCTGTTGCTAGGTTCTCAAGCTTGCCAAATAAGAGGAATCAGTCCAAGTTAGCTAGCTTTAATAAGAACAAAGAACAAATGACCTACAGATCTAGAGGTAGCCAGCTTCGTCAGGGACGGTCACTTGATTCTGAAAATTTCCACTCAATTCAAAACTTTATGGAGTCACAAATGGATGGTACCTCAAGTTCTCTCTCAAGTGGGTCTCCCAGTCGGGGTGATTTGGTGCACAGAACAGCCAACAAGTTCAATAATAACATTAGACATGTGCGCCTCAAAAAGATGGATGAACTAAGAGATCAGCTAAGTAGGCTTTCGAGCCAGAAGGGCTCGGAGACAAGTTACCAGAAGAGAGACCTAGAGTACCAGCAACAATCCAATAGCTATGATATTGAGCACTATGATGTTGAGCACCATCTTCAAAGTGTTGACGGTGATTCCGCTCCAAGTTCCTGTGCTCTAGAATCCTATTATGGTCATGGAAGGCCGCCAAGGTACCCACCACCAAATCCTTTCTCTCCAACCTATACATACACCCATTGCCATTTTGGACATGCTCAAACACGCCTACCACACAATTATGACCCATGGGAGTTCAATTCATATTATCAGCCCTCGTATGCTGAAAGCACAATTCTGGACCATGAATCACTTAGGTCAAGTTACAAGGAGCAGAAACGAGTTGTGAGAAAGCATATTTTGCGGCCTCTGTCAGGTGCTTCCCCATTCACTATCTGCAATAGCTGTTTCAATTTGGTTCAAATGCCATCAGATATCTACATATCAAAAGCAAAGGTTGGCAAAATGCAATGCGGCAAGTGCTCCAAGGTTCTGGCATTATCATTTCCTGCAGTATACAATGCAAATGCAAAGAGTAGTGTGGATGTGGCCCAAGAGTCATACAACCTGGATGATAGCGTAGTCGCTAAAAATGATGATATTGCTTCTTATTATGCTGAGTGCCTCACAGGGGGTCCTGTTAGTATCAATGAAGATTATGGAGCATCATACACAAGAAGCTTGCCTACTCAAGCTGGATCTAGTAGCCTTGCTGCCACAAAAAGTGGCAAGAACGTTTCTGACTCGGCACTCCATCGACTCATGGGGTATGATTCAGCTAGCCAGTTGTTACGTCACAGCAGGGTGTTTGAAGACGGATATGAGAGCTTCGAGTCAATGGTGCCAGTTTCCAGCAGAGTATCCAGAAGAAAGAACAAATAAGGTTTTACTCTGGAGTGTGAAACCTTTTGCTCCCTTTGCAAGTAACTTAGGAAGGAGAAACAATTTTGGAGTGTGGTCCAACGGTACCGCAGAAGCCCTTCCTATGATCTGAAGGCAAGTTGGCATCTTGCCATAAATAGTTTCATTAGTTTCTCAGAGAAGTTAGAATATTTGAAGCAATTTAGTTGTCATATTCTTTAATATGGTGTATAGATATTGCTTATTCTTGTTGTAAATTTGTTCATATCTGGTATAATGACAATTATTAATACCACACTGTTGGTAATCTCATTGTCAAAATTGATCATATAGTCGGTATACTAGTAAGTTCAGGTCTTTCGCAACTCCTACATGTTGAATTAAGACACAGAAATGGGAGCTGTAGACATTGTATTGACACTAACATAGTCATTTTCATTTTAGCTTTTTTATTCTCTGTCACAAGAAAAATGTCCACGGCCGACAGTGGCATGCTAACAGATCAAAGGCAGGTTGCACATTATTTGTGCTGGCTCATGTGTGGAGGTGAGGTGGACTACCCAACCAACCACTAAATTTTGCAGGTGCATGTGGCTTGTCTGTAAAGACATGCACGATGTGTCTCATGATCGCAGTCGCAGCAGACAAGGCTGCTGCTGGATCTGATTGCAATGTCAAAGGCAGAGGCTGGCTGTGGACAGGCTAATACAGCCATTCCTGATATTGTGATACTATAACCCCACAATGCCATGAAAAAAGGTGGTGATGCAATGATGACATCCTTGTGATGAGCTTGTTCTGCAAGTGTTTTGTTGGATTCCATATACTGTTTTGCATGGGGGCGTGATAATGTGAGAGCATAACAATCATTTTTATATTCCTAGGATCTGGTCTGTCTGTTCATGTGCACCATGTGTAATCTTCTGAAAAGAAATGGGGGAAAATATGAGGTGGTTGCTTTCCACTTTGTTGGCCCTCTGGCCACTGGTTGGTGTTTAAATCCTGGGGCTAAAGTTTAGAGGTATCACATCGGGACGTTATATGGGAGTGTTCGGATAGTAATAATAAAATAAATTAGAAGTCCTCAGTAATCCACGAGACGAATTTATTAAGCCTAATTAATCCGTCATTAGCATATGTTCACTGTAGCACCACATTGTCAAATCATGGACTAATTAGGCTTAAAAATTTGTCTCGTAAATTAGTCGCAATCTATGCAATTAGTTATTTTTTTAGTCTATATTTAATCCTCCATGCATGTGTCAAAACATCCGATGTAATAAGGACTAAACTTTAGGGTAAGGAACTAATCAAGGCCTTAATTTGTACACCTTTGTCCATAGAGTCAGTCTTTTTCATGGGGCCTCCTGCAATGCAAATATACAATGCAAGCCTGGCAATGTAAAGGTGGTGTGGTGCCTACTGAGAAATAGAATGATGAAGTATAACTATTAGCCTAATGATGAAGAAAACATGGGGCTGT
Source organism: Miscanthus lutarioriparius (assembly GCA_904845875.1). NCBI lineage: Eukaryota > Viridiplantae > Streptophyta > Magnoliopsida > Poales > Poaceae > Miscanthus > Miscanthus lutarioriparius. The sequence continues at coordinate 126,358,532 of CAJGYO010000010.1, forward strand.
TGTTCAAGGGTCTGTTCACCGTTGTGATGGTATTGTGTGTTTCTTGGAGTACCTGGATGCTGCACACTGTTAATTTCAGACTGTGATCACTGAAGCATTTTGTGTTTCAGAGAGATGATTCTTTTTCAACTGCTACTGTACACTAGAGTACAGTAGCTGATTGATTTCTTTGCCCTAAAAGTCAGCATGTTGGTGCCAACCCTCTTATCCTACTCATCCAGTCATCCGCGTGCCTCACTCAACACACCATTGTGTGACCACAGGTTGAGCCGCTATCTATCAATGATGCCATATCCCGTTGATCGTCTTCCCTCCACGCTCACAACCCTCGCCCCAGTCGCAGCATCGTCGATAGTCCTCTCAATTCGGGAAAAAAATTCGGTGCATACTATCTACCGTGCCTCCCTGCATACATGTCATAGATAGTTGCCATGTGTCCAGTTTGACCGATCCAACGGCATGCACCCGCTTGCCTCTCATGTGCTCGGCTCCGGCCTCCAGGTTCTCGTCCATGGTTTGCGGGCTGCATGTGTCGGATGCTTGTTGGTGGACACGTGCCGCACATCAAAGTTGCGTATGCATGGACGTTGTGTGCATCCAGTATGCACTAAATGTTTTCCCCTCAATTCGCCATTGCCTCCATGAGTCCACGTGCATCTCCAACCCAAGCACCGCCCTCCATCACGAGCCACCTCTCTTGTAGCAGCCCAACGTCGCCAACTTTGTCGTGTGCTACCGCTAGCCATGGGTGAGTCAAGCACCGTTGCACATGGTAGGCATGGCTGCCAGTGTCAGGAGCTTGATGCGAAGGAGGCAGACCCTTTTCTTCAAAAAAAAAAGGAGGCGGACCCTCCTTGAAGGATGTGACCAAGCCCTTGGATGGGCTTCATGATGTCCTAGAGCCTGATGCGTGTGATCTGTGAGAAGACCCCATGGGCACGCACAGAGGGCATAGGAGAGGACGACGCCGATGAGGATGCCGAGTATGGGGGCTCGCCGGGGATGATGTAGTCAACGTGGACAAGAACAAAGTCAAAGAGGGCAGTCAAGCTTGTAGAAGCGGTGGGAGATGAAGGAGCAACGACCGAGCACTTTAATGTTAGCGATGTGATTGGAGATGATGTGGAGGAGCAGTGGAGTGTCTTGGGGGGCCTTTTTTTTGAAACTGAGTATAATCTCGTTACTCAACGGCTAACAAAGCGTTAGCAACAAATTACATACACTTTCAGGGATGGAACTCATGACTTATTACTCCCCAGGATTACACAAATAACCCAACACGGCCAGCTCATGAGCAGCTTTGTTACAATCCCTACTCTTAAAAGAACACTCAAAACTAATAAAACTAGAAGACACTAGGGACTTTATCTCCGCAATTAAAACACCCACTGCAGTTTCCTCATAATCATTTGTGTTTAGCGCATGAACCATTATCTTTACGTTGTCTCCACGATTAGCCGGCCAATACCCAGATCTACTACAGCTTGTATTCCTTGGAGGAAGGCAATGAGTTCAGCTTGGAATGCATTTAAGAGACACTCTATCTTCCCTCTTCCTGACACTATCACATCCCCATCACAGTCTCGGATCAAATAGCCCCAACTCCCTTCTAGTGAACTCGGCAAAAAAGATCCATCACAATTAAGCTTTCAAAAGCCCTGTGGGGGTTTCCTCCAATACTCCTTTCTTCGGCGCACATTGTTGCCCGTCAAACTGTTGTCGGTCACAATACAATTGTAGTATTCTCTTTTGCATATGATTGAATACATCGAGCAAGGAAATCTGCTCCTCGTCTCCGACCTTCTTCTCTAATTATACTTCTCTCCTGCCAAATATACCACATGGTGATGATCATCAGCAACTTTTGTTCTTCTTTAGCCTTCAAAATTAGTCCGACTGCGTCCTTGACCAACTCAAAGGATGACTATTATGAGCCAAACGCCAGAAAAAATGTTTTACCTTGCCCGAGATTTTCAGCTTCCAGATTGCTTTCCAAATAAAATCGGATGCATTACCACTGCCACCTTGTGCCCCCCCCCCCGGCTCCATTCATAGCAGATCAGCTCTACAAACTTTGTAAGCACTCTTGACACTAAATCGCCCATGATTATCATAGTGCCATGCAATTAAGTTGTCCCTGCCTTCATGGACTGGAAGAGCCAAAATTACCTTGATGTCTTCTTCCCAAAAAATTTCCTTCACCAAATCCTCATTCCAGTCCCCAGAACTCAGATTTATCAGCTCCAAAACATAAGTTAGAAGACATGCCCCTCTAGGAGTAATTGACCTTCTGAATACACCTCTCAGCAACCAAGGATCTTGGCAAATATGCAGGTTATTACCATCACCAACACGCCAAATCATGCCCTTTTTTGTTACCTCCAACCCCCGAAGAATACTATGCCAAGTGTAAGACATATTCAACTTTGGCATAGCATCTAGCACCGAAGAATTTGCAAATTATTTGGCTTTCAAAACTCGAGCACACATAGAGTCTGGATTTTTCAGCAGCCGCCAACTTTGCTTTGCAAGCATAGCAAGATTAAAGGCATGTATGTCTTGAAATCCCAAACCACCATCCTCCTTAGGTAACATAAGCTGATCCCAACTTAACCAATGAATCTTGTTCTTCTCAACCTGCTGGTTCCACCAAAAGTGACAAATCATAGCACTTATCTGATCACACAAAGATTTAGAGAGATCAAAACATCCCATAGCAAAGGTCGGTATCGCTTGGGCCACTGCCTTAATTAAAATCTCCTTGCCTACCCATGAAAGAAATTTCTCATTCCACCCTTGAAAGCCCTAGTTTAGTTTTGGATAATTGATGAAACCTAGCACTAACCATTGTCATGAGTTGTGATATGAGCTAGGTTGGTGCAATCCAAGTATGGAGCATGGTGGTACTCAAGAGAAGGGGATGATCACATGTGATGATGATCAAGTGCTCAACTTGGAAAAGAAGAAAGAAAAAAAAACAAAAAACCGAGAAGATCAAGGCAAAGGTATAAGATAGGTTTTTGTTTTGCACTCAAGACACCATAGAGGGTGTGAGTGACTTAGGATCGATAGCCGTACTATAAAGAGGGGAAATCTTTAGCTAAACAGTTTATCGAGTGCCACTAGGTGACATGATTCTTGCATATGTATTTAGGAACCTAGTGTGCTAACTTTGACCTTTGTAAAATGCTTTGAAAAATGCTAATACATGTGCACACAAGTTCTACACTTTGTGGTTAGCAAGTTGGAAGCAAAGGCGAAGCGGTTGAGGACTTAGAAAAAAGAAAAGGAGGCCAAGGGTGCTTGACCGGACGTAGGGAACTGCGTGTCCGGTCCTAAACCCCCGGCTCTCGCAAGCGATGGTAGCGTGACATTGACCGGATGTTGCACCTAACATAGCTAGTGCATCCGGTCATGCTATTCAGAGGCGGCGTGGAACAAGGCACGATCAGATGTTGGCGGGTTCATGCGACCGGACGCCTTGTGAGTAAAGCAACTCCTCGACGTCACGATGACATCACAAGCACAGAGAGGAGGCCGGTGAGGACCAGACGCTGTGGCGTGTCAGGTCGATGTTGACCTAACGTGTTCGGTCAAGTTTGCGGCGCTCTGGAACCTCTCTAGACTTGACCGGACTCTAGGTCCCGGTGAGTCCGATCAGGTGAAGGAGTGCGTCCAATCGTTTGTGCGAGTGCTGGTCAAAGGCGCCAACGGTCATATTCAAATAATGGATGAGGTGGCACGCTGTGGTTGGCTGGTGGGTGTGACCGGACGCACCCGACCGAACTCTGGGTGAGTCAGGTCATCGAGTCCGGTCAGCCCCGAGGAGAGTAATGGTTGGATTTTTGTTGGGGGTCTATAAATAGACCTTGGCTGGCTCCAAGGCATATCTCTGAGCACTTTGACATACTTGACATCCTTGTGGACCTAAGCAAACACCTTCTACTCATCTCCATCATTGATTCATCATCATAGTGAGATTGTGAATGATTTCCAAGTGCATGTGCTTGAATGATTGCATCTAGTGGTAGTTGGGGATCATTTGTGGCAGAACCGCCTAATCTAATACCCTCTCAAGAGTACTTGTCTTCCATTAGACACTAAGTACCTAAGAGAGTGCACTAAATCATGCCGTTCCATCGAGCACACCCCAAGGGAGGACTCGAAAATACACATTTTTTCGTCCGGATCATAAATGAGAGAATAAAGCTTACAACATTCTTAACTATTTCTTATATCACTTTATTACAACATCAAGGTGCTTAAACAAGTTGAATGCAACAGCGGGATTAAAACAGTTTACATGTAATCGATTTTATACATTTCAAGTTCACAAGTTTTATCTTGCAGCGGAAAATAAACATATGATCGGGGTTACAGCGGAAACAAGATTAATTTAATGACATGGTGAATTATTAACATAGTGGACATTTATATACAAGAGATGCTAGCAGAGTTTATATCTTTTCTTATAAAAAAACTTTAGTGAGGGTTATAAATAAACACTATGACCGTAGCATGAAAGGAATCCTTTCTGAGCCCACCAAAAGGTTTCCACACACAAGAGTCAGCTCTATGTATCCTCCGGTCACCTGTAACAGGGGGAATAAAACCCTGAGTACTCGATTGTACTCAACAAGACTTACCCGACAGGAGGAAAATAAAAGACTCCAAGGACATGCAAGGCTATCTGGCTTGTGGGTTATTGCATCTACAGTAAGCATTACTAAACGTGCGTCCTTATATTTAATTTTATTAGTAGCCATCATTAGTTCATCAACTAACCATTCTATGGAAGCACCTATACTACTTTCAAGTAGGTGGTAAGCAATCAGAACCATTTTACCATCTTTCATATTCTAGTTCTTACTACGGTGCTAGACCATAGCCAAGTAGTTACCGTCTCAGAGAAACGGCGATTCATGAATCAATGTATCATAGCTGGGTACCCCCAAAACACACACCTTGCTTGTGCCCCTGGCACAAATGGAACCAACTCATCCCACTCCTATCACGGGGTCTAGGTCTCCATCCAAACTTGGACTCTAAGCCCCCAACACCTGAGACACGGTCTTAGTATGGTGCTTATACCTCCATCTAATACCCACCCCTAAAAGCCGGTCCGAAAAGAGCTGGAACCCATGACAAGAGAGTAACAAGTATGCCCGCTCCCATAAGCAAGTATGTGCTCAGGATAATAAGTCTGTGACCTAACTACCATCCACAGCAATGGACGGTCCTCAATCGACATAGACGAAACAAGTGCAACCCAAGCCTCGCTCAAATGCCTATCTAAGTCCAGATCCAATGTGCCATTCCGCCCGGTCTCCAATTATCCTCCATATATATTTCATGTGATAGTAATATAATAAGAACAATGATATCTTTCCTATCTCTCACGAGTGACAGGTAATCCCTAGACTTCTACCGGATCCTATAGCATAGCAATCTACACGATCCTGACATACTAGTAGGACTCATAGGATAAGGATATATATATATATATATATGCAAGTGGATTCCATTCAATTCCTTAAAACTTAATGCACAAGCATAAAATAAAGTGTAGAATAATAGGGGTTATACACCAGGGCTTGCCTAGATAAGATATAATCAAAAGTTAGCATTCCATCATGGTGACATGATCATCACGACACTATGTTTTCCGCTACTCCAATCATCTCCACGATCCATTGTTATTCCAATTATAACATACGTGGATGCAACGTAGAAAACGTAATTAACCAACGTCAACTGCAACTCTAAAATACAATTACGCTCCACAAGCTAACAAGGTAGCTTTAATGACTAACGTACTAGTCTACGTATCCACGTCGTCAAGTAAGGCTTTGTCTCCGAAAAAATGTTTTAGTTCTACAATCCTAAGGTGTTTCAGCATTTTATTGATTAAATACATATATTCGTACTAGGGCTCATTTAGCTACCTTATCAACTAATTCTTATGGAGCTATAAAAAATACAGTGAGCACCTAACAATGTTAGAAATTTACTGTAAAGATTCCAGAGCCAACACTACTACCGATTTACCACAATAATTCCTATAAGTTGATGTTTTAACCATGTCAAGTATTTCAATTTAATTAGATTACTCTTGGAAATACTATGGACTATGCTAACAAAATATACTAGTAGATAGGTCATGATTTTAGAAACTTAACAAAATTAGTTTCACAATTTTTTTGTTCAGCTACACAATTTTATATCGCATTTACAAGTTTGCTTAGAAACTAAATTAGGAATTGCTTAAGAAAAAGGGAAAAACCGGCGGCAGCTAATTCGACCCAGCAGCCTAGCTTGGCCCAACGCGGGACGTGGGCGCGCACAGCAAGCTGGCCCAGCAAGCGGCCCAAGGTAGGATCCCTTGCGCTCGCTGGCCATTTTGCAGAAAAGACCTTGATCTATCAATTTATTATGCGGCACTATGCGCACTATTGCAGAAGATACACGCCTTGCATCTAACACCATGTAAAAACTCATCTCTACAATGGCATGCCCCTAGGTGTGTGCGCACGACGGCGTGGCTCACCGACGGCATACGGCGGATACGCCAAGCAACCTAGCGGCGCTCCGGTGAGACCAAGGGGTCAACTGAGCTCTATGGCTAAACGTGCAAGGATGGGCGGCGGTTAGGAGCTTAACGGTGCACTACCGAGGCCTAGCCTCGATGATGGGTAGAACCGTGTGGCGGCACGACTGTTTTGGTGGCCTAAGGCACTATCGGGGTGGTGGAGATAGCGGGTAAGCACCAGTAGCTCACCGAGATTCGTGCTGCGGTGGCGGTTGAGGTGGAGGAGTGCCGAGGTGGCCTGGCCACGTGCGTGCAGTGAGATCGACGACGCTCCAAGGTTGACACTGACGCGTCAGGTCCTCACCCGCGTCGTTCTTGGTCAAACGAAGATGAGTAACAGCACGAGGAGACCAAGGTGAGCTCATAGGAACAGCTAGTTGAACCCCTATCGAGGGGTACGGCCTTACCCCCAAGTTGTGCTCTGTTTCAGAGGCGAGGTGACTGGCGGCTCAGAAATTCCAAATTCGGCCAGACATAAAGGATTGAGGGGCTCGAAGCAGGTCGGCTGGCTAGCCAACTTCCAAAGCTAACCATGGTTGCAAAGAATTGAGCTAAGACGCTCGGGATGGCGTGAACGGCGGCGGTAGAACTCGACTGGAGTTCGACGCGGCCATGGCAGGCTGACCACCTCCGAGAGAAAGAGAGCGAGAGAGGGATATGGGGTTCGACTGGTCATGAGCACAACACAAGGATGAGCGAGGAGATAGGAACGAGGACGAGGCGGGTATGGTGACGTGAAGACGATCAGCAACGCTGAAAGGTCCTAATGGCTAGAGGGGGGGTGAATAGCCTAATAAAATTTTCTACAACAACACTTAACAAACCGGTTAGACAATTATGAAGCGAAGCAAGTGTTGCGCTAGCCTACCAAAAATGCAAGCCACCTACCATAATTCTAGTTGATATAATTTCAATCCACACAATAGTTATGTCACTACACTAAGTTAGTGTGCTCTCAAAGGCTAACTAAAGAGCCACACTAACCAAACTAACAAGCTCTCACAACTAGCTACACTAAAGAGCTTGACAACTAGTTTACGGTAATGTAAAGAGAGTGAGCAAGATAGTTATACCGCCTTGTCGAGGAGTGAACCAATCAATCACAAGAATCAATAGCAATGAAGACCAATCACCTCGGAATCAAAAGATGAACACAATGATTTTTACCGAGGTTCACTTGCTTGCCGACAAGTTACTACTCGTTATGGCGATTCACTCACTTGGAGGTTCACGCGCTAATTGGCATCACACGTCAAACCCTCAATAGGGTGCCGCACAACCAACACAAGATGAGGGTCACACAAGCCACGAGCAATCCACTAGAGTACCTTTTGGCTCTCTATCGGGGAAAGGTCAAGAACCCCTCACAATCACCACGATCAGAGCCAGAGACAATCACCAGCCTCTGCTCAACGATCCTCGCTACTCCAAGCCGTCTAGGTGGCGGCAACCACCAAGAGTAACAAGTGAATCCCGCAGCGAAACACGAACACCAAGTGCCTCTAGATGCAAACACTCAAGCAATGCACTTGGATTCTCTCCTAATCTCACAAAGATGATGAATCAATGGTGGAGATGAGTGGGAGGGCTTTCGCTAAGCTCACAAGGTTGCTATATCAATGCAAATGGCCAAGAGAGTGAGCTTGAGCCGGCCATGGGGCTTAAATAGAAGCCCCCATGAAATAGAGCCGTTGTACCCCTTCACTGGGCACAACTCGGGGTGACCGGACGCTCTGGTCATATTGACCGGACGTTGGACCTCAGCGTCCGGTCACGCGATGCGTGCCACATGTCCCCTCTCTTCAAATGTTACTCGCCCGATCTCAATGGTCAAGTGACGACCAGACGCTAAACCCCATCGTCCGATCGTTTCCAGTAAGCATCCAGAGACGACTTTTTACGACCGGACGCGTCCGGTCATGCTTGACCAGACTCACCCAGCGTCCGATCACACAGTGACTCTTTTGTGCGCCGCCATGTTAGTAGGACCGGACGCACCCCTCCAGCGTCCGGTCAGAGACCGATGCCAGTGTCTTTGCAGCTTCTATCGACCGGACGCGCCGGTCCAACCAAGGCCAGCGTTCGGTCACTTACAGTGACCTCTGTCTTTTCTGTCTAGGGCGCCGGTGGCACCGTCGGACTGTCCGCACTCTATGGGCGGACACTCCACCGGTGAAGTTCCTAACCCTTGCTCAAATGTGCGAACCACCAAGTGTATCACCTTGTGCACATGTGTTAGCATATTTTCACAAACATTTTCAAGGGTGTTAGCACTCCACTAGATCCTAAATGCATATACAATGAGTTAGAGCATCTAGTGGCACTTTGATAACCGTATTTCGATACGAGTTTCACCCCTCTTAATAGTACGGCTATCGATACTAAATGTGATCACACTCACTAAGTGTCTTGATCACCGAAAACAAAATGGCTCCTATCATTTATACCTTTGCCTTGAGCTTTTTGTTTTTCTCTTTCTTCTTTCCAAGTCGAAGCACTTGATCATCACCATGCCATCATCTTTATCATGCTATGATCTTCATTTGCTTCACCACTTGGAGTGTGCTACCTATCTCATGATCACTTGATAAACTAGGTTAGCACTTAGGGTTTCATCAATTCACCAAAACCACTTTCAAACGCGACAGGTGTCGGCTGGCGGGGGGAAGACAAGGGTGGGAACAGGACAACCAAGGGCGCCAGGCACAACGCGCCTAGGGGACAATGGCGCATGGCGATAGGACCACGGTGGGGAGATAGCAACACTATGAATTAGCCAAGGCAAGCAGTGCCGCAGCGGGTAGGTGGGATGAGTGGAGAGGCGAGTGCCACGACGGCCCGATGGTAACTGCCGTGGCGTCGGCTGGCTCCACACACAGCCTAGCCAACAACGTGCACGCAACAGCCATGCTTCAGTAGCACCGCAGCTCGGCCTGGCCCTACGAAAGATGGCTGGGGCCATCGCAGCTCGGTGCGCGGCCTGCAGCCAGTAAGGCAGGCCATGGCACGACCATGGCCAAGAACGGCTAGGCAGCGGCCACCTGCGTGCGAGGTGACTGCAGACCTAGGCTGAGTAACGACGAATGATGACGTGCACGGATATTAAAGCGACCCAAAAACTGCTGATTAACTAGACTAAGGCTTAACAAAATTGAAAGGTCCTAATGGCTAGAGGGGGGGTGAATAGCCTAATAAAATTTTCTACAACAACACTTAACAAACCGGTTAGACAATTATGAAGCGAAGCAAGTGTTGCGCTAGCCTACCAAAAATGCAAGCCACCTACCATAATTCTAGTTGATATAATTTCAATCCACACAATAGTTATGTCACTACACTAAGTTAGTGTGCTCTCAAAGGCTAACTAAAGAGCCACACTAACCAAACTAACAAGCTCTCACAACTAGCTACACTAAAGAGCTTGACAACTAGTTTACGGTAATGTAAAGAGAGTGAGCAAGATAGTTATACCGCCTTGTCGAGGAGTGAACCAATCAATCACAAGAATCAATAGCAATGAAGACCAATCACCTCGGAATCAAAAGATGAACACAATGATTTTTACCGAGGTTCACTTGCTTGCCGACAAGTTACTACTCGTTATGGCGATTCACTCACTTGGAGGTTCACGCGCTAATTGGCATCACACGTCAAACCCTCAATAGGGTGCCGCACAACCAACACAAGATGAGGGTCACACAAGCCACGAGCAATCCACTAGAGTACCTTTTGGCTCTCTATCGGGGAAAGGTCAAGAACCCCTCACAATCACCACGATCAGAGCCAGAGACAATCACCAGCCTCTGCTCAACGATCCTCGCTACTCCAAGCCGTCTAGGTGGCGGCAACCACCAAGAGTAACAAGTGAATCCCGCAGCGAAACACGAACACCAAGTGCCTCTAGATGCAAACACTCAAGCAATGCACTTGGATTCTCTCCTAATCTCACAAAGATGATGAATCAATGGTGGAGATGAGTGGGAGGGCTTTCGCTAAGCTCACAAGGTTGCTATATCAATGCAAATGGCCAAGAGAGTGAGCTTGAGCCGGCCATGGGGCTTAAATAGAAGCCCCCATGAAATAGAGCCGTTGTACCCCTTCACTGGGCACAACTCGGGGTGACCGGACGCTCTGGTCATATTGACCGGACGTTGGACCTCAGCGTCCGGTCACGCGATGCGTGCCACATGTCCCCTCTCTTCAAATGTTACTCGCCCGATCTCAATGGTCAAGTGACGACCAGACGCTAAACCCCATCGTCCGATCGTTTCCAGTAAGCATCCAGAGACGACTTTTTACGACCGGACGCGTCCGGTCATGCTTGACCAGACTCACCCAGCGTCCGATCACACAGTGACTCTTTTGTGCGCCGCCATGTTAGTAGGACCGGACGCACCCCTCCAGCGTCCGGTCAGAGACCGATGCCAGTGTCTTTGCAGCTTCTATCGACCGGACGCGCCGGTCCAACCAAGGCCAGCGTTCGGTCACTTACAGTGACCTCTGTCTTTTCTGTCTAGGGCGCCGGTGGCACCGTCGGACTGTCCGCACTCTATGGGCGGACACTCCACCGGTGAAGTTCCTAACCCTTGCTCAAATGTGCGAACCACCAAGTGTATCACCTTGTGCACATGTGTTAGCATATTTTCACAAACATTTTCAAGGGTGTTAGCACTCCACTAGATCCTAAATGCATATACAATGAGTTAGAGCATCTAGTGGCACTTTGATAACCGTATTTCGATACGAGTTTCACCCCTCTTAATAGTACGGCTATCGATACTAAATGTGATCACACTCACTAAGTGTCTTGATCACCGAAAACAAAATGGCTCCTATCATTTATACCTTTGCCTTGAGCCTTTTGTGTTTCTCTTTCTTCTTTTCAAATCCAAGCACTTGATCATCACCAAGGCATCACCATCATCATGTCATGATCTTCATTTGCTTCATCACTTGGAATGTGCTACCTATCTCATGATCACTTGATAAACTAGGTTAGCACTTAGGGTTTCATCAATTCACCAAAACCAATCTAGAGCTTTCAAAAATGCACTACCCTAAAGTTGACATTATCATCTATCTAACGAAGCAAGCTTCATGACAAAAGGGCAACCAGAGTGGAAGATATAAGCATGCCAACATGAGCTCGTCACGCTGAACGTCAGTTCACGAACAAAGCGCGCACAACATGATTTCACACGTTTTAACGACGTTTGAGCAATTTTAAAGAAGGGCAACGTGACGTACAACACACCCACGACCCACACCATGCCCAAGTGCTCACTTAGAAGCAATCAACAATACCAAAACATGCGGCTAGTGTTTAAACATTTTTGTTAGAAATTAAATGTCAAGATAGCATTGTCTTACTACTTTTCTCATACTTAGAAAAGTTAAGGTTCAGTTCGAACTAACAGCCATTAATACTTTTGTTACAATTTTTAAAAGGCCTAAACCCTATTAACTCCAACCCACAAGTATTTCATGCAATGGTACATACTTCATACTAACCCATAGGAACAAAATATTCAAACACTAATTAATTATTTCGCCCACAATAAATCGCCAAAAATAGTACTTTAAACGTAAGTTCAAGTGTTTGCCGACTTAACGAAAAGAGTTTATCTTAACTTCAAATTTGATTTTTGAGCTCCCAAGAGCACTAGTTAAGAATATTTATTTTGATTTTTCTCAACCACAAAAGTGAGTCACATAGAATTTGTTTATCATTTCAGGTAAGTTTTAAACTCTTAAACCCAGCGAACTTATTTTGCTAATCTCTTTTAGGTCTTAATCTTGGTGCTAAGCAAGCTCGTAACACCAGGGATGTTACATCGTTGTGGCTGCGGATTTCTTATTTCTCTTGGTGGTTGTCGCCACCTAGATGGCTTGGAGCAGCGGAGGAGCTTCGGCACATGTTGGTGATTGTTCGTGGCTGGCTCCAGTGATTGTGAGGGGTCTTGCACCTTCCCCAGCGAAGCACCGCAAGGTAGCTCTAGTAAATTGCTCGTGTCATTGAGTTACCTCACTTGTGGGTAGGTTCTTGCGGTGTCTAATTGTGTGGATGAGGTTCGTGCAACACCTCTTAGCCGCCGAACCACCAAGTGTTGGTCGACACAACGGGAACTAGCGTTCCGGCAAGCACATGAACCTCAGGAGAAAAATTGGTTGTCTCTTGCCCTTTGGTATTCTCCTAGTGATTGAATTGGTATTCATCTTGTGATTGGTTCACTCCTCTACGTGGCGGTATAATCACCCTACCCACTCATTTATATTTCCGCAAACTAGTTTTAGCAAGCTCTTTAGTGTAGCTAGAATTGAGAGCTTGCTTTGTAGCTTAAGTTCATCTAGTGGGGCTCTTTAGTGTAGCAAGTGTGAGAGCTCTTAGTGAGTAGTGACATAGCAAATTGTGTGCCTAGTGATTATAGTAACTAGAATTGTTGGATAGGTGGCTTGTAACCCTTGTAGAGCTAGAGCAAGTTTGCATTTCGCTATTTGTCATACTGATCAAATTGCTCTAGTGATCTTGTAGATTTTTAAATAGGCTATTTAACCCCCCTCTAACCATATTAGGACCTTTCAACCCTTGCATCCTTTTCAAATCCTTTCTTTCAGATATGCAAAAATACTCGTCTTGGAGTGTCCCACATGTACCGACATTCCCAAATATCTCTCACTCATTGTTTCTTTTGTGACCTGCAAATGTTAGACACCACTTGCTTCAGTTGAGGCTTTGTATTTTTACTAAAAAGCACTGCTAATTTCACCTTGTTTATCATTTGACCTGAACACTGTTCATACAATTGTAGTATTGTCTGCAGCTGCCTACTATCCCCTTTGATCGCACGAATCAAAATTAACGAGTCATCGGCGAACAAAAGGTGAGATATACTTGGCGCACTGTGACAGATTTTTACCCCCGCCAGAGAACCGTCACACTCTCCCTCTTTCAACAGGGTGGAAAAAGCTTCAGCACACAATAAAAATAGGTAGGGTGATAACGGGTCCCCTTATCTCAAACCTTGCTGCAGGACAAAAATATTAGATAAATCTCCATTCACCTTTACTCTATACTTCACTGTCGACACACATTCCATGATAAGACCTATCCAAGAATCATGAAAACCCAACCTTCTCATCATTTTCTCCAGGAAACACCACTCTACTCGATCATACACTTTACTCATATCAAGTTTTAGAGCTGCATACCCCAATTCACCTTCTCTTTTATTTAGTAGATAATGAGTGAGTTCATATGCGATAAGGATATTATCAGAAATCAAACACCCCGGCACAAAAGCACTCTGATTTGGAGTAATAATTGTAGGCAACACCTCTCTCAATCTGTTTGATAAAACTTTGGAAACTACCTTGTAGACAACATTGCAGAGACTGACCGGTCTCAAATCTGTGACCCGCTCTGGCTTCTCAATCTTTGGGATCAAAGCTATGGTTGCCTCATTCCAACTTGCAGGGATCCGGACACCTTTCAACACCTCCATGACCTCCCTAGTCAGCCGAACACCCACCACATCCCAAAAGGTTTTGTAGAAAATGGCCGGAAGACCATCTGGACCAGGTGCCTTCAAATCTCCGATGGCAAAAAGAGCCTGCTTTATTTCCTCCTCGGTAAACTCTGACATGAGTTGGGCATTCATAGCCGGTGTGACACAAGGCTGAACAACACTAATTAGGCGCTGCAGTTGCCCCTCGTCCGCCGACACCGAGGTAGTAAAAAGCTGCAGAAAATAGTTAGAAATAAAATCTTTTTTCTCCTTCCTCCTCCGCCCAACTCCCATCCTCCCTCTGCATTGTCCCAATTCTATTTCTTCTCTTCCTAACAGAGCAAGCGTTGTGGAAATACTTCGTATTTCGATCACCAAAACAAAGCCAATTAACATATGCTCGCTGCTTCCAATATGTATCTATCTGCTCTTCTAACCAATCCACTTTAAAACTCTAAACCACTTCCCTCCCCACAGCTATATCACTGATCGGCTCTCTTCTCCATCTCTCCAACTCCTTTGCTTTTCTCAATCTTTTTTCTAGATCTCCAAGAACATTTGTACTCCAATCTTCTAGACTCGTCACAACACCCCTCAATTTTTCCTCCAGACTACTCCCCACATCACCACCATCTCCCCAGACCCCCTCAACCACCTGTATACACATTTCTTCCTGCAGCCACGCCGCTTCAAATTTGAAAGCCTTACCCTACACTCTCCTTCCCTGTACCGGCTCAGTAGAAATTATAACCGGCCGGTGGTCAGAATGAAATGGATCACCATTTTTTACTTGAAATAGAGAATATTTCATCCTCCACTCCACATTGGCCACCGCCCTATATAATCTCTCCCGTATATGAGTGCTTCCCTTGGTCTGTTTATTTCTCCAAGTAAAAACATCTCCAGTAAAACCCCAATATTGTAATTCACACACCTCCAGCACCCCTAAAAAACGATCCATGCACCCTTGAGAACGTGGTGCACCTCCTCCTTTCTCATAGCTATATAGAATTTCATTGAAATCCCCAGCACATAACCACGCCGTATGATTTGTCATCTCCGAGTGGAGCCAGCCCAAAAGATCCCATGTTTTATATTTTCCTCCGTCTGAGCTTCACCATAAATTCCAGTAAATCTCCACTTCTCCTCTCCCGTCGTTTCGACCTCCATATCAATGTGGTATTTTGATTTTCTTCGCAACACCAAATTGATCCCCTCCCTCCACAACACTGCAAACCTCGAAAAATATTCAAAGCTTAACCCTAAAGTTTTTTTTGTGTTGGGAATGTTGCAAAAAACCCTCCTCCATAAAAAATTACTAGTGGGCCCGAGATGACATGTGGGCCTAAGTTGCTCAAACTAGTCTTGAGGTTTAAAGGTGAGCGGTTTTGATAGTTGAGGTGCCAAAGTTAGTTAGTTTAGTAGTTGACAGTCAAAATTAGACAAAAGCAAGAGTTGAGGGGCCAAAAAATAGACTTGACCCTATTGGGGCCAACACCATTTGTTGGGTCCCCTTCGCCTTTCCCCATGGACCAGCCTTTCGATAGTTCGACATATTGATCATTTCGCAGGGTCTAAGAACAAGTTCCATATCACGATAGGGGAGGTCTTTGTTGAATCCATTGGCGAAATAACCCAAGGGCCATCCACGGGCGTCGCAATGGAATTAGGCGGGCTGGCTTCGCTTATGACCAAAAAGGGGTTCGCGAGAGTCTTCCTCTCTAGTCAGACACCAAGGAGCAAACACATCCTTGGTGCTAGAAGCACCCGTGAAAAGGAATAGAGAGGGAAAAAGAAGAGGGAGAGAGAAGAGGGAGAGCAAATGACAATGAGAGGCCAAGAGTCCTCCTCTTCCATATGCCTTTGTCCCCTCTTTTTATAGGGGAGGAGGGAAGTGGTTATTTTCATATATTCCCTCAGCGGGGTTCATAATTATAAATGAGCCCCTCTAATTTCTAAATAGGCCCTAAATGCTCACAATTTTGCCCTTATACCTAATAATTGAGCAATTTCACAAACTTAGGGGGTCTCTGTTGGGGGAAGGCGCCCTGACGTGATCCTCCCATCCATCTCCTGACCTCGCTCCCGGCCTTGTGATTGACTGCGTCGCGGGCCGTGACCCCCACAATGAAGGTTTGTTCCTCCTTGTCCCTTCTTTTCAGGTACCATCAGCAGGATTTGACTCGAAGGCCAAGTACCGCAGGGAGAGACGTGAAGGTTGATGAGAGGACCTCTGATCAGCATGGCGAGGGTTCGTCGGGGACCGCGAGTGCAGCCCGACTAGGAGCAGGCAGCGCAGCGGTCCCCATCTACCCGATTTGGGCTAGGTGTGGTTGGGTAGGGGTATGGAGGATTACCTCATTGCCCCCCGGTTGTTGTATTGGCGCGGCTGGTCAGCCGCCAACCCTTTTGTAATTTCAATGGAGCCCCAGGGATGACCTATGAATACCTGGGGATTCCATTGTTCGAGGGGAGGCCATTTTTTGGCAATTTAATGAGCAACTAATTCGCATTTATTTCTTGTTCTCCCTACGGGACACCCTTGGTCTACCTGTGGGAAACCCTCAGTCTCTCCCTGCCTAGCCTCTAGCGAGGGTGGGAGACTAGGAGTGGCCCCATAGTCTCTAACATATGACACATGCAAAATAGGGAAAAACATTTCTTGGGTAAGCTTAGTTATGCCTTTGAATCCTCATAAATTTAAAATAAGTGTTGTCATAATCTCTGGATCTAAATTTTGCTTCATGGTTTCATGACTTTGGATAGACAATTAGCAATTCCCTAATTTCTTTAGCTCTTGTATGCTACCAGTGTATGGTCACTAATTTTTAGTTCTTGTAAAGCATTGAGCTCAAATGGTTCAATATCTTCTTATGAACCCAAGTTTTAACCTCAAAATTCTAGATATTTCATCGATTTTGTATAATGATATAAATTTGGAGCAACACATCTTGCTAGCATCATGGTGTCTATTAGAGATCAATACTACTGCTATGGTTTTGGCAGGGTAACTTAAATGCATATCGAAGTTCCCTAAAATAGCAGGACACCATGTATCCCCATTGCTAGGATCAAAATAGGACAAAGCATCACGCTATTGGTTTGAACATGAAGAAATGTCCATTTGGCTGATATAGACAAGCCTAGATGCTGCTATACCATAGGTTTATAAATAATTGTGCTTGTACCCTAAGGTATGAACATGCATTTTGTTCTTTGTTTGAAGGTTATAAGTAGTAATATTTGGTTTGCTTGATGACATGGAAATTGGAACATATTTTGTCATTCCTATGGGTTTCGGAGATTTAAGTACTTGAACTTGCTACGTTTGTGTAGTAAAATCTAGGTTTAAGATTCAGTTAAAATGTTTTCATAATGCTTAGTGATCAACTAAATGCTACCATGCTAGCAAACCATCATGACCATCACCATAGAACATTATTGCTACATGTTGGGCCCTCTTGGGCTTTGGAGAAGAATGGGCTCTTCTCTACTAAATCCCTTTATAGGTTCTTGATGAATGGATGGGGTTCCAATAGGATTGTTGGTATTCTTTGGAAGTGCAAAGTGTCAAAACAAACTCCAAGCTGCCCAAATCCTAAAAAGAAGAGTCTGGAAAGGAAATGGAAACTACATCTTGTGTGGTGTTCCAGAATCTATTGATCATATTTTTTTTTTCAAATGTCATATCTCATGTTTCGCATGGGACATTCTTAGAGAGACATTTGGATGGTCCAGTGTCCCTCACTCTAGAGCTGATTTCTTTACAAATTGGCTACGTACCAAACAAGTTATCGCTACATGAATGTTTAAGTGTGTTCATTTATGCAGGGGTCTCATGGTTATTTGGTAAAATAGGAATTTGATGGCCATTGAAAAGAAGTTTCCAAATATTCCAACTGATGTCATGTAAATTGCAATCTGTATTCTGTAGAAGTGGTGTGATCTGATCTGTTAAAGGAGAATGACAAATCCATGGTGATTGAAGTCAACAACAAGATCCTTCAGTGGCTCAAAGATTTCACACCGGCTACTACCCTAAACTCAGACATCTTTGAGCTTTACAACTTTCTGTAATAGGGTAGTTTGCTTTTGTTTTCTCGCTGCTTAGATTGTTCTAAGCTCTCCGATAGTAGGTTACCATTCTGTCTCCTGCTTCTCTTTGGCGTTGGTAACCACAACTTAACAATGTTTACTCATATTCACTACTACATAAATCTTTTCTGAGGCGGGCATTTTTTATTAACGGAGGCGGGTATTGCAACCGCCTCCGTCGAAAAGTCACGGTTAATCATGAAGGTTAATCCATTAACGGGTGCCCGCCTCTGTTAATCCCATTAATCGAGACGGACGTCTTAAAATGCCCGTCTCCAATAATGTTCTCTAGAAAACAAAAAAAAACCTGCGACTTTGGTGAATCAAATTCACAACCTAGCGCTCAACACTACCACGTCTCTACCACTGCACCGCACACTCATTCATGTATATATATAATATGCTATCTTTTTATATCAATATTTCATAATCTTATATAGGATATTTAGCTACTAAATGAACTCAAATGAAAAAAAATTAACTATAAAGTTTTAAATCTTGTGAAGTACAACTTTAGTATAGGATGTATCTCCATAAGAGATAGTTTGAAAAATTCAAAAAATTGAGTCTCAGAACATGTGAATTTTTCAAACACATATTTGAGATCCT
Source organism: Miscanthus lutarioriparius (assembly GCA_904845875.1). NCBI lineage: Eukaryota > Viridiplantae > Streptophyta > Magnoliopsida > Poales > Poaceae > Miscanthus > Miscanthus lutarioriparius. The sequence continues at coordinate 126,377,330 of CAJGYO010000010.1, forward strand.
AGGTGACTTTAAATGAAAAACTTGTCAACATCAAACATCTAGATCAGGCCGGCCACGAAAACTTTAGTATTAACTATCTGAACATTTGAGATCGTATAGCAATTCAAAATTTTAAATTTCAAAATAACCTTCGAACACATATTTGTGACTCTAAATATCTTTGAATTAAAAACTTTTCAACTACAAAGTTGTAGATTCTATTGAGAACTATAACTTTTGTATAGACCATGTCAACATCTAAGATCATTTGATAATTTTAAATTTCAAAATCCACTTACAACAATATTTTGAGACCCTAAACAGTTTCAATTCAAAAACTTTTCAAATACAAAGTTGTAGATCTCGCCAAGAGGTACAATTTTGATATAAAGTTTGTCTTCATCGTCCGAGTTCATATGAAAAAGTTATGAATTATTTTTTGTTGCAATTATTAACCCATGCGTGTGCCTCCGTAAATCGATTTATGGAGGCGGACGCTTATAACGACCGCTTAAAAAAATAATCAATTAACCGAGACGTTTGGCTTACGGTGCCCGCCTCGGTTAATCCATTAACAGAGGCGGTTGTCGTAAGGCAACCGCTTAGGTTAATCGTGGATTAACCGAGGCGGTTGGCTTATGGTGCCCGCCTCGATTAATCCATTAACGAGGCGGTGGGCTTACGGTGCCCGCCTCGGTTAGCCTCGGTTAATGATTAACCGAGGCGGTTGTTGGCCGGCTGCCCGGCCACCCAATAACGGAGGCGCGCAACCGGCCCGTTCCTCCGAGGCCAAAAGCCAAACGCCTCGGTTAAGTTTTTTTTGTATAGTAGCGTGATTGCTTTCTTAAAAGCTGAGTATTATCTCCATCCGGAAAAATTGTCCCTCTTGATGAACATGGGGGCACTGACAATGACCGCTCAATTTTAGGTTTGGCAACTGGAGGGCTTTGGTCCGATTGATTAAAATTAGTCTCACTAGTGGTAAATTCAGCCTTTTCCTTGCTCCTCAGTTTAGTTTCTCTCTTTCTTTAATTACCCACCTCTCCTTGAAGGCTGGAATCTTCATTTGTGCTAACTTCTTTGCTTGTTGCTCTCTCTTGGAACAGATGTATCCATACTACTCCTTCCTTTCCCAAAATAACCGCACGTCTCGATTTCCGAGAAAGTTTGACCAAATATATAGAAAAATATACTAATATTTATGATGCATAATACTCCCTCCGTCCACGGAAGAATGCAATTATCACATCTCAAGGAGTCAAAGAGTTCAAACTTTGGCTAAAATTATATGAAAAAGAACTAACACCCATGAGACAAAAATAAATACCATTAGCTTAGTTATATATATTTCCATAATAAATTTATTTGGAGACATAAATGCTAATACTAGTGGCATATATTTTTGTAACAAACATATTAGAAGATACAAATATTAATACATAGTATTTTCTATAAATCTAGTTAAACTTAAAAAGGTTGACTAATAAAAGCTAGATGTGCAGCTATGTTACGACGGATGAAGTATTGCACATGTCAAAAGATTTGTACGCGACAGCAGTGCCCAATTTGGAAGCTCTTGACCTGTCATGGCACATTTACAAAAGCGAAGCAGTGTATTTTTTTCGTGAACATACGAAGCAGCGTATCTCGATGATCATCTTTTTGGTTTTTATTTTAGTGTGTAACAATTTTGGCTCTCACCCTCCCGATAGCTCATCGGCACAGCATGTTCTGACGACACAGATTCTTGTGCTAGTGCCTGGTTTGTAATTTGTAAATTTATTGATTTCTGTAGAGAAAAGAACAGAACATGAATACATGATTGACTCATGTAAGTATGAGTTTTGGGCATGGATGAACATACTAAGTCAGCAAACAGAATATGTCATGATATATTCGTTTGGCTGGGGAACAGCTTGATTTTTGTGCACTGGACTACTGGAGGAGCCTTGCTTGTTGAAACTATCTGATCAGATGATTCAGTGCAAACAGAAATCACATATATATTATTATCATTAGGCAAGCACTAGGATGTTACGGTTGAAGCAGGTGTGGAACAAAATATTGGTCTATCATATAAATGCAGCACATTGCAGAATATGGTGGTTCACTTCACAGTGCTAATCGAGCTTCACTTATCATCATCAGGAACAACAGGGAACTAGCTGGGCCTCGTTTGGCAGCTGGTGACCACCACCTCAGCAGTAGCAACAGGGCCGTTTGCACATGATGTTGTTGTGGCCCACTAGCCCAACAACAACAACTCGATGTCGTAGATGGTCGACCTGTCCAGCGCTACACGCCATACCAACAGCAGATCAAGGCCCGGCCATACATTAATTCAGACTAGTTGTCATTCAGGCACAGTGCCCAAAAAAATCACCAAAAAAACATAACGTGCTTGTTGTTCAAGTACCCAGGAAAAATGTTCAACAAAAATAAAAAGCTAGAACACTTGGAGGGGCAAAAATATCTTTTTAAAATGGAAGTTAACGTCGTTACATGCCAAACCCACGGTGGTGTCAATTTAGGAACAAAAATTTCAAGAGATGCCAGATAAGGACGATTTGAAGTTTAAGTGCTAAACTGGGAAGAGCACGTTTTCTGAGTGTCAAATAAGAATTTTTCTCGGTTAGTGGATACTCCTCCTACCAATAGTGTTTTCTCTTTGTTTAGTTGATTGACATAGTATATAATTAAATGGATTCCTATGTAGAGCGAGCTGCATAATAATACCACTCCCCCCTTTTTTTTGAGGAAAATACCACTCGCCATTAGCATACTATTATGTCGTACTGATCATCAACATGTATAATTAAATTAATCGTGGATATATATACCGAAATTGTTCGTGCAACACGATTGTTGTAAAGTTGCGAGAACATGCATAAAGCAAATATGTTTATCACATATACACCTACTGGCAGTCAACGGCGGCATGCATCTAGAACAGTGTCAAGTGTATGTATATTCACACGCATATTTTCCATGCGAACATCATCACTCTGCCATCTACTGTTACTACGCCAGATTCTTACGGTAGGAACGGGGCATTTTTACTGTAGGGACGGCTGGGATTGGGGGCGCCCCTACAGTGGGCGTCCTCGGGCCCCAGCAGCCCAGCCGCCCCTATAGATGGCACTGTAGGGGCGACTGTTAATTTGAGCCGCCCCTACAGTTGGGGCTGATCTGTAGGGGCGGCTTAATCACCAGCCGCCCCTGCAGTACCCATTTGTCGTTTTTTAAAATTTCAAATTTGAAAGGTTTAAATTTTGTTAAATGATAAGATGACTAAAATAAAAGTTGTAGATATTAATGAGTTTAACAACTTTGGTATTCATCACTTTTTATGTTGAAATCATTTTGGGTCTCAAATTTTGGTTCGAACATGTTATTTTTTAAAATTTTAAATTTGAAAGGTTCAAATTTAGTCAAATAACAAGATAATCAAAATAAAAGTTGTAGATCTTGATGAGTTGAACAACTTTTGTATTCATCACTTTTACATCAGAAATCATTTAGGGTTTGAAAATTTGGTTTGAACTTGTCAAATTTCAAATTTCAAATTTTAAAATGTGTAAAACATTGTCACATCCAAGTTTGATCAAACTTAAATGCTGAAGCATGATTTTAGAAATTTTTAGGAAAAAAAAACCATCACATTTGAAGTTAGTATAAGGGAGAACAACTAGTTACAAAGTTTACCCACAGATTAAAAAGAGAAATCACACTGTTCTAGATGATCCTTACGTGATCATAGTGAACAGTGTGATTTCTTTTTTTAATCTGTGAGTCAACTTTGTAACTTGTTTTTCTTCCTCATACTAACTCCAAATCTGATTTTTTTCCCTAAAATTTTCTAAAATCATTCTCTATCAATTTATTTTGTTGGTTTTGTCAATATATACATATGAAAAGTTTGAGCAATTTAAATTTTGAATTTCAAAAAATACAACTTCAGACAAGATTTTGGTACCCCAAATGATTTCAGCTGAAAAAGAGATAAATACCAAAGTTGAATAACTCATCAAGATCTACAACTTTTGTATTAGTCATTTCTTCATATGACAAAGTGAAATTGACATTGTTCACAAATGTGACACATCTCTCATAAAGTTTTTTATAAACTATATGAGACATGTGTAAGATTAGCGAACAATATGTGCTAAGAATTTGTCAAATGAAGAAATGACCAAAATAAAAGTTGTAGATATTCATGATTTGAACAATTTTGGTATTCATCACTTTTTATGTTGAAATCAATTTGGGTCTCAAATTTTGGTTCGAACTTGTCGTTTTTTAAAACATTAAATTTGAAAGGTTCAAATTTTATCAAATGACAAGATGACTAAAATAAAAGTTGTAGATATTAATGAGTTGAACAACTTTGGTATTCATCACGTTTTATGTTGAAATCATTTTGGGTTTCAAATTTTGGTTCGAACTTGTTATTTTTTAAAATTTCAAATTTAAAAGGTTAAAATTTAGTCAAATGATAAGATAATCAAAATAAAAGTTGTAAATCTTGATGAGTTGAACAACTTTTGTATTCATCACTTTTACATCTGAAATCATTTAGGGTTTGAAAATTTGTTTTGAACTTGTCAAATTTCAAATTTCAAATTTTAAAATGTATAAAGCATTGTCACATCCAAGTTTGATCAAACTTAAATGCTGAAGCATGATTTTAGAAATTTTTAGAAAAAAAAACCATCACATTTGGAGTTAGTATGAGGGAGAACAAGTAGTTACAAAGTTTACCCACAGATTAAAAAGAAAAATCACACTTTTCTAGAAGATCCTTACGTGATCATAGTGAACAGTGTGATTTCTTTTTTTAATCTGTGAGTCAACTTTGTAACTTGTTTTTCTTCCTCATACTAACTCCAAATCTGATTATTTTTTCCTAAAATTTTCTAAAATCATTCTCTATCAATTTATTTTGTTGGTTTTGTCAATATATACGTATGAAAAGTTTGAGCAATTTAAATTTTAAATTTCAAAAAATGCAACTTCAGACAAGATTTTGGTACCCCAAATGATTTCAGCTGAAAAAGTGATAAATACCAAAGTTGAATAACTCATCAAGATCTACAACTTTTGTATTGGTCATTTCTTCATATGACAAAGTGGTAATGACATTATTCATAAATGTGACACATCTCTCATAAGGTTTTTTATAAACTGTATGAGACATGTGTAAGATTAGTGAACAATGTGTGCTAAGAATTTGTCAACTGAAGAAATGAACAAAATAAAAGTTGTAGATATTCATGATTTGAACAATTTTGGTATTCATCACTTTTTATGTTGAAATCAATTTGGGTATCAAATTTTGGTTCGAACTTGTCGTTTTTCAAAACTTTAAATTTGAAAGGTTCAAATTTTGTCAAATGACAAGATGACTAAAATAAAAGTTGTAGATATTAATGAGTTAAACAACTTTGGTATTCATCACGTTTTATGTTGAAATCATTTTGGGTCTCAAATTTTGGTTTGAACTTGTCATTTTTTAAAGTTTCAAATTTAAAAGGTTCAAATTTAGTTAAATGATAAGATAATCAAAATAAAAGTTGTAAATCTTGATGAGGTGAACAACTTTTGTATTCTTCACTTTTACATCTGAAATCATTTAGGGTTTGAAAATTTGGTTTGAACTTGTCAAATTTCAAATTTCAAATTTTAAAATGTATAAAGCATTGTCACATCCAAGTTTGATCAAACTTAAATGCTGAAGCATGATTTTAGAAATTTTTAGAAAAAAAACCCATCACATTTGGAGTTAGTATGAGGGAGAACAAGTAGTTACAAAGTTTACCCACAGATTAAAAAGAAAAATCACACTTTCTAGAAGATCCTTACGTGATCATAGTGAACAGTGTGATTTCTTTTTTTAATCTGTGAGTCAACTTTGTAACTTGTTTTTCTTCCTCATACTAACTCCAAATCTGATTATTTTTTCCTAAAATTTTCTAAAATCATTCTCTATCAATTTATTTTGTTGGTTTTGTCAATATATACATATGAAAAGTTTGAGCAATTTAAATTTTAAATTTCAAAAAATGCAACTTCAGACAAGATTTTGGTACCCCAAATGATTTCAGCTGAAAAAGTGATAAATACCAAAGTTGAATAACTCATCAAGATCTACAACTTTTGTATTGGTCATTTCTTCATATGACAAAGTGGTAATGACATTATTCATAAATGTGACACATCTCTCATAAGGTTTTTTATAAACTGTATGAGACATGTGTAAGATTAGTGAACAATGTGTGCTAAGAATTTGTCAACTGAAGAAATGAACAAAATAAAAGTTGTAGATATTCATGATTTGAACAATTTTGGTATTCATCACTTTTTATGTTGAAATCAATTTGGGTATCAAATTTTGGTTCGAACTTGTCGTTTTTTCAAAACTTTAAATTTGAAAGGTTCAAATTTTGTCAAATGACAAGATGACTAAAATAAAAGTTGTAGATATTAATGAGTTAAACAACTTTGGTATTCATCACGTTTTATGTTGAAATCATTTTGGGTCTCAAATTTTGGTTTGAACTTGTCATTTTTTAAAATTTCAAATTTAAAAGGTTCAAATTTAGTTAAATGATAAGATAATCAAAATAAAAGTTGTAAATCTTGATGAGGTGAACAACTTTTGTATTCTTCACTTTTACATCTGAAATCATTTAGGGTTTGAAAATTTGGTTTGAACTTGTCAAATTTCAAATTTCAAATTTTAAAATATGTAAAACATTGTCACATCTAAGTTTGATCAAACTTAAATGCTGAAGCATGATTTTAGAAATTTTTAGGAAAAAAACCATCATATTTGGAGTTAGTATGAGGAAGAACAACTAGTTACAAAGTTTACCCACAAATTAAAAAGAGAAATCACACTGTTCTAGATGATCCTTACGTGATCATAATGAACAGTGTGATTTCTTTTTTTAATCTGTGGGTCAACTTTGTAACTAGTTTTTCTTCCTCATACTAACTCTAAATCTGATGATTTTTTTCCTAAAATTTTCTAAAATCATTCTCTATCAATTTATTTTGTTGGTTTTGTCAATATATACATATCCAAGGAATGTTATGTGGTGGGCTTTGGACAAACATAAAGTCCCAATGAAGTACGTCGGGCTCATTAAGGACATGTACAACAATGTTGTGACTAGAGTTCGAACAAGTGATGGAGACACAGATGACTTCCCGATTAGGATAGGACTATATCAAGGGTCAGCTTTGAGCCCTTATTTGTTTGCTTTAGTGATGGATGAGGTCACAAGGGACATACAAGGGGACATCCCTTGGTGTATGCTTTTCACGGACGATGTAGTGCTAGTTGATGAAAGCCGGACAGGAGTGAATCAGAAACTGGAGTTATGGCGGGAGACTTTGGAGTCCAAAGGTTTTAGACTTAGTAGAACTAAAACTGAGTATATGAGATGTGACTTGGCACTACTACTCGGGAGGAGGAAGATGTTAGTTTGGAAGGTCAAGTAGTGCCTAGGATGGATACCTTTCGATATTTAGGATCAATGCTACGAGAGGGATGGAGATATTGATGAAGATGTTAGCCATAGAATCAAAGCGGGGTGGATGAAGTGGCGGCAAGCGTCTGGTGTCCTATGTGACAAAAGGGTACCTGAAGCTAAAAGGCAAGTTTTATAGGATGGCGATTAGACTGCTATGTTGTATGGTGCAGAAAGTTGGCCTCTGAAAAGGCGACATATTCAACAGCTAAGTGTCGCGGAAATGCGTATGTTGCGTTGGATTTGCGGGCATACAAGAAGGGATCGAGTTGAACGATGATATCGTGAGAGATTAGGGGTAGCGTCAATTGAAGAAAAGCTTGTCCAACACGGTTGAGATGGTTTGGACATGTGCAACGGAGACCTTCAGATGCACCGGTGCGTAGTGGAATCCTAAGTCAGGATAGTAACGTGAAGAGAGGCAGAGGAAGACCGAAGTTGACTTGGGTAGAGGCAATAAAAGGAGACTTGAAAGGATGGAATATACCCAAAGACTTAGCCTTAGATAGGAATGCTTGGAAGACAGCTATTCACGTGCCTGAACCTTGATTGTTTCTGTTGGGTTTCAACTCTAGCCTACCCCAACTTGTTTGGGACTTAAAGGCTTTGTTGTTGTTGTTGTTGTTGTTGTGTGTCAATATATACATATGAAAAGTTTGAGCAATTTAAATTTTGAATTTCAAAAAAATGCAACTTCAGACAAGATTTTAGTACCCCAAATAATTTCAGCTGAAAAAGTGATAAATACCAAAGTTGAATAACTCATCAAGATCTACAACTTTTGTAATGGTCATTTCTTCATATGACAAAGTGGTAATGACATTATTCACAAATGTGACACATCTCTCATAAGGTTTTTATAAACTATATGAGACATGTGTAAGATTAGTGAACAATGTGTGCTAAGAATTTGTCAAATGAAGAAATGATCAAAATAAAAGTTGTAGATATTCATGAGTTGAACAACTTTGGTTTTCATCACTTTTTATGTTGAAATCAATTTGGGTCTCAAATTTTGGTTTGAACTTGTCGTTTTTCAAAATTTCAAATTTGAAAGGTTCAAATTTTGTCAAATGACAAGATGACTAAAATAAAAGTTGTAGATATTAATGAGTTAAACAACTTTGGTATTCATCACTTTTTTGTTGAAATCATTTTGGGTCTCAAATTTTGGTTCGAACTTATTATTTTTTAAAATTTCAAATTTGAAAGGTTCAAATTTAGTCAAATGACAAGATAACCAAAATAAAAGTTGTAGATCTTGATGAGTTGAACAACTTTTGTATTCATCACTTTTACATCTGAAATCATTTAGGGTTTGAAAATTTGGTTTGAACTTGTCAAATTTCAATTTTCAAATTATTTTAGTAGTTTTGATTTTAATTTTTTAAAATTTAATTTTTTCCCCATTTTTAAAGGTTCAATTTTGCAATATTAAACTGTTGTAGTTGTTTTAGTTATTGTATATGTAAATATATCTATAAAAAAATAATTATAAAATTTTGTACTGTATTATTTATAAAAATAATTATAAAAAATAATTATAAAGGTCCCTCTCCTCCGCCGCGGCAACTGGAAACCCCCGAGGGGGACGCGGCTCGCTGCCACGCGGGCCCACGCGTCGGTGAGACGCGCCCGGCCTTATTGCGCCGCTTCTTTCCCCAGGCTTCCTCTGCTTGTAGTCTCGCTCCACCATGAACCCACTCTCGGCTCTCGCCCCCCGCCACCACTCCCCGAAAACCCCACCGCGCACCACCAAACCCTAGCGAGCGAGGCGATCGGCCACCGTCGACAGAGCACAATGAAGACACCCCCGACGGCCTACGACCTGCAGGCGGCCGCTGCGGCGGCGGTGGAGCAGCAGACCCCCGCGGCGAAGAAGGTGGCGGAGGAGGAGGATCCGCGCCTGCGCTGGGCGTTCGTGCGGAAGGTCTACGACATCCCGTCCCTGCAGTTTGCCCTCACACGTTCATCGTCATCCTCGTCTCCCCGCTCATCGGTGCGTGCGCGCGCCTTCGTTCCCCCTTCCCTCCTTCCGTTCCTAGGGTTTGGAGCATAACCGCCGCGGTTTTGTTCGGTTTGGTTTCGTTGGTTTGTGTAGTCATGTTCCCCATGCTCAAGTACAGGGAGAAGCACCCTAGGAACCTCGTCCTGCTCGCCCTGTTCACGCTCTGCTGCAGCCTCAGTATCGCCGTGTCCGCGTCCACCACTCTCGGTATGGGCAATTGATTCCTCCTCATCTCCCTCTCATGTCGTTGTTTTGTTTCCTGTTGTGATGTGGATGGATGAAATTGGAATGCAGCATGTGGTGAAGTTCTGGTGGTGACTATGAGTATCCATAGCATGCTAGTGTATCCATCCAAGGTTCCTATGTGTCATGCTGACTAAGAATGGTCCTAGGCCACCACAGAATTAAAGTAATTTGCTCAATGCCCTTTTTTTGTAAATAAAAACCCTTAACTCCTAAGGCTTGATTAGACATATAAAAGCAAGTAAATAATGTACTTCAGGCATATTACTTATGAGTCTTCGTTTAGGATAAAATAAGTTGACTTGTGCATTGAACCAAATGGCTTACTTAAAATAATGTTTCGTTTCCACTATTTTGACTTTTTGTCAAATTGTCAAGGTTATGGTGATATCAAGAAACCACCATTGGTAGAAGTCATCGCATGTTTTGGTTTACTTAGGACCTCAGCTCCCTCCAATATTGCTCAGCACACTCATTAATTATTATTTTCCAATATATCTTCAAGAAACATGAGAGCCAAAGTATTTTCTGGAGAACAAGTAGTCTAGTCTTTTAAGCAGCTCACAATGGCCATGCTTTGTGTAAGAAACCCAGGATGGACTTGTTACTTATAGCGGCCATTTCGTGCGTGCTCACAACAATGGTCAGGTAGCAACAATCACTGAAACAGTTTTAGGTTTCATTCCCCTTCTTTCATATATGAGTATGACCCCCTTTGTTTTACTTCCTTCGAAAATGCAGGATATAGGGAACTATCAATACATGATGGAAGACGTGGCAGTGCTCCCTGACATTACATTTTTGCGCCTGACGGTCATGGCAAATGGACATGCCTTTGAGGCCAGCGCATTCCATGTTCTCAGATTGTCTACTGGTATAAGGAGGTTGGTGCTGCAGTTAGTTGCTACTATCTCAGAGGTAAACCTATTCTTCGTTTACCTAATACTCTCCCCAGACACAGAAAAAAGGTAGCATTTTGGTCCCTAAAAGGCATTTTTGACAATCAATTTCAGTTAAAATATATATCGAAAGCCAAATTAAATTAAAGCATCATGAAACTGTTTTTCAAGGTAGATCGATGCATGCTGTTTTTATGATAAAAGAAAACATGTGTTTGTATTTAGTTAGACATGGTCCCTAGGTAAAACACAACTCGTTTTCTTAGTTGAGTAAGTATAGACGTTGCCAGGGAAGTAATGGAAAGAAACCTGCATTTATATTTTTTTTTGACAAATGTATGGTTTATTTGATATCCAAATGATAGCACTTTACTCTGTAGATTTAACTGTTGGTATACATTTGGGCTGTAAGTTGTTGTTCTCTTTCTAGTTATTGTTAGCCTGTTTGAAATATATGGTTGTGGACCTGTGGTGAGTCGTTGGATGGCACTAAAGCAAATCAACCTTGTTATGTATATAAGAGTTAGAAAATAATACGGCAGTGAACAGAAAGTTGAAGGAGTAATTGGCCTAAGTATTTATAATTTTTTTAAAAAAGGAAGATAAAAAATGTTCTGTTGATCTATTCAGAATCTATGCACTAAGATCGATTCAAAATCTCCTTAATTCTGAGCGATTAATAGCATGTTGCTGTGACATGAATTTTTCTGTGATTTTGTAAGCAGAAATTATGCTCTTGTATGCTATCTTTTCTCTTGGTAGAAAATTATATTGCTGCAACTAGTTACTAGGCTCAAAAGTGTTCAGGAATCTGACTATTTACTCTCTCTCATTTTTATCATGCACTCACCAATTAATTTTATTAAGTTAATATACTTCCTTGTGTCAGGCCCAAACTGTATGCTCATCTGATTGCATATGCCTTCAGCGAGTAGAGTGGGAAACGGAGGAACTCTTGTTGAATTACCTTAAAGAAGTAGAAATTACTGGATGGAGAGGAACTGAACATGAAGTTGATTTTGTGAAACGACTTTTCGATTGGGGGACAAAGCTTAAAGAGATGACAGTAAATTTCCATCGTTCAATCTCCCGTGTCACACTTGTTTGGCTCACAGTTTACTGTTGATCCACTGCAGATCTGCTTCCCGCTGGGAAGGGTGGCCAACTGGCCATGACCATCTACGGGTTCCTGGCCACCCTGGTGTTCTCGGGCTTCATCGTCTACGACACCCACATGCTGCTCAAGCGCCACACCTACAACGAGTATGTGGTCGCCGCCATCTCCCGCTACCTGGACGTCATCAACCTCTTCATGGCCCATATGTCGCTCTCCTTGTGGATTTCTTAATGGACTATGTTATAATGATGGACTTCATAGTGGATGTATATATGTATATTTGTGGCGGTCAGATTCGAATTTGAATTATATATATATGTGGTCAGATTTGAATTTGAATTATTTATTTATTTTTTTGCTGAAAAATCCACTGTAGGGGCGGTTCTTGATTGAACCACCCTTACAAATACACACAGCAGGGGCGGCTGGTGATACAGCCGCCCTTACAGAAGTCCACTACAGGGGCGGCTGATATTACTAGCCACCCCTACAGAGGGCACTGTAGGGGCGGCTGAAAACACCAACCGCCCCTACAGAGGGCACTGTAGGGGCGGCTGAAAACACTAGCCGCCCCTACAGAGGGCACTGCAGGGGCAGTCAGGAAACCACCCCTACAGAGGCACCCTCTGTAGGAACACCCTGGGAAGGGCGGCTGGCGCAGCCGCCCCTACAGAGGCTGCCCCTACAGTTAACCTCTGTAGCAGTGTGTACAAGGTTATTGACACGCACATTATTGCGGTAGTGACATCTACATGCACTGATGCTCATGAAAAACTAGTAAGGGCAATCCTAATGGTGTATTGATGATGGTTTCTATCCTCATTAAATGACTTACCACGTAGGCAAAATACTGACATGGCAATGTAGTTAATGAAAAAAGAGAGCAAAAATCATATAAATAATTTCCTCGTGAAGAAACCAGGTCTTCTCTTGACCCAATGCACCAAGAAACCATGAAATTGCTATTAGGGAGAAACCACCAGTTTCTAGAGGGCTCGTGCCGCACTCTAATTGGAGGAAGAAGATAGAGTTGGGAGAGAGAAAGAGAAAATAATTATTACTCATAAAAACCATGGGTTAAAAAACAGTACTTTTTTGATACAGTATCTATATTATAGAAACTACTTCTTTTCGTGGGGGACCGCCCTAACTACTAAAACAAAACCCAGCTTATTATTACATCCAGCTGTGATTGACTGCATGCATGATGTCAATAACGATAAGGTCGTACACACGCTTTAATTTGCACAGCAGCCAACCAAGTGTACGTCATGGTGCTGGCGTCACTGGTATCCACGTAACTGAGGGCACCACATGTAACATAGTTTTTCTATATATTTCTAAAATAGTGTTTATCTAGGTACGTATAGCAAAAAAAACTATGCAACCAGAAAATCAAAATGACTTATAATTTAGAAAGAGAGGAGTGTATGTCAATGAACGTCCAGGTAGCCCATGACACCGGCCTATGGGAGATAGGAAAATCCTCAAAATTCACGAGGAGGTCCACCACCCTTTGAATTTTCTAAAAAAACACGTAGTAGAGAAATCAGATAGATTCCTATAGTACAAAGAATTGGCCATGCAGTTTCTTTTCACACAAAATTCCCCTTTACAAATAAATGAAGTCAATTATTAAAGTTAGAGCTGGATTCTTACACGATTTCTAAATTATAACTTCTACTAGCTTGCATTGGAGGAGAGGATCGAGGTTCCAACTTCCCTAGCCTAGTAGCCTTGCTTGCCAAGCGCGTGCACAGTGCGGAGGCCTCAATATGGCTAGATATAGTTGTGCCTCATCGTCTTCTCTCACCATAAATCAAGTCATGGGGCTCTAGCGATATAGTTGTGCTACACCTTAATTTATATCCTCTGCCACTGCCCATACGTGCAGACTTATTGGCTTATAAGAGCATGCCCAACGCAGGCATATGATATCATATGCTTTAGCTTAAAGTAAGCTGCCACGTAGATAGAGAATACATCGGGCTAATTTAGGCGGTGTTCGGCTGAGCTGGATTAAAGCCGGTTGGTCGTTTTAGGCTGATTTGGTGTGAAAGAAAAATACTGTATCGGCTGGAACATAAATAGTGTTTTCTGAGGAGGAACCAGCCGGTTCCATCCAGCCGAACGAAGCCTTAGGCCCCGTTTAGATCTAAAATTTTTTGGATTTTGGCTACTGTAGCACTTTCGTTTGTATTTGGCAATTAGTGTCTAATTATGGACTAATTAGGTTCAAAAGTTTCGTCTCGCGATTTCTCACCCAACTGTGCAATTAGTTTTTTTTCGTCTACATTTAGTACTCCATGCATGTGCCGTAAGATTCGATGTGACTGATACTGCGTAAAATTTTTTGGAATCTAAACAGGGCCTTAATTCTTTTGCAGGCCAACACTCAAAACGAAAAAGTAGCTTTAACTTTGTCAGAACTTTTTTAGTCCTTCTCCCTCACCTGCAAAAACACGTCACAGGCTAAACTGCAATCTTCCACAATGCTCGGTGAGCAATGGCTTCAGACTTTTGTTAGATTGGGCACCCAGTTGTTCTGCATCTCTGCGGAAGCCATCAATCGGTCTGAGCTGGAGGCACCGGGAAGACGTGGAGCGTGAGGCTAATAGCCAGAGTGGCGCGTTATGGCTGGCCTAAATCCTTTCATAATTTGACCTCCCATCAACTTTTGTTCTCTCTCTCTTTTTTTTTTTTGAAGAAACTTCTTTTCTTTTCTGTAGCTCTATTTGCTGTAGTCGCATGCTTCTTTCCTTCTTCCTTCTTCCTTCTTGCATGCATGCAATGCATGCGTCTAGCGACGGCCCAGCTCAAGAGTATGCACGCGTCATGGTGATGACCTCACTAGCATATGCACGTAATTGAGGACCAGCTAGCTAGCGCACATGTGTACGTCACGGTGGTACGGGCCGGGAGACATTGGCTGGTTTATATCATTGCTGGTTCGTTAAGAAATACTGTTGGCTGATTTATGTGAGAAAAAAATACTGTTTCAAGTGAAAATTTACGATCGTTTTCCTCTAGCCGAACAGGCTGAGGACGCTCCTCAGCTCACGGATCACCACCAGTCCATGCCATGGATGCACCAGCACCAATACCCTCCTCCACTCTTTCACTTTCTTTAAATATAGTACATACATACACTTAGTAGAAAGATTTAAACAAAATAATGAATTGAAGCCACGCTGCATATATTCAGCCTATTTGCTTGTTGGTTTCAGTTAGGGCTTATCAGCCATGGTACGGTATTTTTCTCTCACAACAAACCAGCACCAGCCGGGCTTATCAGCCCAGAAAACAACCAGCGAACATGTTGATTATTTCACATAGAATTCCCTTATACAACCGAAATTAATGGAGTTTTTCTTCTAGTTAGAACTAACCTAGCTAATGATGACTGAGCAGGTTTATTGTTGCACAGTTTCTAGAATGATGACTGAGCAGGTTTATTGTTGCACAATTTCTAGAATGATGACTTCCAGTCATCCTGAGTATGGTGGTTGTGTTGACATTCTATCCCATACCGTACCCATGAAAAGGCCACGTGGCCGTGTGGGGCCCACACATGATGCGCGATGTCCAAGCTTCCACTATTGGAGGAGAGAGGAGGTGGCAACGAGTCAAGCTTAGATTTGCCTATGGCCCTTGAGCAGAGCCTGCAGCAGCACTTTAGCTGCATGGTAGTACGTCTTGTTTTCTTTATATAAACAAAGTGAGCTGAGACTAATGCCGGCATCTAATCTCACGGTCACCGTACCTGACGTCGTGACCTGGCATATATGCATCAAGCTAGCAAGCAGGCGTCTAGGTCTAGCCCCTAGCCGCGGTGAACTCGCCCGAGATCAGCTAGCTAGCGCCGCGGCGATGACGCCGCCCGGGCGGCAGGGTGAGCTCCTGGCGCAGCTCCGTGAGCTGCTCACCTTGCCGTCGTCTCCTCCGGCTAATAAGCTGGAGTCCGCCGTCGGACCGTTGGCGGGCGCTGCTGGGCCAGGACCATCACCACCACCACAGGCGGCGGCGGCATCCACTGCTATGGCCAGCGGGGGACGTCGCAGGCGGCGGGGGAGCAGCAAGCAGAGAGGCCGGGACGACCACGACGAGATGGCCATCGGTGAACACCACGGGGAGGTCCCTGCCGCCGCCGCCGCCGCCACGCGGCCTCGTCGTCATTACTGCAAAAGAAGGTACGCACGTACGGGCTGATCAGGAGATCTGTCGCTGGACGACGCTGGTGCTTCGATTTTGATCGGCTGATGGATTGGACGCTATCTGCTGCAGAAGGAAGAAGCAACAGAGCGGCACATCGATGCTTGTGACATCAGCGCCCGATTTATTCGATGGGTACCAATGGAGGAAGTACGGGCAGAAGCTGATCGAAGGTACCCCAGGTTCGTAGGATCGATCGAGTAAACAAACACTAATTATTGACGCTTTGTTTTTTTCTTTCACCGGTGGCCTGTAAAATACAAGCGCTAGTACAAACAATTTGTTGGTCCATAGTCTAGAACTGCCAGTGAAAGATATATTTCTAAAGACAGTCGACTTACTACTGTCAGTAGAGACAAGTTTCACTGACGGTGAGTTATGTCATCCGCTAGTGTAGTCGGTGCACGAAAAATTAACTCCGACTGCCTCTTCTTTCAAAATGAAATGCTTACCCCATGTTCCTCTTCTCTCTCTTTTATCTCTTCGACTTTGATCCCCACGCTGCCCTCTTCCCCATCCTCTTCCTTTCTCCCTTCTCTCATGCATGGCACGGCGGTGCGGGCACAGGCGGGCAGCGTGACCACACACGCTGGCGGCAAGACCAAGCGCAGGCGACGCGGCGTGACCACTTTGTGTTCGTATTCATGTTCGTGTCGTGCTGTTCTTTGACATCACACGTCTCTTGATTTTGTCAATGCGTTGTTCTGATTTCGTCATTTTACTTTGTAGTGTGGCACTTCTTTCGTCAGCACCAGTTGGCAGGTGGTCACCGATGTCGTGTCGTCGCCGCACATTGCCTCCATGCTCGCCGATGGCTGAACCACCGGTGAGCACGTGCGGTGGTGGTACGTAGTGCGGCATCGATGAGCATCTGTATTTTTTGTTGTTGTAAAACAATTTGTAGTGGCGGTTGACAGGGACGCCGGATCCACGATGTTACTATTGCTGTCCCTTGACAGGCAATGACTTGCAAACTCAAGAAAAAAATTAATGTGGATATAAGAAACAATGGCACACATAATCATTATAGCAATGGTAGCTAGTGACATCAATCGTTCCTAGTTCTAGATCCACTCTTGGCAGTTGATGTAATTGACCGGCCAGTATACAAATATATTTAGGCCCCGTTTAGATGCGAAATTTTTGGTTTTTGGCTACTGTAGTACTTTCGTTTGTATTTGGCAAAAATTGTTCAATTATGGACTATTTAGGCTTAAAAGATTCGTCTCGCCAATTACGAGTAAACTGTGCAATTATTTATTCTTTTTACCTATATTTAATGCTCCATACATATGTCGCAAGATTTGATGTGACGAGAAATCTTGAAAAATTTTGGATTTTGGGTGGGATCTAAACAGGGCCTTATACGGATGGTTGGTACAAGACTATCATCAGTGTGATGTGTCTGTACTGACGGTTTTTAAACTAATACCAGTGTAAATTCTTTATTTTCACTAGCCTTTGTCTTTTACACCGGTGGCTCAAATATTCGCCAATCCCCAGTAAAGATAAAAAAAAAGTGTCAATAAAAACTTTTTCTATACCAGTGATTCATCAGTTGCACCAGTAGTATCTGGACATAGTGACACTAGCTGCTGTAGCTGCAGTGGAAAAAACCCGTTGCATACAGTCCATTTGGGACCCCCTCGTACAGTGAACCTTGCAAATTCAACCGCACTATACTGTGTTTAGATAACTAACCTGCTGTGCTTACAAACTAGTAATCTCCTAAATTTTCAACAAATGAACAAAAATAAAAGCACGGCTTGCCTACGGTGCATTGGTTTCTTACTTGTATATATATCTGGACGTACGCTGCTGCGTATGTATACGTTTACGTGCAGGAGTTACTACAGGTGCACACGGAGTGCAGAGCAAGGATGCGCCGCCAAACGGACGGTGCAGCGCAACGACGACGGCGGAGCTGGTGCTGCTGCGGCGCCGAAGTACACGGTGGTGCGCGTGGGTGAGCACACCTGCACGGCCAATGACTCCCCGGAGGCGCCGGTCATCCTCGAGACCACCGCCGGCGGCGGCGGCGTCGTCCTCCGGGCTGAGACTGCCAGCACCAGCAGTAATCGTACGACGCCTGCATCATCAGCTGCAGCGTCTTGTTCTACCAACACCGCCGCCGCCGCCGCTACCGTCGGGACGACTGATTCTCCGACGATCTCCGACAATACCTGGAGCATTATTACTAGCAGCGTCAGCGACCGTTACATCGACCACTACTACGGCGGATTGTTCGCAGCCGTGCATGACAATGACTGGGTCCCGGCATTGGCTGCGTCGTCGCCGTCGTCGTTCCCGACGATTGAGGACTTCGCTGGACCCATCCGGTCGCCGGTCCACGTCTCTGCCGCGGATGGTTGGACGATTGACCACCAGTTCATGCTCCAGCTCGTCAACAACGAGTCTGTCATCATCGATCTCTGAAGTGTGAACTCGTTTATTTCTCTCTTACTTAGCTCGCAGATTATAATAGGTGTCGGCCAACGGTGACACATAATAATGCCTGTACTATAGTCCCACCGTTTCTAAGTACATGATATTTAGGAAATGCTAATTAGTCTAAATGAACTAATTAGCTTCTCCTAAACGTCTTATGTTTGCCTTTAAAGTTTCTCTTGTATTTTTGAAAACTCTTGGTCCTCCTTTTCAATATAACGAACAAATCTCTTGCGAGTTCATTTGCAGAAAAATAAATATGACATAGTAAAAAATGTAGATATATAGTATTTGTAGACTCAATGCATGCAATCCGTAAACTCAAACTATCACATGAATAGTTAATACAGGGTAAAACCTCATCACCCTTGCCCATGCTGCCGCTTGCCCTTGCCTCCACCACCTCCCATCTGGCTCCAGTGGCGAACCGCCGCCCTTCTAACAAAAGGAAGATGCTCATCCCACCTCCAAACCTCTTTAGAGCTCAGTGCACTCCTGCTACCTTCAATAGCGGAACTAGGAATTTTGATTAAGGGGGGCCGAGCAATACGATGACATCTTATAAATGCGATAAATATATACATCATATATATCTTGCTAGATTTTTCAGTACTTTTACATATGTATTTAGTATTCATAACAAAGAATACACAATATTATCATAAAAAATGGGTGAAATAATAATTTTGTAGCTGTGCAATAGAAATATTTATAGGTACTAAAAACAATTTATTGTTTTTGTGTGTGTGTGTGGGGGGGGACACGGCCCCCTGCTGGCCCCCCTGGTTCCGCCACGGGCAATCTTTGCCTCACCACACCTGTAACCTCTTACACCGATGGTCCGATGACTTGCCCAGGTGACCCCTTACGAGCATGACACCGTACCATATATAGAACCCATCGACCCTAACTTGGGACTTAAAACTCAAACCCTGAAACAAGCCATATGCTTCAACCAGAGGAGGATCGCCCTTATTGTCACCAACCATCGGTTCATTGTAGAAATGGGCTCCCGTGCCACCATTGAGCTGCTCGACGCTACTGCCTATCTTGTGATCTATGTTACCAATGCAAGGTAGAAGATGGCATGTGCTTTCTGTGGCTAGGAAAGGAGGGAGAGGACGACAGGATATGTGTGCGTGGTTGGATTCCGTAACTTCACATTTGATGGACGTGGGAAGGTGAGAGGCGTTTCGTGGTATATTGTTAGTAAATGTGCACATGCATTTGCCAATATAATCACCACTGCTCTTATGACTTTTAATGATTTGTATTGTAATAGGCAAAATCAATAAAAAAAACGTGCAATGGCGCGGTTGCGAAAAAAAAAGTTGTACTTTTCTATTTTTCGCTCAATTCTACTTCTCTGTGTTTTTATTTTTTCATTTCAAACAGGCCGTATTTAGCTGTTTAAGATTCCATGGATCACAAGAAATACATATACATAGTTTCAGGAGACACTACTACTAGACACCAGAATATTAATACTTTCAAGGAGCACTATATTGTATAGCACTAATAATATTACAAAATCTGACCACCGAAGTGTAGAACGGACCAAGTCTCAGTTTCAGGGTAGGTAACTAACGGGGCTCTTGGTGGGCTAGCACGAACATGGATGTGCTGCCGCAATTAGGCCTGTTCGTTTGAACTTATCAGCCGGCTTATCAGCTAGAATCTACAGTATTTTTCTCTCACAACAAATCAGCTTCAACCGGCTTTAATACCAGCCGAACAGACACTAAGATGGGTCAAAGAGGCTGATCAATGCAGGTAGCTAGGGCACCAACAATGCCGAATTCTGGGCGTAAGCCCCGCCTTAGATGCCTCTAAGGCCAGCGGCGATGGCGTCCATGGTGGTAGCCTTGGGCGTCTACCCAGCGCCGGTCCTGAGTTTTTCGAGGCCATGGTCGAGAACTAATATGGAGGCCCATAGTCTACTTTCAAAAAATTATTTATATAGATTTTTTATAGATATATATAGTCTCACAAATACACATCAATTTAGATAATATTCAAAGCACCAAAAAAGATTATATATAATCTCTCAAAGTTAATAAAATGGACATATGTAATAATATATTACTTACTTGGCACTTGACACTATCTAAAGCAATTTCTTCTTACATTTCGATATGCAAAATCATTGATTATACTATTGATATCGATCTCATCCAACAACTTCTTCTCGATGCATAAAGTCGCCAAGCCATTTAGCCTTTCTTGAGACATTGTTGACCTCAAATAGTTCTTCAATAATTTTAACTTTGAAAAGCTTCTTTCAGCTGATGCGACCGTCACAGGAACTAGTAAATAAGATCCGATAAGCAATGGAAATATTTGGATAACAATCCAACTCTCTGACATGCTTGAAAATCTCCATAGCAGACAATGTACCTTCTGGCAATGTGAATTTCAAAATCTTCAATTCAGAAATAAGATCATGTACCTCAACATCGGATGATCCATCAACCAAATTTTTTTTGGCAAATTTAGTGCAGCACTCTTCAAGTTCAGTATCATCTAATGACTTTAGGGCAGTTGAGCTCATTAAGAAACCAAATATATCTTTAAACTCCATGAGTTTATCAAATCTATGATTTAAAGAAGATCTTGCCATATCAACCACAACATTAAAATATTCGACTTCAAAAGCCTTCTCAGCGTCTAGAATTTCTTCTTGGCAATCACTTTCGTCAAATTGTTTCTTCCTCGTACCACAACGTTTTACTGGAAATGATGCCTTTACACCCATGTCAGATGCAATGCCTTTGGCGATAATCAGACTAGAAGAAAACCCTTCATTTCTGTATGTCTCAAAGTATTGCTTCATACCTTGTATTTGCTGCAATGTAGAGTCAATGCACATGTCTGGCGACTGCAACTTCTTGCTCACTTTATTCACGGCAAATAAAATATCATTCCAGATAACCATACCAAGTATAAACTCAAATTTTCCAATGGCCTCAAATAAAGTTTTTGCATCACTTTTATCTTTAGCATCAGTCTCAGGATCATGACGTAACTCAGATAAAGCTGCTCTTATCTCAGTAGCTTGATATCTTATTGCTGAAACACTTTTGATTCGACTCTCCCAGCGAGTACTGGACAATGATTTCACACTTAAATTGGGAACATGTTTCAGCAAAGCATTCCACCTTTTTGTAGAACTAGCAAAAAGCACATATATGCGTTGAACAATACCAAAAAATGACTCAGCTTTACCACATGTTTTGGTTGCCATATCACTTAGAGTAAGATTGAGACTATGACAAGCACATGGCATATACAATGCTGTTGGATTGATATCAGTTAACCTTTTCTGTACTCCTTGGTGTTTTCCTTTCATGTTTGAACCATTGTCATAGCCTTGACCTCTTATATCATCAATATTAAGTCCGAAGGAGTTAATAGCATCAACCATTACATTAAAAAGCCCCAAACCAGATGTATCATCCACCTTCAAGAACCCCAAAAAATATTCCTCAACTTTTATTTGGGCATCAGACAAATTAACACATCGAACTAACAAAGTCATTTGTTCTTGATGACTCACATCAGGGGTGCAATCAAGAATAATGGAAAAATACTTGGCCTCTTTAACAACCTTTATGATAGAGCTTGTGATATCAGCAGCCAAGAGAGAAATCAACTCATTCTGAATTTTATGACTAAGATAATGATAATGAATTTCTTTGTTCTGAATACGTCTGAGGTGATCTTGCATTACAAAATCAAATTCTGCTATCATCTCGGCAGCAGCTAAGAAATTGCCATTACTTGGATTGTAAAGTTGCTCATTGCTTCCTCTAAAAGCCAAGCTGCGTTTGCCAAGAAATTTCACAATTGCAACTATCCTTATTAAAACTTGCCTCAAACGTTCTTTCTCCTTTGTGATTTGTTGCTGCAATTCTTTGTCAATTGTTTCCTTTTTCCGCAGTCTAGCTCTCATTTCATTCCAACTGTTCATATTCCTAATATGCTCAGGACTATTTTCATGCTCTCTAAGCTTCTGACTAATGTGCCTCCAATTACTATAGCCATCATTTGCTAAGCCACTCGTACTGCTAGACTTGAAGATCTTACAATAGAAACAAAATGCTTTGTCAACATTCTTTGAATAAACTAACCATTTTCTATCATGTAACTCTCCGTTGCTTAGTTTTCTAAAATAATGGCCACATGAAAAATGTCTTGACTCAGCATCATGAGGGAATTCAATGTTCTCTTCTCTTATAGGCCCCTTCTCAACTAATATGTCTCGTGCCTTATTATCAAGTTTATCCCAATTGCTTGGATCATATATATCCGAAGTGTAAACTGGCTGCTCATCAATACTAGTAGATTGTTCTTGCGCACCCGATGCAGGAACGGTGTTCTCAGGGTCACTTACATTGTTATCACCGACGCCGATGTCAACATTTTCTTCATCATTCTCATTAGTTGCTACATCCACAGCAACTATCGCCAACTCATCAGGATTCGTCGAAGCAGCCGTACTAGTCTTGAAAAATTTATCAAGAGATCCTCTCAGTGATTCTGTCAATGCTGCAGCATTTCTTTTCCGTTTCCTTTTGGAAGCACCCGATTCAAACTTTCTCGATGACATTATATCCAAATCCTAAAATTAAATAAACGATAGACAATTATAGTTTACAATTATAAGGGTATGTAGGCTACAATAAATAAATTAATCATCAATATGTTACTGTCAAACCGAGCGGTGCTTACCTATGGATGTGATCCTCTCTGTCCTGTGCAGTGGTTTGATACTTTGATCCAGTTAATCCGTGATGATTGATGAACTGAAGCGGCTGCAAATGGATCAGGGATCACGGATGAGGATGATGGGAATTGGGATCGAAATTGAACGAGCAACATCTGCATCTGCTCGATCACGGATGAGGACGATTACCTCCGGCGGCCGCACGGTCAGGTCGTTCGCGAGGTGAATGGAAACTGAAGCGTCGAAGGGCCTCTTCCTTGACTTTTGCTTGCTTCTATATTTAGCCAACAGCCCAATAGGCAACACGCAGCAATCAAAAGCCCATGTATATATGTATTATAGACAAAATCGTATATATATATACTAGTACCTACTATATGGGGAGAGGCCCACCAAAATTAGAGGCCAGGGTCTGCCGCACACCCTGCCCACCCCCAGGGCCGGCCCTGCATCTACCCCTTCCTGAAGGCGTCGTTGAAGAATCACTACTCTGCTTCCCTGCCTGGAGTTGCCCTTGCTATGCTAAGCCTGATTGTGCTCCATGCTAGTCTTCGCTTTGGTTGGTCCAGTAGTTGGTTAGTGTTGCCGCAGTCATTTGCTTCTATGTTGCGGATGCTTTGCTGTTGTCGCTATTCTTCGATGGATGCTTTGCCGTCACGTTGCTTGGGCGGTTGCCGTGTCGCTTCGGCCTCCCCTCTCAGGTAGATGCTTTGCTGCTGTGAGCGTGATGGCCCCACATCCGCGGATGCTTTGCCGCATTGATGGTTGTCTCGGGTGGATGCTTTGCCGCCGTGCTGCAGTTCTGGCGGATGCTTTGCCACCGTGGTATCTTTTCTAGCGGATGCTTTGCCGCTGTTATCATGCTAGCGCCCTTGGCGGATGCTTTGCCGCCGAGGTTGATGCTGGCCTCGTCGCCTTTGTGGTCTTCACTACACTACTAGCCACTGATGTGTCATCTTCTTGTATCAGGCTTAGCCGGTTGGGGACTTTAGGTGGAGCCCCCCCCCTCTTGTGTTTTCTTGCTTTTTGTTTGTGCTTGTGGGATTTTGTTGGCAATCCTAGGATTACTGGCGAGTCATATGTATCTTTGTACCAACTCTAACCTCTCTTAATGAAGCATGTGCCAAGCACGCTTTCGAAAAAAAAAACGAAGACAATTGAGCAACAAGAACAAATTGATGGTACCTGTAGTGCCACAGCTGGCGAGGAAATTGCAAAGTACACAGTCGTGTACTACGGTGACCACACTTGCAAGGACCATAGCGTCAGCATAGTCCAGCTTCCTCAACTAGTCAGCAGTATGGATATTCAGAACATGGAAATGGCTCAAACAAGTTCAAGTGTTCAAGATCCTGAGGCAGACTTGGACTTGCCAGCTTTACTAGAGGTGTTTGATAATTCTCTCATTGATTGGGAGGATATATAGTTGGAAGATATGATATATATCTAGCTTTTCACCACACATTGTAAGATCATAGTAAGGTACTAGAGGTTTTGAGTTAGCTTTAGCAATTAGTCAACTTTTCATTGGAGGCAAGTTCATTGTTTAGTTAAGGGTACTCAATTTGATACCTATTCAATTCACACAAAAAAAAAAAAATTGCTACCTATTCAGTTTCATTCTGCAATGTAGAATTGATCGAGATGTTTAGTTATCAATTAGGAGTGTAACTACATATGTAACATTCCACATAATCATCCTATCAATTAGGAGTATAACTACATATGTAACATTCCACATAATCATCCTAAATAATCGTACAATCAGCTGATCTTGATAATCATCTTTAAAAATCAAGTCTTTCTATGGTACTTATGTATGGGGAGTTGGGGGGGTTGATTGTTACTAAAGATACCTTAGCAAAGCGCAATGGGTACAAGGCAGTAAGACATGAAGCTTTTATCGTGAAAAGGAGACAATTAAGAACATGTTTTGCAAGTGTCGATTGCTCGTGTTGTTTGGGTGGTAATTCACAAGGCTTTAGGCCTTTCTCAGACATGTTTGGACCTTGGATATGAGGGAATTAGTAGAGTCTGAAACTGCTAGTCCTATTGGGAGCGGCAGCTACTACTTGCTTGTTGCTTTTGATTTGCAGGAATGATTTAGTAGTGAAAAGAAAAATTTTCATCTCTTTTATTTACAGGCTATCTGCTCGGTTATCCATTGGCTTCATTCATGGGCTATCATGCTAAAACCAACACCTCAAGATTAATTTGGCTATGGTGGCATCGCATTTAGCACAGGTGGCCAAGGGCGTGTTTCTCTCAGGCACATGGGTGACTGCATGCCTAGTCCTCGGACAAGTGGTCGTTAGTGTTCTTGTACTTTTCCTTTTCTTTTTGCTGTGTGCTTCTGGATATATCTTGGGTGGAGAGTGTTTTCAAGATGACTGTATTAACTTAATGTATTTTTCTTCAAATATCAACCAAAAGTTCATTTATTTATTTATTTATTTAAGAAACGACTTGTTTTAATAGCCGTTCAGATCACAACGCAAATTTATTAAACTACTCATCTTGGTTGCAAATATATAAACAGTTTTAGACTTGCTAACTTAAGCATGGTAAATATTAGCATTTGAGTTAATTTAATTGGATACTAAAGGTAACTATTGTTGTAGCAGCTGGTTTTAAGAACAAAACTAGATACACACCATATGTAAGTCCAGGAAGTCAAATATCACATATAGATACAAATAAGGGTAATATCGAAAGACAATGCTCAATATATAACGTACTTAGTATAAAGGATATAACCTTAAACAGCAGACAGCGGAAAGACAACTCCGATCTTCAGGTAAAGACTCCAATTTCACAGGGACAACTGACTGGTTGATCACAAGCCTAATTTCTCTAAACTCTAATAATATGGTACCCATACGGGATTTTTTCCAAATATGTGAAAAACAAAGCAAGCGTAAGTATATGTCGCACTCAACAAATATAACATGGGGTTCATGAGGCTCAAAAGTCTGACACTGGTTTAACCGTAATTAGCTTTTATTAAGTCATGATTTTAGCAATAGGGTGGCAACAAAGTTATCATAAGCCCATAAACACATGATCAGGTAAACATGAATAATGAATAGTATAAACAGTAATCATTAGTGAGCATCTTCATCATCAGTATCATCAGTGTTCATCATCTATTCCATAAATGTTCCAAGGCCGTTCGTGACCGTGAGCACGGCTGATATACCAGTTTTACACTCTATAGAGGTTGTACACTTTCACTGTGAGTCGTGATTTACTCTTTCGTCCGAGATAGCTAATCTCTTGATCCACTTCCAAGGATGGTCGGCAAGGTTCACTATGAAGCCTTTGAAAGGTTCATCTAACAAGTTAGGGTCATTAGATTCACTCGGCAAACAGATGTAGGAACCCCTCTTCCCGATGGCACAATGACACGCATCTTATACACAAGAGGACAAAGGTTGTCCTATACCCGATTCGTCCAGCCATTCTTACGCCAATAAAGGTAACCACTAACAAGCTAGAAAATGTCCTCATACTGAGCTAAAGCCAGAGCCATGTAGCCCTCACAGCCGTACTGTAAGTCCCGGATGATCACTTACAGATAAGTCCTTAGGGAGAGGAATCTAGAGCACCATAAAAACAGTCCAATGTTCTAGCCCTCTTGTTTCATGTTGCTAAAAAGCATCTTTTAAACGTTTATTGCATATATCATTAGTCAAGTTACAAGATCATGGCTTTAGTTGAGCACTAGCAAAGCTACCCAATGCAATAACCCAAAGGTATCAAGGTACAAGTACAAAAGACTAGGATATCCTTAGTGGTAGTCAAGGTAGACACATGGAGTATGAATTAAATGATTAAAGGTGTATAGGAGAACAAGGAAGATGCCATGCTATACATGCCTTAAACTCTGATCTTCTTCTAGTCCTAGGCGCACACGTGCGCTTCAGGAACCTAGAATTCATCATCATGGTGGGAGGAGAGTTGGCATTGGCTCATGCCACCATCCCAACTCTCCCCTCCATCGGCCTCAACAATGAGAGGCTTGAGCGTCGGCTCGGTGTCTCCCTTGGACCCCCGGCAGTCTAGGGAGGACCGGCGCCGCCTCGCCCTCTCCGATGCCAATGACATGGTGCGGTTTTCTAGAGGAGGATCCCTCTCTCCGGAACACCACATACGGAGCACCCCGATAGCGTTTCCGTTCGGTCTCCGCAACGCTACGGCGACCGTTAGCCACCTTGTAGCATGACGCATGGTCCTGCCGCCCACGAACAATGAGTTCGTGGGGGTGATCGAACACGTCATGGAATCTCTCCACAACCTCCTCACAGAGGAGCCGAGGTCGTCCTGAGGTCGTCCTCTGGCTCTGACTCCAGTAGGGGGAGCCATCACCCCTCCTGGGAATGCTTCATGATGGGTACCCCCGAGGGACATGTCAAAAGCATCTCCGCAGAGGAGGCTACCCCGGTGGGCAACCTCGACGGCGAAACCGAAGGGGAGACAGCAGCCCCACCTCGCGTGGGGTGGAGCAGCTAAGAGACCAAAAGCGGGAGATTGAAGAAGCCGGACTCCAGCTTGTGCAGGAATGCGCGGAGGTCAAACGTTGCGAAGACGGTGGGCGTGCACGCGCCATGGCCCGTGATGTAAACCAAAGGATCATCGCCGATGATGAAACCCTTCGTCGCTTTTCCCGAGCGAGCCAGAACATCGCCGCCACAATGGCCTTGCTCCATGGCCTTCTAGAGGCCGCGACGCTCGAGGATCGTCAGGCCCACCACGAGATTCGCACGCTACTCGAGCGTGCGGCGGCGCAGCAGGCTGAGAGCTCGCTGTCTCGACGACGCGAGCTTGACACCAGCTAGCGCACAACCTCAGCATGCCCCACCAGGGACGCGTCAGTCCATCAGGCACCACAAGGCGGCAGGCAGCATGCCGTGGTCCTAGTGCATCAGTGCCTCAGCCACAAGTGTGACACACGTAGCACCCTCGACGCCCGTAGATGCACCTATAGCGACATGAGAGAAGGAGCCCGTCTCGGCTATCACCCTCGTCGGGGCGTACGCTAGGACAGCGGCGAGGACCAGAGCCCGAGCCTCGGCCTGCCGGGCCCTCAGGCCTTCGGCCAGCACATCCTCAACGCTACTTTCCCACCAAGGTACCGACCACCTACCAATATCCTTAAGTACTCTTGGGAGATAAACCCCGGACTTTGGCTCGAAGACTATTGGCTTGCTTGCCAAGCTGGTGGTGCAGATAATGATGACTTCATTATCCGCAACCTTCCACTATTCTTAGCCGATTCGGTATGAGCGTGGTTGGAACACCTACCATCCAACGCGATCCAGAATTGGGAGGATCTGAAGGAGATCTTTGTGGGGAGCTTCCAGAGCACATACAAGCACCCTAGGAACCCATGGGACCTCAAGAACTGCCGTCAGAAAGCTGGTGAGACCCTCCGCGGGTACATTCGGTGCGTCTCCCGGCAGTGCAACGAGCTCCCTAACGTCGCCGACACCGACATAATAGGAGCCTTCCTATCCGGGATGACTTGCGAGTCCCTGGTTCATAAGCTGGGACGCAAGGGCCCACGAACCACCAAGGAACTCCTGGACATCGCCACCAGCCATGCCTCAGGAGAAGAGGCGGTCGAGCGATCTTCGATCGCCTTGAGGGCAAGGCAAGGCTGGACAAGGGTGCTGGCGAAGGCACCTCCAATCGTTCCACCAAAAGGAAGAACAAGAAGCAACGGCACGAGGACTCGCTCGTTGCCGCTGCCGACCTCAAGGGTGGTCAGAAGCCCACAGAGAGCACTCCAAATGACTTCAAGAAATTACTCGAGGGGCCATGCCCGAACCATGCCTTCCCGGTTAAGCATTTGCTCAAGGACTGTAGCCTCATGTGGCGGTTCTTATTCGGAGGCTCCAACAAAGGGGAGCATGGAGAGGACCCTTCCCCCACTGCGGACGACGCCGAGGAGAAGGATGATGGCTTTCCAACGCCGGACGGCTGCCTTATGATCTTCGAAGGATCAGCGGCCTATGATTCCAAACGTTGTCAGAAGGTCACACGCCGCGAGGTCTACATGGCCAAGCCGGCCACACCTCCCTTCCTCCGATGGTTAGAGTCCGCCATAACCTTTGATCGAACCGACCATCTAGATAGCGTCCCGCACCCAGGGAGATATCCGCTTGTGGTCGACCTAATCGTTGGCCCAAAGTGACTCACCAAAGTACTGATGGATGGAGGCAGCGGCCTCAACATCATGTACGCCAAGACGCTCAATGAGATGGGCGTCGACCGGACACGCCTCCGCCCAACCCGAGCACCTTTCCATGACATCGTGCTCGAGAAGCAGGCCATGCCACTCGGGTAGATCGATCTGCCCGTCACTTTCGGGGATCAGTTCAATTATAGGACTGAAACCCTCACCTTCGAGGTGGTTGGGTTCCCCAGAACTTTCCACGCCATCCTAGGACATCCATGCTACGCGAAGTTCATGGCCGTCCCCAACTAGACATATCTCAAGCTGAAGATGCCGGGCCCCCATGGGGTCATCACTGTCAGCACCTCCTTCCAGCGCGCCTATGAGTGCGAGGTTGAGTGCTGCGGTCACGCCACAGCAATTGTCGCCTCTGAGGTGCTCAGCACCCTCAAGGAGGAGGTCACCGAAGAAGCACCCAATGCCAAGAAATCGACTGAGTCATTCGAGTCGGCAGACGGCTCTAAAGAAGTCCTCGTAGACCCCGGGAGCACCGAGGGCAAAACGGTACGCATTGGTACCACGCTTTCCTTTGAATAGGAAAACACGCTCCTCGACTTCCTCTACGACAACAAAGACATCTTTGCGTGGAGACCCTCGGATATGCCAGGCATTTCAAGGGAGGTCATCGAGCATACCTTGAAATCCACCCAGGCTCCAAGCTGGTGAAGCAATGCCTGCGTCGCTTCGACGAGGAGAAACATAGGGCCATCGGTGAAGAGATAGCAAAACTATCGGCTGCCGGATTCATCAAGTAAGTATACCACCCAGAGTGGTTAGCCAATCCCGTTCTTGTACAAAAGAAGAGTGGGAAATGGAGGATGTGTGTAGACTATACGGGTCTCAACAAGGCATGCCCAAAGGATCCGTTTCCTTTGCCGCGCATAGACCAAATAGTCGACTCTACCTCGGGGTGCGAAACCCTCTGCTTCCTTGATGCGTACTCCGAGTACCATCAAATTGCGATGAAAGAGTTCGACCAGCTCGCAACATCTTTCATCACCCCCTTCGGATCGTTCTGCTACGTTTCAATGCCGTTCGGTCTGAAGAATGTTGGGGCTATGTACCAGTGCTGTATGCTCAAATGCTTCGGGGACCTCATCGGGTGGACCGTTGAGGCCTACATTGACGACATCATAGTGAAGTCCAAACGGGCTGACCACCTCATTGCCGATCTTGAGTAGACCTTTGCAAAACTCTGAGTGAATAGCATCAAACTCAATCCCGAGAAGTGTGTTTTCGGGGTCCTGAGGGGCATGTTGCTCGGCTTCATCATCTCTGAGCGTGGCATCGAAACCAACCCAGAGAAAATCTCAGTTGTCACAATGATGGGCCCAATTCAGAACATATAGGGGGTTCAGCGAGTCACAGGGTGCCTCGCCGCACTCAACCGATTCATCTTGCAACTCGGCGAACGAGGTCTCCCCCTTTATCGACTCTTGAAGAAACCCAACCGCTTCAAGTGGACATCCGAGGCCCAGTAGGCACTTGGCATAGTCAAGCTGCTTCTGACAAGGGCCCCCGATCTTGGTTCCTCCAGCCGATGGAGAATCCCTCCTGCTATACATAGCGGCCACCACACAAGTGGTCAGCGCCGCCCTGGTAGTAGAGCGGGAAGAAAAGGGGCACGCCCTCAAGGTGTAGTGCCCTGTGTACTTCATCAGCGAGGTACTATCCGACTCTAAGACCCGCTACTCCCAAATCCAGAAACTCCTGTACGCCGTACTCATCACGAAGAGGAAGCTATGCCACTACTTCGAGTCACACCCGGTGATGGTCGTGATGTTGTTCCCCCTCGGCGAGGTCATCCAGAGCCAGGACGCCACAGGAAGAACCACAAAGTGGGTGCTCGAGTTGATGGATCAAGGCATCACGTATGCCTCCCGAACGGCGATCAAGTCCTAGGTGTTGGCTGACTTCATCGCAGAATGGACCGAACTCCAAACACCACCGGCGGTCGTCGATCAAGAGTACTAGATGATGTACTTCGACAGATCGCTGATGAAGAAGGGCGCCAGCGTGGGGCTGGTATTTGTATGACCCCTCGGGGTACGCATGAGGTACGTGGTTCGTCTCCATTTCCCCTCATCCAATATTGTGGCTGAGTATGAAGCGCTCATCAACAGCCTACGCATTGCCATCGAGTTGGGAATCCAACGCCTCAACATCCAAGGCAACTCCCAGCTAGTGGTCAACCAAGTCATGAAGGAGTCAAGCTATCACGATACCAAGATGGCTGCATACTGCCAAGAGGTTCGATGGCTAGAGGACAAATTCAACGGCCTCAAACTCAATCACATCCCAAGACGCCTCAACGAGGTGGGCGATGCGCTTGTGAAGGCAGCATTCGGCTGAGAGCCGGTGCCAATAGGTGTCTTCACCAGCGACCAACACAAAGCCCTCAGTGCGCTACGAAGGGTCGGAGCAGGGCAATGATGGTCCATCCGATCCAGCCTCGGGGGCTAACCAACCAACGGCTCCATTCGGCCTCAAGGTCATGGAGCTTGAAGAGGATGCAGCGACAGAGCCTGACCCTCTGGTCGACTGGAGAACACTTTACCTCGATTACCTCCTCCGTGACACGCCGTCGACGGACAAGACAGAAGCTCGATGGCTCGCATGTCGCGCCAAGTCCTTCGTTCTTATAGAGGGTGAACTCTACAAACGAAGCCACACCAGGATCCTGCAGCTCTGCATCCCCATCGAACAGGGGAAGCATTTGTTGAGCGATATCCACGGTGGGGTCTATGGTCACCTCGTCGCGCCTAGAACCTTGGTTGGAAATGCATTTCAATAGGGCTTCTACTGGCCCACTGAACTAGCCGACGCCGAGCAGATCATACGCACCTGCGAAGGGTGCCAGTACTATGCTCGACAAACTCACCTCCCGGCCCAGCCACTCCAGATGATCCCCATCACATGGCCCTTCACAGTTTGGGGGCCCGATCTGGTTGGGCCTCTCAAGAAGGCGCCCAGGGGCTATAGCCACTTGCTTGTCACCATAGACAAGTTCACAAAATGGATCGAAGCTCGGCCAATCTCCGTGATCAAGTCTGAGCAAGCTATGCTGTTCTTCCTCAACATCGTCCATCGCTTTGGAGTACCAAACTCCATCATCACGGACAACGCCACATAGTTCACCGGTAAGAAATTCCTTTGATTCTATGATGAAAATCACATCCAGGTCGATTGTGCCGCCGTCGCGCACCCTCGAACGAATGGGCAGGTCGAGCGCGCAAACGGTATGCTCCTACAGGGCCTCAAGCCTAGGATCGTCAACCAGTTGAACAAGTTCTGTGCATGGTGGGTCGCCGAGCTTCCTGTGGTACTCTAGAGCCTAAGGACATCTCCCAGCCGAGCCATCGGCTACATGCCTTTCTTCATGGTCTATGGTTCCGAGGCCGTCCTCCCAACTGACCTCGACTATGGAGTGCCAAGGATCAGAGCATACGACGAACAGGGAGCCGAGGCATCCCACAAAGATGTCATGGACCAGCTAGACAAAGCCCATGACATCGCCCTTCTCCGCTCGGCCAAGTACCAGCAGGCATTGCGATGGTACCACAGTCGACGGGTGCAGGACCGAGCCTTCAACGTCGGGGACCTTGTTCTCCACCTCACGCAGAGTAACAAGGACCGCCACAAGCTCTCCCCACCCTGGGAAGGGCCGTACATCATCGCGGAAGTACTCCGGCTAGGCGCCTACAAGTTGAAAACCATCGACGGTGAGGTCTTCACCAATGCCTAGAACATTGAGCAGCTATATCGTTTTTACCCCTAAACAAACACATACTTTCTCTTATCAGTTTTGTCATCGAAATCCCCAATCTTTTGTGACATCCGACCCCTGCAAATGCAAGGGGTCGGACCTCACTCGGGGGCTGGTACAAGTACGTTTATCTTACAAACATTCTCTATGTTTTCCTTCTTTTCCATACTAAGTCCTAAGGGCTAGGATTTTGGGAACAAACTCTGAGTAACTGGTAGGACTGTGGGAAGCCCACGCCCCAGTAGCTATGGACTCCTTGCTCACTAGCGTGATCAGAATTGGCTCACTCGCACTCTAAGCTTTTTGCGACCTTAACTACGGGAAGGGTCGGAAGGCACTGGACCTCTTTTACAAAAAGAGGGAGAAGAGCTGAAGAGCTGTTTAACGAAATGAAATTTAAGAACTTGTTCATTTCTGCACAAATTCATCGCTTACAAAGTGATTTCATCACAAAAAGGGACTGATGTATTCATGAATACATAAAATAGTTCACACGGGGGCTCCCCCACAAATTAAACGATTACATCCACTGACCATTTCTACTCTAAGTACTACTACGGTCGCCGCGCCATGCTCTCCATCGGCAACGTCCTATCGCTCCGAGGGATCCTTGAGGATGCCGTTGTCTACAACATCGAGCACCGCGTCGGTGACTGTGGTGTCTTCGCCATGGCATCCAGGGACTACGCCATCGTGATCAGCCACAACCTTGACAACGGCACCTAGATGGGGGGCGCTGCCCGTCGGGATGGCCGCCATGGCTGATGGATGTCTTTGACATCTCATCAAGCTTCATGAACTGGCCGATCTGAGCGGCTGCAAGGGCAAAGCCCCCCATCGATGCAGTCCTAGGCGGCTTCCCCACCAACAAGGC
Organism: Miscanthus lutarioriparius; assembly: GCA_904845875.1. NCBI lineage: Eukaryota > Viridiplantae > Streptophyta > Magnoliopsida > Poales > Poaceae > Miscanthus > Miscanthus lutarioriparius. The sequence continues at coordinate 126,411,375 of CAJGYO010000010.1, forward strand.
TCACCCGAAAAAGCTTCGCCGGAGGAGGCTCCCGTACGGATCCATCCCGACAAAGGCCTCACGGATGATGACAAAGCCGACGACGCTCAGCACCCTCCAGTGCGCCTCCTCCTTCGGCGAAAGCGGCCCCTTCTCGACGAAGGTGGCCGACACCATCTCATCTACGTTGGATGACCTCTAGCTCAACATCGCACTCCGGATTCACGAATGGATCTATGAGTTTTTCTCTCCCTAGCATTATCCTCTCTCGCTTAGGAACCGCTACGACGCACGAACGCATTCGGTGAAAAGGAAGAAGGAGAGGAGGTAGCAGCTCAAGAATAGGCGAAGGAATGGGGACGAGAACCCCCTCCCTCTCCCTATTTAAGGAGGAGACGCAGCAGCTGAAGAAAGGCAAAAGGTTGGGACAAAACCCCCCTCCCTTCCCCTATTCAATGTAGATGGGAAATCAATGCTGGCGGGAATTCAAGGGGACGCGCCTGGACCGACGGGACATGCTCTGATCGACGAGACGTCTCCTAGTCAGACGGAACGTGACCTGGGCATGGCCCACCACTACCACACGCCGGGTGCGAGAATCAGGGCGCACCCACATGCAGGCGACTCTCTGCTTCCCCAGGCAGGACCTGGAATGACCCAATGACGGAACCTCTATCAAGGGGAGCCCAACGGGCCTCCTAGGTCGATCGGACAGCCCAGGCAGACGCCGAATGAATGGCCGCTGAAAGATAAGCACCTTTGTTTATTTACTTTGCGTGTCAATTTTACTACCGAGCCTCCGACCCCAGCAATGGCCGGGGCACGGACATCGCTCGGGGGCTGCCAATAGCGTCTACTCGTTTAGACATTCTCTTCGCCCGATCCCTATTTATGTTAAAAAATTGGAGGCACAGTGTGCGGGTGTAAACTTTGAGTAAAACTGGATGAACCGCTAGACCCTACGCCCCAGTGCCTATGGCGTTTTTGTTCACCAGCGTAAACGAATTCTTTGTCCCCACACCCCTGGCTTTAGCATCTGCCTTCTCAACAATGGTTCAGAGGGGTCTGCGTATGGAATCTCCTTCAAGGAGAAATTGCCAGGCCACCTAAAGTCAATCGAACAGCTCGGATCGCCGCTGAGAGACAGGAACAAAAAATTGCGATGCTCGTGCAGGTTATGCCGGCCCCGTCACAAACGTCAGACCCGAACACCGCACGGACATGTCTGGTAAGAACTTCCCGACATGCGAAGGTAACATCACCAACCCCCGCTTTCATTTCAATTAAATCGTACATTAATCTCATACATCCAAACGTTGCATATGCAAATGCTGCATTTCAACGCTTCGTGTCACGCTATGAAGCGGTAGTCGCCTCATTCGATATGAGCGGCAACTAACGAGGTTCGAAGGCCGGCCCACGAAGAGCTCGAGGCCGCCTCGCGTTAAATAGAGCCAGGGGAGAAAAGCTAAGATGAGCCCCAGCGGCCTTGCTCGACCACGCTCAGAAGCAGACAGGGACATCTTGACCCTTCTCGTTTGATTCTAACCTCGAGCCAAACCCACAGATCTCTATCGAGGAGAGGTCAATGGGCCACCTAAGCCTATCAAACGGCTCGGGCATCTACCAGGAGGCGGGTTAAGAAGTAGTGGAATGCCACATGAGGGCTCTACCGACCACATCAGCGAATGACGGACCCAGATTCCACACGAACGTGCCCGTTAGCGAGCTTATTGAGCGCGGCACTCGAGCCGTCAAGGCAAGTGTCGTTAGCTCAGCCCCTTCGGTGTGATGCGTGAAACACGGCTGACCCCTATCAGACCCCAAGGGGCTCGGGGGCTCGAGCCGCTCGATCCGAGATCAAGAGATCGAGGTTCGAAGGCTGGCCCGTGAAGGGTCCGAGGCCACCTCACGTCGAACAAGAGCCAGGGGAGAAAACACAGATGAGCGTCAGCGGCCTTTGCCCAACCCGCATAGAGGCAGATAGGGTCATCTCAACCTTCTAGTTCAATCTAGCCTTTAGCCGAGCCCATAGAGTCCCCATTGAGGGGGAATCTGTTGGAACGTAGGTCAAGGAGCAATGAAACGTCACTCGAGGGCTTTGCCGACCCTGTCGCAAAGCAATGGGACCGGATTCCATTCAAACATCCCCGTTAGCGAGCTCATGAAGTACGTCACTCGAGCCATCAAGGCAAGTGACATCGCGTCAACCCCTCCGGTTGTAAAAACTACGGATGGGGTGACAATCACAAAATGAGCAGACCCTTGACCAAATCCCCGCCATGCTCAGGGGCTCGGGGAAGGCCAGACTTGCAATGAGACCGAATGCACGGTCGCAGAACGATAGCTAAAATCCTAAGTAAGGGGTACGTGTGAATACAAGAGTAAGCTCACTACCCTCGCTTCGGTCTCTAGTAACATCTGGCCCCAGCGACCGCAAGGGGTCGGATCTCACTCGGGGGCTGGTAAAGGTATAAATACCTCCTTTTTTGAAACAGTCGCTGCATCGGACCTCTTCCTCGCGTTAAGGTTAGCGGCAAGGTTTGTGGGAACAAATAACCGAGCGTGCCCGGTAAGACCGCAAAAAACCATGCCCCGATGGCTATGGTAAGTTTGCTCACCAGCATAATTAAAATTTCCCTCTTATACACCTCGGGCCCTACGGTCTCAATGAACGGAAGGGTTAGATTGCATAAGCACCTTTTTCCAATGCAAAAAGGGAAGACGGCAAGTTCAAACAAATGAAATGAAAATTCAAACTTTTTTTAACGAAGTGGAGTTACAAATCTGTTTTCAAAAGAACCAACACTTGTCCATAGATCACAAATAAATGTCTACCAGACTCATTCAACTAACTACCCCCTCTCGGGGAGAACCATGTCTTCAATTCTGCTTGCCAGGGTTTTCGCAAAGGGAGTCACCGTCGCTTCTATGGCATCCAGATCAGAGGGTTCATAACCAGGCATGAAGCCAAGGCTCATCGCCTCGAAATCGATGTTGTCATCGTAATGCGAGCGGGCGATGGCGAAGGTTTGGGTGATCCCTGAGCGAAGAGCTTCCTTCTCCAGCTGGCGCACCCACGCCATGGTACCTACGGCACGGGCCACGAGCGAGCTGGTCCCCTTTGCCTGCACCACCCACAGGTCATCGCAGACTACGCCAAGGGCAACCTTCAAGAGATCGAGCTCGTTGCTCTCTGCCTAAAGAAGACTCCTCGCCTCGGTGAGAGCTGTGGCTAGTCTGGCAGCGGCACCCTCGGCCTCTAGCTTCTAGGTTTTTGTGGTCTCTAGCTCGGCCTGGAGGGAGCGGATCCTCTATTGTGCCTTGTCACGCTCTCGGACGGCCCGGTCACGCTCCTCGTAGGCCGCGCCACGCTCCGAGCAGAGCCTCTCCGCAGTATGGCATAGCTCGTCCCACTCCTCACATAGCCAGGCGACCGTCTCGGCATCCAATTTCGCCCTCTGCTCTAGGGCCGCGGACCTCTCCTCGGCCACCAGCCTAAGATCCCGCTCCTTCTCAGCCTCGGCCAGGAGGTCAATGATCCCCTGACGGGTCTCGGCATCCCACTAGAGTAGCTCATCCCACTCCTTCTGCACCCTGGCGGCTTCCTCCTGATCCCGCTGCACCCTCTTCGATAGCTCATCAAAAGACTTCTCGGCGAGATCCGCATCCCGGCGGGCCTCGGCCTCCCGCCGTCGAAGATTGTTCGCCTCCACGGCAAGGGGAGTCAGCTCGGCCACCCTCTGATGGAGCTAGGCAGTCGTGTCCCTGTGCAGCCGTGCCTCATTGATGAGGCGGTCCCAATCCTCCTTGTTCTCACGGAGGAACCATGATTTCTCCTGGCTACGGGCAATAAGCGACTGAAAGAACATGGTGGTCAGAAAACAAAAATAGATAAAGAAAAAAGGGATCGAGAGGTAGGACCAAGTGAATACCTGGTTGGTGGGGATGATGATGTCTCGAAGGACGCTGTTGGCCTGGTTTAGAGCCTCCAGCGCGGCCGTGAACCCCTCGCGGAGGTTCTCCCGCTCTATGCCCTCGGCGACGTCATCGAGGGTGAAGTGTTCCGACGATGGGTCCCATAGACTCACCCACCAGAGCAGAGGCTCATCTCGTGCAGGCAGGTGATGGCCCTCCGATGTCAGGGCCAAGGACAACTCCCTACCGATCTCCTCGACAAACACCACGGCGTCCGAGGGTCCCTCGGCCATGACCTCCTCCATCTTGCCCACAGCGGGCGTTGTCTCTGGGGCCGTTGATGGCACGGCACTCGCCACTGCCTCGGGAGCCACCACATCGGCTTCTGGCTATGACCCAGCTGTCGGAGCCACTGTCACCTCTTCCTCCCTTGGCGGGACCTCGTCCGGCTGCGCCGTACCCGCCGTGGTCGACGCAATGGGTGCGGCCAACAGCTCCGCCCGTCCCGATGTCGGAGGCGACGTCACTTTCATCGCCAGTTGCGCAGCAACCTTCGAGGGCGTCCCCTCGGCCTCATCGACCGCTTGATCTGCTGAGGGCACAGGCACTACCGCGGATGGCGCTAGACCAGCCGATGAGGCTGTGACACCAGCTCTGCTCTCGCCCGAAATGGGAGCGATGTCTGGCGGTGGCCCCCGCCTTGCCTGAAGGGCGTCGGTCTTCTTGGGCACCAATGATATGGAAGTGCCCCATCTGACCCATCTCTCGACGTTGCAGGAGAAACAAAAGGCGTGAGTCACTATGAAAAACAGAGAAAAATGGAGGAATCGACAACTTACATTGGTGTTGTTGAGCGGTGGAGACATTTGGGGGGCAAACCTCTAGTTCCCTACTCCATCTCGTCGGGGCGGGAACATTTCGATCCCATCCCATGCTCCCAGGCCAAGGGGCTCGCTTCCCTCGCATCTGGGGGCACGATGGTGGAGCCACCCCCTCCCATCGGCACCGCGGGTGCGGCCTCTGATCCGCCCGCTCCCATTGGCACCATGGGAGCGGCGGCGGATCCATCCGCTCCCGCTGGCACCTCAGGCACGGTGGCAGATCCACCCACCCCTGATGATGCTAGGGATGGGCCGACAGTCTGGCCCACCTCCTCCTCCGGCCTCATGGCCTCACCTTCCCTTGCGTGGAATGGGAAGGGTCCCTACATTGATGAGTGGGCACCTGTCAGCATGTCCTTGCCTCCCAAGTCACCCCACTCGATGTCTCCGACTACCTCATCATCTTCCATATCATCGTCGTCATCGTCGTCATCACTGTCTATTTCTTCACCTCGCTCCCGTGCCTGCTGCTTCTGTAGTTCCTTCTTCCTCTTGTACTCCTTTGTCTTCCTCTCCCACTTGGCCATGGTACGATTCACCGCCGCCATGAGTGGGTCCTTCGGCAGCAGAGCCGGGCTATCCGTGAAGACGAGTCTCTTCGGCTGGTCCTGCTATCCCAAGGTCAGCATCAAGGGGTCGAGAATTCATGTAAAAAGGAGGCACGGGGAAAGAGAATTTATGAAGTCGATGAACCCTGGTTCTGGCAGCATTGGGGGGTGCCCCGGTACTGAATACATGAAATCAAGGACAACGTCGGCATCGTCCTTCAAAGGCTCTAGCGTCTCCTTGATGCACTACACCACATCGGAGGGGGAGTGCTTCGTCGACAAGCGCCGTCCCATCGAGTGACGCTCCAGGTGCCATCAGGTACAGGGGAAGCACGCGGCTCATCAGTGGCGCCACCCTCCATGTATGGTAGGCGTCGATGATCCCCGACCCCTTCACGCCTCGCTCCTTCAGAATTCAGATGCCGGCGAGATGGTCCTGGATTTTCTTCTTGTCTTTATCCGGTACACCCCACTTCCATGGCTTCGGGACCTCTTCGGTAATGCGCCCGGAGAACGCTGGCAAGGGGGCGGCTACATCGTCCTTGACGTAGAACCAATGCGAATGCCACCCCTTGTTGGAGGTCGACAGACGCATCGACGGGTATTCATTTACTCGATTGTTGCAGAGATGAATGCCGACACATCCCACCAGCACGCTAGCTCTTGCCTCTTCTCCCGCTTCTTCAAGAGGTTGACGACAAAGAAATACCGCCATAGGTTGAAGTGGGGACTAATCCCCAAAAACCTCTCACACAGGGCGACGAACGTCGCAATGTGCTAGACCCCATTGGGAGTAAGGTGCTGCAGCTCCACCTTGTAATAATGCAACAACCTCCTAAGGAACTTGTGGGCAGGGATGGCAAATCCCCACTCGTGAAAGCGAGCGAAGGACACCACGTAGCCTTCGAGCGGCAATGGCGCATCCTCATTGCCAGGCAGCCGCCACTCCTCGGCGGCGGTCAGCGGGCAAAGGAGGCCATAGTGAACGAGGCCCTCCAGGCGCTGAAGGGTGATGTCAGATCTGCACCATGGCTCCATTGAACGATTGGGAGGGGGGTGGACGTGAGCTTGACGGCGGCTGCGATGCAGGTGTAGGAGGCTCAGGCGATTGGTAGTGGAGGTTGTAGATGTAAAGGTGAGGAGGCAAAGTACGAAACCCTAGGGGCGAACCCCTTGGTTTTATAGGGGCGACGGATGCGAGAAGGGCAACCGTCCTCCTAGATCTCCGTGCCTGCCATGATACACCACCACGTCACGTCGCGGGATTTGCGCCCGCAATCCCTATCCTTTCCCACCAAAGTTGCGCCGGACGTTTCGCCTTCCCAGGCAGACGAGGACTCTTTTCCCACAGTAGGCATATGGGTCAAGAAGCATTTCTCCAGCCCACCTAGGCCCAGGAGTTGGAGGACTGGCCCAATAGTTTCGACAGCCGTCCCAACGAGGGATGGGCCCGCGAGCAGCCAAAACTTAGGCGCACGAGCCTCAAGGGAGTCTCGATCAGCGATCGAGTCTCAACCGGGCTAACCCTGGGCGAATCCCCACGAACGGGATACCAGGGTTCCCTTTAAGCTACCCAGTTGTTGAAACACCAAATTTCACAGCCATACCCACAAAGGGTCCGAATTACACCCCGGGTGATTCTATCCGAATCACCCGGGGGCTCGGGGGCTACACCCGTCGGGTGCGCTCGCGCGCACCCTTTGGCGAATCAAAATACCCCCCGGGCGATTCTATCCGAATCGCTCGGGGGCTCGGGGGCTACACCCGTCGGGTGCGCTCGCGCGCACCCTTTGGCGAATCAAAATACCCCCCGGGCGATTCTATTCGAATCGCCCGGGGGCTCGGGGGCTATACCCATCGGGTGCGCTCGCGCGCACCCTCTGGCAAGTCAAAACACCCCCTGGGTGATTCTATCCAAATCACCCGGGGGCTACTGTCGGGGACCAATTACTGGGGTACCCAAAGAGGTGGAACTAATAATCATCAAACGCTGATGCTTCCGAATAGGCAAGAAAGCAACTATACTTCTTGCCCATACAACCGAAGGTTGGCTGCGCCTCGCCCGGCCCTGAAGGGTTGGCTCCGCCTCGCCCGACCCCCGGGGGCTGGCTCCGCCTCGCCCGACGGCTGAGGGTTGGCTCCGCCTTGCCCGATGGCTGAGGGATGGCTCTGCCTCGCCTGACGGTTGAGGGCAGGCTCCACCTCGCCCGACGGCTGAGGGCAGGCTCCACCTCGCTCGATGTTCCGGGGCTGGCTCCGCTTCGCCCGACATCTACACCATGCCCCTTCATAATGATGAGCATAGGGTAAGACAGGACACTCAAGTCAACCACAGTACCGAGGACCATGCCCTACGCGCCTATGGAAGGTACCGTCAGGATACGACGGGACGCGCGCTTTAAGCCCTCCTAGGCATGACAAAGCTCGAATTGTGTTGTAGGCACCGACTTTTGTCCTACAGTGTTGTGGGCACCGCCATCAGCCCTCGGGCGCAAATCCTAACACAAGCATACGACAACCACTATAGTCTAGGAGGGAACTCACATCATCAACATCAACGAACGTATGGTCACTTCCCCGTCTGCTCCCCGTAAGGTCACGACTCGGTACCCTGGTGCGCCGCATCGACCGCCGGATTAGGATGGGACGCGACCACTGGCTGACCAAAGCCAGAGCATAGCCCTATCAGGATCAACAAACATGCTATCCCTGGCACCACCTGCCATGTCAGTAGGGCAGGCTCAAGGGGAAAAGGAAGACCCGTCACCTTAGAAGGACCTTCTCTTCCTCTGTTTTTTTCCTCTTTCTCCCATCTGTGATCCCTGCTCTCCCTTGGTCTATAAAAGGGAGGACAGGGCACCCCACTAAAGGGATGGTTCAATTTTCACGCACAACACATCACACGACACACAACCAAGCAGCAACCGAGCTCTTGGCATCCTTTCGACCCTTCCACCAGGGATTTAGGACCTGTCCCTCTCTCGACCGTTTGTACCCCCTACTACGAACCTTTTTCGGTGCTAATAACACGAGCAGCAGCAAACTGGACTTAGAGATATTTTTCCCAAACCAGTATAAAGCTTGTGTCCTTTAGTACACCATCCGGGCCTAACACGCAACAAATACAAATTTGGAGTACACTAGTCTCGGCAGACAAAACGTTGTGAAAAGGCTATATTCTGCTCTCCGTTGTGGCGTGCACATTGGGCGGTGTGGTTACAGTGTCCCAACAGTAGACTCACTTAAGGCCAGCCGTCCCGCCTCTGGCGACAAGGCCATAGACGATGTCCGTGAGGACGGGGACAGCGGCGTCCTCGGACATGGCGCGTGGTGGGGACTGCCTGGTGGCTCCGCCATTTTTTTAGAAAACTGTAGGGGCCTTAGCCCCTATAGAGATTTTATTACGAATAATAAGGTGCCAAAATTACAAAACAAAGCAAAGCAACGTGGGGCTGATGAATCGCATGGCTGACTAGAGCTTGTCTAGCCTGCCAAAGTCACCCATGCTGCCGCTGACGTGTAGCACCACGACCAAGTCCAGCACCGCCCTTCCTGCCGTGGAAGATGAGCTGCTCATGTCCAGCAGCACACGCACGGTGTTGGCTGCCAAGGGTGCCTCCTTCGGGTAGTACGGCTTCACCGACGCTTTCCCCACGTCGCTGAAGCCACGCACTTGCTTCCCTGCACAACATATAATGAGAGTTGCTATATATTTTAAGTGTTTGTTTTCTCAGGATTTTAGACAACGAATTTTGGACACAGGTGAAGTAGAAGAGGAAAAGAGGGAGAAGAGAAAAACAGGAAGAAGAGATGATGATAGAGGTTGATTATTGGGCTGCGTCCGACTGGCCACGTGGTCTGTCGGTCGTCCAATGTCCGATAGGAGGCCAACTGGGTGCACATCGGCGTGGCGTACACGCAGCGGCTATTTGGGGGACCTGTCGTCCATCCAGTGGGCGATAGGTGGCCAACTGGGTCCACACCGGCGTGGCGTACGCGCAGCGGCTGTGTAGGGGAACCTGTTGGCCATCCAGTAGCCGATAGGTGGCCAACTGGGTCCACACCGGCATGGCATACATGCAGCGGCTGTGCGGGGGAATCTATCGGCCATCCAGTAGCCGATAGATGGCCAATCGGGTCCACACCGGTGTGTGCCGTCGCATGGCGGCGTGGGGGACTGTCGTCCATCCAAAGGGCCGATAGGTGGCCAACTAGGTCCACACCGGCGTGGCCAACTGGGTCCACACCGGCGTGGCGTACGCGCAGCGGCTGTGTAGGGGAACCTGTTGGCCATCCAGTAGCCGATAGGTGGCCAACTGGGTCCACACCGGCATGGCGTACACGCAGCGGCTGTGCGGGGGAATCTATCGGCCATCCAGTAGCCGATAGATGGCCAACTGGGTCCACACCGGTGTGCCGTACGCGCAGCGGCTGTGGGGGGACCTGTCGTCCATCCAGTGGCCGATAGGTGGCCAACTAGGTCCACACCGGCGTGGCATACATGCAGCAGCTATGCGAGCGGACCTGTCGGCCATCCGGTGGCCGATAGGGGGCCAACTAGGTCCACACCGACATGGTGTACGCGCAGCGGCTATGCGGGGGGACCAGTCGGCCATCCAGTGGCCGATAGGTGGCCAACTGGGTCCACACCGGTGTGGCGTACACGCAGCGGCTGTGCGGGGGAACCTGGTGGCCATCAAGTAGCCGATAGGTGGCCAACTGGGTCCACACCGGCATGGCATACGCGCAGCGGCTGTGCGGGGGGGCCGGTCGGCCATCCAGTGGCCGATAGGTGGCCAACTGGGTCCACACCGGCATGGTGGAGGTTCTAGGGTTAGTAGCAGGATTAAGGGAAGAATTGTAAAGTAATCTGCTACTCCATCACCTGTACACATGGTAGGGGCAGGTGCCGAAAGGGCTCCCCTGCTGCTGCACTATAGCTACGGCAGGGGCAGGCGCCGAAAGGCTCCCCTACAGCATTGTAGCCATAGCTGGGGTAGGCGCCAAAGTCAGCCCTGCTGTCACATCTAGTCACTATAGTAGCCTGGCAGCCTGGCATGTCTGTATACTAGGATTAGATGGATAGAGTTGTATATATAGCTTACCACTGCAACTCAGTAAAGTTGAGCGAGTTTAGTTTTGCCATCTCCTCTGTAGAGCTCTGGCCAACGCTGGTGCTTGCGCTGTGTGTGTGCATGTGCTCTGTTCTCCCTCCCTTCTTATACCTCCAGCCATAGTGTGTGTGGTCGACAACGACGGTGAGCGGTCGGCTCACCCGTGCCTAAGATCTTGGGACCAACAAGTGGTATTAGAGTCGTACAAGCACCGTCGCCGGACTAACCGCTGGCGATGACGGATGGTTTGGAGATGGGCGACAACAGAATATGCTTGTGGCTGCCACCACGAATGAGGAGGTCGTCGTGCGGTGCGGCGGGAGGGAGGCGGCACCAGTTGTACAACGCTGACTCGCACCAACTATGACGAGTGGGCGGTGACCATGAAGGTCAAGCTCAGAGCCCGATGGCTCTGGAATGCCATTGATAAAGGCACCGATAACGAAGAAGATGACATGTCAGCATTGGAGTCTATCCTCGCTATTGTGCCAGCGGAGTACAGGGAGCCGTTGGGGGCTAAGAACTTTGCTAAGGAGGCGTGGGAGGCCATTGCAGCGATGCGCGTTGGCTCCGACCGCGCAATGAAGGCGATGGCCCAGCTGCTGAAGCAGGAGTATGCCACCCTCAAGTTCAAGGATGGCGAGTCAGTGGAGGACTTCTCCCTCCACCTGCAGTCACTCATTAGCAAGCTGAGGAGCCACGGCGTCATCATCGATGAAGAAGAGGTGGTCTCCAAGTACCTCCACTCCGTGCCGGTGAAGTACATCCAGATCGCTCTCTCCATAGAGACGATGCTGGACTTAACCACCCTCACTATTGTGGATGTGACAAGCCGTCTACTGGCGGTGGACGAGCGCATGGAGCAGGCCACAGCAACAATGGACAGCGGCAAGCTGCTGCTGACAGAGGAGGAGTGAGCTGCCCAAAAGAAGTCCGGGGAGGCCTCCTCCAGCCACGTGGAGATTGCATGCGTCGCGGTAAGGCTTCTTCGGAGAAGAAGAAGAAGAAGGTCGACCCCAACGCCTGCCGGTGCTGAGGGAAGACGGGCCATTGGGCAAAGGAGTGCCCAAATTGTAAGCAGGAGGAGGCTGAGGCTCATTTAGCGTAGGCTGATGAGGATGATGAGGCCACTCTCCTGATGGCGACGTTCTGTGAGGCCAAGATAAAGGGAGAGGTGATGGCGGTGAAAGGGCACGGCAAGGCTCTGAAGGCTGTCAACCTCAATGAACCGCGCGCCCAAGTCCACCTCGGACGTGTGGGTGACGAACAGGAGCAACGGTGGTACCTGGACTCCGGCGGCAACAACCACATGACGGGCTCCAAGGAAGCCTTCTCCGAGCTCGACGGTAACGGTGGAGGTTCTAGGGTTAGCAGCAAGATTAAGAGAAGAATTGTAAAGTAATCTACTGCTCACTCGCCTGTACGAGCGGCAGGGGCAAGCACCGAAAGGGTCCCCTGCTGCTGCACTATAGCTGCGGCAGGGGCAGGCGCTGAAAGGCTCTCCTGCCGCATTGTAGCCAAAGCAGGGGCAGGTGCCAAAGTCAGCCATGCTGTCACATCTAGTCACTATAGCAGCATGCAGCCTGACATGTCTGTGTACTAGAATTAGATAGGTAAAGTTGTATATATAGCTTCCCACTGCAACTCAGTAAAGTTGAGCGAGTTCAGTTTTGCCATCTGCTCTGCAGAGCTCCGACCAACGCTGGTGCTTGTGCTGTGTGTGTGCGCTCTGTTCTCCCTCCATTCTTCTACCTCCAGCCGTAGTGTGTGTGGTCGGCAACGACGGTGAGCGGTTAGCTCACCCGTGTCGGAGATCTCGGGACCAACAAAATCATAATGATACAATACCACATGAACTGGATTCTTGATAGTGGTCACACAACTGAATGGTTCAATTCGCTAATTTAACAAAAACATTACTAAATATTTTTCTTTGTGCACAGATCGATGCACATATTCACTCATGACTCTTGTGCATCTTGTGTTGGACCCCCAACACACTCATATCTCCGGTAGTTCATCCGAAACAGACATGAGGAATTCAACATACTCTTCCACAAAGTTTCTCTCATGAGTCTTGGAAAATGGTACACAGAGGGAGGACTGTGCTGCTGCTGTCTGCTCCCCATTTCGAACGGCAGCATCAGGATCCAGTAGTAGTTGGCCTGTGAAAACTGGAAGCTGAGGCAGCGGCCTTGGGTGATCTGCCGAGCTGTTGTGCGAGGTTGTGCTGCCATGATCAACTCGAACCTTTGAGGTAGCTGCTTGTTGATACAAATCCGCCTGCAGGTTGCCACCAGTGTTCATATCAGCGGCTCCCTCCCCAGCTGTTTGGTGCACTTCTGGTGGTGATTGGTAGTTGCCGCCGGTGTTCATCCTCTGCTGGAGCTTCTTCTTGATGCGTGAGTTCCAGTAGTTCTTGATCTCATTATCTGTCCTTCCAGGCATTCTTGCCGCAATCGCAGACCACCTATATTCACATGTAAAAAAGTACACAAGTTATATCCATTGCACATCATGCAGTTCCTATATAGGAGTATTGTTCATGCATGCATGTGAGGGACGGAAGATGCATGGAATGGATCAAAATATCCGAATGAACGAAAACAAACTTGCGCTACCTGTTTCCTAGGAGTTTCTGCAATGATACGATGAGGTCCTCTTCCTGCTTGGAGATGGGCTCCCTGATGAGATCTGGCTGCAGATAGTTCATCCATCTCAGTCTGCAGCTTTTCCCGCTCCTCTTCAGCCCTGCAGTGATAGATCCATAAATAGTTGAATGCTTTGTTAGTTTCCCATCCAATAACACGATGCAATCCTGCTGCTAAAACAAACACACATATATACAACAAGTACATATATAAGTATTTATTATATATATGCATGTGCCTGCCTGCTAGTTCGGCGACGGAGGACCAGGTTCCGACGCCGTAGTGTGTGATGTGGCTGTAAAGCCTCTCGTCCTCGTCAGGAGACCAGAGCCCCTTCCTCATCATCTTCTTGTCTTCCTTCGTCTCCAGCTGATCACTAACCATGGCTCTCTTTCTTCTCTCCATCTGTCCTTGCTACCTGCATATGCTTCTGCATTGTTCAAGCTACAATGTATATATGTTTAGCTTAACTGGAGAGCTAAGATCCGATCCATCTGAATTTTAAACGACAAATCACGGGCCTGCACTAGCTTGTGGTGGCACGTGCTTAAAAATATATAGTTGCGTGTGGTCCCTTAACATAACAGTCTGAGTTTACCAATACTAACACATAAGAGCATCTATTTCTACCTCAAAAAAAAAGCATCTATTTCTATACTAGGCTATGAACTTGCTAGCTGAGGAATTGAATCATCTGAATGCAAGAAACGACGAGAGGAATCGAGTACTCAGAGGAATCCTTTGCTTATACCTAACATCTCAAGTTTGAACTTTTTTTGTTCAGTAGTTCAGCACTAGCATATGGCTAGTAGTTTAAGAAAGTATGTGTAATGGTTGGTCTTGGCTCTGGACGTTTATTTGTGTTTCAAATTGAATCTGAGCTGATGCTGCTTTTGTTGACCTTCTTGTAGTACTTGCATTGCCATGTTTTAGTTCTCCTGGTTGCAGTTAGGCGTAGGTGTCTTCTTGCTGCTCTGGTCACGCAGTGGACATACATACAGTGCAAACTTGCTAACTTTGGCCTGTGAATTGTCGTTGCCATCATGTACAGTACTATGCAAGCACTTACTATATATTTAGTAAGACAGCAGTTTACCTATCTCCACGCATGCATGCACCATGATTATTATTATTCTCGGTATGTACATCCCATGCAAGTGCCAAAGGTACGGTCACCCATGTGAGATTAATTCCTCCTGTCTTCTTGGCCGGCCGGCTGGGCCTCGTATATTATGCACATCAGCATGCACATGGATGTGTGTGTATATATGTGTAGATATATATATATATATATATGTAGCAGGAGCGAGTTGATACACATGCATGCATATATATATCCTCACCCAGTATGATTCTTGCTGCTGTGAGAGACACATATGCATAGGACAAGGCTGTGGCGGCACGCCGGTCCAATTGGAGAAAAACAAAATAGGACTGGTTGTTAATTAGTTCCAAGGAATGACGTACTAGTACAAATTGTAAAGGTACATGTATATAGTATGTTGCTAATGCGAGCAACTCCTAAGACAATGCAACACTAATGCGAGCTAACATTTGCACCCTATATACGCCTAGACAGTAGACACATCATTTATATATCTTAGAAAAGTTAAAATAACTTACGATTTTGAAGGAATCCCATCTCCTAATGTTTGGCAATGACGCATATGCATTCCTCAACCGCTCCAATCCAGATAGAACAAAAAAAGAAATGTTTCATTTCACATCATCGATGTATATGGTTACACTCTGACCGGGAAAATGAGACTAGTCCAAGTTCATGCACCTCCGACCTTTGCATATGTGACGTTGGATGGCAATAATCAAGCCATCCACAGTTATATATATCCACAGCCCCAATTATTGTATATACAACCCCGCCATCCAAAGAGAGATATACTACCGGACACGGTTGATTTGCCGAGTGCAAAAAGCTTTACCGAGTGCTTTCTGTCGGGCACTCGGCAAAGGCAATCTTTGCCGAGAGCCGGACCCAGTGGCACTCGGCAAAGATAGGCCGTCGATAAATCTGCCTTTGCCGAGAGCCGGACACTCGGCAAACTTTAGCCGTCGGCAAAACTTTTTCTTTGCCGAGTGCCGGGCGCTCGGCAAAGATTGGCCATCGGCAAAAAAATCTTTGCCGAGTGCCGGCCACTCGGAAAAATTTGGCCGTCAGCAAAGGTGGCCGGCGTGACGGCGGCCACCTGCCGTCAGCCTTTGCTGAGTGCCCCGCCGTTAGGCACTCGGCAAAAGGTTTTTTATTTTTTTTTTAAAAAAATTCTTTGCCGAGTGCCCTGTGACCTGGCACTCGGCAAAGGCTTCTTTGCCGAGTGCCAAGGTTGGCACTCGGCAAATTTTTTTTTTTTTTGTTTTTTTCGGCCTATTTTTTTCTGGGGCCTTGCTAGAGTAACTAAAACTCCATTTCAAAATTTGAATCACTCACCATTACTGTAGCAAATTTTCCCAAATTTTGAAATGGAGTTTTAATTACTGTAGCAAGGCCCTAGAAAAAAATGGGCCAAAAGTTTTTTTAAATTTGCCGAGTGCCAGGTCACAGGGCACTCGGCAAAGAATTTTTTTTTAAAAAAAATAAAAAACCCTTTGCCGAGTGCCGCTAGGCCCGGCACTCGGCAAATCTTTTAACCTAAAGGCCCAGAACGGGCCGGCCCAACCCCAGCCCCTCCTAACTCCTCTGCCCCCGCCCCCGCGTTTCCCTGCCGCGCCGCTATCGTCCCCCTCCGGCGAGGTCATGCCGGGCCCGCCCCGGCGCCCCCGTCCCGTGCCCCCACCCCGGCGGCCCCGCGCCTGCGCCCCTGGTCCCCGGCCGCTGCCCCGGGCTCCGAGCTCCCCGGGGATAGCGACCCGGCCGGCCCCGTGCTGCCCCGCCAGCCCCGAGCTCCACCGGCCCCGCCGTGCCCTGCGGCCGGCCAGCAGAGGGAGAAGGAGAGGAGCAAGAGGAAGAAAGAGAAGGGGGAGGAGGAAGAAGAGGAAGGTGCCGACCCGACCGCCCGTCGATCCTCGCGCCGTTCCGACCGCCCGTTGATCCTCGCGCTGCTGCGGTCATCCCCACCATCGTCGTCGGCCCTCGCTCTTGCCGTTCTTGCCGCCAAGGTAAGCCCTACCCTTGTAGTGTTAGTAGTAGTAGTTAGTTGTGTTAGTAGTAGTTAGTTGTAGTGTTAGTAGTAGTAGTTAGTAGTGTTAGTTGTAGTAGTTAGTAGTGTTAGTTGTAGGGTTAGTAGTAGTAGTAGTTAGTAAATAGTAGTAGTTAGTAAGTAGTAGCGGTTGTTAGTAGTAGTTAGTAGTGTTAGTTGTAGGGTTAGTAGTAGTAGTAGTTAGTAAATAGTAGTAGTTAGTAAATAGTAGTAGTTAGTAAGTAGTAGTGGTTAGTAGTAGTAGTTGTTAATAGTTAAGTAGTTCTTAGTATTAGTACTGTTAGTAGTTAAGTAGTTAGTAGTAGTGTTAGTAGTAGTTGTAGGGTTAGTAGTAATTGTTGTTGTACTACTTCAATACTTTCATCTGCATGGAAAGAGAACTAAAGTACATGGCTCCTCTTGATATATTGGTGGTTGTTGGCCTTCGTGCCCATGTTTGGTATATATGTGGTTGTTGGCCTTTGTGCCATGTTTTTTGCAGGTTTTGGGAACCTCCCGTGCGTGTGGGAGGTGCTGCTGCTGAAATTTTGAGTCGACACTAACCATTTTTGCCCTTTTTTGCAGGAGGACCTGTGGGAGGGACTCGGCGACCCCGATCGTCTTCGTCGGCGCTGCGGGTCTTCCTGCACCGCGTCGACTCGCCACTGCACCGACTCTCCACCGCCCCGCTACCCTAACCTCACCAGCACCCTAGGTATAACCCCTCTATCCGTATGTGGTCTTTGGTCGCATAACCTAGTTAGGTGTCTCCCGTCCGAAAGAGATACGGTTGGAGGTATGTAGATCTTTGTATATCTGCGACCGTATCTATTTCGGATTGTCCACGTTTTTTGGACAGCCCGCGGATGCGTAGATGGGTTAGTTTCCATGGTCCGCTCTGGTCCGAGATGGTGTTTCGGCATCACCCCCTGTTGTTCTCCGGATACACACTCTCCCTTGCAGGACGTGTATCGGGAGAACAACGGGGAGGTGCTGCCGAAATTCTATCTCGGATAGGAGCGGAGCATGGAAACTAACCTCATCTATGCATCCGTGGGTGGGATTAGGACCTATCCTCACCTATTAGAGAGTAGGGACACCGCATAGATGCAATTGATGGTCACCTGTGGAGATGTTATATATGTTAGAGGATGGAGGACCGTTAGTGGATGTACACGGGCCGAACAAGTCAGGGTGATGTCAGCATTGAATGGATGAACAAGACCGATCGTTTCTTGAAGTGTGCATTTGGCAAGGCCGCTAGATACCCGAAAATGGCTTTGTGTCCCTGTAGCAAGTGTGGTAACAGGAGAATGCAAAACCAGGAAGTCATGGGTATACATCTACACAAGAATGGGTTTACACCGAACTACACCCGGTGGGTCCACCATGGTGAAGCCGATCGTATGAGAGAGGAGGTGGTGAGACCACGCGTCGAGGCTTTCGATGCTGATGCCGGGGTAGCAGACATGGTAGATGACGTTCACCAAGCACAGTTTGCTGAAGGATGTGAGGAGGTGGAGATGCAGGCAGCCGTAGATGCGTTTAAGTACATGATGGACTCGGCGGCGAAACCCCTTCATGCTCATTCTAAGGTCTCTCAGCTGGATGCCATTAGTCGCTTGATGGGGTTGAAGTCCGATTTGAACATGAGTCGAGAAGGCTTCGATAAGGTGTTGGCCGTGGTTGGCACCCTGCTTCCAAAGGACCACATGTTGCCGAAGACCATGTACGAGGCACAGAAGCTCCTTAAAGCACTGAAGATGCCATATGAGCAGATACATGCTTGTCCGAACGGGTGTGTCCTATTTCGTGAAGAACACAAGGAGGCAAATAATTGTCCGAAGTGTAAAGCTTCCAGGTTCCTGGAGGTAGAGTCTAGTGATGGTGGTGGCCAGAAGAGGCAACTTAAGACACCCACCCGAGTCTTACGGCACCTTTCCCTTCGTGCCGAGGCTTTAAAGGCTATTCATGACCGAGGAAATCGTGAAACAAATGATGTGGCACAAGAATGGCAAATGGTACAATCCTGACAAGATGGTACATCCATCTGATGGTGAAGCATGGACCAGCTTTAATGACAAACATCGTCTGAAATTCAATGAGGCTCGTAATGTACGTGTCGTGCTGGCAACAGATGGGTTCAATCCTTATGGCATGATGGCCGCCCCTTACACATGTTGGCCTGTGTTTGTTATCCCCCTCAATCTCCCCCCTGGCGTCGCCTTTCAACGACATAACGTGATCTTGACGTTGATAATTCCTAGACACCCGGGGAAGAATATGGGTGTGTTCATGGAGCCTGTGATTGATGAATTGATCAAAGCTTGGAATGAAGGGGTATGGACATACGACCGAGCTACAAAGCAAAGCTTCAAAATGTACGTCTGGTACCAATACTCCATGCATGACTTCTTGGCGTATGGGTTATTCAGCGCCTGGTGTGTTTAGGGGAAGTTCCCGTGCCCAATATGCTAGGAAGCTGTGAGGTTCATTTGGTTGAAGAAGGGTGGCAAGTATTCGTCGTTCGATTAACATCGTCAATCCCTAGATTCCAACCATCCATTCCGACAAGACACCATGAACTTTAGGAACGGTGTCGCAGTCACAGACCCTAGACCGCACTTGAAGACTGGTGTCGAGGTTCATGCTCAGATAGATGCTCTCGTGCCCAATGAAGAAGGTGGTTTTGTGGGATATGGTGAGCAACACATGTGGACTCATAAGTCCAGCTTGACGAGGCTCCCCTATTTCGATGACCTCCTACTGCCCCATAACATTGATGTAATGCACCCTGAAAAGAATATCACCGAGGCACTTTGGGCAACACTCATGGACACTGACAAGTCTAAGGACAACACTAAGGCTAGAGTGGACCTGGCGACGTTGTGCGATAGACCACAGCAAGAGATGCGGCCTCTTGCAAACGGCAAGAACTGGAAAAGGCCTAAGGCCGATTTCATCTTGAAACCCAAACAAAGGAGGGAAGTACTACGATGGATCAAGGCGTTAATGTTCCCTGATGGGTATGTAGCGAACCTGAGCAGGGGAGTGAACTTAGGCACTATGCAAGTCAACGGGATGAAGAGTCATGACTACCATGTATGGATTGAGCGGCTTCTTCCGGCGATGGTATGAGGCTATGTTCCTGAGCATGTCTGGCTAGTGCTTACAGAGTTGAGCTATTTCTTCCGCCAGCTTTGTGCCAAGGAGCTATCTCAGACCGTGGTTGCAAACTTGGAGAAAGTGGCACCTGAGTTGCTTTATAAGTTGGAGAAGATCTTTCCACCCGGCTTCTTCTTGTCGATACAGCATTTGATTGTGCACCTCCCGTATGAGGCACGTATGGGGGGGCTCGTGCAGGCCCATTGGTGCTATCCAGTCGAGAGATGTCTGAAGGCCGTTCGCTAAAATGTAGAAATAAAGCCAAAATTGAGGCTTCCATTGCAGAGACTTCCATTCTGGAGGAGGTGAAAAACTTCACACAGCTATACTACACAACGAACCTTCCTAGCGTGCATAATCCACTCCCTCGCTACAATGCTGACGAGAATGAATCCAACCTCAGCCTTTTCCAAGGGCAACTCAGAAGCGCAAGTGGATCAACCAATAAGAGGTTGGATAATGAAGAGTGGCGTAGTATCATGCTATATGTGTTGCAGAACCTAACCGAGGTGAAGCCGTTCATTAAGTTCTCAACGAACTTGTTTCAATACGCCGTCACTATTCTGCATCCAACTGATTCTTTCTCGTTTGCACAGGGAATTTATTCATGTATCCTGGCATCAACCAAGGGGTCCTACCCCACGAACCGATACCCTTCTTTCACAGGGTCCGGGAGCAGGGAGGCCTAATTTCATTTCTTGGTTCAAAACAAAGGTATTGTCCAATTTACCTCGTACCTAGTTCGAGATTTCGAGTTTCACGTACTTAGTCCGGCAATCTTTCATTCTTGCGCTTGTAGGCCCAAACCGATGCAACTATGAGTAAGGAGTTGAGACAGGTTGCAAATGGCTTTGACAATAAGGTGAAAGCTTATTCAGGTTATGATGTGAATGGATATCGCTTTCACACAACAAGCTACGAGCGAGCTCGGCCCCATCGAAAAACCACAAACAGCGGAGTTTGTACTCCCGGCACTGATGGCCTCGAGTATCATGGCATAATCGAAGAAATCTATGAACTTTCATTTTATGGATTGAAACCTCTTCGTCTCATCATGTTCAAATGCCACTGGTTCAATCCTCGACTAACGAAACGGAGCCCTAATATTGGTCAAGTCGAGATTCGACAAGATTCCGTCTATCAAGGAAAAGATGTCTTTATTGTGGCTCACCAGGCCGTGCAAGTTTATTATTTGCCATACGTGTGCCAAGGCAACAAGGCTCTTAAGGGTTGGGCTATTGTGCCCCAGGTATCGCCACATGGTAGACTAGCTGTCCCAAACGATGAAGATTACAACTTCAACCCAAACACATATGAAGGAGAGTTCTATCAAGAAGGTGGGCTACTAGGGAGGTTGGTGATAGACTTAACCGAGGCGATCAGAATGGAAGTAGACAATGAAAGGGTCGATGACGAGGAAGAAGGATATGAGGTGCAAAATGCCAAGGACATAGAAATGCTTGAGCGATTACATTTAGACGATGACGATGAAGGCAACATTGAACCTTCGAACAGTGTTGTTTATTTGGACAATTTTGATAGTGATGACGAGACATATGATCCAGATAATCCCAATAATGATGATTACTTCTAATACATGTAATACTATGTTATTTTGTAATCGTGTTTTGTTTATTTATTTAGCATCTATTTTTAACACATGTACTAATATGTCTTGTTTGTTTCTTTTTAATTGCAGGTGATTGAACAAAGATGGCGGGCAGTCGTGTGCCAAGGAATGTGAACTCGAGGTTCATGAGGGCACGCGATGCTGATCCAGATGCAGAAGAGGGGTCGTCGGACGGGAGGAGGCAGAGGGTCAGGAGCAGCGGTAGCGGCAGCGGCAGCAGGAGGGGCCGGCCTCCTATAGCCAGGCCGCGTGACGTGCCGGAGGAGGAGCGCCATACCCTGGACTCCTCGGACGAGGAGGAGCTGGTTCGGCAGACGGACAATGAGGGAGACGAGGCACAGCAGGGCGGCGAGGCTGGAGGCACAGCTGGTTCGGACACCTCTGCGGTGGCCAGGATCTACTTGTGAGGTCCCTCAAAACTCCCTGGGCCTCCGCTTCTTCCCCTACGCCCAGTGATCCGCCCCTAGGGGGATAGGTATGTAACTTTAGATTTTATCACAGCTACTTCATATAACCTATTGAAAATTGTCAGAGAAACTAATAATGTTTGTTAATGACTTGTGTAGGCACTGGCTGGTTGTGTCACCTGGTGACTCACGCAACCCGAACCACATCCTGGGTCTTGTGTGCAGGCACTTTTACCCCGGCATTGTCACGCACAAGGGGAACACTGAGCCGGCCAAATCGTGGGACCACTACAAAGATGCCCCCGACGCATGTGGAGATAAGCAGGAGCGGGTGAGGAGAGAGTTGATGGAGACATGGATCCCGATCTTCCGTCAGGTGATGGTAACTATCGTTGTGGCGGAGAATGACACACCAATCCGGCTTCAGATCGAAAGATCGAACCCTGCAATCTTAGCACCACAGCTCCTCTAGTTATCAACCAAGTCACGGACCAGGTTGACCTCGCCAAGAAGGCTAATCCCTGCCTATGCAATGAAGAACACAAGCAAGAACAAGAAAGAACGCAACCAAATTGCAGATGAATGATTATCTCTCGAAGTTGGGGTCTCACAAACCGATGAATGGAGAAACTGTTCTTGATAGAATAATCTAAGCAAAACCCAAAACCTAACGACAGCGGCAGCGTATGATTATAAAGGTCTTAGGGTCGTCACCTACCCTGGACGTGCCCCCTAATGGGCCCAAACACGATACATGGTCCAACGGACCAAAAGATGGTGTCGCAACACCCTGACAGATTCTGGACGCTGACTTGTTTCGACGATTCCTGTTGATTCCGAAGAGCTTTTGATGAGAGAAGACTTGGGTTGGCTTCCTTATCAAATTAGCTTTCCATCCATATGTGGATCGTAAAAAACGGAGTCCGGATGCATCCTGGGTGACCAGTTTAAGGCAGACTGGTCCTGGAGGCCGAGGCAGACACGAAATCATGTTGGACTGGGCCTCCGGTTCGTGTTGGACGTCCTTGCTGGTCATCATCACCTCCTCCACATCCTCTTAGTCCCTCTTGACCCTCTCCAATGTTCCTAAGCAAGATAACATCATTAGGTAGTAGTCTATTCTCAAAAGTATGAAAAGGATCGCTTAAGAACGAGCTCACCTCTAAATTGAGTTGACGCATTCGAGCCCGGGTCATTGGACCTTGCATGACGGTTGGAGGATCAGCTGGTACATCCGAAGGAGTGATGTCCTCATCATCCTCCCCCTCTTGAATTGGAGTCGTCCTCGACTCAAGCTCATCTTCTTCTCCCAAATAAGGTTTCAAATCTTCAATGTTAAATGTGGGACTAACCCGAACTCGGGTGGCAACTCAAGTTTGTATGCATTATCATTTATTTTCTCAATAATCTTATAAGGACCAGCTGCTCTTGGCATTAATTTAGACTTACGCAGCTCAGGAAATCTATCTTTTCTCAAATGTAATCAAACCAAATCACCCGGTTCAAGTTTAATCTCTTTTCTACCTTTACTACCAGCAATTCTATACTTTTCATTCACTCTTTCAATATTTACTTTAGTTGTTTCATGCAACTTACGAATAAAATCAGCACGCTCTCTAGCATCACTATGCATTCTCTCAGTGGTAGGTAAAGGCAAAAGATCAATAGGAGCACGGGGGTTAAAACCATACACTACCTGAAAAGGACTTACCTTGGTGGTTGAATGTTCCACCCTGTTATATGCAAACTCCACATGCGGCAAACACTCTTCCCACATCTTCAAATTACGCTTCAAAATTGCTCTCAACATGGTAGACAATGTTCTATTCACAACCTCAGTTTTCCCATCAGTTTGGGGATGACATGTTGTAGAAAACAGTAGCTTGGTTCCCAATTTATTCCACAACGTGCGCCAAAAATGACTCAAGAATTTTGCATCGCGATCTGAAACAATAGTAGAAGGCATACCATGCAAGCGAACAATTTCTTGAAAGAAAAAGTCAGCAATATGAATAGCATCGTCGCTCTTATGACAAGGAATAAAATGTGCCATCTTAGAAAAACGATCAACCACCACAAAAATACTATCCCTCCCCCTCTTAGTCCTTGGCAAACCCAATACAAAGTCCATAGATATATCAGCCCAAGGAATAGAAGGAATAGGAAGAGGCATATACAAACCATGTGGGTTCAACCACGACTTAGCTTTTTGACATGTGGTGCACCGAGCCATGTACCGCTCCACATCACACCTCATCCTAGGCCAAAAGAAGTGTGTGGACAGTACCTCCTCCGTCTTGTTGGCACCAAAATGTCCCATCAATCCGCCTCCATGTGCCTCCTGCAACAACAAAAGACGAACGAAACCAACTGGAATGCATAGGCGGTTAGCTCTAAACAAAAACCCATCATTGATCATAAACTTATTCCATGTACGTCCCTCTCTACAATTAAGCAACACATCCTTAAAATCAGGATCAAGCGCATATTGTTCTTTTATTAATTGAAGACCAAAAATCCGACAATCAAGTTGGGATAGCAATGTATATCTTCTAGACAAAGCATCAGCAATCACATTATCTTTCCCTTTCTTGTGTTTGATAATATAAGGAAAAGATTCAATAAATTCAACCCATTTAGCATACCTATGATTCAGATTATTTTGAGAGCAAAGATACTTAAGCGATTCATGATCAGAATGAATAACAAATTCTTTAGGCCACAAATAATGACGCCACGTCTCTAAAGAACGAACAAGTGCATACAATTCTTTATCATACGTGGAATAATTAAGAACAAGACCATGCAATTTTTCACTAAAATAAGCAACAGGTTTACCATCTTGCATCAAAACACCACCAATGCCAACTCCACTAGCATCACATTTTAGCTCAAAAGTCTTACCAAAATTTGGAAGTTGTAGCAATGGTGCGTGTGTGAGCTTGTCCTTCAAAGTGTCAAAGGACTCCTCTTATGCCTCTCCCCAATGAAACACCACCCCTTTCTTCATCAACTCATGCAATGGGGCAGCAATGGTGCTGAAATCTTTGATGAAGCGGTGGTAGAATCCTGCAAGACCAAGAAAACTCCTCACCTGTGTGACGGTTTGGGGAACCGGCCAGCCCTTAATGACTTCAATTTTCATCTCATCCACCTCAATTCCCTATGGAGTTACAATATAGCCAAGAAAAGAAACTCGATCCGTGCAAAAGATGCACTTCTCAAGGTTACCAAATAAACGTGCGTCACATAAAGCATTAAAACAGCACGTAAGTGATCCATATGTTCATCAAAAGACTTGTTGTAAATCAATATATCATCAAAGTAAACTACCACAAAATGTCCAATAAAAGCTCTTAAAACCTCATTCATTAAGCGCATGAAAGTGCTAGGTGCATTTGTCAAACCAAAAGGCATTACTAACCACTCATACAACCCGAATTTGGTTTTAAACGCGGTTTTCCATTCATCTCCAAGTTTCATTCTAATTTGGTGGTAGCCACTTCGCAAGTCAATCTTAGTGAAAATTATAGAACCACATAACTCATCAAGCATGTCGTCTAGCCTAGGAATAGGATGACGATACCGAATAGTAATATTATTGATGGCTCTACAATCAACACACATACGCCAACTTCCATCTTTCTTAGGAACCAAAAGTACAGGAACGGCACAAGGACTAAGGCTTTCACGTACATACCCACGGTCCAAAAGGTCTTGGACTTGTCGCTGAATTTCCTTAGTCTCCTCAGGATTGGTTCGATAAGCAGCACGGTTGGGCAAGGTTGCTCCCGGAATCAAATCGATTTGATGCTCTATCCCTCTCATAGGTGGCAGCCCTAGGGGTATCTCAGCTGGAAAAATGTCCTCATACTCCTGCAAAAGGTTAGTGACAGCAGGAGGCACCGAGCTAACAATATCATCAAGCGAAAACATAGCTCGTTTGCATACCAAAGCATAGCAAATATCATCATCAGAAATTTCAGCAAAGTCACATTTTGTTGCAAGCATAACACCACCCTTCAATTTAATCCCCTCAGCCTTAGAAATAGATGTAGACTTATCCTTTTTAGGTGGGAAAATAGAATTAGCAACTTGCTGATTTTCAGATTGGACATCATTCAAACTAGCAGCGCGTTCTCTATCAGCTTGTACAATTTGAGCAGGGGTCAAAGTTACCAAAGTAATTTTCTTTCCTTTATGCACAAAAGTGTATTTATTACTTGTACCATGGTGTGTAGCATCATTATCATGTTCCCAAGGATGACCCAATAAGAGTGAATAAGCTTGCATAGGTACCACATCACAATCAACAGAATCAGCATAAGAACCAATGGAAAATGAAACTCTGCAAGTTTGTGTTACCTTTGCTTTACCTGAGTCATTTAGCCACTGAATATGGTATGGACGTGGGTGTGGGCGTGTGGTCAAGCCAAGCTTCTTGACCAAATCAGAACTCACCAAATTGTTGTAGCTACCTCCGTCAATAATGACACGTGCACGACGGTCGCTGATGACGAAGAAAATCTGGAACAAGTTATTGCGTTGTAGCTTCTCAGGTTGCTGGACTTGTGAGCTGAGCACCCGCTGTACAATGATGCTCCTATAGGCCATCGTGGCCTCGTCACCAAGGACTTCACCGTCCTCCTCATCTGCATCTTGGTCTTCTTCATCCTCAATGTCAGAGGTGCTGATGTAACCATCTTCTGTAGCAATATATGCCCGCTGACTTGGGCAGTCCTTCTGCACATGGCCAATGCCATGGCAGCGGTGGCACTGAATGCCCGAAGTGTGTCCCGTCGATGCAACGGATGATGAACTCTTGGTAGGCACCTGCAAAGAATTTTTACCTGAATCTGAAGGTCGTGCGGGAGGTGCCTTAGGTGTAGCGGAAACTCCAGAGGCTGTTGGTCGCTTGCTCGCTGGAGGAGGCGGCCGAAAGGTGGTTGGCTTGGTCAGCCCCGATGATGGTGCCGAGCGTGGCGTGTATGTGATGCTGACCTTGCTCTTGCCCTGCTGTTCACGCCCCTGCAATTCCTTTTCTGCAAGCATAGCAAACTGAAACAACTGGTTGACAGTGTTAAATTCTTTATAATCAACAATGTCCTGAATCTCACGCCTCAAACCCGAATAAAAATGACAAATGGCATCTTCGTTTCCCTCCACAACACTACAGCGCATCAATCCCTTTTGGAGCTCACCATAGTAATCCTGTACAGATTTATCTCCTTGTTCTAAATGCATCAATTTCTTACGCAAGTCTCTATGATAAGAAGGAGGGACAAAACGATCATGCATAGCTACCTTAAGTTCTTCCCATGTACCAGGTAAAGCATCCAGTGCAGCTAGCCCATTCCACCAAATAATGGCAAAATCCTTAAACTCATTAGTAGCTTGATGAACTCTATGATGCTCAGGCACAAGGTGGGCACTAAACTTTTGTTCTACTGCATCTCCCAATCAAGATATCCCTCAGCATCGTAATGACCCGAAAAAGATGGTATTGTGAACTTAATCTTAGCATAAGGATCATCGGGTACACGGTGATTATTGCCTTGGTGGTGGTGGTGGACACCACCCATACCTGTCGTGTTGCGGCGAAGACATCGTCGTAATCTCACTTGTCGGAAGGCTGCTCGATCCATGTTTCCAGCGGCATCATGCACCGTGTCTTCTTGCAAAAGACCATCGTTGTTGCTGCCGGAGACGTCATTGTTGTTGACCGCCACCAATGTTTTCAACTCAGTAACCTTGTCGGTTAGCGTGGAAATTCTTTTGTCCAATCTCTCCATGTTGTTGCCAATGTTGAGTTCAATGAGTGCGTCAGTGACGGCCTTCCTGATGGCCTCATTCATCCCTTTTTGGGCATCCTCTACAACAGCTTGTAGTTGCTCTTGACTGACACACTCGTTGAAACCCTTAGGATTGTTATCTCCAGTCTGTTCACCTTTTGCCATTGTAAACACAAAAATAGGAACAACGGTGAAAGTTATCCCTACCAAATGACTACGTGGTTGCAGTGGTGTCACTTTTCACAGCAAGTGGAAGCGTCTTACCAAGCTCTTACAAAGTTCTTACCAACGCAAGCAGTGGGCGGTACAACCGGTGGCTGGTTCGTGATACCTGTGAGGCAGTGGTACCGAGATTGCAAAGCCCTTTGTTTGTACTGATCTGAAGAATTTGTGGAGCTTGGAAAGAAAACAAAGAATAATATGTATATCTGGCACACAAGTCAGTAATAGAAAGTAATGCTGAATTATAGTCCAAAGTACTTGTTCTCGTTGCTGGTCTAAAGTGTTGCAAGTACCAGGTGTGTGACAAAAGTATGGTGGATAGCAAGGTGATAGGTGTGAGAAAAACAAGTATGGTAGATGGAGACAGCAACACAAACAAGGAACCAAACAACACACGCTAACACAGCTCACTTTGGTCTTCTCTATGTGCTCCTCTAAATATTGTTCCTCTTTTGCCCCTCTCTTTTTTTCTATTTTTTGGGCTGTCGTTGTTTTTTTGGGAAATTTCAACTTTTTTATTTTATTTTTTGATATTCTTCCTTTACTTAGGAGCATAAAAGAAGTAACCACAGAAAATATGAGCTCAAACAAGTGAAAGACGTGGCCCGTGGAATTTTTAGAAAACTGGATCAAAATCGACAAAAACCTCGTGACCATGAAAAGAGGATCTTGTGACCACTTTTTAACCGATTTAAAAATCTCCGACCCTAACAAGGCGAGGGATCGACGGATCCGAAATTTTTTCTGATCGATTTGCATATATGGAACGTCGAAAACGGAGTTCGTATGCGAAAACTAGACCAGTTTTAAGAATTGGCTCCGAATTAGAGGACAAAACGGGAACAATGTGTGCAAAATTGGTCACAGCAGCCAAGATTTGATGGAAACGATGGGGGAAAACACACGAACTTGACTCTAACACGACCTAACCAGCAACAAGACCTCGACCAGGACACAAACTCAACACGATGGACTCTGAAACTGAAATATGCAAAGGCTATGGCGCGGAAGGTTCTAGGATAGGAAAACAAATATGGCACTAGACTATGGGACGAATGCGAAACACTCAAACTAGAGAATAAAAGTGAACCTGATGGTATACCTTAGCTCTGATATCACTTGATGGAGACGGGATCCCGATCTTCCGTCAGGTGATGGTAACTATTGTTGTGGCGGAGAATGACACACCGATCCGGCTTCAAATCGAAAGATCGAACCATGCAATCTTAGCACCATAGCTCCTCTGGTTATCAACCAAGTCACGGACCAAGTTGACCTCGCCAAGAAGGCTAATTACTGCCTACGCAACAAAGAACACAAGCAAGAACAAGAAAGAATGCAACCAAATTGCAGATGAATGATTATCTCTCGAAGTTGGGGTCTCACAAACCGATGAACGGCGAAACTGTTCTTGACAGAATAATCTAAGCAAAACCCAAAACCTAACGACGGTGGCGGCGTATGATTATAAAGGTCTTAGGGTCGTCACCTGGGTGACCAGTTTGAGGCAGACTGGTCCTAGAGGCCGAGGCAGACTCGAAATTATATTGGACTGGGCCTCCGGTTCGTGTTGGACGTCCTTGCTGGTCATCATCACCTCCTCCACATACTCTTAGTCCCTCTTGACCCTCTCCAATGTTCCTAAGCAAGATAACATCATTAGGTAGCAGTCTATTCTCAAAAGTATGAAAATGATAGCTTACGAACGAGCTCACCTCTAAATTGAGTTGACGCATTCGAGCCCGGGTCATTGGACCTTGCATGACGGTTGGAGGATCAGCTGGTACATCCAAAGGAGTGATGTCCTCATCAAGAGTTCTGGGTAAGTCTCGCTCGCACAACTTTGATCAATACATCGCATTCATTTAACTTTTTTTGACATAATGAATTGATACATTGTGTCTGTCTGCAGACTTTTTCAGATGTGAAGAGGGACAGGAGGACAGGGCAGAGAAGGTGATGGTGAAAAGTGACAGGAAACGAATCACCGACATGCACTATGAGGAGCGCCTCACTTGCATCGTCAATGCAAGTACTACGCCACGCACCTTGGTGAGAAGATCACCAAGACACAGGCAAGACAGATGACGCTGACCCAGGAACAGTACCTTGAGGTAAATGAAGAAGAATAATACTGATTCGTTTTGAGATTAAGTAGCTTTAATTTGGTCTTCTTACATCTCAAATTCTTTATGACATGTAGATAATTCCATGGTGGTGCGCGTCGTATCGGGACTGCTGGGAGATGATCGTGGACAGGTGGTTCACGGAGGGTTATATCCAGGACCACGAGGCGGGGCGGGAGCGGCGTATGGCAGCGACAGGCCCCACACACCATCAAGGAAGCCACAGCCTCGGCGCCTACAAGCAAGCATGGGTACGTGAATTTTTAGTATTCTGACGCTCCATTCTGTATGTTTCTTCTAATCATCTTGTTGTCTTTCTCGCAGTCGGCGTCACATGGTGGGCAGTTCATCTCCAATTTCATGGCATATGGTCTGGCCCGCAAGGGTAAGGCGACGTCCGCTGTCACCTTCACCCTGGATGACCCGCCCAAGTCCTACAGCAACCCGAGCGTCCACACCCGCATTAGTTCGTACACGTCGGAGGCAAGGTCGGTCCATGGGCCAGACTGGGATCCGAGCACCGACGACATCGATGGGACGATGGTCATGAGGCTCGAACAAGGCAAGAAGCATGGGCGGTACTGGATTGGCGATGGCACCCTCGAGCCCAGCGAGATTCCCTCCCTCTCCCAGATCCGAGCACAGACCCTGAGCGGAGGCCCGGCCATATGCCAACGACCGTCCCCTTCATAGCAGCGGGTCGACGTACTCCAGGTTAGTCCCGTTTAACTCTTCGTACATTGATCTTTAAATAACTTAGTTACCTTTGCATTACTGAAACATTCGATTGAAATGTTGTAGGCCGAGAACGAGAGGATGGCTCTGGAGCTGCGGGACCTGGCGACGAGGACCGAGCAGGCCGAGCGGGAAAGATAGGACGAGCGGGCCGAGCGGGAAAGGCAGGCCAAGCAGCTGGCGGAGATTACGACGTTCCTGCAGAACTTTGGGCAAATGCACAGTGTAGCTGTGCCGCAGTTCGCTCCACCGTTGCCGCCAGTTATAGCTAGTCCTGTGAGTATGAAACCAAATTGCTTCGACTAGTGCTTTCATTAGATGACCACTCTAACAGATGCAATCTCTTGTCCTTTATGCAGCCTCCGTCGGCGGGTTCGAATAACCCATCTCAGGCGCAAGCAGGCGACGGCACTTTTCCTTCACCAAGCATTCAGTTTCCTCCCCACCGGTAGTTTGTATCTCTTTTTCACCGCTTGATGGACATGTGATGCACTGTGATCAACTATCGACTTGTTTCGATGGATATTGGACCTATTATGCTTGTGATGTCATGTATGTGAGATATTGTGTGATCGACATGTGATATATATATGTGGTATTGCCTTTGTGATGAGATGGATGTGATATATATGTGCTATATTGTGTTTGTGATGTCACAGATGTTATATATATCTCTTATATGCTGTGTTTGTGAATATAGAATAAAAAAATAGCCTCTTTGCCGAGTGCCCTGGCCTTGGCACCAGCTTTGCCGAGTGCCAGGCCCAGGGCACTCGGCAAATAAATTACGAAAAAAAATTAAAAAATATTTGCCGAGCGCCGACCTGGCAGGGCACTCGGCAAAGAAATTATTAAAAAAAATAAAAAAATCTTTGCCGAGTGCCTCCCGGCAGGGCACTCGGCAAAGAAATTTTGAAAAAAAAATTAAAATTTTTTTGCCAAGCGCCTTTGACATGGCACTCGGCAAAGCATGTGCTAACGCAACCGGCGCCGTGACGGTCACTTTTCTTTGCCGAGTGCCGAGATTGCACTCGGCAAAGACTTTGCCGAGTGCCCGATAAAAGGTGCTCGGCAAAGAATTCTTTGCCGACGGATTTTTTACTGGAGGCTCTTTGTCGAGTGCTGCCCTCGGCAAAGGCTTTGCCGAGGGCAAAGTAGCCTTTGCCGAGTGCATTAGACACTCAGCAAAGCGTCTGAATCCAGTAGTGATAACTGTTTGGAAAAACAAATGTAAGGAATTCTGTTTGAAATTTATCCACAAATCTATATATATCTTGTAAACGTAAACCTCAATATATAGCCTTCTGTCTCAACATGTAGGCCATCCATATCATCTCCCACTGAATAACATGTCATGTTTACTGACTTTTAACATCTTAATGCAAGCTATCCATGTCAGCTCCACTACAATATATTGCTATTTTTGTTTTCTTATTTCGTCATCTAACTCATACATGTAACAATTTTATTTCTAAGAAAGTCCCACAGCAATGTATGGGGTTTCCTTCTAGTATAGGATTATTGATAAACTAATTAAGATACCACACATTACATCATTTCACAAATATAAAACCGTCATGTGTATACAAATTATTACCATTTAAGGCCTGGGTTAGCCCAACAAGCGTCCTTCAAATTCACCAATCACTTGGGTTAGGCATGCTTAGATTTGGAACGTGTGGGCCCTTTCGTATCACCTTAATTAATCTTTCCAAAAAGTTAGGGAGTATTTTTTTTATCATGTGGCTGAAATTGACTTCCTGATGTGCTCTTTTATTGGGGAAAAGATTTTTTCTGATGAAGGGAAGTTTTATTCTGGCCTCTGAATAATGATGCCATCAAATAGCAAAACTGCATCACAAATCTCAAAACTAAGCGCAAAGCATAATACTAATAGTGAACAGAGCGTAGCCATTCACACTTATATATATGTGTACAGCTAACCCTTGTATACTTACTCCATCCACATATATAAGGGATCTTAATTAGTGTCTGAAATTTATCCAGAAAAATAAAGGATTCTAGGTAAACTAAGACAGCACACATTAATTCATCTCCACAAATATAGGGCATGTGTGTATACGCTTTATTGCGTTCAAGGCTGGGTTAGACGTGCCTTAATTAGGAGCATGTGATGAGCCCCTTTGCTACCTATCTCTCTTAATTTGTCCTCATAATCCTAGGATTCACAGAATAAAACTTCACATGAATTCACCTAGCTATAGATGGTCAATTTATTAGAACAATATATATAACAAAAAGGGAGTCCTACGATTATTAGCACAAATTAGAGGTAATAGGTAGTGACGTTTTCGTGAATTCTATCCATCTAGATCACACTACTCAGGGACAATTCCGTGCATCATGCATGTCCCATCCTCCACCCCCCCCCTGCCACGCACCCACCCACACCCCCCACATCCGACCCACTCTGCTCCCATGTTTGTGCTGTCGCTACTCATACCATGGAGGGGCATTCAGTCGATCGGTTCTCTCAACCACCCACGCACAAAGCGAAGCACAGTAGACGACAGAGATTTTCTTGGTGCTATAGAACCAATTTGTCCTTACAAGAATTAAATCATAGTCATTTTAGTGTTTATATACATATATATTGCTTTGCCTCACTCTACTTGTATATATAGCACTAAGGTGCATAAATCTTTATATTTCACTTTTCGAGGGAAAATGTCCCTGTGTACTCTCTCCATACCAAATTATAGTTCAATGGATTTAGCTTTGTCTAAGTCAAACTTCTCTAAATTAATTTGACCAAATCTTTAAGAAAATATATTAACTTCTACAACTCAAATAATTTCACTATAAAAATATATTTCATCAAGAATTAATGAGGCTAAATTGATATTGTAGATTTTGTAAACTTGATCAAAGTTAAAAGCCTGACTTACGACAAAAGTTAGCATGAACGGAACAGGATGAGTATAGGTAAGATTTATGCATATCCCTCGATTCGGTCCGAATGAAGGTGTACAATAGACACACACGTGGATAATATACGTATGAAGGACAGGGTGAGTTGAAAGTCTCAAGCCCTGGCTCGTGTGGTTGATGCCAATGTCACGTGGTCATGCACACGCCCATGCGTTCACACCGAGAAATGGATGCCTCACTGCTTCTTTTTATTCTTGCATGCGACTGCAGCATCATATATAACACACGTGCCAATTAAGCTCGATTGGTACACAGCACTGCATATATAACCATGTACACTCTAGTGCCCGAGCGAGAGCTACACTCTTCATGACAACACCTAGCTAGCTACAGCTCTCTCTCATTCTCGTCGCCTACCTTAAAAAAGTTTAGCTTTCTCACTTCGTCAGAGAGAGTGACATTATTGACCCGAAAACTACCTGCACCAGTAGTAGTTACTTACTTCACACACATTTAGCTGCTTGAGACAAAGGGCAACCACAATAATTGAGTACTTACTGATCGAATGGACAACAAGATCAGCAGCCTTGTCATGCCGCCGCCCTGCGGCCATGGCTGGGAGATGATGGAGGCCAGGAGGAGGCAGCAGGACCTTGTGATGCAGCTACGAGCGCTCGTCCTCCCGCTGCTCCACGGCGTGACGATACTCCTCGGTCGCCTAGATCGCCGTCCAGCTCTTTGATGAAGTGATCGGTGTTGGAGTTGTTCCAAATTCACTCCAGGATATAGGCCAGGCTTCTGACGGAGCGAAGCGGAGGCCCGTCGCCGGAGGCTTGGGCCGGAGCGTAGCGGAGTCTGAAGCCGGCCCATCAGGTCTCGCCCCTGTGTTTGGGGGGTGCGGGGGGCGGAGCCCCCCGCGGTACGGTACAGTATATATACACCCTTGCTAGGGTTTCGTGGAGACTTGATTCTCTTGTAAGCCGCTATAGGCGTGTAACCCAAAACTCTTGAGATTGTGAGATTGTTGCTGGCTGGTGCCCGTGGTTTTTCCCCTTCACATCGGAGGGGTTTTCCACGTTAAATCGTGTGTCTCCTCTGTGGTTTGATTCTTTACTTCATATTCCTATACGTCGTTCATAACAATCGGCTGCAACATAGGCTACGCTTGAAGGGTGCCTCATGAGTACTGGAGGCAGAGGCAGATATTCGGGGGAGCCCGTCGACGACAAGTCATTGGTGAGGAAGAATAGCACTCCTACTAATGGTGAGAAGACGGAGGAGCAAGCGGGATTGGCGAATCAGCCTAATAGCGTTGGTCAAAAGAGAAGGTGTGATTCGATGAATATCAGATGCGATCAACTTGTTTTATTACCAGTATGTCCATATAATCCAGCTTGTTGTAACATCTATGCATCAACTGATTCTACATATGTATCTAGGAGGAACAACGACAAGCGATCAAGGTCCCTTGTTACACATGTTCCACACTATGATGGCCATCTGTGGAGAAAATATGGGCAGAAGAACATCAATGGGAAGAAACATCCTAGGTAAATAATATATCTACCGATCTCTTATATACGTCGATCATCACATTCTTCATCATCCAGAAAACAAGCTGCTTACAGTTATTGCATGATCATGAGCAGATTTGACTATCCTTTAACTTGTGATCAAATTCTTACTATACATATATGATCTCTAGCAAATCGACAAACTATTATAATAGACACACATATATGGTAAAAATAACCATATCACATGAACTTGTATTCAATTAATCAGGAGCTACTACAGATGTGCCTACAGAGAACGGAACTGCTTAGCAACAAAGACAATTGAGGAACAAGAACCAAATGTCGACGATGGTACCAGTAATAGTGCCATGGCCAGTGAGCAAAGTGCAAAGTACACTGTCGTGTACTACGGTGACCACACTTGCAAGGACCATCATACCATCAGCATGGTCCAGCTTTCCCAACTTGTTGGAAGTATGGATCTTCATAGCACGGAAATGCCTCCAACAAGTACAGATGTTCAAGAGTCTGAGGCAGATTTGGACTTGCCAGCTTTACTAGAGGTGTTCGATAGTTCTCTCATTGATTGGGAGGCACTATACCGCAGCCCCAATGCAGCGACTTCATAGTTCTCTCTGAAGTGCCGACTGATGGTTTGTTAGAGATTTGATACCGACAGACAGTGCATCAGCTATCTTCTACTTTTAGCGTCTGTTGTGTGACGCTACTTTGGTGTGTTTGTAGTATAGTGAGGATTGGAATATGTGATATATAAATCTAGTTTATGCACCATGGATTGCAAGATCATGCTAAGGAGAAGGTACAAAGTCTTGTTAGTACACTGGATCCTCAGAATATTTTGTTACCCAATATAGCTTGAATATTTGTACACATGGATAAAATTGGTAGGTTTTGAGCCAGCTTTAGTAAATAGTCATTTTTTGTTTGAGGTGGATTCATTATTAATCAAGGGTCCCTCCCCAAGTTACCATGCATACATATATCAATTTCCTTTGCATTGTAAACGTGAAAATTGTTTTATTATCTTTTATGAGTATATATATTTTACACATGATCATTGATAACAGACATAAAATCTGCTCTGATGATGGTTCAGAGGACAATTAATGAAAATTTTCAGTATTATAGATACTCTTGTTGATTCCAAATATATAAGCAGTCCTAGTCTTGCTATCAATCGGCTTCATGCATGCTAAATTACTATTTGGCTTCATTTATATGGATATAAAAAAAATTACTATGTAGTGTTTCCGTGATTAAATTTGCAATATCATGTACTGAAAAAACTGAGAAGTCCTTATATTATGGACGAAGGGAGTATTAGCCAACATATAACTGTACTGTGTGCATGCCAAATGAGCAGAACTTCTAATTCCTGCTTTAAAGTGCTTTTTAGATGAGACAACGTGTTTTAAGTTTTATTTTGGTTTCTAAGTACGGCTGATAGGATTAAGCATGGAAAGGGAAAAATTCGAAAAGAATGGCAATTTATGTTGACTACTATTTTTTTTGTGATTAATTTATACTGACTACTTGTATAGTACAAAGGAACAGAATGCCTTGAAATTGTGAAAAAAAATGTAAAAGTTGATAGAGCTTATATTTGGGATCAGAGAGACTGTAAGATCACTATTTGGCCTTGTGATGACAAAAGCGTACTTATTATGTGATCAATAATATCAGACCATAAGCCTCTGAGGTTAATCCCACTCAAATAGATGGGATGACGCTCATAGAATTACTAATCACGAGTTTCACTTTTTTTTACTACAGTTATTCATGAGTGGTATGGTGGCATTGATGCCGACAGACTAAACTCCCACACTCTCTGTAGAATTTTATATACTCAATTAATGAAAAATACTATAAACCAATTAACCACTTACAAACAATAGTCACATAGGGATAAACCGTCTATCTTCTACTGTACTATGTACATTAAAAGGGACATTTACTTGTTTGACAAGGTTAGTGTTGTGATGTCCAACCTTTGATCTAGTGTGTGGAAAATCATGCCCAAAGCAATCCACTTATATACGTCGGTCGGCATGAAGAAAGAAATGTTTTAGTACGTTGTGGTACTAAGCTCCGAAACAGAGATCAAAGCGTACACTTCTTTTTCTTTAAATATTTTGAAGTTGATCGTTCACTCCAAATTAATTAAATAAGAACTAGCTAATGCCCTTGGAAACTCAATCAAAATAGTGTATGTGATGCAAACCATTTTTCAATTATTATAGTCGCCGGCAACGTGGAC
Source organism: Miscanthus lutarioriparius (assembly GCA_904845875.1). Classification (NCBI taxonomy): domain Eukaryota; kingdom Viridiplantae; phylum Streptophyta; class Magnoliopsida; order Poales; family Poaceae; genus Miscanthus; species Miscanthus lutarioriparius. Next base: position 126,448,361 of record CAJGYO010000010.1, read on the forward strand.
TAGCAATACATCCTATGCCAAAACAAAGCAATCTCAGTGAATCTGGAGGCGGGACCAGTCGATGAGCTTATGAAAGTGACTTATATAACATCGCATATATGTATAAGCTGTACATTCACGTGAAAGTGTTGAGTTTATTACCCAACGTCACGACCCATGTTGGAGTGACGCTCTTGTGGTTACATGAGCATGTTTGCGTCACTATGCGTGCATGATGATAGTCTAAACTTAGTCTCAATGGGGTGCATGCATGACCGGAATAAATATGTCCAGGCAGAGTTTGATTAGACATGCATGTGCTAATTCGATCTGTTAGACGCTCCTAGTTGATAGTATATATAGGTGGCACTTAGATCATTCCTTTGGCCAGGCATGGTAGTTTTGCTACCTTGTGTTATGTGTAGAAGAATAGATCAATTAGGTGAAACTGGATTATTTGCATTGAGCCTCTCGAATATGGTATATACAATGTGCATAACTTAGGGGTCAAGCTTATACACGGGATCGTAATCCGAGCTAACTCTATCCTAGTCGTGATACATTGTAACATCCCCGCAGTCACAGTGGGAGCATTGTAGATAGTGAGACTGGACAATAGATGGGATGACGCTCATAGAATTACTAATCACGAGTTTCACTTTTTTTTACTACAGTTATTCATGAGTGGTATGGTGGCATTGATGCCGACAGACTAAACTCCCACACTCTCTGTAGAATTTTATATACTCAATTAATGAAAAATACTATAAACCAATTAACCACTTACAAACAACAGTCACATAGGGATCACTAGTAGAGAACAGACCTTTCATCCGATGCTAAAATGAGCTCTAATCCCGGTATTTTTTGCGCCCGGGACTAAAGGTGGACCTTTACTCCCGGTTGGAGCCACCAACCGGGACTAAAAGTCCTCAACCTTTAGTCCCGGTTGGTAACACCAACCGGGACTAAAAGTAGACCATTTAGTCCCAGTTGGTAACACCAACCTGGACTAAACCTTTAGTCCCGGTTGGTAACACCAACCGGAACTAAAAGTCCCCCGATGGGTTAGTTCAAAAGGGAAGCATCCCATCCATTGTTAGATGTGTTGTGTAGGTGGGGTGGTAAGCTACGCGCGAGGCAATGCATGGGGTCTTAGGTTCGAATCTCACGGGACGCATCGGTGGGAGGTATTATTTTTTTAAAGCTGGGAGGACCTTTAGTCCCGGTTGGTGTTACCCACCGGGACTAAAGGGGACCTCCTTTAGTCCCGGTTCCTGACCCGGGACTAAAGGACCCCCCTTTAGTCCCGGATGCTTACTCCCGGGTGGGGAACCGGGACTAGAGGGGGTTCCCTACCGGGAGTAAAGCTCTGTTCTCTACCAGTGGATAAACCATCTATCTTCTACTGTACTATGTACATTAAAAGGGACATTTACTTGTTTGACAAGGTTAGTGTTGTGATGTCCAACCTTTGATCTAGTGTGTGGAAAATCATGCCCAAAGCAATCCACTTATATACGTCGGTCGGCATGAAGAAAGAAATGTTTTAGTACGTTGTGGTACTAAGCTCCGAAACAGAGATCAAAGCATACACTTCTTTTTCTTTAAATATTTTGAAGTTGATCGTTCACTCCAAATTAATTAAATAAGAACTAGCTAATGCCCTTGGAAACTCAATCAAAATAGTGTATGTGATGCAAACCATTTTTCAATTATTATAGTCGCCGGCAACGTGGACTAGCAATACATCCTATGCCAAAACAAAGCAATCTCAGTGAATCTGGTGGCGGGACCAGTCGATGAGCTTATGAAAGCGACTTATATAACATCGCATATATGTATAAGCTGTACATTCACGTGAAAGTGTTGAGTTTATTACCCAACGTCACGACCCATGTTGGAGTGACGCTCTTGTGGTTACATGAGCATGTTTGCGTCACTATGCGTGCATGATGATAGTCTAAACTTAGTCTCAATGGGGTGCATGCATGACCGGAATAAATATGTCCAGGCAGAGTTTGATTAGACATGCATGTGCTAATTCGATCTGTTAGACGCTCCTAGTTAATAGTATATATAGGTGGCACTTAGATAATTCCTTTGGCCAGGCATGGTAGTTTTGCTACCTTGTGTTATGTGTAGAAGAATAGATCAATTAGGTGAAACTGGATTATTTGCATTGAGCCTCTCGAATATGGTATATACAATGTGCATAACTTAGGGGTCAAGCTTATACACGGGATCGTAATCCGAGCTAACTCTATCCTAGTCGTGATACATTGTAACATCCCCGCAGTCACAGTGGGAGCATTGTAGATAGTGAGACTGGACAATAGATGGGATGACGCTCATAGAATTACTAATCACGAGTTTCACTTTGTTTTACTACAGTTATTCGTGAGTGGTATGGTGGCATTGATGCCGACAGACTAGACTCCCACACTCTGTAGAATTATATATACTCACTTAATGAAAAATACTATAAACCAATTAACCACTTACAAACAATAGTCACATAGGGATAAACCGTCTATCTTCTACTGTACTATGTACATTAAAAGGGACATTTACTTGTTTGACAAGGTTAGTGTTGTGATGTCCAACCTTTGATCTAGTGTGTGGAAAATCATGCCCAAAGCAATCCACTTATATACGTCGGTCGGCATGAAGAAAGAAATGTTTTAGTACGTTGTGGTACTAAGCTCCGAAACAGAGATCAAAGCGTACACTTCTTTTTCTTTAAATATTTTGAAGTTGATCGTTCACTCCAAATTAATTAACTAAGAACTAGCTAATGCCCTTGGAAACTCAATCAAAATAGTGTATGTGATGCAAACCATTTTTCAATTATTATAGTCGCCGGCAACGTGGACTAGCAATACATCCTATGCCAAAACAAAGCAATCTCAGTGAATCTGGAGGCGGGACCAGTCGATGAGCTTATGAAAGTGACTTATATAACATCGCATATATGTATAAGCTGTACATTCACGTGAAAGTGTTGAGTTTATTACCCAACGTCACGACCCATGTTGGAGTGACGCTCTTGTGGTTACATGAGCATGTTTGCGTCAGTATGCGTGCATGATGATAGTCTAAACTTAGTCTCAATGGGGTGCATGCATGACCGGAATAAATATGTCCAGGCAGAGTTTGATTAGACATGCATGTGCTAATTCGATCTGTTAGACGCTCCTAGTTGATAGTATATATAGGTGGCACTTAGATCATTCCTTTGGCCAGGCATGGTAGTTTTGCTACCTTGTGTTATGTGTAGAAGAATAGATCAATTAGGTGAAACTGGATTATTTGCATTGAGCCTCTCGAATATGGTATATACAATGTGCATAACTTAGGGGTCAAGCTTATACACGGGATCGTAATCCGAGCTAACTCTATCCTAGTCGTGATACATTGTAACATCCCCGCAGTCACAGTGGGAGCATTGTAGATAGTGAGACTGGACAATAGATGGGATGACGCTCATAGAATTACTAATCACGAGTTTCACTTTGTTTTACTACAGTTATTTGTGAGTGGTATGGTGGCATTGATGCCGACAGACTAGACTCCCACACTCTGTAGAATTTTATATACTCAATTAATGAAAAATACTATAAACCAATTAACCACTTACAAACAATAGTCACATAGGGATAAACCGTCTATCTTCTACTGTACTATGTACATTAAAAGGGACATTTACTTGTTTGACAAGGTTAGTGTTGTGATGTCCAACCTTTGATCTAGTGTGTGGAAAATCATGCCCAAAGCAATCCACTTATATACGTCGGTCGGCATGAAGAAAGAAATGTTTTAGTACGTTGTGGTACTAAGCTCCGAAACAGAGATCAAAGCATACACTTCTTTTTCTTGAAATATTTTGAAGTTGATCGTTCACTCCAAATTAATTAACTAAGAACTAGCTAATGCCCTTGGAAATTCAATCAAAATACTGTATGTGATGCAAACCATTTTCAGTTATTATAGTCGCCGGCAACGTGGACTAGCAATACATCCTATTCCAAAACAAAGCAATCTTAGTGAATTTGGAGGCGGGACCAGTCGATGAGCTTATGAAAGCGACTTATATAACATCGCATATATGTATAAGCTGTACAATCACGTGAAAGTGTTGAGTTTAGTACCCAACGTCACGACCCATGTTGGAGTGATGCTCTTGTGGTTACATGAGCATGTTTGCGTCAGTATGCGTGCATGATGATAGTCTAAACTTAGTCTCAATGGGGTGCATGCATGACCGGAATAAATATGTCCACGCAGAGTTTGATTAGACATGCATGTGCTAATTCGATCTGTTAGACGCTCCTAGTTAATAGTATATATAGGTGGCACTTAGATCATTGCTTTGGCCAGGCATGGTAGTTTTGCTACCTTGTGTTATGTGTAGAAGAATAGATCAATTAGGAGCCTCTCGAATATGGTATATACAATATGCATAACTTAGGGGTCAAGCTTATACATGGGATCATAATCCGAGCTAACTCTATCCTAGTCGTGATACATTGTAACATCCCCGCAGTCACAGTGGGAGCATTGCAGATAGTGAGACTGGAGAATAGATGGGATGACGCTCATAGAATTACTAATCACGAGTTTCACTTTTTTTTACTACAGTTATTCATGAGTGGTATGGTGGCATTGATGCCGACAGACTAGACTCCCACACTCTGTAGAATTTTATATACTCAATTAATGAAAAATAAAATAAACCAATTAACCACTTACAAACAATAGTCACATAGGGATAAACCGTGTATCTTCTACTGTACTATGTACATTAAAAGGGACATTTACTTGTTTGACAAGGTTAGTGTTGTGATGTCCAACCTTTGATCTAGTGTGTGGAAAATCATGCCCAAAGCAATCCACTTATATACGTCGGTCGGCATGAAGAAAGAAATGTTTTAGTACGTTGTGGTACTAAGCTCCAAAACAGAGATCAAAGCGTACACTTCTTTTTCTTTAAATATTTTGAAGTTGATCGTTCACTCCAAATTAATTAACTAAGAACTAGCTAATGCCCTTGGAAACTCAATCAAAATACTGTATGTGATGCAAACCATTTTTCAATTATTATAGTCGCCGGCAACATGGACTAGCAATACATCCTATGCCTAAACAATGCAATCTCAGTGAATTTGGAGGCGGGACCAGTCGATGAGATTATGAAAGCGACTTATATAACATCGCATATATGTATAAGCTGTGTACAATCACGTGAAAGTGTTGAGTTTATTACCGAACGTCACGACCCATGTTGGAGTGACGCTCTTGTGGTTACATGAGCATGTTTGCGTCAGTATGCGTGCATGATGATAGTCTAAACTTAGTCTCAATGGGGTGCATGCATGACCGGTATAAATATGTCCAGGCAGAGTTTGATTAGACATGCATGTGCTAATTCGATCTGTTAGACGCTCCTAGTTAATAGTATATATACACTACCGGAAACACATAAGTTGCCGAGTGTCCCCACCTTTGCCGTGGGCAAGATTTCGGGCACTCGGCAAACATGGTGTTTGCCGAGTGTCCCAAATACGACACTCGGCAACAAGAAAACTCATGGCATAACATTTTACACCGAGTGTCTACACTCGGCAAACAAAAGACACACGACAACTTCATGTCCGGGTAACACACCGTCGACCTCCGTTATCATTTTGCCGAGTGTCACACGTTAACACACGGCAAACCCACCTATATGCCGAGTGTCAAAATACAACACTCGACAAACCCACATATATACCGAGTGTCACCATGCGACACTCGGCAAATTCTGTTATATGCCGAGTGTCAGCATCTGACACTCTGCAAACAATTTTTTTTTGATTTTGCCCCCCAAACTTTTTATACTGTTGTCTTACAATACCTGTTGCTCTGTGTTGAAGTTTTGTACATTTCTGAGTTATTTTACTATATTTCGTCAATTTATTTTAGTCAAATGAATTTTTGGTAACTTTTTGATTTGAACCGCAAGTGCTTCAATATCTGTAAAAAGTGAATAAAATGATATTCTTGTCATTTGAGTCTGTTTTGAGACCGTATCTCAGGCCGCACCAGAAATTTCGAGCATTGTGTTCGCATAAACATGAGCAGTAAACGCGTGCATGAAATGTCTCGAAAATTCTATAAAAGGAAACGAAGTCTGAAAAATCACGAAATTCATCGAGTTGTCATGATATCATACGTGGGACGCTATGGTAAAAAATTGAGAGTGTTTCGCAAAGTTGACATGTACGTCAGCATAAATCGGATCATCTCCGGAGAAGTTTCGAGATTTGAGAAAGATCCGTAAGATGAGGAGACAATTTGAATGTCGATTTGGAGTTTCACTTCAAAATTTTTTGTATATACAATAGAGAACAAAGATCGCTTCTTGTGAATTTTTGGCAATTTTTCGGAGCCATTTCATAATTTTAATTCTTTCGTCGTAATTATTGAATTTTAGATGCGTGATATACAAACACATGAAATAATAGTCCAATTTTTGTACAAGCTTGAAATATACATTTGTGAGTGCACCTAACAAAGTGTAATGCAAGTTCATTTCATGAAATTAGTGAAACATGAAATAGAGGAAAGTAATTAAGTAGAGGAAAGAAAAGGGCAGCATGAAATATAGAAATAAGTTTGCCGAGTGCTGCATAGGTGGCACTCGGCAACAATGTAATAAACTTTTTTTAAAAATTTCTTGTTAAGGGAGAACAGGGATTTTTTAAAATAGGGAAAATAGGAGGGCACTTTTTTTTAAAAAATGTTTGCCGAGTACCCAATCGCCACAAGCACTCGGCAAACCTGATGGGATTTTTTTAAAAACGCGTGCCGAGTGTCGGATCGGGCCGACACTCGGCAAACAGGCCGCAAAATAGCTAGGCCACTGGCTAGCTCTAGCCATTTCTCCATTCTATCCCCGCGCACGCGCGCGGCCTCCTCCGTGCGCACGCGCCACCGTCGTCAAACAGGCCACCGCCGAGCTCTCAGTGGCACGTGTCGCCCGCCGAGCTCCCTCCCCTCGCGCGCCGCCGAGGCCCCCCCATGCGCCTCCTCCTCCCCACTCCATCGTGCTCCCCACGCCCCGCCGTCGCCGAGCCCCCCCCCACGCCGACCGCACACCCTCCACCGCAACCCTCCGCCGCCCCTCCCTCCCCACTCCTGCCCCCCCCTCTCCACCCGTCCCCTCCTCCTCCTCTTCCAATTCATTCACGCGCTCTCTCCCTCCCTCCTCCCCTATTCGGCCGGGCGATTCCCGTCCCACCAAACTGTCGTCGCGCCCCCGAATCACCGTCGAATCCGAGCTCTGAAGACACCCGAGGCGGAGGGCTCCCCAATCGCCTCCCGGCCCCCAGCTACTGCGCACCGGTGAGCTCGATTCGCGACATCCCTCGACGCCTCGATCTTATTTACCGTTAGCTTCAAAGTCGATCTAGCGAGAGAGTTCGTGTATAGATTTTGTTTCGTTACATTAGGTCGCGAGGCGGCGCTGTTGCAGGGGATGCTTGCTGCCCGCGCGTTCCTTTTGTTTGGTGGTGCCAGTGCCAATGCGGAGCAGCGGAGGGCGAAGGTCAGCGCGCTTCCCCTTGGGTCGTCCATCTGCCGGTGACGATGCCGGGCGAGGTCCTCGTCGCGAGCAAGGATCGGTGCGCCCAAGCCCACCACATGCTCGATGGAATGCCAGTTTGATGATTGTATCCTTCTTTGTAGGCTGATTATAGTAAACTCAGTTCCAGGACTGCAGTCAAATGCATGTCATGTGGATGTTTCTTTTGAAATGGATAAGGTCTTTTTTCTTAGCAGAAAAGGATAAGCAGCTCATTGTCTGCAATGACCTTGTATTCAGTAAGTATTGCTATATTTGAAATCGAACAGAGAGGATGTTCTCAAACACATCATCTAGATGTTCCGTTTAGTGTAGAAATTCAAACAGTTGCATTGACAAGACCAAAACGTTGATGACTGAATGTTTGTATGACAAAATAAAATAAACTGCATTCAAACAGGATGCAGCTAAGTCTTACAGAGTGCTATTAATTAAAACTGGAATTAAAATGATACAATTCAGAGAGAAGAAGACCTTGTATGATACTTTTGAAGGGTTAAAGGGATTGTTATTTGTTTTTTTACATGCAAATTTGCTTACTGATCAAGTGTAATTAATGGCTTTCTTAGTAACTTCGTCAATATGCATGTAGGTTTATACACACCTTTTAATCTCTGATGCGTGTATTGCTGCCCATAGCCTTTTGCAATAGATTTTACTCCATCACAAATTCACTGCTTTAGAAGTGTCTTTCTTACTGACCTCATGTATCCATTATCTTGTTTCTTTTTACTTTGTTTATGGTGATATAAAGGTAATTACTTACTCGTGTGAAATGACTTATTCTTTTAGGGAGGACTGAGGCTTCTGGCTGTTTGTTGGTGTTCCGTGGACCTTGTAGCGGTTGTGGCTTCTCCTGTTTGCGGGACAGCGAGGTGAGGCATAAAACACCCCTCTTTTCCATATCATGCATGTTTGTAGAGCACGTAACCCGGTTAGGCGTCTCCCATTCGAAAGAGATATGGTTGGAAATATGTAGCTCTTTGCATATCGATAACCGTATCTGTTTCGAATTGTCCACGTTTTTTGGACAGCCCTAGGATGCGTAGATGGGGTTAGTCTCCGTGGTCTACTCCGTTCCGAGGCAGAGTTTCGGCAGCATCTTCCTGTTGTTCTCCGGATACACAATCTCCCAACCGGGACGTGTATTTGGAGAACAGCGGGGAAGTGCTGCCGAAATTCTGTCTCGGATTGGAGTAGACCATGGAGACTAACCCCAGCTACGCATCCTCGGGTGGGATTAGGACCTATCCTGACCTATTGGATGGTAGGAACATTGTGTACATGCAATTGATTCTTAATGTCTCGCTGGTGTGTATATATATATATATCAGAGGATGGATGACCGTGAGTGGATGTACACGGGCCGCCCAAGTCAGCGTGCTTTGAGTGATGAATGGATTGAGAAGACGGAGGCTTTCATAGATAGAGCATTTGCCCTAGTTCTAGGAGCGTCGACCATTTGGTGTCCGCAAAGAGATGTGCAAACAAAGGCCGGCAACCAAAGGATGTCATGTCTACTCATCTTTGCAAGAATGGATTCACGACAGATTATACTCGGTGGATCTACCACGGTGAAGCCGATCGGATGAGAGAGGAGGTCGTGAGAGCACGCGTCGAAGATTTCGATCGTCGATGCCGGGTAGGTGATTGGCTAAATGACTTTCACGAAGCACAGCGAGGTGAAGAAGGTGGGGAGGGGAGCCGAGGCAACCGCAAAGGCGATTATGACATGTTGTCTTCGCATAGAAACCCCTTCACGGCCACACAAAGGTTTCTCAACTGGATGCCATTGACGGGTAATGGCCTTAAAGGCTCAGTTTAGCATGAGTCGAGATTGTTACGATGCTACGTTGGCAGTTATTGGCAGCTTGCTTCCAGAAGCTCACATTATGCCAAAGAGCATGTATGAGTCGCAGAAACTCCTTCGTGCACTCAAGATGCCATATGAGCAGTATACATGCTTGTCAGAAGGGGTGCGCCCTATTTAGGAAAGAACACGAAAGCAAAAATCTTGCCCAAAGTGTCAATCCTCTAGGTACCGGAGGTAGAGTCTGTGATGGTCAGAAGAGGCAGCTTGAGATCCCCGTGAAGATCCTACGGCACCTTCCATTCTTACCGAGGATCCAACGGCTATACATGACCGAGGAAACCGCATGAAATGTATGACGTGGCACAAAATGGCACTCGACATGATCCCCGAGAAGATGGTACATCCATCTGATGGTGAAGCATGGACCCACTTTGATGGGATTCATCGTGAGAAAGCTCTTGAGGCTCGTAATGTACGTGTTGCGCTGGCAACAGATGGGTTCAATCCTTATGGACTGATGGCTGCACCATACACTGGTTGGCCAATCTTTGTTATCCCCCTTAATCTCCCCCCCCCTGGTGTCATGTTTCAATGACAGAATATATTCTTATCATTGATAATTCCTGGACACCCAGGGAGTAAGATGGGTGTGTTCATGGAGCCTTTGATTGATGAGCTGGTCCATGCTTGGGAGGAAGGGGTGTTGACATATGACTGAGCTACGAAGAAAAACTTCAGAATGCATGTCTAGTACCACTACTCCCTGCACGACTTCTTGGCGTATGGGATATTCAGCGCCTGGTGTGTTCACGGGAGGTTCCCATGCCCATTATGCAAGACAGCTGTGGAGTTCATTTGGTTGAAGAAGGGTGGCAAGTATTCTTCGTTCGAAAAGCATCGACAGTTCCTCCCTGTTGAGCATGCATTTAGACGAGACATCAAGAACTTTACGAAAGGTGTGGTAGTGACAGACCCCGCACCACAGATCATGACTGGTGCTGAGGTTCGTGCTCAGATAGATGCTCTCGTCGTCAACCAACAAGGCGATGGTTTTGTGGGATATGGTCGTCAACATATGTGGACTCATAAGTCGGGCTTGGAGGGGCTCCCCTATTATGATGACCTCCTTCTTCCACATAACATTGATGTGATGCACACTAAAAAGAATGTGGCTGAGGCACTTTGGGGAACACTCATGGACACTGAAAAGTCAAAGGACAACGTTAAGGCTAGAGTGGACCTAGCAACGTTATGCGATAGACCAAAGCAAGAAATGAAGCCTCCTAGAGGCGGCAAGACATGGAGCAAGCCTAAGGCCGATTTCATCTTGACCAGGCCCCAAAGGAGGCAAGTACTTGAATGGATGCAAACGTTGATGTTCCCTGATGGGTATGCAGCGAATCTGAGGAGGGGAGTGAACTTATCTACTCTGCGAGTTAAAGGGATGAAGAGCCATGACTTCCACATATGGATTGAGCGGCTTCTTCCGGCGATGGTTCGTGGCTATGTCCCTGAGCATGTCTGGCTAGTGTTGGCAGAGTTGAGCTATTTCTTCCACCAGCTTTGTGCCAAGGAGTTGTCTCGAAAAGTGGTTGAGGACTTGGAAAGAATGGCGTCGGTGCTTCTCTGTAAGTTGGAGAAGATATTTCCACCCGGCTTCTTTGTTCCGATGCAGCATTTGATCTTGCACCTCCCGTATGAGGCATGAATGGGGGGGGGCCCATGCAGGGTCATTGGTGCTATCCAATCGAGAGATGTCTAAAGGTTGTTCGAAGTAAATGTAAGAATAAAGGCAAAATTGAGGCTTCCGTTGTAGAGGCATACATTCTGGAGGAGGTGTCAAACTTCACAACAAGTTACTATAGTGACAACCTTCCCAGCGTACATAATCCACCCCCTCACTACAATGCTGGTGAAAATGAATCGAACTCACCCTTTTCCGAGGGCAGCTCGGAAGTGCAAGTGATTGGAAACCCAAGACATTGAGACATGAAGAGTGGCGCACTATCATGCACTATGTGTTGACCAACCTTCCCGAAGTGGAGCCGTACATGCAGTAAGTTCACAACGAACTTGTTAAATATGCTGTCACTATTCGGTATCCAACTCTCTTGTTTCTCATTGTTATAGGGAATTTCTTGATCACTACTGGCATCTATCAAGGGAACCTACCCCGCAGGAATGTGATACCCTTCTTAAACAGGGTGCGGGAAATGGAATGCCCGATTTCATTTCTTGGTTCGCATAGAAGGTATTGTCCAACTTTGCTCGTACTTAGTTTGACATTACAAGTTGCTCATACTTAGTTTAACGATATATCCTGCTTGAGCTTGTAGGGCCAAACCAATGAGTCTATGGATCCCAAGTTAGCACAGGTGTCCAGTGGCTTTTTGTATAGGGTCAGGTCATTTGCCGCTTATGACGTGAATGGATATCGCTTTCACACGACAGCACATGAGGAAAGTCGGCCCAATCGAAGAACCACAAATACCAGAGTTCTTACGCCCAGCACTGATGGGGCCGATTATTATGGGAGAATCGAAGAAATCTACGAAGTCAAATTTTGTGGTTCCAAACCCCTTAAGCCTGTCATATTCAAATGTCATTGGTTTGATCCTGTAGTAACGAGACGCACCCCTAATCTTGGGTTGGTCAAAATTCGTCAGGATTCCGTCTATCTAGGGGAAGATGTCTATGTTGTTGCTCAACAGGTGACGCAAGTTTATTATCTGCCATACGCGTGCCCAAACGACGACCACATGGTAGACTACCTCTCCTAAATGATCAAGATTACAACTTAGACCCAAACACATATGACGGGGAGTTCTATCAAGAGGAGGGGCTAGAAGGGAGTTTTGAGATAGACTTAACCGGTGCAATCGAAATGGAAGTAGATAATGAAAGGGTTGATGAAGAGGACGATGGAGATGAGGTGGAAATTGTGCAAGACTTAGAATTACTTGAGCGAGTGCGTATAGGCAATGCCGATGATGACAACATTGGTCCTTCGGATAGTGTTGATTATTTCGACATGTGTGATAGTGATGATGAGAGTTATGATCCGGCTGATCCTGATCATGATGCCTATTTCTAATACAAGTAATACTATCATTTTCTAATTATGTTTCGTTTATTTTGCATTTCTTTTTCAAGTTGTCCTGTTTATATGTGCTTATTGGTTTACTATTTTTTAATTGTAGGTGATTGACAAAAGATGGTGGGCGGTATGAGGTCCATCGGGTCGTTTTACCGGAGCTCGGCGTCCGCTATAGCTGAGGAGGCTCCTGCAGCTGAGGAGCCGCCGCGGAGGTGCAGGGGTCGCCCGAGAGGCTAGGGTCGGTAGGCGCGTGCAGCGACTCGGCCGCCGTCGCCTATACCTCCCTTGCCTCAGGAGGAGGCGGAGGAGGAGCAGCATGAGGAGCAAGCCGAGCAGGAGGAGGGCGAGCACGAGGAGCATGAGGCAGAGGAGGAGCCCTCGGCGGGGGGTTCCTCTTCCTCTGCTTCGAAGATCTGGTTGCGAGGCCCTTCACGCCTCCCGGAACAGCCTATACCTTTCACGAAATGGCCGGTGATTCGCCCCAATGGGCCAAGGTAAGTATCTTAAGATGTTATCGCTACTTCATTTGATATGTTTAACATGGCAAAATACAAACTAATATTTTTTCGTTAATCACTTGGACAGGGGATGGAAGGTTGTGGCTGCAGGTGATCACAAACACCTTCCCGGTGGAATCCTGGGTCTTCTGTGTAGGGAACACTTCCCCGGCCTGGTGGACTGGGCAGGAGGGGTGGAGCCGGCCTACACGTTCAAGCACTACGCGTTTGCCCCCGATGCACGAGATCAGGAAGGCAGGAAATTCAACAACAAGGCGCAGCGGGTTGTGAAAGAGCTGTGGGTAAGCCTTCCCCACACTATCTTGCTCAATACATCGCATTCCTATCACATCCTTGAAATAATGACTACATACATAATGTTTATATGCAGGATTTCTACAGATGTGACGAGGGATATGAGGAGAGGGCCGAGAGGCACGCTCACAAAGCCTGCTACAAGCTTGTGAAGGACATGCACTACGAGGCGCGTGTCCTGGCTGTACAGCAATACAAAGCTATCTTCGAGGAAGTGAAGATCGACAAAGACCTCGCAAGAACCTTGACGCTGACCAAAGAGCAATACATGCTGGTAAATACTATTTCTTCCTGAGATTAAGTACACTTACTGTGATCTTCTTATATGACAAATGCTTGTTGACGTGTAGGTGCCTCCAAATTGGGTGGCCGGTAAAGGCGAGTGCTGGAGGAGGATGGTGGACAAGTGGTGCTCCCCGGAGTGGTCGGAGACACACGCCGCTTGCCGGGAGCGGCGTTTGATGATGACAGGTGCACCACACCATCAGGGGAACCTTACCCTTGCCGAGTACGCAGAGAGATGGGTACGTGACTTCATTTATGTATTCTAACGCTTGCTTCTGCATAGTTTCTAATGATCTTACTGTTTGTTTCACAGTCGGCGTCACATGGTGGCGCACCTTGCTCCCGGGTGAAGGCATGGGCTATGGCCCACAAGGGAAAGGCGACGTCCGCCATCGACTTCAACCCGGAGGACCCCCCTCGGCGTACAGCAATCCCTCCATCCACAGCCGTCTCACCGAGTACACAACGGCGGCCAAGGCGGTCCATGGGCCAGAGTACGATCCGAGCACCCAGGATTTCGAAGGAGACCTTGTCATGAGGGTGGGAGGAGGCAAGAAGCATGGCAGGTACTGGCTTGGCGACAGCGTCGTTGACATGGCCACTACTCCCACACTCTCCCAGATCCGAGCAAGCGACACGGGCCAGAGGCCGCCCATACGCCCACGGCCGACCAGTACACAGCACGCCATGCAGACTTTGCAGGTTATTACTCTTTTATTCGACGTTCATTGTTTCTTACATACCTTTGATTTCCATTGTAACATTGGGGTGAAATTTTGTAGGCCGAGCTAGAAGAAGAGAGGAGGCAGAGAATAGCGTTGGAGGCGAAGATTGACGCTGATCGGCATAGGCAGGAGCAGATGTTTCAGTGGATGCAAAATCTCACCGCGAAGATGGGTGAACCTCTGCCACAAGCGCTATTCCTTCCTCCTCGTCCTCCTGAAGACACTCCTGTGAGTACATCTATCTCCATGTCCACTCACTCACACACACACACACCGGCACACACACACACACACACTCACACACACACACCAACACACACACTCACTCACACACACACATGTGCGGGCTGTGCGACGTGATAGAGCAAGCATGCGCACGGGCTGTCCAACCAATCACCTTCTCCCCGTGTGCATATGGCAGCCAATTGGACTCCTGTGGATGCACAAATCCGGATCAGCAAAGGCCTGGTGCCCCTTGTGCAAACCAAGCTAGGCTGAGCAAGGAACCAATTTGAGTGCATGCATGTTTCGCATGGTATCAGGTGGGACCATGGATGTTCTTATATTATCTCACAAAAGCCGACAGCACTAGTACAAAACCGAGGGCTCTTTGAGGGTTTATATGCTTACTCAATTAACTTGGCTAATTTGAAGCTTAAGATTGATCAAATGGGCCTGTATCCTGATTGAGCCACATGAGTATGAGCCTCAAAGAATGCACTCAATAAAAATGGCTAGAACAGAAAGACAACAAACAAATGCACTAATGGAAGCAGGGAATGACCCCCTAAACTGCATCAACACTTAAAATAAATGATAATAAGATCAGAGGTATTAAAACAAATCTGCACATGTATATATCAATGATCTCACCTCAGGCATCAGTGCATTGAAATCTGCAAATACATATCGATAGCAACGCACTCATGAGATAAAGAAAACTGCAGGGAAAGGCCTGTATACCTCCGGCACCACAAAAGCAGATTGATTCTGAGACCAGATGAAGTAGCTCGAGCACCATGCCTGTGTCGACCACGGTGGAGTACAGCCCGACCAGGAATATGTGTGTAGTCATACATTTCCTGCGCAGATGATCAGACAAAGATAAGAATATAGGAAGATGACACTTGAAGGTAACTTGGAACTGCATGTCACCAAAGAAGTCACATGGCTAAAAGCTATATTAGTAGAGACAAGAATATTTCTAATAAAAATTCTGAATAAATATGTTGACCACTCGAAGCTCAGAATGCTGCAGGTTGTGACCTAGGCCAGGCAAGCCTGAAGGAGAGGGTGGCAGCCAGGACGGCAGCAGTCGCTGCCATCCCTATAGCCACCAGCCGCCTTAATTCCCAACCAAGGCAAGATCGGTGTCAATTAAGCAGGCAATAGGATTTAGATTAGGGGATCAGTTAGGAAATAAAGAGGAAGGAAAGATACTTTCAAAAGATGTGCATCCCCCTTGGATACAAATGTAAGGCCAACACATTATTATTAAATCAATAAAGGAAAGAAGAGTTTTTTCCAATCCCAACCTTTTGCCTCCCACTGCTGTTGACACGCACAAATCAACTACATCAAGTACTCATCATGTGAACAGACTAAGCCCCCTCCCCTGTACACACATATTCCTCCTCCAGTTGGGCCACACTGGTCCTAGGACACACCCTCCTCTCACCACTACTTCCTACGACCTATGCCTTCCTAAGTTCCTATACTCGTACATAACAGTTATTGATTCAAATGCAAGACTTTTATACATCTTTCCTGCATCTTGAAACACAAGAATTATCTAAAAGAATATCCCATGACAGTCCTAGCTCATAAACCACAAAATTGTACTGGAAATAAATGTCCAAGAATAGCGAAAAGTTGTAGTGGATGAAATTATAACATGTATGGCTGCCTGCTATAAGCAATCTAATTTAGTCATCATTACAAAAGAAAAATGTGCTATAACTAAATTCTACCGAAGAGCTAAGGTGCACCATTCGGTTCCTCAGATGGAGTTCGTAGAGCCACATCGGAACCCAAGACGAGGGAGGGTAAGCAGGTTTCTTGTGTTGATTCGTGAGAAAAATGAAGAAGGGAGACGACTTTCGTGGATGCTGCTCTACCCGGCCGCGTAGTCCAGATGATTGGTTGTACGTGCAACTGGAATGTGGGAAGAAATTCAAAGCAATGGAAGCACAGACAGGAGTATACCACTATGGCTACGCCAATGGCCCTGCAGACGCACTAGCCCTTTGCGGCTTGTTGCACCAACAAATAAGCCAGCAGGTGCGTGGCCTGCTGTGATTCAAGTTCAAGGACAGACAGAGGTACGGCGTCGAATTGGTGGGTCGCACTCAAAGCCAGCGGACACGCCGGGCCGGACATTGCTGAATCCTGAAGCCAGGAAATGTAGACCGGACCGGACGGGTGCTAATCTTGTCCCCGGGGGAAACGAGACCGTGCTCGGTGGCGGTGCTCACCAGTCACCAGCAAAAACAGAGCGGACGGTGGCCAGTTTTTTCTGATCCGGCCCTTGCGTCCGCCGCGATACCACGGGTGGCTCCAGCGATGCTACTAGCTATATACTCACACACTCACACACACACAGTTGTATTTGTTGTATTGCCTTTTGAATTGCAATGCTACTAGCTATATATGTCTCAACAATTCCTTTTGCAGCTATCAAGTAATCTTATCTATTCTTTGTGCAGGGTCAATCGGCGGCATCAAACGATGTACCTCATGACATACCGCAGCAGTCGCCGTGGTCTAATTGGTGATTTGCTTCTTTTCATGTGTTGAACTTATTCCTTGTGTTGCACTTATGCTTGTAATGCACTTGTGGTGGATACTTTAAACTCGAACCTTATGTTGGTATTGTGGTATGACATTTGTGTACCATTGTGGATTATTGTGATGTATGTGATATGTGGTGTGGAGATGATATATATATGTGATATATGTGCTGTGTAATATATCTGTGCTGTGAAACATATTTGTGCTGTGATATATATATATATGTGCTGTGAAATGTAATGCAAAAACAAAAAAAAAAATCAGATTTCTGAGGCTTTGCCGAGTGTAATGACCAAGACACTCGGCAAATATGAAATATTTGCCGAGTGTAGGTGTTATCACACTCGGCAAAAAGATATTTTTTAAAAAACCAAATACTGTTTCAAAAATGTTTGCCTAGTGTCTCCCTGCGCGGCACTCGGCATATTATTATCATTTATCGAGAGCAGCACTCGGCGAAAAGGAATTCTAAAAACATAAAATATTTAAAAAGAAATTAGTTGCCGAGTGTCTTGCCGTTTGACACTCGGTGAAGTCGCTGTTAACGGCGGGTCCGGCATTATGACTGTTTCTTTTCGCCGAGAGCCAAACTGCACACGGCAAAAACTTTGCCGAGTGCCCGATAAATGGCACTCGGCAAAGTTGGCTTTGCCGGTACTGTTTTATGCCGAGTGCTATTCGCCGAGTGTTACACTCGGCGAACAATTTGCCGAGTGTTTTCTGTCTTTTGCCGAGTGTTTCGGGCACTCGGCAAACTCAAGGAGTCCGGTAGTGATAGGTGGCACTTAGATCATTCCTTTGGCCAGGCATGGTAGTTTTGCTACCTTGTGTTTTGGGTAGAAGAATAGATCAATTAGGTGAAACTGGATTATTTGCATTGAGCCTCACGAATATGGTATATACAATGTGCATAACTTAGGGGTCAAGCTTATACACGGGATCGTAATCCGAGCTAACTCTATCCTAGTCGTGATACATTGTAACATCCCCGCAGTCACAGTGGGAGCATTGCAGATAGTGAGACTGGAGAATAGATGGGATGACGGTCATAGAATTACTAATCATGAGTTTCACTTTTTTTTACTACAGTTATTCATGAGTGGTATGGTGGCAATGATGCCGACAGACTAGACTCCCACACTCTGTAGAATTTTATATACTCAATTAATGAAAAATACTATAAACCAATTAACCACTTACAAACAATAGTCACATAGGGATAAACCGTCTATCTTCTACTGTACTATGTACATTAAAAGGGACATTTACTTGTTTGACAAAGTTAGTGTTGTGATGTCCAACCTTTGATCTAGTGTGTGCAAAATCATGCCCAAAGCAATCCACTTATATACGTCGGTCGGCATGAAGAAAGAAATGTTTTAGTACGTTGTGGTACTAAGCTCCGAAATAGAGATCAAAGCGTACACTTCTTTTTCTTTAAATATTTTGAAGTTGATCGTTCACTCCAAATTAATTAACTAAGAACTAGCTAATGCCCTTGGAAATTCAATCAAAATACTGCATGTGATGCAAACCATTTTTCAATTATTATAGTCGCCGGCAACGTGGACTAGCAATACATCCTATGCCAAAACAAAGCAATCTCAGTGAATCTGGAGGCGGGACCAGTCGATGAGCTTATGAAAGCGACTTATATAACATCGCATATATGTATAAGCTGTACATTCATGTGAAAGTGTTGAGTTTATTACCCAACGTCACGATCCATGTTGGAGTGACGCTCTTGTGGTTACATGAGCATGTTTGCGTCAGTATGTGTGCATGATGATAGTCTAAACTTAGTCTCAATGGGGTGCATGCATGACCGGAATAAATATGTCCACGCAGAGTTTGATTAGACATGCATGTGCTAATTCGATCTGTTAGACGCTCCTAGTTAATAGTATATAGGTGGCACTTAGATCATTCCTTTGGCCAGGCATGGTAGTTTTGCTACCTTGTGTTGTGTAGAAGAATAGATCAGTTAGTTGAAACTGGATTATTTGCATTGAGCCTCTTGAATATGGTATAGACAATGTGCATAACTTAGCGGTCAAGCTTATACACGGGATCATAATCTGAGCTAACTCTATCCTAGTCGTGATACATTGTAACATCCCTGCAGTCACAGTGGGAGCATTGCAGATAGTGAGACTAGAGAAGAAGGCAAAGGTTTAAGCCGGCGATCTAACATCCCCCACAATCTGAACTGTTAAAGTGTCGTGCATGCTGTGGTTGGAGAAGAAAACCTGTGAGTAGCTCATGCAAAACAGTAGTTCTTTGTGCCAATGTCGAGATGGCAAAGTAGCTATGGTCAAAGATGTCGACTTGGAGATAGTCATGGTCCATGTAGCCATGGTTGGGTTGTCGATGTCAAGACGGTCTCACATGAAGCAGCATGTGTAAAAGGGGAGCCATGCATAGTGATGAAAGAGATACCTCGAGGCAATCATCATAGAAGTTGGCGATGAAGAGATCGATGTAGTCAGGACTATCGAGGACGTAGATGAATGACGGTGATGGAGTTGAGGCAAAGGGATGGTTACGGAGTGTCAATGCCAAAGTCAATGCAGTCATGCTGCCATGGATGAAGTGTGCGCTTGGGTTGCTAGGCCTAGGAATCCATCAAGGATGAAGGCACACTCCAGGGCCTCGATGATGGTTGCGGTGTGCAGAACAGCGAGGTTAGAAGACGTCAATGGAGCCATTGTTGTCAGAGTAGACAAAATATGCGGGGAAGAGACAGCGACGCTAGCGATGAGCGAGGTTGTGCTGAATGAAGAAGAAGATGTGTGGGAGTGAGTGCTCCTATGCGAAGGTGAGCAATCCGTGCGGACACTCCTACCTAAAGGCAAGCAGTCTAGATGAAAGGTATGGCGGTGGTGGTAGCACTCGATGTCGGTGACGAAGATTGGCTGTAGACAAGTGCCTTGCTAGAGGCATAGCATGACTATTGATGAACATATGATGGCGATGTAGATGTAGCAGTGAGTGTCACCATGGACAAACATGTGTCTCCGTTGGTGGTGCTACAGTCCAAGGAGGCGACCCAATAGAGCAACCCTATTGCTTGGAGTAGATGTATGGTACTCAATGAAGAACAATGTCATGGGAGCCTGGTGGATTGCATATAATCGACTATCAAACTGAGTATACGTGAGGTGAGAAGACAATGGAAGAAGTCAGAGGAGGCATCTGATCTGTGGTGGCGATGATGAAATAGCGGTGAAAACATGTCGACGGGCAACTAGGAAATAGTGTGTGGAGGTGTCCCATCGGCATGTATGCCTGACTTTGTTGCACAGTCAAAGAAGTAGAGGCCAATATACTCAATGCTAATTTTGGAGTAGTACTATGTGTGAGGTCAACAGGCAGTGGTGAGACTCAACCCCGATCAATGGTTGCGTAAACCAAAAAAGGGATACATGTAGTAACAGATCAAAAAAAGGTACAACACTGGATGCCCATATAGCAAACATACCCCCGCCCACACCCACACCCACCAAAATGTGAGGCGGCCATCCAGTGGCGGCAGGCTCTCATGTGGATGGGGTAGGCAGTGAATTGAGCCATCATGATGGCGATAGGATCTAGCCGCTGGCTTGGGAGGTGGAGGAGCAGGAAAGGCTGACTGGTAGTCCTCCCTTGGTGGGCTCTCGGTCCAGATCAGATGGATCTAAATGGTGCAAGAGGTAGTGATGGGGCCCAAAATCACTGCCAAACACACGAAGCAAACACTGTGATACCCTCGATCCAAAAGAGAGGGTGGATGTTCCCTAGGAACATAGCGGGACACCACAAACGAGCACGAAGCATTTTCTGAAACAAGCAACGAGATGAATGAAGGTGGTTCCAACCAGTCGATCGAGGCCATATGGTGAAAGGATGGCAAGGAGAGCATGAATAGGTATGCGATCTGTTATTGTCGGTGTTTCAAGTTATCACCGACGAGTAAATTTGTATTATTGCGCATCTAGCTCAGATGGTGTGCTTAGAGGACACGAGGTTTAAACTGGTTCGGGCAGAAAGTCCCTACATCTAGTTCATCGCTGATGCTCATGTTAGTAGCACTGAAAGTTTATAGTAGGAGGTACAAATGGGCGAGAGAGGGAAAGGATCCCAAGTCTCTAGTGGAAAGAGTGAACGGGTGCTAATAGCTCGATCGCTGCTCAGCCATGTGTTTGTGTCGTGTTCTTGTGTGTTTATCTCGTGTTTTGATCGGTTCAGGGTGATTCGATCGGTCCTTGATGGGTCAATCCCCTCCATGGGATGCCCTGCTTTCCCTCTTATAGGCCAAGAGAAAGCATGAGTTACAGTGGAGGAAAAGAGAAGAATGAGAGGGTCCTTCAGGATCACTGGGTCCTTCTCCTTCATGCGGGTCCCACCGACCCTGTAGATGTCAACAGGAGCAGCTCCACATCGCATCCCTATCCGTCACTAGCGCCACGCGCATTCATCGTCTGTCAGTCATGGCATTCCATTCCGTCCCAATAGACGTTGTGATGAACTAACGTGCCTGTCAGCGTTCGTACGATGGTTGGGCAGAAAAGCACCGACACACCCGACACTCTTCTTGATGTGAACCCTTAGGTATGGCCCGTCATGGCCACGGGTTACATCGGGGCATGCCAGTCTCTTTCTTGGTGTCAGAGTTTTGACCCAAGCCCATATGCCTAGACCTAGAGTGGTTGGCGGTGGAATGGGACCCCATCGGGCGAGGCGGAGCCCTCCCCCAGAGGTCGGGAGAGGCGGAGCCGCCCCAGAGGTCGGGCAAGGCAGAGCTCACATACCTGGGGGTCGGTTGGAGCTATAGTCGCACTCTTGACTGCTCAAATGAATCGATGTTGATGGTCATTAGCTTGTCCTCTTCAGGTACCCTAGTATTGGTCCTCGACAATAGCCCCCGAGCCTGCGGAGGAGTAGAATACTCCTTCGGAGGCTTTTCCGAACGGGAGGACTCTGTGGTCCTTGGCCTTCTTTTGTTGCCCACGGCGTGACCTGGGGACAGTGATTCCCTTTCATCGAGATCGGAACCCTCGGGGGTATAGCCGTGAGATTTGGTGGGTCAGAAAAGGCCTTTACTGATTCTGACCCCTACGGGGGTCTGTTGTTTTGCGACTGTACGTTTGGTCTTCTTGCGAGTCCAACTTTCCTTGAGCCCCTGCCCATAGCAGGGGTCCGGTTGAGGGTTGGCTCGTCTTTGTGACCGTCACCCCGTCCACGGTTTCCGCAATCGGAGGGGTTGAGCTGACATCACTTGCCTAGATGGCTCGAGTGACATGCTCGGTGAGCTCACTAACAGGCATGTCCGAGTGGAATCTGGGTCCGTCGTTTGTGACGAGGTTGGCATTGCCCTCATGTGGCATTCCATTGCTCCTTAACCTGCCTCCTGGCAGATGCCTGAGTCATTCCGAGGACCGACTCAGGTGGCCCGCTAGCCTCCCCTCAATGGAGATTCTATGGGCTTGCCTCGAGGTTAGGATCGAACGAGAAGGTCAAGATGATCCTGTCCGCTTCTGAGTGGGTTGGGCAAAGGCCGCTGGGGCTCATCTACGTTTTCTCCCCTAGCTCTGTTTGACGCGAGCGGCCTCAAGCCCTTCGTGGGCCGGCCTTTGAACCTTGATCAGTGAAATTCCCAAGTCGGGGTCGAGCGGCTCGAACCCCCAAGCCCTGTTGGGCTTGGTAGATGTCGGCCGAGTTTTATGCGTCACCCCGTCCATGGTTTCCACAACTAGAGGGGTTGAGCTAATGACAATTGCCTCGATGGCTCGAGTGTCGCGCTCGGCGAGCTCGCTAACGGGTATGTCCGAGTGGAATCTAGGTCCGTCGTTCATGACAGGGTTTGCATAGCCCTCATGTGGCATTCCACTGCTCCTTAACCCACCTCCTGGCTGATGCCCAAGTCATTCTGAAGATCGACTTAGGTGGCCTGTTGGCTCCCCTCGATGGAGATTTTGTGGGCTTGGCTCAAGGTTAGGATCGAATGAGAAGGTCGAGATGACCCTGTCCGCTTCTGAGCGGGTCAGGAAAAGGCCGCTGGGGATCATCTTCATTTTCTCCCCTGTCTCTGTTTGACATGAGGCGGCCTCGAGCCCTTTGCGGACCAGCCTTCGAACCTCGGTCGATCGCTGCTCATATCGAATGAGATGACTACCGCTTCGTGACGCAACGCAAAGCGTTGTGACACAATAATTGCATATGTGATGCCTGGATGGATGAGATGAATGTATGAATGCATGCATGAGAATGGATGAATGAATGCTCATACACTAGAGAAGTAAATTGGGGGTTGGTAAAGTTACCTTGATGGCTCGAGTGACATGTTCGGGGAGCTCTTACCGGATATGTTCGTGTGAAATCTAGGTCCATCGTTCATGACAGAGTCGGCATAATGCACATGGGGCATTCTGCTGCTCCCTACCTGTCTCTCGACAGTGGCCTAAGCCATCCAATTGACTTGGGCGACCTGCTAGCCTCTCCTCGATGGAGATTCCGCAGGTGGCCCCATCCAAACACTTCCTGGGAAGGCGGAGGCTAAAGCTCGGGGTGCGGGGACAAAAACTTTGATCACGCTGGTGAGCAAAAACACTGTAGCCGCTGGGGCATATGTTTCTTGCTATCTAACTAGTTTTACTTAGCGTTTGTTTCTGCACACCTTGCCTTTACGTTTTAGCATGAGAAACGGGTTGGGCATAGAGAATATCTACTGAATAGACACTCTTACCAGCCCCCAAGTGAGGCCCAACCTCTTACCGTTGCTAGGGTCGGGTGTCACTTAGAGATGACCCGTCTATCAGTAGCGAACCGAGCCATCCGATTGACTTGGGTGACATGCTAGCCTCTCCTCGATGGAGATTCCACTGGTGGGCCCCTCCTAACCCTTCCTGGGAAGGCGGAGGCTAAAGCTCAGGGTGCGGGGACAAAAACTCTAATCACGCTAGTGAGCAAAAATGTCGCAGCCGCTAGGGCATAGGTTTCTTGCAGTCCGACCAGTTTTACTCAGTGTTTATTTCTGCACACCTTGCCTTTAGGTTTTAGCATGAGAAAGGGGTCAGGTATAGAGAATGTCTACAGAATAGACACTCTTGCCAGCCCCCGAGTGAGGCCTGACCCCTTGCCGTTGCTAGGGTCGGGTGTCACGTAGAGATGACCCGTCTCTCTGTAGCCGTCCGATCGACTTGGGTGACCTGCTGGCACATGACTTACCTTGATGGCTCGAGTGACGGGTTTGGAGTGCTCTTACCGGACATGCACGAGTGGAATCTGGGTTCGTCATTCGTGATGGAGTAGGCATAACCCGCATGGGGCATCCAACTACTCCTTACCCATCTCTCGGCAGCGGCCAAGCCATCCGATCGACTTGTGTGACCCGCTGGCAAAGTACTTACCTAAGGAGATATAGGATGAGATCATCCCACCCAAGAAATTAGTTAGGCAGATAAGTCAGGCAGCTTGTAATAAATGGACAAGCTCTTAAATTTCATTATGGCCAAACACTTTTTAGCCCTTCTCCCCTTTTTTGTATAAAAATGTTAGTGCATTCTAACCCTTTCCGTCGTTGAGGCCATAAAGCTTGGGGTGCGGGTGAACAAACTCTGATCACGTTGGTGAGCAACAATGCCGTAGCTGCTGGGGCGTAAGTTTCTTGCAGTTCGACCAGTTTTACTCAGCATTCATTTCCGCAACCCTAGCTTCTAGGTCTCAATGTGAGAGAGGGTCAGGCACAAAGAATGTTTGCCAGGTGGATATATTCTTAGACGCGTATCGACTCTTTCCATTGTTAAGGCTAGAAAAGCTCAGGGTGCGGAAAAAACTTTTGATCATGCTGGTGAGCAAAAACACCATAGCCACTGGGGCATAGGTTTCTTATAGTCTGACCAGTTTTACTCAGTGTCTGTTTCCGCAATCCTCGCTTTTGGGTCTTAACGTGAGAAAGGGTCGGTCTTAGAGAATGTCTACCAGATAGATATGCTCTTATCAGCCCCTGAGTGAGGCCCGCCCCCCTGCCGTTGCTGGGGTCAGGTGTCACTAAAGATCGGGGAGTTGGTAGCGAAACTGATAAGAGAAAGTGTGTGTATATTAAGGGTAAAAACGACGTAGTTATTCAATGTTCCAGGCGTTGACGAAGACTTCGTCGTCGATGGTCTTGAGGTTGTAGGTGCCTGGTCGGAGCACTTCCACGATGACGTATGGTCCCTCCCACGGTGGAGAGAGCTTGTAGTGGTTCTTGTTGCTCTAGATGAGGCAGAGCACCAGGTCCCTGACGTCGAAGGCCCGACCCTGCACTCGATAGCTATGGTAACAGAGCAACGCTTGTTGATACTTGGCTGAGCAGAGGACGGCGATGTCGCGTGCTTCATCTAGCTGGGCCATGGCATCCTCGAGGGATGCCTTGGCTCCCTGTTTGTCGTATGCCCTGACCCTCGGCGCTCCATAATCGAGGTCGATCGGGAGGATAGCGTTGGGACCATAGACCATGAAGAATGGTGTGCAGCCGGTGGCCCAGCTGGGGATCGTCCCTAGGCTCTAGAGCAGCGTGGGAAGCTCTGCGACCCATCGTCCACCAAACTTGTTCAACTGGTTGAAGATCCTAGGCTTGAGGCCATGTAGGACCATGCCGTTTGCGCGTTTGACCTACCCGTTCATGCAGGGTTGCGCCACAGCGGCCCAATCAATGTGGATGTGGTATTCATCGTAGAATCGGAGGAACTTCTTTCTAGTGAACTATGTGCCATTGTCTGTGATGATGGAGTTTGGGACCCCAAAGTGATGGACGATGTCAAGGAAGAACAGCATGGCTTGCTCGGACTTGATCGCGGAGATCGGTCGAGCCTCTATCCACTTTATAAACTTGTCTCCGGTGACAAGCAAGTGCGTATAGCCCCGGGGCGCCCTCTTGAGAGGTCCGATCAGATCAAGCCCTCAGACCACAAATTGCCACATGACGGGGATTGTTTGGAGTGCTTGGGCCGGTAGGTGGGTCTGCCGAGTGTTGTATTGACACCCTTCGTAGGTGCGCATGATATGTTCAGCGTCGGCTACCATGGTCGGCCAGTAGAAGCCTTGCCGGAATGCATTTCTGACCAGGGTTCTAGGAGCGGCATGGTATCCATAGACCTCACCGTGGATGTCGCTCAGCAACCGCTTCCCTTATTTGATGGGGATATAGCGCTGCAGGATCCCCGTGTGGCTTCGCCTATAGAGCTCGCCCTCAATAAGGACAAAGGACTTCACGCGATGCGCTAGTCACTGAGCCTCCATTTTGTCCATCGGCAGCGCCTCACGGAGGAGGTAGTCGAGGTAAGGCATCCTCTAGTTAGCTAGAGGGTCGAGCTCTATCACTGGATCCTCATCAAGCTACATGACTTTGGGGTCGGATGGAGCTGATGGCTGGTTAGCCCCCAAGCCCAGGGTAGGCAGCCCATCACTGGCTTGTTTCGGCTCCTCATAGCAGACCAAGGGCTTATACGGATCGCTGGCAAAGACGTCCGTCGGCACCGGCTCTTGGCTGGACGCCATTTTCGCCAACGCATTAGCCACCTCGTTGAGATGCCTCGAGATGCGATTGAGCTCAAGACCATCGAACTTGTCCTCTAGCTGGCAGACCTCTTGGCAATATGCAGCCATCTTGGCATTGTGGCAGCTTGATTCCTTCATGACTTGGTCGATGACCAGTTGGGAGTCACCCCGGACGTCGAGCCATCGGATACCTAGCTCGACGGCGATGCGCAGGCCATTGATGAGTGCCTCATACTCAGCCACATTGTTGGAGGAGGGGAAGTAGAGGCAAACCATGTACCTCATGCCTACCCCGAGGGGCGAAATGAAGACTAGCCCCACGCTGGCGCCTTTCTTCATCAGCGATCCATCGAAGTACATTGTCCAGTACTCTTGGTCGATGACTGCTGGCGGCATTTGGACCTCGGTCCACTCTGCAATGAAATTAGCCAGCACTTGGGACTTGATGGCCGTCTGAGGGGCATACGAAATGCCTTGACCCATTAGCTCAAGTGCCCACTTCGCTATTCTTCCTATGGCATCCTGGTTTTGGGCGACCTCGTCGAGTGGGAAGGACGTCACGACTGTCACCGGATGTGACTCGAAGTA
Organism: Miscanthus lutarioriparius; assembly: GCA_904845875.1. Taxonomy (NCBI): domain Eukaryota; kingdom Viridiplantae; phylum Streptophyta; class Magnoliopsida; order Poales; family Poaceae; genus Miscanthus; species Miscanthus lutarioriparius. The sequence continues at coordinate 126,475,593 of CAJGYO010000010.1, forward strand.
GTGATGTAACTTCCTCTTGGCGATGAGGACGGCGTATAGGAGTTTTTGGATTTGGGGGTAGCTAGTCTTCAAATTGGATAAGACCTCGCTAATGAAGTACATGGGATGCTGCACTCTGAGGGCGCGTCCCTCTTCTTCTCGCTCCACCACTAGGACGGCGCTGACCACTTGCGTGGTGGCCGCAATGTAGAGTAGAAGCAGTTCCCCATCGGTCAGAGGGACCAGAATCAAGGACTTCGTTAGAAGCTGCTTGACCGTATCAAGTGCCTCCTGGGCCTCGGGCATCCATTCAAAATGGTCGGCCTTCTTCAGGAGCTGATAGAGGGGGAGACCTCGTTCGCCGAGGCGCAAGATAAAGCGGATGAGCATGGCGAGGCACCCTATAACTCTCTGTACCCCCTTTATGTTCTAAATTGGGCCCATCCTCGTGATGGCTGAGATCTTCTCCGGGTGTAACACCCAAAAATTTCAACTACAAATTAGTAATTAATTTTGAGCATATATTTAATTTTCTATGTATTTTTAAACTAGGTCAAATAATAAATTTTGGTTAAATAAAAGTTACTATAAGGTTCACAAACATGTTTGTTGCATTCAAGCCAAAGCATACTATTTTGGTTGAGTGTAGGGCTAGATGATTTGAAGTTGGCTTGGGATTTGAAAACTAGAATTGGAAAAGAATTTGATTTTGGAAAAAATCTTCTTTTCTTCCTTTTAAGCCTAGCCCAATAACTGGACCAGCCTCCTTCACGCGAAGCCTAGTCACGTGGCCTGCTTGGTGGCCCAGCTCGCCCCTCCCTTCCCTCCTTCCCGCCTCCCGCTCCTTTCCCTTTCCCACACACAGCCCGCTCGGCACCGGCCCTCTCGGTGGCCCACTTCGTGCCCCTTCCTCCGCACCGCACGTGCGCGCGGCCCAGCTCGGTGCCCCGGCCCGCTCAGCCTTCACCACAGTGCCACGCCCGTCCGCTCCCTTCTTCCTCTCACTACGCCGCTGGCCCCACCCGTCAGCCAGCCACGTCCCTTCCTTCCCCTTCCTTTCCTTTCTTCCCCCCGCGCTCCTTTCCTTCCTTCGCCCCGGCAATGGCACAAGCCATGCACGGCAAGCCGTAGGGCCACCGCGCCCGCATGGAAGGCATATGAAATCATCGCGTCCCACTCCCCTTCCATCTACCGCACCCTGTTCAGGCTATAAAGCACCAAGCCAAACCCCTCCCTCTCCCCTTTCCTCTGCTCGCGCTCATGCTCTCACCGCCGCTGGCAATTCACCGCTTTCGTGCCTCAATCGCCATCGTTGATGACTCCCGAAGCTCCGTCGTGCTTCCCCGCGATTGTAGGTATCACCAATTTCATGTTTTGGTCAACCATTGCTCGGATTCACCCTCACCCGCACCCCATTTCTCTCTCTAGCCACCGCCGCCGTCGACCCGTGCCTTTGGAGACTTCCCGGACGCCGTGCTCCCTTCCTCCCAACTCATGGTGAGCTACTCGTTCTCCCCATGCCCTCCATTCGTCGTATTGTGCACTAGAACGCCGTACTGGCGAACTCCAGACACCGCCGGCCAAGGCGCCGCCTCTCCTGCGCGTTCCCCGCCCTCGGTTTTCACCCTAGCGAGTTCACGAACGCTTGTAGATCATTTGCGTGTATTTGGTTTCGATCGGGATGGCCGGAATCGCCGTACCGGCGTTCACCGTTGTGTTCACCTCGTCGTCAGCCATAGCGGGCTCGCCGATGGTACTGTGCGGCCGACGGAGGTTCTACCCGTGCATCTAGTGCCGTCGGATTCGTGTGGACGGCCAAGATCTAAACGTACCGGTTGGATGTGTAATCGGTCCACCGTGGACCCATGGACCCGGCCCCCGGTGCCGCGTCAGCGCGTGCCCACGCCACATGGTGCACCGCGCCAATCGTGTGCTGCCACGTGTCTGACCAGTCAGCAAACGCGGTCAACATGCGGTCAGTCGTATGCATTTTGTAGATATGCCCCTCTGTTTTTGGTAAATCAACCCGCAGTCCATAATAGTTCAAATAAATTTTTATTCAGTCCTATTTTTATTCACTTTAGACCCTGTGGTTTCCAAAAATAGTATGCGCAGTCCAGTACTCGTGTAAATTCATATTTTATTTGTTTTAATTCAAAAATAAGTTTAGTTTATTTACAGAAATGCCATTCAACCTTATTTCATGCGTAACTTTTGCGTTTTAAGTCCGATTTGAGTGATTCTTTCGCTCACGTGTTCGTAGCAGTATGTAGAATAGTTTTATAAGCTTTTTAATCTATGTTTTTTACTGTTTGGTGTACTGTTCTAATAGAAGTCTATTTGTATGCATGTAATGATTGGATTGATGCTTGATTGGTGATTTGGAACACGATTAGAGGGTGAGCAGTTTGAGGTAACTGAGGACCAGCAATTGGATCAGCAGTACCAAGATAATTTTGAAGAAGGCAAGTGTACAAAGGCCCCTTGTACCTATGAACTATTACCATTCATATTCATGCATTTGTCTAATTTGGAATACCTTTAAGGACTTTACCTAGATGATTACTTGTACCACATATCCTTGATACCTAGGGTTTGGGTAAGCATTTTGGATAGATGCTGCAGCGCTTAATATAAAATAAATGTTAAACATGATTAAAGGCATTATGTAATGTGATAAAATGGAGCTTTTTAGCAAAAAATAGGGGGCTAGAGTACGGGGTTGAGTACTCTAGTGCCTCTCCATAAGGACTTAATCCGGAAGCGATCACCCAGGAGGTTTCGTACAACCCCGAGTGTCATATGGCTCTGATTTTAACCTATTAACTAGATTGTACTAGCTCGTCTATAGCTTTCCTTAAGGGCAAGAGGGGGGCACGAGTTGGTATGTTTCCTTACCTGCTAGGGTGTGTGTACCGTGCCGCGACCACGCGTGCCACTCCTAGAGGAGGGCCACATACGGCTAGATGGCTGAAACCTTTGCAGCTATGACTTGTTAGTGCGACTAGCTAAGGGTTACGTAGTGAAACCCTACCACACTTCCTAGGTAGAGGTGTAGTGGGCTTTGCAAACCCCGACATTGGGAATCACGGCTCGGTGGGTAAAGTTGTGCAATTTCTGCAGAAATATTTGACCTGTTATAACAGCCGTGCTCACGGATACGAGTGGTCTAGATCCTTCATGATTAGTGGTTACTGTGGATGGTTGGGAATTGATATAAATTTGATTATATATTATTATAACTTGGGATTTGGGATTGTTCACTAAAGTAGTGATTCAGGATGTTAAAACTTCATCAACTAAAATTGCGAACCGCAGTCAAACCGTGTCTAGCCTTTTGAGCCTCATAGATCCCTTTGATATACTTGCTAAGCATGGTGAGCTTACACTTGCTTTACATTCAATGAAAATCCCAGATGGGTAACAGATAATGTGTATGAAGAGTTTTCGGAGGATGTCCAGGACTACTAGGATGACATTCACCAGTTGGAGTCCCTGTGATAAATTGGGCTAGTATTTCCATTGTGTGTAATAATGTTGCCAATGGGCAAAACTATGTATTAACATTATGATGAGATATGCAATGTAATACAGTACTTTACTTTGATATTATTGTAATTTGTGATATATGTGTGTGTTTGGACATCCTGGGCGCACATATATGAGTACTTTATTTTGCTATGCAAAATTGGGTGCGATAAATTGGTATCAAAGCTATAACTGGCTGTATGATGATCAACCTAGTTAGAAATGGACATTTTTAGGATCACATTACCTTTATTTTACTACCTTTAATTTGCTATAAAATTTTTGCTGATATTCTGTTCTTTATCTGTTGCAAATATTATTTTATTCTAATACTCAACCTTTTCATTCTTATAGATGGCCCGCACCAAGCTGACACCCCACAAGAGGACCATTGTGATGCCCACTAGGAGGACAAGGTTCACATTCGGCAAGCGCATTCCTGCACATCTGGTGGAGGCTCTGAGGAGCATGGAGGAGGAACTGCCCATGGTGGTGCCCATGGGGGAACCTCTAGAGGACGTGATGGAAGAAGATCCCATGGATGAAGAAATAGAAGAGGGGCCCATGTTTGAGGAGCCCATTGAGATAGAGGAATCTAGGGAAGAGCCTATGGAGGAAAATGGACAGGGTGGCCAGGAGGGAGCTGGTGATCCTGATGATGGAGATGATTCTGATGGTTCTGATTCTGATGGTGGTGATGGTGGAGATGGTAATGGTGATGATGGTGACGGAGATGGAGGAGACGGTGGAAATGGGGGTGATTATGATCATGATGCACTGCTGACTAAAGGGTGGACTGTGGAGATCCACTATGATTTGGAGGGTGGTGCCTACTACCACCCAAGCTTGTCTCGCTCGTACGCCGCTACCACACCAGATGCACTGTTCAGTACAGGACGAAGCATTGGACCCACCCCAACTACACCGGCTTCTAGGAGACAGAAGTGTACATCCATGAAGGGATCAGGTGTGCTACATCCACCGCGCCATCACTGCATGGCCCACACATGCAGCCGCCATCAGAGATGCTGCTCGTCAGGAGTTGGTGGTCAACCGCCACTGCCACTTCGACGACATCGCTGGGAGGAGGACCGTTATCTTCCCCACCGACGGAGCGGCTAGTCTACTTGCAACATCGCTGCACCACTTGGAGAGGCAAACCTGAGGCTGAGGCCTACCTTGTTGTGCTTGGCTCAGACCAACACTGATTTGGACCAGTCCTTGGATGAGTTAGATGTCATGGGGAAGGCGTAGCTGCAGCTTGCCCGTGAGACTGCTACACGAAAGCAACATCAAGGAGGTCTAGATGTGGAAGCGCCAGGTGTTCCTACTCCGTTGCCCCCAAGGAATAGAGGAGAATTTAGAGACCCCAACACCAGCACCAACATCGACCCATAGGAGGAAGTCTTAAAAGAATATGTAATAAACACGCGTATATGCGCGAGAGAGTGTTTAGTTTCTTTCTTTTAATGGTTGAACAATTGATACTTGTGTGGTTGGATGATTGTCATAATGAACAATGTTTGATTTGGATTTTTGATATGATTGTGATGACTTTTGGGCATGTCCACGGTCATTTAGTTCAAGGTTAAGGCTTAAGGATAATATAAATAAATAGTTGGGTTTTGTTTTATCATGCTGTCCATTCCGTATCATTCTGAGCAGTCCATCTTTATCAGTTCATATCTCATGTTCTAGATGTCCAATGGTCATGAAAATTTTATGGAGATAAGTAGACTTCTCCATATTTCTTTTGGCTCTGGAATCACCTCAATACCTATTATAAATTCTGAGATACAGCTGTTGTAAGTTGAGGTTTCTGTGCTATCAGAATTCTGGAACAGTACTGCTTGTCTTCTGTTTTTGCCTAAGTAAACTTCAGAATCTGAAAAACTGTTCTAAATTAAAGTTGTAGAGAATTTCATAAGATTTCCAGAAAGGTAAAATACTCAATTAGATGATAAACAGAGAGTGATATATGCTCATTTTACTGCACTGCTGTTTGTCCAACTCGTCGGAAAAGTTCAGAACAATTATCTTTTTGTGTACCCTACATATACCTCTTTTCTTGATCTTGTGACACCTACTCTTATTAGACCATTATCTTTTTAAAGTTCTATGCTTGGACATATGAGACTTATATGATGTATCTACAGTTGGTGAACATCAGGAGGAACAACCAGGGAGGCGATGACCTGCCACCACCACCTCCTGTCACTATGGAGCAGCTAATGATGATGCAAACCTAGTTGCTTCAGCAGATGGCCCAGAACATGCAGAACATGGGGCATGGGAATGGGAATATACCCCCTCAAGTCATAGATAAGAGGAGAGAGTTTCTGAAAGGACATCCACCTATCTTCAAGCACTCCACTGACCCACTCCAGGCTGACGACTGGCTACATGCTATTGAGAGGCAACTGGAGATTGCCCAGTGTGATGACAAGGAGAAGGTTCTATATGCTTCTGGACAGCTACAAGGAGTTGCACTGGATTGGTGGGACTCATTCCGCTTCGGCCGTACTAAAGCTAACCCCATCACTTGGCCCGAGTTTCCCAGTGCCTTCCGCTCTCACCACGTGCCTGCTGGATTGATGAAGCTGAAGAAGGAGTTCTTTGCTCTCAAGTAGGGGAGCATGACTGTTGCTGAATATCGTGACAAGTTCATACAATTGCCATGGTATGCACCTACTGAGGTGGATGAGGATGAGAAGAGGCAGGAGCTATTCATGGAAGGTTTGAATGATGGTCTCTAGTACCAATTGTTGTCTCATACTTTTGCTAGTTTCTAGCAGTTGGTGGATAAGGCCTTGGTGATAGAGAACAAGCACCGCTAGATGGAGGACAAGAAGAGGAAGTTCCAAGGACAGCAATCCGGGAGCAACTCTCGTTTCCATGCCAATCCTAAACAGACTCAACCACAGCAGCGCTATCAAGGACAATCTGGTCTAGTCAACTGCAACCAACAACCGTAGCATGCACATCAGCAGTATAAGGCACCAGTCCAGTGCCAGCAGCAATCCAACAACGTTCCTATGAGGAATAATGTCCCCAATGCTCCACAGAAGAATGGCGCACCAAAGGCGCCAAATGCAGCTAATGATAGCAGATGCTTCAATTGTGGGGAACCAGGGCATTACTCCAATAGATGCCCCAAGAGGACGACTAATATGCAGCAGAACTATGTTCAGGGAAAGGTGAATCATGTAACTGCTGAAACAGCTGAGGAGGCACCGGATGTAGTGATCGGTATGTTTCCGGTCAACTCAAACTCAGCTACAGTACTTTTTGATTCTGGTGCTTCGCATTCCTTCATAGCATATACATTCATAAAGAAGCATGGTATTCTCGTATGTGTTATGAAGAAACCCATGTTAGTAAACTCACCTGGAGGGGAAATGAAAGCAAATTGGATATGCTTAGCTGCTAGTCTCAACATAAGGGGGGTAGAATTTCAAGCAACCTTGTAGTCATAGACTCATCTAGAATTGATGTCATCTTGGGTATGGATTGGTTAAGGCCCCGAAAGGCAGTTATTAATTGTGGAAATAGTTCCATGAATCTTACCACTCCATCGAGAGAGAAAGTTGAGTATGTGGCAACGTAATCAGCCGTAGAAATATGTCAGGTTAATCAATTGGAGGGCACAACCCTAGAGGATATATGGATAGTAAATGAGTATCCAGATGTCTTCCCTGAGGAGTTACCAGGTATGCCACCTGAACGAGAGATTGAGTTTATAATTGAACTTTTACCTGGAACTACACCCATAGCTAAGAGGCCTTATAGAATGAGAGTGAATGAATTAGCAGAACTTAAGAAACAATTAAGGGAATTGCTAGATAAGGGTTATGTCCAACCTAGTTCTTCACCTTGGGGTGCACCAGTATTGTTTGTAGAGAAGAAGGATGGTACACAAAGAATGTGCATAGATTACAGATCACTTAATGAGGTCACAATTAAGAACAAGTATCCACTGCCTAGAATCGATGACCTGTTTGACCAGTTGAATGGAGCTTGTGTGTTTTCCAAGATCGACCTTCGATCTGGATACCATCAGTTGAGAATAAGACGTTCTGACATTCCTAAAACTGCTTTTGTGACCCGATATGGACTATATGAGTTCACAGTCATGTCCTTCAGTTTGACCAATGCACCTGCTTACTTCATGTATTTGATGAACAAAGTATTCATGGAGTTCCTTGACAAGTTTGTCGTTGTGTTCATTGATGATATATTAGTATACTCTAAGAATGAAGAAGAACATGAGGGACATTTGAGGTTAGTATTGTAGAAGCTTAGAGAACATCAGCTCTATGCTAAGTTTAGCAAATGTGAGTTCTGGCTAAAAGAAGTATCTTTCCTTGGTCACATAATCTCTAATGGAGGAGTAGCAGCAGATCCTAAGAAGGTTAGAGATGTGTTGAGTTGGATGCCACCTCAGGATGTCAGTGAGATTCGAAGTTTCCTTGGTATGGCTGGGTACTATAGAAGATTCATCAAAGGATTCTCAAAGTGAGCCAAACCTATGACTGCTCTGTTAGAAAAGAATGACAAATTTGTATGGTCTAAGCAATGTTAGGATAGTTTTGAGGAGTTGAAGAAGAGACTGACTTCTGCCCCAGTGCTTGTCTTACCTGATCTTACCAAAAGCTTCTCTATCTATTGTGATGCCTCACGACAAGGTCTAGGCTGCATTCTTATGCAAGAGGGTAGAGTTGTTGTCTATGCATCTAGACAGCTGAGAAAACATGAGTTAAATTATTTGACTCATGATCTGGAGTTAGCAGTTGTGGTACATGCTCTCATGATTTGGAGGCATTACCTGATTGGTCATAAGTGTGAAATTTATATGGACCATAAGAGTTTGAAGTATATATTCACATAGTTACATCTGAATTTGAGGCAGCGCAAATGGCTAGAGTTAATCAAGGATTATGATTTGGAGATACACTATCACCTAGGAAAGGCTAACGTTGTAGCAGATGCCTTGAGTAGGAGTTATGTGAACATGGCCTATACAACTCAGTTACCTAGTGAGTTGTGTGAGGAGTTCGAATACCTGAATTTGGGTATTGTGGCTAACACCATGGAGTTAGAGGTAGAACCTACTCTAGAACAAGAGATTCATAAGGGACAGCTGAATGATGAGAGGATCAAGGATATTGCTGAACATGTAGTGATTGGTAAAGCCCCAGGATTCCACATGGATGATCAAGGAACAATATAGTTTGGCAAAAGGATTTGCGTGCCAGAAGTAAAGTCTATTAGGGAGTCTATTTTGAGGGAAGCTCATGACTCAGCCTATTCCATACACCTGGGAAGTACTAAGATGTATCTTGATCTTAAAGAGAGATATTGGTGGTATGGACTAAAAAGAGATGTAGCTGAACATGTGGCCATATGTGATATGTGCCAAAGAGTAAAGGCAGAGCATTAGAGGCCAGCAGATTTACTACAACCCATGAAGATACCCGAGTGGAAATGGGAAGAAGTTGGAATGGACTTTATAGTGGGATTACCCCGTACACAGAGAGGATATGACTCTATCTGGGTAATTGTAGACCGTCTGACAAAAGTAGCACATTTCATTCCTATCAAGACAACATATTCTGGTGCAAAGTTGGAAGAGCTATACATGGAAAGGATTGTATGTTTACATGGAGTACCAAAGAAAATTGTTTCAGATAGGGGTTCACAGTTCACATCACATTTTTGGCAGAAATTGCATGAGTCCATGGACACGAAGTTGAACTTTAGCTCAGCTTATCATCCTTAGACAGATGGGCAAACCGAGAGAACAAATCAGATTTTAGAGGATATGCTGAGAGTTTGTGCTCTATAGTACGGAACAAGTTGGGATAAAAGTTTGCCCTATGCCAAATTCTCTTATAATAATAACTACTAGAAAAGTCTTAAGATGGCACCATTTGAAGCATTGTATGGTAGAAAGTGCAAGACACCACTGTTTTGGAATCAAACGGGGGAAAGTCAAGTCTTTGGACCAGAAGTTTTGCAACTGGCAGAGAAATAGGTGCAAAACAATAAGGCAAAACTTGAAGGTTGCACTGTCTCGACAGAAAAGCTATGCTGACACGAGAAGAAGAGATTTGGTGTTTGAAATTGGTGACTTTGTTTATCTCAAAGTTTCACCTATGAGAGGAGTTAAGAGATTTCATACTAAGGGAAAGTTGTCACCCAGGTATGTGGGACCATTCAAGATCATCAATAGGAGAGGAGAAGTTGCTTACCAGCTGGAACTACTAGAACAGCTCTCAGGTGTTCATGATGTCTTCCATATATTAGAACTTAAGAAATGTTTGAGAGTACCCAAGGAACAACTACCTTTGGAAGAACTGCATATCCGAGAGGATCTATCATACAAAGAATATCTAGTGAGAATCTTGGAAACATCGGAGAGAATTACAAGAAGCAAGATAATAAGAATATGCAAGGTTGAAAGGTCGAGATGGCGGACTAGAGGGGGGGTGAATAGTCTTTTCTAAAATTAATCACGTCGGCTAACCGATATAAATGCGGAATTAAAACAATCGGTCTAGCCAAGACTACACCCCTCTATATATGTTCACTAGCACCTTGCAAAGATACTAATTATGCAACTAAGGTGCCGGGCTAGCTAGAGCTCTTCTAAACAATTCTAGGAGCAAGGTCACACAAACCTATGCCACTAGTACTTTAAGCAACAAGGGAGCTCCTACACATGCTAGTAAGCAAAAGCACAAAGCCAACTAAGCTCACTAGCAAAGCTCAATAACAAGACAACCAATGCCTAATTAGAGAGCGCAAATACTTAGCTACACAAACTAAGCAATGTGACTAACAAGGTTAATAAACCAAATTAGCCACGCAAGGGAGCTACTTCTATGCTACACAAGCAAGAAGGTAACTAGTAAGCTACACAAGCTAACTAATTACAAGAGCAACTACACAAGCTTAAGATATATAAAAGTAATTGCAAGCTTGTGTAATGGGGATGCAAACCAACGGGAAGAACAAGGTTGACACGATGATTTTTCTCCCGAGGTTCACGTGTTTGCCAACACGCTAGTCCCCGTTGTGTCGATCGCTCACTTGGTGGTTCGGCGGCTAATTAGCATCACCCGCTAAGCCCGCACGTCGGGCGCCGCAAGAACCTACCCCTTGAGTGAGGGTAGCTCAATGACAAACTTTACTAGAGTTGCTCTTCGCGGCTCCCGCGGGGCGAGCACAATGCCCCTCACAAGCACTTCTCCGGAGCGCCGCACAAGCTTCTTGCGGGCTTCGACGGAGACCACCACCAAGCCGTCTAGGAGGTGGCAACCTCCAAGAGTAACAAGCACCACCGGCTCGCAACTCGATCACCTAGTGCCACTCGATGCAACCTCACGATGTAATCGCACTAGAATCGCTCACTCACACAATCGGATGATCGCTATCAAGTATGTGTGTGATGGAGGGCTCCCAAGCACTCACAAGCATGGACACTAAGTCCCTTTAGGTGCTTAGCACTAGCCATGGCCGAGGGCCACTTCTATTTATAGCCCCAAAGGCTAAACTAGCCGTTACCCCTTCACTGGGCAATGGTCGGGCCGACCGGACGCTCGGTCGTGTTGACCGGACGCTGGACCTCGGCGTCCGGTCGCGCAGACGAGCAACCACGTGTCCCGGTTCCAACGGTCACTTGACTTGACCGGACACGGCAGCTTTCAAGCGACCGGACGCTGAACCCCGGCGTCCGGTCGTTCGTTTCCAAGTAAAGTACCGACCTCGACCGGACGTGTCCGGTCACACAATTGATCGACGCGGCCGTCCGGTCACCTCCACTCCTGCGTCATCAGACGTCACCGACCGAACACACCTGCCGGTGTCCGGCAGATTCAGATTCAGATCCAGCGTCCGGTCAGTTGACCGACGCCAGCATCTTCGCGACTAACTCGTTTTCACTTCTAACTTCATCACCCTTGCTCCAATGTGCTAACCACAAGAACTTGCATCCGGCGCAATAGAAAATAGGCATTCTATTTTCCCGAAAGCGACGAATCCCGCCGAGCAAGCTCGGCGGGAGGGAGGGAGGGACCCAAACCCATCTCACCCCTGCAAACACCACCTCCTTTGTAAATGTGCCAACACCACCAAGTGTACACCACCATGTGTATGTGTGTTAGCATTTTCACAATCATTTCCCAAAGGATGTTAGCCACTCAACTTGCCACGCCACTCGATCCTAGCGACAATGCAAAGTTAGATCACTCGAGTGGCACTAGATGACCGATATGCAAACAAGTTTGCCCCTCTTGATAGTACGGCCATCTATCCTAAACCTGGTCATAAACTTCTCTACACACCTATGACCGGTGAAATGAAATGCCCTAGGTTATACCTTTGCCTTGCGCATTCCATTCCATCTCCTTCAATGTCGATGCAACACATGCACCAACACGATCAACAATGATATGATCCACTTCATATCATCACATGATCATATTGGTTCATCGATCTTGACTCTACTTGCTCTTCACCGTTGCTATCGTCCATCGGCGCCAAGTCTTGCTCAAGCTTCACCGCCACGCGGTCCATCACTCCAAAGCCTTTGACTTGCCCTTCACGCTTGCAACCGGTCCATCAAGCCAAGTCTTGTCTTGATCTTCTCCACCTTGATCACATGACTCAGTGTCATGTCTCATGTGCAATAAGCTTCTTCATCATCACATGTGTGAGCTTTGCAACATCTCTAAGCCATTTTCACCTTCATGGCATATGTTGCTCACACACATGTACCTGTGGACTAATCACCTGTGTATCTCACATAAACACAATTAGTCCACCTAGGTTGTCACTCAATTACCAAAACCAACAAGGACCTTTCAATCTCCCCCTTTTTGGTAATTGATGACAACTCTACAAAGATATGGAAATTAAGGTCTTTTGGATTCATGTTGCTTGCCCAAGCAATTTTACCATGTGAAAATGATTTTGGACAAGTACCACAAACCCAAAATGGTAGTATTAGCTCCCCCTACATATGTGCTAGTGTATTTAATTTGAAGCTTGCACATATGCATAGATTGAAATTGTGGGAGAGTAAATACTACAAAATGATGCTAAGGTGTATGGAATAAACCTTTGAAGCGTGTACCAATCGTAGTTGCACCTTTAAGTTCATCCTTAGCACCATGGTTAGCTAGATATCACTTGGAAATAAAAGCACTAGATACCTCATGAGATCAACATTAAAATCAAGGTACTAGCATTACTTAAAGAATATACCAAGTGTCTAGCTATCATCCTATGCATGCTAGTTATCAAATCATCATTCAAGTTCTATAACTAGCATACACCACACAAGCATGCATATTGAATTTGAAAACTTATGCAATGCAAGCAAGCACATGATTATGCACATATCAAATGCAATCAATCAAAGTTTATGAGCTTGCTCCCCCTACTTGTGTGCTTCTCTTGTCCAAGAATTTTGATCCATCTCTTTTCTTCAATGTTGGTCCCTCTTTGTCCATGTCCCACCTCTATTTCTTTTATATCTCATCTCTCCATGTCCAATTTCTCCCCCATTCAATCAAGCTTTCATATCTTTGTACAATCTCTCCCCCTTTGTCATCAATTTCCATAAAAGGTATGCTTCTTATTGATGCAAAGGTATACTCTTTGGGGTAGATGGTTGAGACTTGCATTTTTGATGGACATTACTTGAATATCGGAATGACACCACAAGTAGATACCATTTAGAATTTGTAACTTGTATTACATGTATCTTATCATTCTATGCATGGGTCATCCATTTGATACACTTGAACTCTTGTAGTTGAGGGATGCATTCTTTATTTGATGATCACTTAAAGTTGAGGATCACTTGTGGAACCATCATCTTGCATAATTGATACTATGTATAGATACCACTTGTAGGAAGTGAATACCATTTGAAAGAATCTTCTAGTATGGAACCACTTGTTTGAATTATCAATAAAGACCATTTCTTGAACATTTGCTATCTTCATGAGTACCACTTATAGGATATCACTTGTGAGTTGAAACATATAAACTAGATATCCATTTGCATTGTTGTCTTGTGCTTGTACTCTTATTACTATCATGAGCTTCTATGATTGACTTGAACTAAATTGTTTTGCCTAAGCTTCCAAGTCTGGTTTGAACCAATGACAAGCTTCTTCACACCTCATTTAAGGGTTATCTTGTCAATGTTGTACTTGTTACTTGTTTAGCAATCCAAATTAAAATCAAGTACTTGGGTTCACTAGCTCATGAACAAATTCATATACTAACCACTAGATCAAGTAATCATTCAAACAATAGTGGTAGGCTATGAATTTAAACATTTCATTTGTTATGCATGATCCTATGAAGCATGTACTATATGCACTAACCGCATACTAGTAAGGGATGAAATGATCATGCACATTACAGTGATACCTTTGCTATGTTGGAGTAGAGGATAGTCACATAGATTCCGATTCATTACTCCAATAGCGATGTGAAGTCCAATTATAAGCTTGGTGAAGACCAATAGATACCGTTTTGAATTCCATTCTTCACCCATATGAAATGAATACCACTAATGATCAAGTGCACTTTCTTGCTGTGGTTGACTTGCTTCATCTTTTGATCTTTGCTTGCATGAGAGCATCAATGTGAGAATACTACTTGAAATACCATGATTAACTCTCTTTTGGGTGTTGCTTGCTTTTCTTGATCAATCCTTTTGATTGCTTCAACTAAGCATCTCAAATGTCCCTCGGATCACCACTTCCATGTTAGCCTTCCAAGTACCACACTTGGTTTACCTACTCATAGGCGGCAAGCCCCTACACTAGGGAGAAGTGACCTCTCTCCAAGAACCATTGTTGACACTCACTTGAAATAACTTGATTGATTGATCCAAGTGATGGAGTTAACTTGATGAGTAACCTTGATTCCTTCTTTAAGTCCTTTTCTTTCTTCTTGTTTAAGTTCTTTTCTTTCTACCAAATGATTTCCAATAGTCACTAGAACTTAAACTTCAACTCCAACTTGAGTTTGATCTTGATCTTTATCTTGAGTACTAAAAGTATGCAAAATACACTCCACAATCAAATGGCCTTGTACTCTTTGCTTGTCATGTTTCTAGATCATCTCAAAACCAAACTTAGGTACCTCAAACACTTGTAAACATGTTTCCAACTTGAGGACCTTTCAATCAAAGTGACTCTTGATTAATCCAACATTTGTCACTTTTCTGACAGATTTTGTACCCTTCAAAGAAATAAGGATATATCCCAAAGTACAAATCCAAATACCACGAAATTTGGTGGAGATGGGCATTACTAAGTTATCTAGCAGCCATAAAAATTTTAGCTTCATTTCATCTCATATGTCTGCCAAAATTTTAATTCTTCCACCACTGCTACATGATGAAAACTGCTGCACTATAGCTGACAAGAACCACTCCAAAAACCGAAGCATTTCTTATCCAATTTCCATGAAATTTCTACAGAATCTCATAGCATAAATCTAGAGCATGTACACCAATTTTCAAGCCAATCCAATAAGATTTGATCACTCAAACATGGCTATGATCACAGCTAGCTCAGATTTTGAATATAGGACAGATTTCAAGCAATTGAGCTATACTTCATCAAATATGAACCAAACTTGAAACTAACTTGTTTGAATACTTTCATAAGACATATATCTATTCAAAACACTTACTAAATGTCATCTTATGAACTTATCCAATCACAAATCAATCCAAACTTGATTACTAAGCAATTATCCATTCAAACATCTCATAGCAAGCAACATTGCATATTTATCCAATTCAATCAACTCATATGCACCCAAATGAAATGATCAACAAGAGATATACCTTGGTTAGCTCATGATCATCCAACTAGCAAGCTTCAACTCAATTATTTGCAAGTCATCAAATATATCCAATGAATCACCAACAACTTGAAATTTTCACTTGTATGTTGTAGCACATTTGTACTTCACTTAATTTGTCATGGCATTGGGATTGGATGTGCACTAAACTTCATATCTTGATTCAACATATGATGATCACTATGAAGACAATTGAATTAAGCCTCCAATGCCAATAGTACCTACACACATTCATCCACTTTTTGATGGTACCCAAACAACTTTGGGTCCTCTCAAGTTAGGAGCAACATACTTAGGCAATGCCTTAGTATGAGTAGCGGGATATTTTGCAATAGCAACCATAGAGGTACCATTACCATCCTTTCTAAGCATATCATGATCATCAATTGAAATAGGCTTAGAAATTTTACCTAGGGGACATGAATGTGCCATGTGTCCCCTTTCCCGGCATGAGTAGCACTTTCTCTTTGATTGAGCCTTCTCTTCCTTGCTCATGAGGTGCTTCTCATTGCCTTGCCTCTCATGGATTGCTTGAGCCTTCTTCTCAAGCTTGTTAGGACACTTAGAGGCAAAGTGTCCCGTACTTCCACACTTGAAGCACTTGATGTGAGCATAGACTTTCTTCTCATTGTCATTCTTGCTCATCATCTTGGCATCTTGAATTTGCATTGGATGCCTTGCCTTTCCACCCCTTCTTGTTTTCTTCTTCTTTATCATCAAATCACTACCATCTTCATGGTTGATCTTGATTTGAACTTGGGGTGTCTTCTCTTGCTCAACTTGTGGCTTTGGTTGAGGCTTCTCTTGTTGCTTCACCAATTGCTTGGTTGGGCACATTGAGGTAAGATGACCCCAAGTGCGGCATTTGAAGCACTTAACATGCCTTAGCCTCTCTTCTTCTTTCATCATCTTGAACTTCTCAATGTTAGGGCAACCATTTGCAAGGTGTCCCGCTTCATGACACCGGTAGCACATGGTGTGAGAGAGTTTTCTTTGTTGAATCTTCTTCATCTTTCTTTCTCTCTTTCTTTCGCCCTTTGTCATCTTCTTCTTGAAGCCAAGGCCACACTTGTCACCATAGTATCTTTGAGTTTTCAACATGTGCTCAAAGGTGAATTTAGAGTTGTAACACCTCTCTAACTTGTTGCTCAATTTCTTCACTTGTTCATTTAGCTCATTGTTCTCCTTGAAAAGGTTAGTCTCACAAGACATAGAAGTAGAACAAGCATTTATATGTGAAGAGCATGGCATATCTAACAAATCATCACAAGATGTGGATACATGCTTCTATTCTACATCACAAGGTTTAGCAACATTTTGCAATTGATCTTTTGACCTATGTGATGAGTTCTCATTATTTTTAAGTTTCTTTGTAAACACTTTAATGAGAGAAGTTTGTTTTTCTAATAATTCATCATAAGATGCAAGAAGTGTCTCATGATTCAATTTAATCTCATCAAGTGAAGATTTATAAGCATTAAGCAATTTCTTATGTTCTTCACAAGAGTTCTTTAGAAACGAGTTTTCATTTTCTAATTTCAATGTTTTAGCTTTCTCATTTTCTAAAGACATGGTCATGCTAGCAAGTCTACTAACAAGCTCATCCTATGACTCAACATGATCAACCACATTATCATTTGATACCTTGGTGTCACCTTGTGACATGAGACAATGTGGTGAAGTGGATGGGCTTGTAGTAGCATCATCATGGCTTGAGCATGAACCATCATCACCATCAAGTGTGCATGGGGTAGCATCATCACTTGCAACACTTGTGGCATCATCATCAACCTTGTCAAGTGAACTTGTAGTGGATTGATT